>JARQOD010000004.1:318980662-319358642 GCA_033576555.1 Oophaga sylvatica
CCGCAATAAATCTGCAACGTGTGCACGCAACCTTATTATTCATCCTCTCACATCTGTCCACATGAAAGAAGGACAGTCTTGCAGCTATTATGACCCAACATTTGTTGAGGAACGCACTATGATGCCAGAGTCCAATCTCTTCGTAGTTCCATTTAGGACATAATATCACATCATGCACAATAGTGGATCATCCAAACCTGGAGTATAAAATAAAATATAATATGAAAGCATAGACTAAGGGCATGTGCACACGTTGCAGATTTGCAGTGGATTGGCCGCTGCGGATCCGCTGCAGATCTGCAAGAAATTTACAGTACAATGTAAATCTATGGGAAAAAAAAAACATTGTGCACATGCTGCAGAAAAATCCGCGCGGAAACACAGCAGTTTATTTTTCGCAGCATGTCAATTCTTTGTGCGGATTCCGCAGCATTTTTAACCTATTCCATTATAGGAATCCGCAGGTGTAAAAACGCAGGGCAAATCCGCAAAAATAGCAGATTCTGCGCTGAAAATTCCGCACATGAATCCGCAACGTGTGCATGCACCCTTACAATAAGAACATACTCACAGGGTAAGAGATGGAAACACTCCTTTCAGAGATTATCAAACTCAAATATACTCAAGAATTAGGTCCCCGGATGTGCACTTGTGCTCTATATTATAGCCACTTCCACAACCTTTGTGTTATTAGTAAAGAGGGTGTGGAATTGGACTTTTGTACTCAAGAGATTAAGTAATTTGGAGGTTGAAAAAGTGTGTGAGTACCTTCCCTTTCTCTATGCCAGCAGCAGGTGAATAGCAGTCTTCAGGTCCTCATTTGTTAAATTGATTATTGAGTAGATAAGTAGAAGTAATGCCTGATAATTCTGAATGTATTGTGGGAACGGACCAGACCCCCAAAAATCCCTTGGATCCTCTTATGTTATCAATGGCCCACTTGTGCCAGCCATAGCCACATGATTTTGAAACAACGCTGTTGTGTCCATTGGCCACGTGTGGTTTCAGTCAAAGGGCTCATGTAAAAATCGGACTTGTTTGGTTCGATTTTTGATCGGAAAGCACATAGACAGTGCACTGGCCCATGTTATTCACATGAACAGTTTCTCTCTTGGTCCAACTATCCATGAGAAAAAAACCTCAGCATGCTTTACTCTCTTTAAGTTTTGCATGAGACTCACTCTTTCAAGTCTACATGTTTCGTAAAAAAGAATCTTATCACTCGCTGAACATTCGTATGGCATCCCATTTTTATGGATACATCCCCATTACTAACCTAGGATCATTAAGAATTACTGGAGAAGAAAGAAGTCAAAAAAAGTATCTCAAAAAATATATCAATTTTATTTGTATACAAAAAATACAGATATCAATAAAATTACAGCATTGTGCATATATATTGAATAGTTGTATATATAACTCAGGAGGAGATGATACACCCAGCGCTATGAGCAATACAATATAGCTAGTTCATATAATGATAGAAGCCCTCTGTGGATCTAATTATGTTTCTATGATGCTAATACATTGCGCTCTGTACATATGATATTGCATTGAGCAGGCATCCACAGGGTCCTTATTATTGGGTGTATCATCTCATCCTGAGTTATATATACAACTATTCAATATATATGCACAATGCTGTAATTTTATTGATATCTGTATTTTTTGTATACAAATAAAATTGATATATTTTTTGAGATACTTTTTTTGACTTCTTTCTTCTCCAGTAATTCTTAGTTATATTATAAGTCAGTATCCTATGGTTTGCTATTTTGGTTTTTTCATTATAACTAACCTAGGATCATGTACATTTCTGAATGTAGTTGTATGAAAACTAATCGCACACGGCCATAAAAAGCAGACGGACGGATGAAAATTGTATGAAAATTGTCGAATGCTTGTCTGTCCCCATCTTAAAGCTTTTACAGGCAGATGTAATGGCGGATCAGGTTAGGTTTACGCTTACGACTACCTAATAGAAGCAGCACATACGGAGTATGATATGCTTTTTTCATCAGCAGCGGGTGGATCACTGCTTGCTATTTATAATAAAAATGTTAACCATCTACATTTTGGACCCCAGCAATCAGGAAGTTATCCTCTATTCTATGGATAGGGGATAGATTCCAAACCTTAGAATGCCTCTTTAAATTAGCAATGGTTGTCAAAAGTAATATTCTGTATATTATTATTTTGAACAGAAACTCAGGGTGAGTTTCCACGGTCAGGATACGCTGCGTGTTTGGCGCTGTACGCGAGGACATGCTGCGGTCTAAAAAGACGCGCCGCATGTCCGTTTACGCAGGTTTGCCACCTGCGTATTGTTACGCATAGTGGAGACGGGATTTCTTGAAATCCCCTCCACTATGCTGTAACATCTGGACACGCGTCGCCGCAACAGAATTAACACAGGGCTATGTAGCCCTGCGCTCTTTCTGGAGGTGTTCCGGAGGTGTCCTGAACACCTCCGGAAAGATCGCGCGTCATAAAGGGGGCGGGGCTTAGACGGAGCGGAATTTCCGCTCCGTCCAAAGCGCTGTGGTTCCGGACCGTGGAACCACAGCCTCACTCTCCATTTTGCTGGGGTTTTTTTTAACCCTTTTTAGCCAACTTTTGCAAATTCATAATAGGATAGCACCCATGATGTCCCTACATACAGTAGCTGTTAGGCCCAGACTTACATACAGAAGGCATCGATAGTTGAATGTGGGGTTTCGTGAGTAGAAGCTATATCATTATGTTTTTATAATGCAGCAACAATTAGCATAGTTTTATCCATTCGCCATATTGACAATAAATTCTCAAAGTCGTTAGTATGATTAGAGGTCGTCCGTATGGATCTTTTACATAGGCTGATTGGAATTCCTTGTGCAACAATATGGTGCCTTTGTGAGATATCGTATAAATTCCCTAAGGGTACATACTCACTGGCGACGAAAACGTCAGATGCTCGCATGTAAATCCCAGCTCTAGCGCCGGCACTCGGGAGTGGAGTGCGCGGCTGCATGTATTTATATGCAGCCGCTCGCTCCACTCCCGAGTGCCGGCGCCAGAGCTGGGATTTTACATGCGAGCGTCGGACGTTTTCGTCGCCAGTGAGTATGTACCCTTAGAGCAATATTTCTGGACGGGAATTCCTCCTTGTTATAGCATGCAGTTGAATAATTTTTGCCTATTTTTCTGACACGTTTTATATAAATCCGTTAGAACAAACCTCTTTATGAAATGAGCGATACATGGAGGTACCGTGTGGGCATAGCAAGCTACAGGTGTTGTATCTGGAGCAGTACCTTATGTAATACATTTGTGCACATGGTGCCTCAGGAACGGTAAATGTTAAGTGCAATAATCTTGATGAAAATGTTTGCAAAAAAAATTAATTGTATAGCATAATCTGTTTCATACTTTATAATAACGGTATCCCTATTATGTTAGTGCGCTCAGTGTATCTGTATGTAGTGCCAGGATGTATAACAAAGTGGTTTCAAAACTTCACCTTTCTGTGTAAAACATAAATGTTCTTCTAATTTTAAGTTTCATTTCAATTTTACAGTTTCTTTTCTCTAAAGTGAAGCCACAAGGATGTTAATTATTATGTTCCCGTATGTTACTTCCCTATACTTCTAGCTTAATTTTAAAATACATAACTACTGGAATTCATATTTCAGCCTAAATGAACAGGTTGCTACTTTTATAACCTGTGGCTTTCATATAGGTTTGTTTTTAATTGATGCTAAAATTGCCATATAACCCTCATGTCCAAAAAAAAGTTGTAACAGTGCAAAGTAAAGTCTAGCAACGTTTCAGGTAATGTACCCTTCATCAGGCTATGAATAGGGTATGTGTGAAATGTCTTTCCTGGATGAAAAAATGCAGAATATTAACTTGCACCAGTCAGTAGCGTAGCTACGGGGGGGGGCAGAGGGGGCGGTGGGCGATACAATTACATTCTGCAGCAGAGCAGGGAGAATCACTCTCCCTGCTCTGCCGCTCGGCCACTATGGGGCCTGGCCAGCAGTGGGGGGGGCCTGTGCCAGCAGTGGGCCCCCCGCCCGTTATCGGAGGGTCAGCTGTATCGGCATCTAGCCAATACAGCTGACCGCATTGTGAGAGAAGGAGCGAGCACTCCTTCTCTCCCATAATCCCCCTCTCAGTGTCTGACAGACTGTCAGAAGATGAGAGGGAGAGCAATGAGCAGCGCAGGAGGAAGAGAGGTGAGTACAGGATTTATTATTTTTGTAATGGGGGTGCATTATACTACAGAGGCTCCATATGGGGGTGCATTATAATACAGAGGCTCCATATGGGGGTGCATTATACTACAGAGGCTCCATATGGGGGTGCATTATAATACAGAGGCTCCATATGGGGGTGCATTATACTACAGAGGCTCCATATGGGGGTGCATTATATTACAGAGGCTCCATATGGGGATGCATTATACTACAGAGGCTCCATATGGGGGTGCATTATACTACAGAGGCTCCATATGGGGGTGCATTATAACACAGAGGCTCCATATGGGGGTGCATTATACTACAGAGGCTCCATATGGGGGTGCATTATAATACTAAGGCTCCATATGGGGGTGCATTATACTACAGAGGCTCCATATGGGGGTGCATTATATTACAGAGGCTCCATATGGGGGTGCATTATAATACAGAGGCTCCATATGGGGGTGCATTATAATACAGAGGCTCCATATGGTGTGCATTATATTACAGAGGCTCCATATGGGGGTGCATTATACTACAGAGACTCCATATGGGGGTGCATTACACTACAGAGGCTGCCTATGGGGGTGCATTATAATATAGAGGCTGACTATGGGGGTGCATTATATTACAGAGGCTCCATATGGGGGTGCATTATATTACAGAGGCTCCATATGGAGGTGCATTATAATACAGAGGCTCCATATGGGGGTGCATTATAATACAGAGGCTCCATATGGGGGTGCATTATATTACAGAGGCTCCATATGGGGGTGCATTATAATACATAGGCTCCATATGGGGGTGCATTATACTACAGAGGCTCCATATGGGGGTGCATTATACTACAGAGGCTCCATATGGGGGTGCATTATAATACAGAGGCTGTCTATGGGGGGCTGCATTATAATACAAAGGCTGCCTATGGGGGTGCATTATACTACAGAGGCTCCATATGGGGGGTGCATTATACTACAGAGTCTCCATATGGGGGTGCATTATAATACAGAGGCTCCATATGGGGGTGCATTATATTACAGAGGCTCCATATGGGGGTGCATTATAATACAGAGGCTCCATATGGGGGTGCATTATACTACAGAGGCTCCATATGGGGGTGCATTATAATACAGAGGCTCCATATGGGGGTGCAATATACTATAGAGGCTCCATATGGGAGTGCATTATAATACAGAGGCTGTCTATGGGGGGCTGCATTATAATACAAAGGCTGCCTATGGGGGTGCATTATACTACAGAGGCTCCATATGGGGGGTGCATTATACTACAGAGGCTCCATATTGGGGTGCATTATAATACAGAGGCTCCATATGGGGGTGCATTATACTACAGAGGCTCCATATGGGGGTGCATTATACTACAGAGGCTCCATATGGGGGTGCATTATACTACAGAGGCTGCCTATGGGGGTGCATTATATTACAGAGGCTCCATATGGGGGTGCATTATACTACAGAGGCTCCATATGGGGGTGCATTATACTACAAAGGCTCCATATGGGGGTGCATTATAATACAGAGGCTCCATATGGGGGTGCATTATAATACAGAGGCTCCATATGAGGGTGCATTATACTACAGAGTGTTATGTTTCGGTAGCTGAGGAGTGCAGGTAAAAAAGGCAATACACCAGAGCAGTTGGAATCTATGAGATTGCAGTACCCTGACTAACCACCACAACTAGAGGCAGCCGTGGAGCGTTCCTACGTTGGTCCTAGACGCCTCGTCACAGCCTGAGAAACTAACTACACCTAAAGATAGAAATAGGAAAGCTATCTGCCCCGGAGCAGAACCCAAAGATAATAGAAAGCCCCCAAACATGTAATGGCGGTTAGACAAGATGAAATACTGACACAGAAAGAAAATAGTATGAGCAAACGCTGGGCCCAAACTAACTAAATAGAAAAGGATAGGAAGGGTACTTACTGCAATCCCAGAAAACCCTGAAAGGCACCAACTCTACTAATTTCAAAAACACCTGAGATCACACGACCTCTTCCACCTAAATTAGTTCTCTGGTGTAACAAAATCAAAACAGCAGCCACTGAAAAAACTGGAAAAAGCAAAAGTACAAACATCAGTGGCTGAACAAAACTGAGAGGGCAGAAGCCCCCGGAGGGGACCCTGAAGGCCCCCACAGAAGTGCAGGACAAAATGCAAAAATATAGCACAAACACAAAAGAAGAAATGTCTTATCTGTTAGCAGGAGATGCAGACACGACACAGCAGGCTACAAGGGAAACAGGAATAAAGGATCCAGACCAGAACAATTGATCACCGGCAACCCTGATGGGAAGGTGACTCCCTTATATAAGACCAATCAGTAACACCTGATTCCCAGTCCTCACAATCTTCACTGGACAGACTAGCACCGCTTGTAACCACCAGAGGGAGCCTCTGCTCAGAACTCATCTCAAACCCATTCACAACAGTACCCCCCCCTTGAGGAGGGGTCACCGAACCCTCATTTGAGCAACCAGGTCGGTCAGGATGAGTTCTATGATACGCACGGATAAGTCTCCTAGCATGGATGTCCGAAGCAAACACCCAAGAATTGTCTTCCTGACCATAACCTCTCCATTTAACCAAATACTGGAGTTTCCGTCTAGAAAAACGAGAATCTAATATTTTCTCAACCACATACTCCAGATTGCCCTCAACCAAAACAGGGTCAGGAGGCACAGCAGCAGGAACCACTGGCTCAACAAACCTCTTCAACAAGGACTTGTGGAACACGTTATGGATCTTAAATGTCCCTGGAAGAAGCAAATGAAAAGAAACAGGATTAATAATCTCAATGATCTTATAAGGTCCAATGAACCTAGGCTTAAATTTAGGAGATGCTACTCTCATAGGAATATTCTTTGAGGACAACCAGACCAAGTCCCCCACTTTAAACCGAGGACCATCAGTCCTATGCCGGTTAGCAAACCGCTGGGCCCTCTCCTGAGAGAGGGACAACCTCTCCACTACCTGGTCCCAAATCTGTTGCATACGCTCCACAACAGAGTCAACACCTGGACAGACAGAAGCCTCCGTCTGTCCTGAAGAAAATCGAGGGTGAAACCCAGAATTACAATAAAATGGAGACATCAAAGTGGCAGAGCTAGCCCTATTATTAAGAGCAAACTCAGCCAAAGGCAAAAAAGAGACCCAGTCATCCTGATCAGCAGACACAAAGCATCTTAGATAAGTCTCCAATGTCTGGTTTGTTCTCTCAGTTTGACCATTGGTCTGAGGATGAAATGCCGAGGAGAAAGACAATTGAACACCCAGTTTAGAACAAAAAGTCCTCCAAAATCTGGAAACAAACTGAACTCCTCTGTCAGACACAATGTTCTCAGGAATGCCGTGTAAACGAACCACGTGCTGAAGGAACAACGGCACCAATTCAGAGGAGGAAGGCAACTTAGGTAATGGCACAACATGTATCATTTTGGAAAACCTATCACAAATTACCCAGATGGTGGTCATTCTCTGAGAAACAGGAAGGTCGGAAATGAAATCCATAGAGATATGGGTCCATGGTCTCTTGGGCACAGGCAATGGCATCAACAAACCACTAGAGCGAGAGCAAGGCTTGGAGCGAGAGCAAGTCCCGCAGGACTGCACAAATTCCCTGACATCACGAGACAAGGTAGGCCACCAAAAGGACCGACTAACCAAGTCTCTGGTACCAAAAATTCCGGGATGCCCAGCCAATGCGGAACAATGAATCTCAGACATCACACTCTTTTTCCACTGGTCCGGGACAAACAATTTTCCAACAGGGCAGCGCTCGGGCCTATCCTCCTGACACCCCTCCAGAGCAAGTCTCAAATTGGGCGAGATGGCGGAAAGAACTACACCCTCTTTCAAAATAACAGAAGGATCAGATAACTCAGGAGAGTCCGCAAGGAAACTCCTCGAGAGGGCATCCGCCTTAACATTCTTAGTGCCAGGAAGAAAGGAAACCACAAAATTAAAACGTGTGAAAAACAAGGCCCACCTGGCCTGTCTAGGATTGAGTCGCTTGGCAGATTCCAGATAGACCAGATTCTTATGGTCCGTAAGGACCACCACCTGATGTTTGGCTCCCTGCAGCCAATGTCTCCACTCTTCAAAAGCCCACTTCATGGCCAGTAACTCCCGATTACCCACGTCATAATTACGTTCAGTAGGAGAAAATTTTCGAGAGAAAAAGGCACAAGGGTTACTTTTAGAGGTCTCTGGATCTTTTTGGGACAAAACGGCACCTGCCCCAATTTCAGAGGCATCAACCTCCACCTGAAATGGCAGAGAAACATCAGGCTGCCGTAGAACAGGAGCAGAAGTGAATCTCTGCTTAAGTTCCTGAAATGCAGAGACTGCCTCAGGAGGCCAATTCACCACATCAGAACCCTTTCTGGTCAAATCAGTTAATGGTTTAACAATAACCGAGAAATTACCAATAAATTTACGATAAAAATTGGCAAAACCCAAAAATCTCTGAAGAGCCTTTAATGAAGTAGGTTGGACCCAATCACAGATGGCCTGAAGCTTGACCGGGTCCATTTCAATAACAGATGGGGACAAAATGAATCCCAGAAATGAGATCCTCTGTACGCCAAAAAGACACTTTGATCCCTTCACATACAGAGCATTCTCTCTCAAAATCTGGAATACAGTTCGAACATGTTTCACATGAGAGTCCCAGTCATTAGAAAAAATCAAGATATCATCCAAATAAACAATCAGAAATTTGTCCACAAAATCCCTGAAAATGTCATTCATGAAGGACTGGAAGACGGAAGGAGCATTAGTGAGCCCAAAGGGCATCACCAGGTACTCAAAATGCCCTTCAGGGGTATTGAATGCCGTCTTCCATTCATCCCCGTGCTTAATGCGAATAAGGTTATACGCCCCCCTGAGGTCAAGCTTGGTAAACCAAGTAGCGTTTTTCACCCTGGAAAACAGGTCAGAAATCAAGGGTAACGGGTATTGATATTTCACAGTAATATTGTTCAAGAGACGATAATCAATACACGGCCTTAATGAACCATCCTTTTTGGCCACAAAGAAAAAACCGGCACCTAAGGGTGAAGAGGATGGTCTGATATGACCCTTCTCCAATGATTCCTTGATATAAGACCGCATAGCATCATGTTCAGGTACAGACAAGTTAAAAAGGCGACCTTTAGGGAATTTACTACCCGGCACTAATTCAATAGCGCAGTCATAGCTCCTATGGGGAGGCAAGGATGCAGATTTACTTTCGCTAAACACATCAGAAAAATCAATCAAAAAGTCAGGAACATCCTGAGCCTGGGGGGAGGCAGAAAAAACAGGAGTGTTGGTATTAACACATTGGCAGCCCTAACTGGTTACAGACACAGATTTCCAATCCAAAACAGGATTATGAGACTGTAACCAAGGAAAACCCAGCACGATAATGTCATGCAGATTATACAGAACCAAAAATTTGCAGCACTCCTGGTGATCAGGTTCAACCCTCATTATCACCTGAGTAGAAAACTGGGGTTTATTCTCAGCCAAAGGGGTAGAATCGATCCCCAGTAGGGGAATAGACTTCTGTAGGGGTATCAAGGGAAATCCACAACGTTTAGCAAAATCATAATCCATCAGGTTAATAGCTGCTCCAGAATCAACGAAAGCCTGAGCAGAAAATGAGGACAGAGAGCATATCAGAGTGACAGTTAATAAAAACTTAGTCTGAACACTACCCAAGACAACTGAGCGTGCAAAACGTCTTCCCCGCTTAGGGCAGACTGAAATAGCATGAGAGGCATCACCACAGTAGAAACATAACCCATTGCGCTTTCGAAACTCATGACGCTGTGCCCCAGACACCACTCTATCACACTGCATGGGTTCAGAAGCTGGTTCACAAGGCAACACCATTCCACGCATACTTCTCCGCTCACGCAAACGTCTGTCAATTTGAATCGCTAATGACATAGAATCATTGAGACCAGAGGGGACAGGGAATCCCACCATAACATCCTTTACATTATCAGACAGACCCTTCCGGAAAAGGGCTGCCAAAGCGTCGTCATTTCATTTGGTCAGGACTGCCCACCTACGGAATCTCTGACAGTATAACTCAGCGTCATCAAGCCCTGATTTAATGCCAACAAGGCTTTTTCAGCTTGATCAGTGACATTAGGCTCATCGTACAATAACCCCAAGGCCTGAAAAAACGCATCAACATCACTCAAAACAGGATCCCAGGTATCAGGGAAAAAGCCCAATCCTGAGGATCGCCGCGCAGGAGAGAGATGATAATTTGAACCTGCTGCGCTGCGTTCCCTGAGGACTTAGGTTTTAAGGCAAAAAACAATTTACAATTATTTTTGAAATTCTGAAACTTAGCTCGATCCCCTAAAAACAAATCTGGCATGGGAATCCTAGGTTCCACAACAGGCAACCCAGCAAGATAGATAGCAATACTCCGAACCTCAGTGGCAAGCTGATCCACACAGCCAGACAACTGTGCAAACTCCATTGAGAGAAAAGATCCTCCCCAGCACCCAGAGATACAGAGGGAAAAAAAAAAAAAAAAAAATGCAACAGACAGAAAAATATCTCTGACAACTCTGACAACCTTTTTTCTTTCACAATATTTTTTCCCTTCTGTGAGTACCATACAATTTTCAATTTTTAGGTCGGTGATACTGTTATGTTTCGGTAGCTGAGGAGTGCAGGTAAAAAAGGCAATACACCAGAGCAGTTGGAATCTATGAGATTGCAGTACCCTGACTAACCACCACAACTAGAGGCAGCCGTGGAGCGTTCCTACGTTGGTCCTAGACGCCTCGTCACAGCCTGAGAAACTAACTACACCTAAAGATAGAAATAGGAAAGCTATCTGCCCCGGAGCAGAACCCCAAAGATAATAGAAAGCCCCCAAACATGTAATGGCGGTTAGACAAGATGAAATACTGACACAGAAAGAAAATAGTATGAGCAAACGCTGGGGCCCAAACTAACTAAATAGAAAAGGATAGGAAGGGTACTTACTGCAATCCCAGAAAACCCTGAAAGGCACCAACTCTACTAATTTCAAAAACACCTGAGATCACACGACCTCTTCCACCTAAATTAGTTCTCTGGTGTAACAAAATCAAAACAGCAGCCACTGAAAAAACTGGAAAAAGCAAAAGTACAAACATCAGTGGCTGAACAAAACTGAGAGGGCAGAAGCCCCCGGAGGGGACCCTGAAGGCCCCCACAGAAGTGCAGGACAAAATGCAAAAATATAGCACAAACACAAAAGAAGAAAATGTCTTATCTGTTAGCAGGAGATGCAGACACGACACAGCAGGCTACAAGGGAAACAGGAATAAAGGATCCAGACCAGAACAATTGATCACCGGCAACCCTGATGGGAAGGTGACTCCCTTATATAAGACCAATCAGTAACACCTGATTCCCAGTCCTCACAATCTTCACTGGACAGACTAGCACCGCTTGTAACCACCAGAGGGAGCCTCTGCTCAGAACTCATCTCAAACCCATTCACAACAACAGAGGCTCCATATGGGGGTGCATTATACTACAAAGGCTCCATATGGGGATGCATTATACTACAGAGGCTCCATATGGGGGTGCATTATAATACAGAGGCTCCATATGGGGGTGCATTATACTACAGAGGCTCCATATGGGGGTGCATTATAATACAGAGGCTCCATATGGGGGTGCATTATACTACAGAGGCTCCATATGGGGGTGCATTACACTACAGAGGCTGCCTATGGGGGTACATTATAATATAGAGGCTGACTATGGGGGTGCATTATATTACAGAGGCTCCATATGGGGGTGCATTATACTACAGAGGCTCCATATGGGGGTGCATTTCATTACAGAGGCTGCCTATGGGGGTGCATTATAATATAGAGGCTGACTATGGGGGTGCATTATATTACAGAGGCTCCATATGGGGGTGCATTATATTACAGAGGCTCCATATGGGGGTGCATTATAATACAGAGGCTCCATATGGGGGTGCATTATATTACAGAGGCTGCCTATGGGGGGCTGCATTATAATACAGAGGCTCCATATGGGGGTGCATTATAATACAGAGGCTCCATATGGGGGTGCATTATACTACAGAAGCTCCATATGGGGGTGCATTATAATACAGAGGCTCCATATGGGGGTGCATTATACTACAGAGGCTCCATATGGGCGTGCATTATACTACAGAGGCTCCATATGGGGGTGCATTATACTACAGAGGCTCCATATGGGGGTGCATTATAATACAAAGGCTGCCTATGGAGGTGCATTATACTACAGAGGCTGCCTATGGGGGGCTGCATTATAATACACAGGCTGTCTATGGGGGGCTGCATTATAATACAGAGGCTGTCTATGGGGGGCTGCATCATAATACAAAGGCTGCCTATGGGGGGCTGCATTATAATACAAAGGCTGCCTATGGGGTCCATTATAATACAGAGGCTGCCTATGGGGTTCATTATAATACAAAGGCTGCTTATGGGGAGCTGCATTATTATATAGAGTCTGCCTATGGGGGTGCATTATAATATAGAGACTGCCTATGGGGGGCTGCATTATAATATAGAGGCTGCATTATAATATAGAGGGTGCCTATGGGAGTGCATTACAATACAGAGGCTGTCTATGGGGGCTGCATTATAATATAGAAGCTGCCTATGGGAGTGCATTATGCTATATTGAGGACTATCTGGTGTATTATGATATATGGATGCTATCTAGGGGCTATCATACAGTGTTGGAGCCATTAAATAGTTTGGGGATATTAAGGGGTCAGTATATATCCAGTGAGGGGCATTATATGGTGTATAGGGGAGCTGTACAGGGGGGAGACTTGGGACATTATTAAATGTAAAGTGGACACTTATTGTTATATGGGAACTCGTGTTACTGTGACTGTCAAAGGGGCACATGGGGCATTATTACTTTCTAGGGGACAAAATCTGGGCTCTGTTTTCTAGGGCTCTTGCACCCGGCATTACTATATTCTAGTTGCTTTAGAATTTAGAGGGCTCAGAGAACCACACAATAGGTGCAGTAATAGGGGGCACATATGGCGCAGCGGCTCAGTATTGGGGTATCAGGTGCAGTAATATGGACACATACGGCAGCAGCGGCTCAGCATTGGGGTATCAGGTGCAGTAATATGGACACATGGCAGCAGCGGCTCAGTATTGGGGTATCAGGTGCAGTAATATGGACACATACGGCAGCAGCGGCTCAGCATTGGGGTATCAGGTGCAGTAATAGGGACACATGGCAGCAGCAGCTCAGTATTGAGGTATCAGGTGCAGTAATAGGGACACATACGGCAGCAGCGGCTCAGTATTGGGGTATCAGGAGCAGTAATAGGGTCACATACTGCAGCAGCGGCTCAGTATTGGGGTATCAGGTGCAGTAATAGGGACACTTACGGCAGCAGCGGCTCAGTATTGGGGTATCAGGTGCAGTAATAGGGACACATGGTAGCAGCGGCTCAGCATTGGGGTATCAGGAGCAGTAATAGGGACACATGGCAGCAGCGGCTCAGCATTGGGGTATCAGGAGCAGTAATAGGGACACATGGCAGCAGCAGCTCAGTATTGGGGTATCAGGTGCAGTAATAGGGACACATGGTAGCAGCGGCTCAGCATTGGGGTATCAGGAGCAGTAATAGGGACACATACGGCAGCAGCGGCTCAGCATTGGGGTATCAGGAGCAGTAATAGGGACACATACGGCAGCAGCGGCTCAGTATTGGGGTATCAGGAGCAGTAATAGGGACACATATGGCAGCAGCGGCTCAGTATTGGGGTATCAGGTGCAGTAATAGGGACACATACGACAGCAGCGGCTCAGCATTGGGGTATCAGGCGCAGTAATAGGGACACATATGGCAGCAGTGGCTCAGTATTGGGGTATCAGGTGCAGTAATAGGGACACATATGGCAGCAGCGGCTCAGTATTGGGGTATCAGCAGGATGAGGAGTTTGTGCAGGTTGAGAATAGTCCAATTGGTGACCGTGACAGTGCTGAAAATATGAGAAGTGAAACGTGTCTTTGTTGTATTCTCTGTAGTTGAGTCCTGGCTGGGGGAGTCATGTCGATCTGGGGCCAGATGGAAAAGACGTGAAAAGTGAATGATTCCATCAGAAAGAACATCAGCGGTAAGTCATTATCTGTACCTGTGCTGTAATCTATTATATGTTCTGTAGGACTGGTATTATTTACCACTGACCATATGGTGGTGATTTCAATAATGATCTTTTTATATATAGATCATTTTTGGCAACAGCACGGTCATTTGCTGAGGTTCTCTGGTTAGGGGCCCACTCAGAAGTTTCGCCCCCCCTAAACCAAAACCCTAGCTACGCCTCCGGTACCAGTATATGAAGAGATGGAAGCACTAGTCTGTCCAAGGATCCAGAGAGAGCATGGAAGTGACCATTGTTCATAAGAGAAGGGACCAAGTGGTATAACATGCAGTGGGTATAGAGGAATGCGGTGAAAAGTGACTTAAAAATTGCAAATGGTAAATAGGGCTCATTATGTTCATGTTTTTTCAGTGTTAAGAAAACAAGTCATTTTTTCTCTTTAACCCATTCACGCTCCACGATGGATCCATACCTCAAGAGAGTGAACTCAGCAGCAGAGCCTGCTCCACACAAAGCAAATGTCGAATATATTGGATATCTGGCATCTGCTTCTGATAGTATTGATATTCTTCTGATGTATTGGTACTGCCTACCAATCCACTTAAATGCCGCTGTCAATCATTGACAGCAAAATTTGAGAGCTGCAATCCTGCCTGGACATTTATTTGGGTACCCATTAGCCACCCCGTGACGCGATCGCAGGGTGCTGACATGCTGCTATGACAGCTGTGGACTGGTTGCACGTCCTTGTGCCTGTCATTTGATCTCAGTCTGTGACTAGGTCTTATAGAAGAAGATAATATTGCTGTTTGTTGTACAAGTGATCAAACAATTAGGGTATGTTTCCACGTTCAGTATTGGCAGTGCTTTGGATGCAGCACATGCATCTCCGCAAGATAAATAGACATGCTTCGGTCTAGAAAGACCCACCGCATGTGCGTATATACAGGTCTGCCACCTGCGTCTTTGAACGCATAGTGGACATGGGATTTCATAAAATCCCCTACACTATGCTGTAACATTTGGCCTCTGCGGATTGGATGCTGCGGCTGTATACAGCGTCCAATCCGCAGCAAATACTGAACGAATCCGGCACGTGGAAACATACCCTTAGATTCAAGTCGCCTCAGGTAACTAAAAAATAAAATGTAAGGTGCAAAAAAAAGTTTTAACATTTTTGAACCACCCTTCTCCTATCTAGTTAGCACTAGAAAAATTTAAAAAATATATAAAAATGTGCATATTTGGTAAAATTGCATCATGAAATATCAGATCAAAATATAAAATTAATTAAGCCGACGGGTAAAAGCAATAAAAAGGAAAAAAATGAAAACACCAGAATTGTATTTTTTTTGGTTGCTGCAGTAACCCAGAAAAATATAATAAGAAGCAATCAAAATATATGTACAGTGGAGAAAAAAAGTATTTAGTCAGCCACCAATCGTACAAGTTCTCCCACTTAAAAAAATGAAAGAGGCCTGTAATTGACATCATAGGTAGACCACAACTATGAGAGTCAAAATGAGAAAACAAATCCAGAAAATCACTTTGTCTGATTTGGCAAGATTTATTTTGCAAATTATGTTGGAAAATAAGTATTTGGTCACCTAAAAACATGCAAGATTTCTGGCTCTCACAGACCTGTAACTTCTTCTTTAAGAGGCTCCTCTGTCCTCCACTGATTACCTGTAGTAATGGCACCTGTTAGAACTTGTTATCAGTATAAAAGACACCTGTCCACAACCTCAAACAGTCACACTCCAGACTCCACTATGGTGAAGACCAAAGAGCTGTCGAAAGACACCAGAAACAAAATTGTAGCCCTGCACCAGGCTGGGAATACTGAATCTGCAATAGGCAAGCAGCTTGGTGTGATGAAATCAACTGTGGGAGCAATAATAAGAAAATGGAAGACACACAAGAGCACTGATAATCTCCCTCGATCTGCGGCTCCACGCAAGATTTTACCCCATGGGGTCAAAATGATCACAAGAACTGTGAGCAAAAATTCCAGAACCACACGGGGGGACCTAGTGAATGACCCGTATAGAGCTGAGACCACCGTAACAAAGGCTACCATCAGTAACACACTACGCCTCCAGGGAATCAGATCTTACAGTGTCAGGTGTAGACTCATAGAATGGTAGAGTTGGAAGGGACCTCCTGGGCCATCTGGTCCAACCCCCTGCTCAAAGCAGGATTCACTAAATCATTCCAGACAGAAATCGGTCCAGCCTCTGTTTGAAGACTTCTATTGAAGGAGAACTCACCACCTCTCGTGGCAGCCTGTTGCACTCACTGATCACCCTAACTGTCAAAAAGTTTTTCCTAATGTCTAATCTGTGTCTCCTCCCATTCAATTCCATCCCATTGCTTCTAGTCTTTCCTTTTACAATGTGACACCCCTTGAGATATTTGTATACAGCTATTAAGTCTCCTCTCAGTCTTCTCTTTTGCAAGCTAAACATTCCCAAATCCTGCAACCGTTCCTCATAGCACATGGTTTGCAGACCGTTCACCATTCTGGTCGCTCTTCTCTGAACTTGCTCCAGTTTGTTGATGTCTTTTTTAAAATGTGGTGCCCAAAACTGGACACAGTATTCCAGATGAGGTCTGACCAAAGATGAGTAGAGGACAATAATGACTTCACGTGATCTAGACTGTATACTTCTGTTAATACAGTCTAGAATTGTATTTTCTTTTTTTGCTGCTGCATCACACTGTTGACTCATGTTCAGTCTGTGATCTATTAGTATACCCAAGTCTTTTTCACATGTGCTGTTACTTAGCCCTATTCCTCCCATTTTGTATATGCTTTTTTCATTTTTATTGCCCAGATGTAGTACTTTGCATTTTTCCCTGTTAAAAACCATTCTGTTAGTTGCTGCCCACTGCTCCAGTTTATTTATATCTTTTTGAATCCTCTCTCTCTCTTCTCTAGTATTATCTATCCCTCCTAGCTTTGTGTCATCAGCAAATTTAATCAGTTTACCCTCAATTCCTTCATCTAAGTCATTGATAAAGATGTTGAACAATACAGGGCCCAGGACAGAGCCCTGTGGTACCCCACTTGAGACATTCTTCCAACTGGATGTGCAGCCATTTACGACTACTCTTTGGGACAGATCACTAAGCCAGTGTCCCCCTGCTTAAGCCAGTACATGTCCGGGCCCGTCTGAAGTTTGCTAGAGAGCATTTGGATTATCCAGAAGAGTATTGGGAGAATGTCATATGGTCTGATGAAACCAAAGTAGAACTGTTTGGTAGAAAGAAAATTTGTCGTGTTTTGGAGGAGACAGAATGCTGAGTTGCATCCAAAGAACACCGTTCTTACTGTGAAGCATGGGGGTGTTAACAACATGCTTTGGGACTGTTTTTCTGCAAAGGGACCAGGACGACTGATCCGTGTACATGAAAGAATGAATGGGGCCATGTATCGTGAGATTTTGAGTGCAAACCTCCTTCCATCAGCAAGGGCATTGAAGATGAAACGTGGATGGGTCTTTCAGCATGATAATGATCCCAAGCACACTGCCAAGGCAATGAATGAGTGGCTTCATAAGAAGCATATGAAGGTCCTGGAGTGGCCTAGGCAGTCTCCAGATCTAAACCCCACAGAAAACCTTTAGAGGCATTTGAAAGTGTGTGTTGCCCAGCAACAGGCCCAAAACATCACTGCTCTTGAGGAGATATGCATGGAGGAATGGGTCAACATACCACCAACAGTGTGTGCCAACCTTGAGAAGACTTAGGGTGAGTTTCCACGATCAGGAAACGCTGCGTGTTTGGCGCTGTGCGCTGGCGCAGCGCCAAACACGCAGCGTCCAGATGTTACAGCATAGTGGAGAGGATTTCAAGAAATCCCGTCTCCACTATGCGCAAAATTACGCAGGCGGAACACCTGCGTTTACGGACATGCGGCGCGTCTTTTCAGACCGCAGCATGTCCTAGCGTCTTGCGGCGACGGTGCGTCGCCGCAACGGAATTTAACACAGGGCTATGTAGCCCTGCGTTATTTCCGGAGGTGTTCCGGAGGTGTCCTGAACACCTCCGGAAATAACGCGCGTCAGAAAGGGGGCGGGGCTTAGACGGAGCGGAGTTTCCGCTCCGTCATATACGCTGTGTTTCCTGATAGTGGAAACACAGCCTTACAGAAAATGTTTGACCTGTGTCATTACCAACAAAGGATATATAACAAAATATTGAGATGAACTTTTGTTAATGACCAAATACTTATTTTCCACCATAATTTGCAAAATAAATCTTGCCAAATCAGACAAGGTGATTTTCTGGATGTTTTCTCATTTTGACTGTCATAGTTGTGGTCTACCAATGATGTCAATTACAGGCCTCTCTCATCTTTTTAAGTGGGAGAACTTGTACGATTGGTGGCTGACTAAATACTTTTTTCCCCACTGTACCACAAAATTACATAAGTGAAAACAACAGCTCATCCTGCAAAAAACAACCCTCCACACAGCTCCGTTAAAGGTAATATAAAAAAGGTTATAGGTCTTTGAAAATGGCAAGGCATACTAAATGTATTTAGAAAATTCAGAATTCTGGTAAGCCAATAAAATAGTAAAAAATGTGATCTGGAGGATCATGTTTCCAAGACATTTTTAATGCACAATTAACAGTGTGAAAATAAAACCCAAAAAACTATGGCGAAATTGTGTATTTTTTTCACTATTTCACCACACTTGGACATTTTTTGCTATTTTCCCTTTTTCTCTATAGTAAAATTAATGGCGACTTTCCAAACTGCAACCTGTCTACACTAGTGTGAAAATAAAAAAATTATAGCTATTTAAATAAAAAAGAGAGGAAAAAATTAGAACACAAAAATTAAAATTTGGCTGTGTCCTTAAATGCAATCGGGCAGTAGATTTGAGCCCACTTTACTGCAGACAGAGGTAAGTACTGTAGGTCCTGTGCGGTTTATGGAGTCTTCCTTTGGAGTATATGGAGTCTAGCTTGAGCTCATCGCTAAGGCCACGTTCACACATTCAGTATTTGGTCAGTATTTTACCTCAGTATTTGTAAGCCAAAATCAGGAGAGGAACAGTCAGAGGAAAAGTATAATAGAAACACGTCACCACTTCTGTATTTATCACCCACTCCTGGTTTTGGCTTACAAATACTGAGGGAAAATACTCACCAAATACTCAATGTGTGAACATGGCCTGATAATGAGGACAGTGCACGGAAAAAAAAGAGCCGGTATCTAGGGTACATATCGGGTAACTAGGCGCCGCGCAGCGCTTAGTTACCCGATGTGTGCATTGGATACCAGCGTGCTCGCTGGTCCTGATCGCTGGTGAGTCTGCCTATGTGACAGGTCACCAGCGATCAGCTAATGATGTCCCAGCGATCCCATCCACGTCGTATCGTTGGTGGGATCACTGGGACATTGAAGAGTGTGACGGGACCCTAAGGATATTGCAAAAAGTAAGTTGCAAAAAATCCAACTCTCAGTGTCGCAATGCTACCCCATTCACTTGTATTGCTCTGTGATGTAGCAGTGACCTGGATACTTGAACAAAAGCAGAAATACATTTACAAAAATACACACCTGAATATTACAAAAATATTTTTATTGAAAAGAGACTACAAGTGACATGATAAAACTAGTAAAATCACAATATCAAACTAAATTCACACTGTATACAGCATATACTGGGCTGAACTGATTTGCACAATACAGGCAGTTACTAAATATATAGCACAATACCCAAAAGAACATATAAGAGCCACAAAAAACAATGGTCAATGGACTGGAGCATCCCAATCTCATGTGTGACAGAATATGTAGCAGATCTACATCAGGATACAATAGCTTATCAGATATAAGTTTATCTTAGTTGATACATATAAGTATGAGATTTATAAGATATAAGTATATTTTAGATCATACATGGTAATCAAAAACACACATACTGCGGAAGAAGAATAAAGTAAAGGGTTCAGTGACTAGAGAACTCTATTAACCTCATCTCCATACAATAAGAGTCTATATAGTCAGGCCAATGATCATAGTAGGTACCTCTAATATGGTAGGACGAAGGCTAAGTTCACATTAGCGTTTCTGTGCGCAGCGTATCATCTGCATGTGCAAATGCATGCCAAAATCAAAATGCATTTAAACGCATGTTTACGCTGCGTTTTTTATCCGCATCAGCTTACACATGACGCAAAACAAAACGCTGCATGTGCATGCGTTTGTGTTGTTTTTGCGCATGCATTCGAAATTTCTAGGAGAATTTCCTTGACACACGCCACGTCCAATGGGCGTGTCTCATGAGAATTCTGTATATAGACCCTTGCACAGATGAAATCCTCATCTTTTGCTGCTGTATCCAGCTGCAAGATGCATCTTGGCATGGAGAGCTTATATCGTAATCTGGATTTGGCATTGAAATTGGCTTTTGACTTTGCTTTAGCTTGTGAAAAAGAAAGAAGAAGAGAAAGACGGAGAAGACATAGTCGTCGCTA
This sequence comes from Oophaga sylvatica, assembly GCA_033576555.1. Classification (NCBI taxonomy): domain Eukaryota; kingdom Metazoa; phylum Chordata; class Amphibia; order Anura; family Dendrobatidae; genus Oophaga; species Oophaga sylvatica. Next base: position 319,001,540 of record JARQOD010000004.1, read on the forward strand.
CTGGCAACACCTCATCTTTGAAGTTCGAGAGAGCCGTTGAGCCTACCACTCGTTGTACACCGAGCTGTGTGACAACCCTGAGAAGTTTTACGACTACACCAGGATGCCTGAACAAAGCTTCAATGACTTGCTGCAACATGTGCGAGGATCCATCACATGGTGTCATGGAAATATATATGTATTCCATATATTCAAAGTATATTCATATATATGCATTCACAGTTAGATAGATCTCACTTGCTAAAAATCCTGTGCCCACACATACCTATGCAAAAAGCTGATGCCAGCTATAATCAGTCGTTAAAGATGACCCTGGCCTTCATAAGGAACAAGTACAGAGAGTTTTAATAGATATCTATTGTTTTCTTTACTAGTCATGCAAGAATGCTAGGGCAAAGAACAGTAAACAATAAATCTGCAACTTCAGCCCTTTTATCATAATTATCATAATTATCATACTTACACTAGAACAGCCAATAATCTAGCAGCTTTTAATTGTATGTTAATTGACCAACCAGCCCCTTTTTGTAAACGTATAAAACCTTGAATGAATAATAAACGTGTGGTCTTGACGAACTGTTATACTGACACTTCCGTTGTGGACAGTCCTCATTTCGTTCTGAGCGCTCAAAAAGACATTTAATAGAGAATTGGGAACGGCACCAGCAAACACTTCAGAATAGATTTATCCTAATTAAATTTCCATAACAGTTGGCGCCTGCACGCGGGGCATTGGACGAAACGCACGAGGATCCGGCCGACCAGAGAGACGGGGGTGTTGGCCCTGGCCTTGGCACATGGGACAGAGACTGCAGCTCCATAAGTAAGGTAAGAAAACTCTGTCATCTTACCTGAATGTTCCCTGTGCCTAGTCCTAGCCTACACTTCTAGCCGGTCGGACGTGGTCATCACCGCATTCTCAGGTTGTGTAAAAAGTCCATACCCTTATCCAAAAGCCCTGGGATATAAGCCGAGTTGTTTGCTGCTGTGCTGTGTATGTTTCATGTTTTGTGTGAACCGGGAGAAAGTTGGAACGGTGATTGTGTTTTTGCTTGCTGATTTCTGGGAGCTGTATAGCAAAAAACAAATTGCTGGATAAGTTCCCGCAGAAATCCTTCACACATAGGTGGGAGGTCATCCCAGAAAATCCAGGTGTGAGGGGCGGGAGCTTTGATTTGGATAAGTCCACGCAGTTATCCTTCACACATCGGTGGGAGGTCATCCCAGATCAAGCCAGGTGTGAGGGGTGAGGGCTTTGAATCGGTTAAGTTTCTGCAGTAATCTTTCACACACAGGAGGGAGGTCATCCCAGATCAATCCAGGTGTGAGGGGCAGGAGCTTTGTTTGGATAAGTTCTCACAAAAATCGTCCACGCAAGGGGGGAGGTCATCCCAGTCAAATCAGACGTGGATGGTGAGAATTTTGATTAAGGCTATTACAGATTACTGTGACCGGCGCACCGGCCAGGGCGTACGATTTTCAGAAAGTGGTAGACCTTGAGCATTGCCGTGCTCAGTGCAATTGGTGAGTTATCAGTTACCAGAGCAGCTTGTATGTGTCACAGATCATCAAAAGAGGGATTCGTATTCTCCCGGGTGTCTGTCTCATTGTACGTGTCACTGTCTGTATCAGGTACTGTCGCTTTAAATATCATTCAGAGCAGCGTGCGCTCTGTCACTATCTCATTCACTGCTGGCTGCAGCAGCAAGAAACCCCTTTGACCCCCTCCTCTGCTAATCACGTTGTCACATCTGTTTCCTGGTTTTGATCTTTTTAAGCTAGTTTTTTTTGGCTACACGCTGTAGCGTGAAAATTCTCAGGCATTCAGACTGAACTGTATTCATTTTTTGCTATTCTATATGGATAATCTTTTTTTTTTTTTTTGATACCTGATTTCAGTGCCTGTAGAGACAGCAAGCAGAGATATAAGGGAGGGGGGAAGTGCTGGCAGCAGTGAGATTTTTTTTTTTTTCCCAGAGGGCGGGAGGATACAGCCTACGCTACCAGACAAAAGTTTTAAAGTATTTTTTCTTTTTGTCTTTATCATTTTACAATCAGTTTTTCCACCTTTCTGTTTTTAATTAGCTGTTTTAGTAACAAGGGTTGTTTTTCAGAGTTTTATGATTAATACGTTTTTTCCCTCCCCTTTTTGGTCAATCTTTTTTTTTTTTTTTTTTTTCTCTCTCCTAGAGCTTTTTACAAAATCTAACTTTTGTTTTTACAGTTTTTCTTTTAAGTACATTTTTAAATAATTTTGGAGAGGTTTTTCTAATCAATTTATTTTAGAGTTTTATTCTCCAACCATTTTTTAAAAGAAAAGAAAAAAAAAAGCACGGCATCTACTAGCTTGCTTTAGACCAAGGTCAGAAGCACAGATAAAGGAATTGCAGGCTGAGGGAGAACACACACACAAACTGCGCAGCGGCTTCACTCACCCCTCCCATCAGGCATTCAGCAAAGACACACAGAACCAGAATGCAGCAGTTTTCAGATTTTTAATCACCTTTGTTGAATAGGTTTCTGGAATAGACACAGTACGTGAGAATCAAAGGGCTAGGCATGTGAATAGAAGATCAGAGTATGTGAGAAGCAAATGGACAGGCAGACTTTACGCTGCATAATGAAATGTTTTGTTTTTTTTTCTTGTTTTTGCTGTTTAAAAGGTAACGGGAAAGTTTGTTTATAGATTACCGTCTGCTATAAAAGAGCAGTGGTGCATCGTGTAGAAGGTACAGCAAGTTAATTTGAACGGACCAGGAAGTGATTTTTTATGTGAATAAGATTGAAAAGGTGTTAAATCGTCTGTGAGAAAATGATCACTGACATGTCACAAGAGCAGAATTCAGAGTCACACACATCACATGTCCATCATGTGGAGACACGGGACAGGTGTAGGCTGCTCTCATTGAATAAGGAGCCTTGTACAGGGAAAAACGCTCCCCGCCTCTCTCCACAGGGAGAAGCCATTTTTGTTTCAACGATCCCCTCTCAAGAGCCACAGGGGGGACACCCTCTCCTTTTTCTTCTCTCAGTCACTTTCTCCTTCTTCTTCAGACTTTTCTCCTCTTTCCTCGCTGCCATCCCTCTCTATCCTTCTTTCCCTATCATTCCTTTTTTCCCCTCCCTCACATCTCTGACACATCCATTTTCTTCCTCTTCCTCTTCTTCTATCTCTTCCTCTCCAACTCTCAAATCTTCTTCTTCATCTTCTTCTACTTCTCCCCCTCCATCTTTCTCTCTCCCTCCCCTCCTTCATTCTCTTCCTCTTCTTCACCCTCCCCTCCACCTCTCTCCCCTCCATCTCTCTCCCCTCCTCTTTCTCTCGCTCCTCCCTCACACCTCCCTTCTCTTCCTCTTTTTTCTACTTCGTTATCAACTGGGTCAATGCCCAATCAAAGCAATGTGGTGTCCCTGTATTCAGTGCCTCCAGCACAGGGCACCCTGTCTATCCCAAGCACAGTACAAACATTGCCAGTCATTATATCAGGAGAAGAAAGTGCAAACCTCCCTACACAAAATGCTGCATGTAGCCCCCAGACACAACAACTAGCAGAGCCCACAGCTATGGCTTCACAGGGGGGAAGTGTAGTTGCAGACACAAATGAGGAACCTCAGTGCCAAGCAGGGCTGCCAGCATGGAACCATGACACTGATCCACCGCAGCCTCAGCAAGGAAGTGGGAAATCCCCAAGCAGCAAGACAACTTTTAAGCCCAAATCTCACCCAGTGTATGCACCAAGTACACCATGTCACTTCTTATCTGATGAAGATGAAGACACAACGTCATACATGCTGCCCAATACTAGGGAAGAAAACACACAAGCACCAATAGAGCAGGGACAGGTAGAGGCAACATCCTATGAGCCCTTCATCCCAAGCCAGGTGATCAGTATGCTGCCAGACCCATGGATACACCCCATGCCATTTTGCCAAAAAATGCAGCAGATCCAGCGAACGTATGCAGCAGCCTGGATTGATCTCTGGACCGTAATGGAAATAAAAGCAGGTGATGCATTCTGGCCAATTCTGAGAGAACACTTCAAGCTTCCAGCAGAGTTAGATGCGTATGCCTGGGAGACAGGACCAAAGCTAATTGAGCAGCTCAGAGAATGGGCCAAAAGCAGACTGACAGGACAAACTCTCAGCCTACATGACATGAGTCAAGACAAGACAGAGTCTGTGGAGAAGTTCCATGACAGAGTGATGCAAGTGTTTCAAGATTTGGGCCTCATTACCCATGATCAGACACACAGACGGATATTTGCACAGGCTTTTGTGCATGGACTGAGAGAACCAATCAGGAAACCACTGGTAGTAGCCAGGCCTGAGTACACGTCAATAGCAATGGATACCCTGCTCGCAGTAGCAAAAAGGATTGAGTCCCGCCGGGACAGAAGGGATGTCCAGTGTTACAACTGTGGCGAGTTTGGTCATTTCCGGAACCGGTGCAGAACACCGACTTCGCAAAGAAGAAGAAGAAACACAGAAAGCAGTGAAGAACCCCGCCCATAGGACAGGAGCACACCAAGTCCACAGGGAACCCCACCAGTGGGACCAATATCCTGAGAGTGGATGGCGTAGTCAGATCTTTTCTTGTGGAACTCCGCAACCTCACCTATCTATCAGAATCTTCTGCGTCCTGCATGGGAATTGATGGTCAAGTCAGACATTTCCAGATTATGAAGCCCCTGAGCGTGTGGACTCAGCCAGAACACTCCATCATGTCCCAGTTTGTTGTGTCAAAGACCTGCACCCTCAACCTATTGGGAGTGGACCTACTGCAGAAGCTGAAAGCGACCAGAGTGTTCCAGGAAGATGGGACCATGACACTTTCTTCACCCCTGACCCAAGAAGAAACAGGAACAACCACACTGCAGACCTATCACAGGAGGTGCTGGACATAGTACCAGAAAAGCCACTCCATCACCCAGAGTCAAGATGTCTCTGACCAACTGAAGGTCTAAGTGAACTCGCCTAAGAAGACGGCCTGAGAACTTTGACATTGGCCAGGATATTCAACTCAAGAAGGACCCTACTCGCTTCATGGAATGGCAACACCTCATCCGGCTCCAACGCCAGAGATTCATCTTTTGCAAGCACCAGGAGGTGCCCCCTGCAATCAACCAGTTCACCCAGGCCCTAGACCGGCAAAAAGCCACTCAGCTCTTCAAACTTGTGCACAAATACTGACCTGAGACCAAGCTGGAGAAAAAGAAACAACTGATGGCCCGTGCTGAGAAAAAAGCAGCCGGTTAAGGAGACGTCCCAACAAGAAGACCCCCTGTGACCAGAGCAGGTGCTAACACAGTAACTGTCTTGGTGGAGAACAAGAAAGCCAGCTGGTCGTCATCTCTCATGATGTGGATCCTAGTAGACGGCTTGTTTTCCCGCCAGCTCTGCGCCGGCAGATGGGAGTCCCCTGCCGCATACTGAAGGACAAGGCAAAACTGAGCTGCCTCGCCCATCGGAATCAATACCAGCTTTCCACAGTAAAGAAAAAGACTGTAAACCCCACTGAGTTCAGAATGGTGCAAGGCCTGGAGGCCGTGAAAGAGGCTACGGTATTTGAAACCCCAACAGTGCTGAACCCGCACACTCTGCTCTCAAAAGTCCCAGTCACCGCAACGGTATTTACGGTGATCAACCTGGCCAGTGCCTTCTTCAGTGTTCCCCTCCACCTGGAGGCCAGCCTTCAGGAACCAGTGCAGTGCATATGGACAGTGTTGCCTCAAGGTGCTCAGAACAAGCCCTTCAAGTTTCACCAAGACAATGTCCTCCATCCTCGTCAACTGGATTGCAGAATATGCAGGAGTCACTCTTCTACAACACGTGCATGACCTTCTCTTTTGTGTGGTTGACATCGATACCTGCACAGTCCATTCCTTGTCTCTCCTACTCTACCTGGAAGAACAGCAACGCAAGGTCTGGAAGAACAAAGTCCAGTGATGTCAGAAGCAAGTTACATCCCTAGGACACTGTATTGCCCACCAGACGAAAAGACTGGAAGACCACTGTGGAGAAGATGGCTCCCCCAACAACTCCAAAAATGCTGCAGGCCTTCCCTGGTCTAGTGTCGTATTGCAGAACCTGGATCCCTGATGCCTCAGTCCTAATGCAGCCTCTGTGCGCTTGCATCAACGCAACCCCGCTCCTTCTATCGGACGCAGCCTTCAACCCATTCAGGAGATTGGAAGAACTCCACAGTCTCAGCGCCAATACCAGGCCTACCTGACTACGAGAAGTCTTTCCGTCTACCTGATGGAAGAAAGAAGGTCATGCTACTGGAGTCCTGACACGGATTCACGGGGGAAAACAGAGACTTTTAGGCTGCCTCTCAGCCCGCTTGGATCCAGTTGCAAGAGGAGCACCCTCCTACCTGATGGCAGTATCTGCAGCACACACCTTCCTGGACAAGGTTGCTCACATCACTCTTGGACAGCCACTGGAAACTCTCACTCCACACGACATCTTGGCAATCTTCAATCAAGCTCAACCAACAATAATCTCCCCACCGCCAGGCATCTTTGTGGCGCCTCTATCGCCTTTGTCTCATAATGTCACCGTCTCCAGACCTACAGTCCTCATCCCGGCTACTCTACTCCCACTCCCAAGGGGGATACAATATGGACTTTCCAGAACAAAATTTGCAGATGATGAAGAAGTTTCCACACAGGAAGTGCAGTGACCAGCAATCAAGAAATCCTGTGGTCCAGAAGTCTGTCACCTAGCCTGTCAGCCCAGGAAGCAGAACTGATAGCGCTGACAAAGGCCTGCCAGATGGCAAGACTGCAAACATCTGCACCGACTACAGGTACTCGCATGGCATAGCACACGACTTTGGGCCCATCTGGGCTACAAGGGACTTCATCACAGCAAACGGGACAACCGTGAAGCATCATGGAGCCTTCAGGGACCTGCTGGGTGTACTCCAACTTCCAAAATGGTGGCAATTTGAAAAATCAAAGTGCATGGAAAACTGAGAACAGAAGAGGCATGAGGCAATAACATGGCGGACATGGCAGCCAAAGAAGCGGCCAAAGGAAGACAACATGGAGAAGTGGGAGAGGTCGTAGAGCCGGACGGCTACTACATGACGACTGAAGACAAGAAACCTGACAAAAAGACGTCCTGGGATCTGCTCAAGAAGTTGCAAGACCAAGCTCCAAAAGGAGAAGAAGAGCTGAATGCGAAAAAAGCAACACGTGAAGAATGAAGGCTATCAATAATGGACTTAAAACTCTGCCTACCACAAAGTATGCACCCTATGGTGGTCCAATGGGCACATGGACCCACACCCACATATCAAAGACACAGATGAATCATCTGATTGGTGCTTACTGGTTCGCTTCAGGGATCTCCACCCTAACAGCCAAATTCACCAGCAGCTATCTGACCTGCGGCAAATGCAAGCCTGGACGTATGGAAGAAAGTCCCCCTCACCTCATCTGGAAAGACCACTCTACCAGCTTCAAAGGATCCAGATAGACCACATCCAGATATCGCCAAATGAAGGATTCAAATACGCCATTGTGGACAAAGAAGTATTTTCAAGATGAACAGAAGCGTTCCAAGTCAGCAAAGACTACTGCAAAGCAGCTACTTTCGGAAAATAGTGTGCAGATACGAGGTTCCAGAAATGATAGAAAGTGATCAGGGACCCGCATTCACAGCAAATCTGACACACGAGACCCGATTAGCAGTAGGGTCAGACCTAGGCCTACACACTCCTTACCACCCCCAGAGCAGCGGGAAGGTAGAAAGACTGAACGGAACACTTAAGAATAGGATGCTGAAAATTGCCCAAGAGACACGCAAACCATGGCATGACACACTCCCAATTGCACTGTTTAGCGTAAGGCACACTCCAGAGACCCAGAAAAGCTGTCATCATACGAAATTTTGTTTGGGTCTAGTCCCAAGTTAGGTGCATTCTTCCCTCAGCAGCAGAATATGCAAAATGATATCTTGTTTGCTTATGTAATTGAATTGGTCAAAAACTAATGTCCATTCTCGAGTTTTTCTCTTCACTGCCAGATTTGATGGTCCTGTCCAAGAGCCCCAGATGACACCAACCTCTGTGTAACTAGAGGGAAAGCCTGCTTGGATCCACGTATCGCATTGCAAGGAAGCTCCCGTACTAGCCATGAAGGATGTCGTGGATGCTCTGACTGACCAGACAGATGGCCTACCTGATGAAGAATACACACGTTTTTTCTGAACATGCAGTTAAATAAAGAGACTATGATTGCAAACACATGAACCCCTGCTAGGGACAGTCCTCCTGACCGCCCATTTGCGAAAAGTCTGTATTCTGTGGGGGAGACATGCGCAAGGCATATTCTCAACCCGCCGGCAGCACAAAAGAGTTGCAGCGCTTTGGGACAGGAGCAGGTTTTTAGGGCAAGTGGTATCTAAGGGGGGACTGTCATGGAAATATATATGTATTCCATATATTCAAAGTATATTCATATATATGCATTCACAGTTAGATAGATCTCACTTGCTAAAAATCCTGTGCCCACATATACCTATGCAAAAAGCTGATGCCAGCTATAATCAGTCATTAAAGACGACCCTGGCCTTCATAAGGAACAAGTACAGAGAGTTTTAATAGATATCTATTGTTTTCTTTACTAGTCATGCAAGAATGCTAGGGCAAAGAACAGTAAACAATAAATCTGCAACTTCAGCCCTTTTATCATAATTATCATAATTATCATACTTACACTAGAACAGCCAATAATCTAGCAGCTTTTAATTGTATGTTAATTGACCAACCAGCCCCTTTTTGTAAACGTATAAAACCTTGAATGAATAATAAATGTGTGGTCTTGACAAACTGTTATACTGACACTTCCGTTGTGGACAGTCCTCATTTCGTTCTGAGCGCTCAAAAAGACATTTAATAGAGAATTGGGAACGGCACCAGCAAACACTTCAGGATAGATTTATCCTAATTAAATTTCCATAACAATGGCAGGACACAACTACGTTGAGCAATTCCTGCTGAGGAACGTCTGTTGGTGACCCTGAGGTACGTAATTGTAAAAAAGAAACACATGTCATTATTATTATTGTTATAAAAGCCATCTTATGATTTTTTTTTCCATTTTCTGTTCCGCAGATTCCTGGCTACCGGAGAGACCTTAAGATCTCTAAATTTTCAATTTCGGATTGGAGTGTCCACCTTTTCTGGGATAGTGGCAGACACCAGCCGCGCTGTATGTGATGTTCTGCATGATAAATTCCTCCCCCAACCCACAACTGAACTCTGGCTGGAAAATGCTGCCAAATTCAAGGACATTTGGAATTTTCCAAACTGTTTGGGGGCTGTGGACGGCAAACACATTCAGATTCTGAAACCTGCTGAAAGTGCATCTGAGTATTTCAGTTACAAAAAATACTTTTCAATTGTTTTCATGGCTATTGCAGATGCATTTATCCCATTAAATCTCATTTGCCATTTATCAGCCCAAGCTTCTAGTTTACATAAATCCTCCTGTAATATAAAATTATCCTCCTCTGTATTTAGTACCCTTACATTAAGCAGCTGAGAGGGCCAGTACCACACCACTGGACAGGAAAAATCCAGGACAGGAGAAATCCGGGACAGGAGAAATCCGGGACTGGAGAAATCCAAGACAGGAGAAATCCGGAACAGGAGAAATCCGTAACAGGGATCCAGGACACCAGCACGGCAATGTCTACAAGGAACAGAAAGCAAAACATAAGTACAGACTGCAGTGAGAGACAGACAGACATTTTCAAAGCTTCTATACTTACCTACAGAGTCTTGATATCCCATCCACAGTCTTGAGAGTTTTGGACTTGCTGTGTCCACTCCCCCTTTTATACACCTGGGATTTGAAAGGTGATGAATCATCTGCCTGGACATGCTCAGTCTGAAGTACGCATGCATATCGAACGCATCCATGCACATATTCATGCCGCCAATGCGTTCCCATAGACAGTAATGCATTGTTTTGACGCACTCATCCGCATGCGTATGCCTGCACAGATTTGACGGATCAAAAAATGCAACATGTTGCATTCGGCATGCGTGGCAAAACGACGCATGCGGACACATCCGCACCCAAACTGTTGCAAACGCATGTCCGTGCGTACACAATGTTAAAGATAGGTACGCAAGACGCATGCGAATCTATGCGGATCTGTACACAGGCATACACTGCGCACAGATACACTAATGTGAACCCAGCCTAAGCCACCTCCCCACGGATTAAGGAGCAATATATATCAGTCTCTCAATACACCAAATAAAATCCAATCAAGATAGACATGACGGTAAATTTCACAGAGAGGCACATATACAACCTTTATAAAACCCAGAATAAGACAAACAATATCAATTAGGTAAGATAAAATGCAAATTAATGACTCTGGTCCCACCGCAAGGTGGTGATAATACCGCCCATAAACAAAGCCTAGGGAAGGAGTTTGCACCCAGACACCCCACCTGTATCTCTGTTGCCTACAGCTTCATCACGGAAAGTGTAGCAGTGACTTTGGCCATGAAACAGGTGTTACAGCAGAAGTGTAGCCCAATCCTTACCCTGTATTGAATGACATGATAGGCACCAGCTCCATAATCCAGGGCGTATTGATGCTGCACTCCAGAGTAATGCTAATCAACAGCATAGGGGAAGGGCTAAACATAACTATTTGGACAATTCACAATTTAAGGAACGTCCAGTGGACATTAAAACTTAATTTTGTCTATTTTTAGTGCACGATGTTCATCAATATAGATATCTTTAAACAAGACCCAGGACCTATATAAAATTGTCAGCAGTTTGCTAGACTCAAACCTGCGAACACTTTCCTTATAAAAAGAATAGAGGTCCATAAAATCAACATTGAAATTTTTTCTCTTTTTTCAAGTCTGGTTACACACGTGTGGTCACACACTTCCTTGCTCCTGCACCCCTAAGAGCCGAACAGGTGAGCTTGTTTCATCCAATTTTCTATGCACAATGACATTAAGCATCAAGAAGATCAAGGAGTTCTGGAAGTGATGACATGGCCTCCACCAAGCCCTGATCTCAACATCATTGAGTCTATCTGGAATTACATGTAGAGACAGCAGGATCTGTGTAAGACTACATCCACAGAAGATCTGTGATTAATTCTTCAAGATGTTTAGAACAACCTTCCTGTGTTGCTTTGAAAACTGTGTGCAATGTACCTAGAAGAATTAAAGCTGTTTTGATGGTAAAGGGCAGTCACATCAAATATTGGTTTGAGTTAAATTTCTCTTTTGTTCATTCACTTTGCATTTTGTTAAACGAAAAACATAAAAGCTATTAACACTTCTAATGTTGAAAGTATTAATACTTTGCAGTATTTTTTTTCACACCTGCGTAAAACTTTTGCACAGTATTGTATATCTGGAAGAAAAACTAAATACAAAATGACAAACTTTCTACCAGTATTATTAAAAAAATAGGTAAGTGCAGTATTTTTTTTAAATTATATGTCCAATTAAATTATGATATAACTGATATCACTACCCAAATACTGGGATAGAGAGTTTTATAGGTCGGGTCATGGGTGATCTCTACAAAAAAAAACGCAGCCGTCTTACAGTTCAAGTCAAGAGGATAAGATTTATAGAAATGTCATGCACACTTTGCTATTTTAAATATACATATTTTTAGTGTGTTTCCCAGCGTAAATCACATACAAATGTATCAATAAAGTTTTGCCAAATATAAAATATCAAAGACAAAGCAGCTTTTTTTAAAACATGACACACCAAACAGAGACAAAATCTCAGCTATAAAAATTAGTGATGAGTGAGCACTAAAATGCTTGGGTGCTCGTTATTTGGGTCGAGCAAATTGGAATACTCGAGTACTCGACCCGAGCAACGAGCCCAATGTAAGTCTATGGGAAAACCAAGCATTTTTTCTGCGATCCCCCCGGGGGTTCTTTTAAAGTCTAAAAACGTCTGAAAATGATGGAAACAGTGTTCAGATGACATGGGAACATCATGTGGAATGCCCATGGAAGCATTTCTGACTGCCAGGTCACAGCTGTTGTCAGAGTCTTAGGCCATTTTTACAGGCGCACCCAAAAACATACAAAAACGAAACCAAAATGGATTTTCCTCGGAAATATGTTAAGGAACATACTTTCCAGGGTAAATGACTTTTATATAAGGCAAATTAATTAACCCAAAACAAAAATGTTCCTCCAACACTTTGGCAATGTTCACATGTAGCGTTTTTGATGCGTTTTTCAACTTTACCATTGCTTTCGACCAATACAAATGCATTTACTGGGAACTGTCATTGTAGCATTTAACAACCTGAGTCACTCTTAAAGTAACAAAGCCTATTTTTAAAGTGGCATCAGTCGGCATTACTATTCTTAAAGTGCCATTATTAAACAGTGGGTCTCCTACACTGTTATTGCCTATGCATTGAGTGGCTGGGCTGCCAAAAATTAGGACTTACCCCAATACCCCTTTCACGAGAGGTCCAGGAGGGCCTCCTGAAAAAATGTTCCCATTGTAAGAAATGCATAGGTTCTGTCCCACAAGGGTTGCCTTGACGTGGCGGGATGGCTTGCACATTCTTTTGATCAAAATTATGTTTACTAAATACCCTTATAATTATTACTGCCTTCATGCATTTTTGCAAAAAATTTTTTATTTATTTTATTTTAGGACATTTGTTTTTTTTGTGCCTGGTTTTCCATTGTAAGAAAGTGGATCTCTCATAGTGTTTGCCTATGGATTGAATGCAAGGGCTGCCTTTCCCCAAACTTACACGCACCTCAATAACCTTGGAACAGATGTCGTGGATGGCCACATGAAACAAAAGTTCCCATTATTTTTCTTTTGGTGATGCCATACTGTTAGCCTATGCATTGAATGCAAGGCCCGCCCTGCCACAAAGTCACATGCACCCCAATAAGCCTTTGAATACAGGTACTGGATGGCCACAGGAAATAAAAGTTCCCATTATTTTTCTTTTGGTACTGCCATACTGTTAACCTATGCATTAAATGCAAGGCCTGCCGTGCACCAAAGTTACACGCACCCAATATGCCTTTGAACTGAGGTACTGGATGGCCACAGGAAAATCCACTTCACATTATTCATTTGGTACTCCCATACTGTTTGCTTATGCATTGAATGCAAGGCTTGCCATGCACCAGAGTTACACGCACCCCAATAAGCCTTTGAAAACACACGTACTGGATGGCCACATGAAACCAAATTTCCCATTATTCAGATTTTTTAAAGTCACCTAAAGTTTGCCCCTGAAGTGAATACAATGTCTGCCCAAAATTTGCACACACTCCCATCCCCCAAGGAAGAAATGTGGAGGATGGCCTCGGAAACTTGTTTTCACAGTTTAAAGGAGCGGGTCTCCTACACTTGTAATGCCCATACACTAAGTGCATAGGTTGAAAAACATTTTCCCCTGGGGGGGACACCTCAACCTAGAGTGTAAACATTTTTGGAACGGGCATCAAAACACCCTTGAAAACATTTCTACTGGCTGTTGCATCACAGACCACGGTCACCCAAAAAAAGACACTGGATTTGAGGTTAGGTTTCACTGTTATCATGCGGTGGTGTACAGAAGTCTGGCCCAATCCAGCCCTTGTTCATTTTTATAAGAGTCAGCCTGTCAGCATTTTCAGTTGACAGGCGGATGCACTTATCAGTTTTAATTCCACCAGGGCACTAAAGACGCGCTCTGACAAAACCTTAGCGGCAGGACAGGCCAGGACCTCCAAGGCGTAGAGAGCCAGTTCATGCCACGTATCCAGCTTTGAGACCCAATAATTGAAAGGCACAGAGGAATCTTGGAGGATATTGGTACGGTCAGCAAGTTACTCCCTCACCATCTTCCAAAACTTTCTACTCCTTGTGACAGCACCCCGAGCCTCAGGGCCACTGCGATGGGAGGGTCTGAGAAAACTCTCCCAGAACTTTGCCAGTGTTACCCTGCCTCTGCTGAATTGGAGTTGTGTCTCTCTCGCCTGTACTCCTTGGTTGTCCAACAAACTGTGACTTCTGCCGCCAGCGGTTTCAAATGGGAATTTTTTTTAATGATTCCGCAACAAGTGCCTTCTGGTACTGAAACATTTTAGTACACCTGTCTGCCTCTGGAAGAAGAGATTGAAAGCTCTCCTTGTAGCGTGGGTCTAGAAGTGTCACCAACCAGTAATGACTGTCAGCCAAAATTTTGAAAATGCGAGGTCACGGTCAATGTAGTACAACATAAAGTCAGCCATGCGTGGCACACTGCTAACAGCCAAGACTTCCGTGTCCTCACCAAGAGGATGACTGACCATGCTCTCCTCCTCCTCTTCCTCCTCCTTCCTGTCCTCAGACCATCCACGCTGAACAGACGGTATGACAGTTGTGCTTGTAGTACCGTCTATAGCGCATGAAAGTAGCTCCTGTCCTTCCTCCTCTTCCTCTTCCTCATTGTCAACCAATTCACGTTGGGATGACATGAGGCTGGGCTGTGTGTAATCACCCTGTATGCTTCCTTGCTCCATCTCATCATGCTCAGCCTGCAATGCCACCTCTTTGATTGTGAGCAGAGAGAATTTCAAAAGACAGAGAAGCAGGATGGTGACGCTAGTTATGGTGGACTCCTCAAAGTTTTGTAAGATGGTACATAGGTCTGACATCCATGTCCACTCCTGAGGTCTTATGTGTGGAGTCTGAACTGAATACCGATGTCCTTATTGATGCTGTTAGTCAACAACTGCCCTTTTCTGCTCACAAATCCTTTCCAACATGTGAAGGGTTGAGTTCCAAAGCGTAGGAACATCACACACCAGTCAGTGACCGGAAGCGGCAAACGCTGCTGAAGCATGGCAAGGGCGGAAGAAGCTGTAGCTGACTTTCTAAAATGGGCACACAGGTGGTGTACTTTGACAAGCAGATCCGGCAGCTCTGGGTAGCTTTTGAGAAACCGTTGAACAATGAGGTTAAGTATATGGGCCAGGCATGGCAGGTGTGTGAGCTCACCTCGACTCAGAGCCACCACAAGGCTCCAGCCATTGTCACACATGGCCATGCCTGGCTCTACGTTCAGCGGTGTCAGCCACATATCTGCCTGCTCTTTCAGAGCTGTCCACAACTCTTTAGCATTGTGCGCTTTGTCACCTAAGCATATTAGCTTCAGTACAGCCTGTTGATGCTTGGCTGAAGCAGTGCTGCAGTTCTTCCAGCTTGTGACTGATGTAGTCATTTTGGAGATGGAGGCTGAAGAGGAGCAGGAGGAGGATGAGGTGCAGGAGCTGTAGACTGTGGGGGCAACCCTGATTGACGTAGGACCCGCAATCCTCTGCGTCGGGAGGACGTGTTCCATCCCAAGGTCCATCAGGGTCCCGGCTTCCACTATGTTAACCCAGTGTGCCGTCAGCGAGATGTAGTGTCCCTGCCCACAAGAAATTGTCCACGTGTCCGTGGTTAGGTGGACTTTCCCCAGTAACAGCGCTGTTCAAGGCAGGGTAATGTTGAGGGACATGTGCTTGTGTAATACCGGTACGACACACCGGGAGAAATAGTGGCGGCTGGGGACCGAGTACCTTGGGATGGCCGCCGCCATCAGGTTGTGGAAAGTTTCCGTCTCCACGAGCCTAAAAGGCAACATTTCGACTGCAAGCAGATGAGAAATTTGTGAATTTAGTACTGTGGCCTTTGGGGCATTGGCTACGTATTTCCGCTTGCGTTCCAATGACTGAGGTATGGACAACTGAGGCTGTGCTGGGACATGGACGTGGACGTGCTTGATGATGTTGGTAGTTGAGTGTGGGCAATGACAGGTGCAGAGCAGGAGGCCTCTTCGCATGCACCGTGGACAGGGGATTGGCTTGTACGCACAACAGTGTAAGAAGCAGTGTTTTCACACATAAACACTGTTCCTGGAGCCTGGAGTTCAGCCCACAAAGTCAGTTGCTTTGCTGCCATGTGCCTGATCATGCTGATGGTGGTCAGGCTGGTAGTTTTGCTACCCCTGCTGATGCGGACATGTAGGTCTTGCAAATGGCCTGTTTGAGGTTATCGGCAGAGTCTTTAAAAAAAAACAGCCTCGAGAAGACCTAACAGTTGTACTACCAATTTCCATCTTGTTGGTGTTACGAGAAACGGTTGCCCGCCTTCTGTCTGCGGCCAACACACTGCTTCTTCCTGTCTGTTGGGGTGCTACGCCTTCCTCCCACTGTGTGCTGGTCTGCATGTCCTCCTGCCTGGTTGGGTCAGTTACTATATCATCCACCACCTCGTCTTCCACTTCCTCACCCTGGTCCTCCTCCTGACTTTCTGGCAATTGTGTCTCATCATCGTCCACCTCTTTTGACACGTTCCCACCATTGCCTTTGTGTGACCGTGGCTGCTCAATTATTTGGGCATCGCTACATGCGATCTCATCTTGCCCCGCTTCAAGTGGACCAGGTGAGAGGCCAGAATCTATAAATGGAAAAGTGAACAGCTCTTCGGAGTATCCAAGTGTGGGATCAGTTGTCTCCGGACACCTGGCATGCCGGGAGGAAGGAGGATCAGGGTGAGGAATATGCGGGTCAGACTCACGGCTACTCAGACTTGACCATCTGGAAGACAGGGTGCTGGTGGTGGTGGCAAACTTACTGGAAGCATTATCCGCCATCCAACCAACAACCGTTTCACACTGCTCTGGTTTCAATAGTGCTGTCCTGCTGCAGTCCCCTAGTAATTGGGTCAGGAAGGTCGTGCGAGAAGATGTGGGTGTTTGTTGTGGCACAATTTCAGCTTGCCCACGGCCTTGGCCTCTGCATGCACATCACCATCACATCCACTTCCCCTTCCCTTGCCACGCACCTTGCCCATTTTAAATGGACTACAATATTTCACACGTTCACTACAAATGCCTGAATTAAGAGTGAACTTGTATGTGATCCGTGTGCGGGAAAACCACACTTTAAAATATCTGGACTGTTGGTAAAAATGCATTTTTTTGTTATCATAATTGTGTCATTATCTAGGGTAAGACACAGTAAAAAAAGGTAATGGAGGCCTGAAATGCAACAATTTGTAGCCCACAGATAGATCTGGCGTCTGACGGAGATGTCAGACTGTTCAATATGTGGCCTGTATTTTTAATTTTTTTTTACCCCAAAATAGTGTATACAAATAGGGTAACAGACAGCAAATAAAGTGTAATGTAGCCCTGAAATGCCACAATTTGTAGTCCACAGATAGATCAGGCGTCTGACAGAGATACCAGACTGTTCAATATGTGGCCTGTATTTCTAAATTTTTAACCCCAAAATAGTGTATAGAAATAGGGTAAGACACAGCAAAAAAAGGGGAATGTAGCCCTGAAATGCCACAATTTTTAGTCCACAGATAGATTAGGCATCTGACGAAGATAGCCCACTTTGAAATATCTGCCCTGTATTTTTTTTTTTTGGCCAGAAAAATTGTGTCAATAGGTAGGCTATGACACAACAAAAAAAATTCTATGGAGGCCTGAACTGGCAAAATTTTTAGCGCAATGATATGCGATCTGTGTGGCAAACAAAACCCAGTGTAAAATATCTGCCCTGTAACTAAACATTTTATGGGCAGCAAAATGGTGTAAAAAAATTGCATACCACACTCCCAAAAAATTCTACAGTACCACAAAAAATGTATTTTAAAATATTCTAAAAAGGGATAACAATACACACAAAAAAGTGAAAGAAATGAAAAAACAAGAAAACATTGAGCAGATGGAAAAATTACATCCAATAATAATGGTAAATGTACAACAGCTTGCAATAGTATCCCAGAATAAATAAATAACAGGAAAATGTTTACAAAATATGCCAGGAAAAATAAAGACTGTAAGCAACTGGAAGTTCTAACACATCAAACTGGATATACAATCTGGGTTATAATCATCTAAGAAACAGGAACCCATGTGAATAAAATCATGAGATATACAAATTGGTAATAGTTAGGGACCTGTAAGCTTATTCAATTTCTTTGCACATTTTGACCGGTCAGCAGGTGGACAAAATATATAAAGTGCATGACAATAATTAGGGGAACATTGTAGCAGTTTGGATCCTGGGTAACTATGATCATTCTATAATTAGATATACTGTATATTTTTAATTATTGTCACCTAAAAAAAACTAATTTTTAATGTAAGAACCTTCTGTACCATAAAACAAGTTTTACTCTTTCCTACAGAGGCGCTTAACTCTTGTCAAAGATAAATGCAGAAACTGGATACAATAAATCAGCCGGACCTTAACAACACACATAAGCATTAATAAATATATAAACGACCACACTCCCTGCACTATGTCAAATCAGCTTATATTAATAGATACACACAGAGGAATAACATTCTAATGGCTTACACAAAAAATCCCCTAAAATCTAATTTTATTAGAATAGTTTAAAAGAACCCCAAATAAATAACACATAGCATAGTAGACAAATGTCACTTATCTGCAAAGTTATACATGCATTTCCTCATCAAATGAGCGTGATAAATGATGAGGTAAATATCTCAAACTGCGTAGGGGACACCAATTGTCAAGAAATTCTGTTGTTGCTTGAATAAAAATGGGTTAATTGATATTGTCAAACCCTAATTTTTTTCTCCTACCTACCAGTGG
Source organism: Oophaga sylvatica (assembly GCA_033576555.1). Taxonomy (NCBI): domain Eukaryota; kingdom Metazoa; phylum Chordata; class Amphibia; order Anura; family Dendrobatidae; genus Oophaga; species Oophaga sylvatica. The sequence continues at coordinate 319,020,185 of JARQOD010000004.1, forward strand.
AGGTTGATCTACTAGGGACAAAAAACTCAAGTGGCTCCCCGCTCAACTATGACTGGCCCCTCAGGCCCTTAATGTGACTTGTACCAACTTAACCACATGTAATTCAAATAGATATAAAGTATAATAGATATAAAACAAACTAGCATATAGTGTCCAACTAAGATACAGTCATAAATATTGCTAAACAGCACATAGCTGGCAGATGGGACACCGGAGCCTACAGTGATGTAGCCCCTATATAAACCCTGCCTGACATTGACGGTTGGCACCCTACTAACACAAGCCACAGACAACACCCCCAGCATTTTCCTGAAACATTTTCTGCTTTAAAAACGATGCCGGTATGACAACGTCTAAAACACATCATGTACACCTACGTTAAATAGAAGCCGAGCATATTCTAAGAATAAAAAAAACATATACTCAAATACTGATCCCCAGTCTCTTTTCTATATGGCAGCCCTTAGGATTTTTCATTCTTAAACTATACCTCTTTTTAAAATAAAAAAAAAACATGTATCAGTATACTGGAGAATAAAATTTTTGCTGAGAGTTCTTCTTTAACCCCTTAACAACTGCTTATACGCATTAAAACGGCGTCCACTTATGGGCCTCATTGGGAATATAGGTATAGCTCCCCTCTGAGTTCGAAAATCTCTGGGGTTTTAGCTAAGAACATGGAAAACACGATCAGGGACATATTTTCTCGTCCACGATCACGTGATCACCTTTATTCAATGAATATTGTTGATCATGTATATTATTAAAAAAAAGTATGTCGGCTATTGAAATAATTTCTCTCTCTGCTGACATGATATACATGTCATAGGAGAGAAAAATTATGTCCCCAAGCACGCCGGTACCTCCACCATCCCTCGATCCTTCCTGCTCCATCCCACAGCCTTCCACCTCCTCTTCCTGAAAAAAAATGGCGGGCGCATGTGCAGTGCACCCGCTGAGATCTGCTGGCCACCACCCAGCAACAACAGCGATTTTTTTCTATTGATTCATTTTGATCACTGTGAAAGACCCTATCACAGTGATCAAAAGCCAATAATTAGTAAATCATACTCCCCGTGTCATCCCCTTAGTCAGGGGCGGAACTATAGTGGAAGCAGGGGAAGCAGCTGCCACAGGGCCCGGGCTAGAAGGGGGCCCGTCCCTGCTGCAGCTGCCCTGTGATTTAGGAGCAAAAAGGGGGGCCCGAGCACGCTGGCAAATGGATCCGCGCTCGGGCCCCCTTCCAACATTTTGTTCAGGCTTCTGACTCTGAACGCTGATGCATAACAACACTGTGTTGTTTTAAAGAGACACTACAGTGTTGTAAATGCAGACAGCGAACAGAAATGAGCACTGTAGCTTTAAGCTGCGGCCCAGTGCATTATGGTCCGTCTGTCACAGCGTGTGTGCATGTGGGGGCGGACAGCAGACGGCCAGGCAGACCACATGAAGCAGCAGGCTGACTGGACAAGCAGGTGGAAGCCCGGGCGAGCAGGGTGAGTACCGTGAGTCTCTCAACAGTGAGAAGAGGCTTGGCTGCTCAATGGTGACTGGGAGGGCAGGTGCAGGCAGGATCTAACAGGGCCCACATTCAACAGGGCCCAGGCTGCAGTGCAGGGGGCCCACATTCAACACAGGGCCCAGGTAGCAAGGGGCCCGCATTCCAACAGGGCCTCGGGCTCCTGGGCCCTGTTTGACGCAAGCCTCAAGTCACCACTAACCTCCCCCTGGGCCCTGTTGGGCACGGGACCTCAGTCACCAGTAGCATCCCCCTGGCCCAGTAACAGCCTCATGGTTGCTACAAGTGACGAGTGACACCCTGATCTCTGCTACATGTGACAAGTAACAACCTCAGCTCTGCTACATGTAACAAGTAGCAACCTCAGCTCTGCTACATGTGACAAGTAACAACCTCAACTCTGCTACTTGTGACAAGTAGCAACCTCAGCTCTGATATTTGTGACAAGTAACAACCTCAGCTCTGCTTATGTGACAAGTAACAACCTCAGCTCTGCTCATGTGACAAGTAGCAACTTCAGCTCTGCTACATGTGACAAGTAACCTCAGCTCTGCTACATGTGACAAGTAGCAACCTCAGCTCTGCTACATGTGACAAGTAGCAACCTCAGCTCTGCTACATGTGACAAGTAACCTCAGCTCTGCTACATGTGACAAGTAACAACCTCAGCTCTGCTACATTTGACAAGTAACAACCTCAGCTCTGCTACATGTGACAAGTAGCAACCTCGGCTCTACTACATGTGACAAGTAACAACCTCAGCTCTGCTACATGTGACAAGTAGCAACCTCAGCTCTGCTCATGTGACAAGTAACAACCTCAGCTCTGCTCATGTGACAAGTAACAACCTCAGCTCTGCTCATGTGACAAGTAGCAACCTCAGCTCTGCTCATGTGACAAGTAGCAACCTCAGCTCTGCTCATGTGACAAGTAGCAACCTCAGCTCTGCTCATGTGACAAGTAGCAACCTCAGCTCTGCTACATGTGACAAGTAGCAACCTCGGCTCTGCTACATGTGACAAGTAACAACCTCAGCTCTGCTACATGTGACAAGTAGCAACCTCGGCTCTGCTACATGTAACAACCTCAGCTCTGCTACATGTGACAAGTAGCAACCTCAGCTCTGCTCATGTGACAAGTAACAACCTCAGCTCTGCTCATGTGACAAGTAACAACCTCAGCTCTGCTACATGTGACAAGTAACAACCTCAGCTCTGCTACATGTGACAAGTAACAACCTCAGCTCTGCTACATGCGAGGAGTGACAGCCTCATCTCTGCTACATGCGCGGACTGACAGCATCAGCTTTGCTATACAAGTAGCAGAGCTGAGGCTGTCACTCCTCACATGTTGCAGAGATGAGGCTGTCACTCCTTACATGTAGCAGAGCTGAGGCTGTCACTCCTCGAATGTAGCAGAGCTGAGGCTGTCCCTACTCACATGTAGCAGAGCTGAGGCTGTTCCTCCTCACATGTAGCAGAGCTGAGGCTGTCACTCCTCACATGTAGCAGAACTGAGTCTGTCACTCCTCACATGTAGCAGAGCTGAGGCTGTCACTCCTCACATGCAGCAGAGCTGAGGCTGTCAACTCCTCACATGTGTAATTGGTGAGGGCGTGGTGCAGAAGTACGGTATACAGAACAATCTTAGATTATTCTGTATACCGGACTGTTGTTCTACTGAATAAATCATCCGTTTTGAAAGCAATTTGCAGGCTGGATTACAAGTTTCTTCACATATTTACTCTGGAGAAAGCCTACCTTTGTCACTACCTCAGTTGCTTCCTGGGAGTTGGTTCTTTTCTGTTATTTCACTATCATTACTCCAAAAACCTCTAATTTTGGATAATAAAGGTATCTTTCTTAACACAACTTGGGTAGACCGGGATTGGCAACGCGCGCGAGGGGGGGGGGCCCCATTGTGAAGTTTGCTGTGGGGCCCTGCCGTTCCTAGTTACGCCCCTGCCCTTAGTCATATTAATTTTATTTTATAATTATTATTTCTTTCATTCTATGCCATTAGGGTTAAGGATAGGGTTGGGTTTTTTGTTAGGGCTGGGCTTACTGTTAGGGTTGGGCTTAGGGTTAGTGTAGGGCTTAGTGTTAGGGTTGGACAAAGGGATAGGATTAGAGTTGAGCTTGAGGTTAGGTTGAGTTTATTGTTAAGGTTGACCTTAGGCTTGGGGGTGGGCTTAGGGTTAGGGTTGTGGTTAGGGTTTTTTCAAAACCTACATACCTACAGTAAGCTACACAAGCACTGCAATAATTACATATGTGACTGACATCTTTCTATCTATTATACAGTATATGTATATATATCTATTCTATTCCTGTTGGGTCATGCTGTGATTTTACTGTACGCAGCAAATGAAATGTTCGGTTTTCAAGGACATGGGTGTGTAAAAATTGGGCGGTACTTGTATGGTCAGAGTGCATGCGATTTTTTTTCTCTCACCTATTGACTTGCATTGATGAGTCTCGTCAGAGAGACAAGGACAAATGCAGCATACTGCAATTTTTTCTCAGTCCGATTTTAGCTGAAAAAAAAATGCAGATGAGCCGGGACTCATAGATTAACATTTATTATCGGATTGCACTCTTCTGTTTTTCTCGCAGATGAGTATGAGCCCTTAAAGTCAATATTAGCTCCGTCACTAAGGGCTAAATACACATAGGTCAAACCAGTTTGCATATAAACATCCATCCATACACTGTATTATCACGAGTAGGTCACATTGCCTTTACACGTGATCTTTCTACATGACCACAAGTCGCCTCCACATTTCAACCACCAGTCCTTATGGTGAGGAGTATTGGCAGATGTGCAGCCACAGATGAAATTAAACCAGCATTAGCCAATTTAAATGCATTAGGATTCAGGAAATGTCAAAGTTTTCCATATTTCATCATATATTTATACTCAATTTCTGCAATACTATTTCAGTATTATGTATCATGTCTACAATTATTCTATAAAACTTTGAATCTCATAAGATATTTTATTGTTTTCTATTTTACGAAGACCATTTTAGGTGCTAATCTGTAATGTCTGCTAATCCGTTAATGGGTTGTCCATTTTCACAAAAATTGAGCATCAGTTTGTAATGGTTTAAAATAATAAAAGAAGCATTTCTTAACTCTTGAATCCCCTGTTACTCCAGTGCTAAGACCTTGTTCAGACTACTATGTTTTTGGTCAGTCTCCTAGTACATCAGGATGTTGCATGTAATGGCAGGTAGCTCCTGCACTGAGCTGTACACAGTGCCAGTTATTTCCACAGTTGGCATCTACAATCTGCGACTTTTGAGAAACCTACAACAAAAGGGAAGCATGTAGCCCTATAGGTCAAGTATATAAAGACTACAGAAATGAATAAAAATATAACTTTCATTAGAATCAAATTTAAAAGAGACAAGGATAGTAATTACAAATTAGTATACGTGAGGATACAAAATAGAACCTGAAGGTGAAATCCAGCAATTGCACAGATGTTGGCACAAATTCCTTTAAATAATGTCCCCTGCTTGGATCTGCTGACAACCAGCCACTCAGTCTAGGATTCGTATGCTCAGACCATGCACTCTGGAGCCAGTGGTCAGTGATGAATACTGGTGTTTGCATCGATCTGATATTTATGAAAGATATATTTTTGGCACAGTAGTGAAGGGGCAAACATAATGCATTTATTCACATCACTGTAAGGCAAACCCAACACATTCAACTTAATATCGTCTGATGGATTACACTACCCATGCCATGTTTCATCTCTAGAGAAAGGTAAAATAATGATAGGAAACTTGACAACAATATCTCCCTCCTCGAACCTCCAAGGACGAAGATATCTTAAAAGTTGGGGATCTCATAATCTTCTAAAGACCTAGCACATGCCATGACCAGCCCCCCATATGAGCTCACCAATGGAAAGTATGCAAATTTTTCCTTGATCTAATAGAAATCAGAATTTGGGTTTTTGTCTTTTGTCAGTTCTGGAAGACACAGTACTCTGTGGTTCTGTTCGTTGCTCTAAGAACTTGTTCTAAAAAGTGCTATCCTCCGTTAAGCTCTTTACCATTTCCTTAGTACAGGTTTAGTACTTTTCTTTTCTTACCCCTTTTATTTAACGTGATTGTATATTATATATTGGTTTGTTCCTATTTTATAGAATCTTTGTGGCCTACATTTTTCACATACCCTCAGACCTGAGAACACAACAGGTGGAGGTGTTGGTCTGCTCCTTTAAACAAAATGTTCCTTTCAGGGTATCCCCCCAGTAGCTTTACTTATCTTCCCTTCTTTTGAGGTCCACACTGTCAGACTTTTCCAGCCCTTTTCCCTGTGAGTTGTGCATAGCGCTCCGGACCCTTCCCGCCACATCCTGTATCACTTTGCAACCTGACTTTCACACTTTCTATCCTGTGACATTACCACTCTAATCATGGGGGACTTTAACATCACCATTGGTGATCCTCTCTCCACATCTGCCGCTCACCTTTTATCTCTTACTTTCCCTCTCTCGGCCTTTCACAACTTACTAACTCTCTTATAAATGAAGACAGGAATATGCTGCACCTGATCTTCTCCCAGCTTTGCTCAGTGCATGATTTTACTAACTTCCCTCTCCTGCTCTCTGATCACAACTTACCACACATATAGGAATATAATACCAAGAAACTACACGTATAAATAATACCAAGAAACTTATGAAGAATCTGCATTCATCATTGGCACCAAGCTCCTCCCTTTCATGTCCTGGCTCTTCTCTGAAACATTATAATGAAACACTGCAAAGTGCCCTGGATGAAGCTGAATCTCCTACAAATAAAACAACTTGGTAGAAACGGTGGCAACCCTGCCAAATGCTGCAAACACTTCTTCTGCAGTGGTGCTCCAGGTGCGCCGAACGTCTGTGGAGAAAGACCAATCTAGCCAAACAATTCATCCATTATAAATTTATGCTTAAAACAAAGAACTCTGCCCTTCACCTCGCCGCACTCCTCATCTCCCTATCCAGCAATCCTAAATTACTTTTTGACACTTTTCATTCCCTGCTCAGTCTAATAATGCAGCTCCCCACCAACAACCGATGATCTGGCCAATTATTTAAAAGAAAAAATTGATCATATCCAACAGCTAATTTTCTTTCAATCCCCTAATATCGTGAATTATTTTCCTTTCTACAGTTCATATAGCTTACTTTCTGTCTTTGAACAGGTCACTTAAGAAGTTACCAGGCTCTTCGCATCTTATTACCCTACTACCTCCACCAGTAACCCTATTCCCTCACATCTCCTTCAGTCTCTTTCCCCAGCAGTCATCACTCATCTAAGCAAAATATTTAATCTCTATCTCTCTCATCTGGTATCTTTCCTTCTTCCTTTAACCACGCCAGCACACACCCATTACTTAAAAAGACATCTCTCTAACAAAACTGCGCTGCTAATTACAAACCTGTCTCTAATCTTCCTTCATCTCTAAACTCCTGGAATGTTTGGCCCACTACTGTCTAATCTGCTATCTCTCAAGATAATCTTCTTAACTTTTTCTATCTGTTCTGCTGATTCTACTGAATCTCTCTGTAGTATTTGACACTATGGATCACCAGCTCCTCACTATGTTTCGCTCTATCGGCCTCAAGGATACTGCTCTCTCTTGGTTCGGTTCTCATCCTACCTCTCTGACCGCTCCTTGACTGTATCTTTTGCTGGCTCTTCTTCGTCTCCTCTTGACTTTACTGTCTGGGTTCTTCAGGGCTCAGTTTTAGATCCCCTCCTTTTCTCCCAACAGTATAAATTGCCCCTATTGAACAAACCATCAGAAGATTCGGCTTTCAGTACCATCTCTATGCTGATGTCACCCAATTATACACATCGTCTCCTGACATGACCCCTGCATTACTACAAAATACCAGTGATTGTCTTTCTACCGTCTCTAACATTATGTCGTCCCTCTATATAAACTGAATCTGTCAAAAATTTAACTCCCTGTGTTTCCTCCCTCTACTAACCTACCTATACTCAACATGCCTGCTGGCTTTTGGTCATATTTGATTAAGATTTTTCATTCATCCCCTACATTTGATCATTCACTGGCTCATCTCACATACGCTTCAAAAAGATATCTAGAATTTGACCTTTTCTTACCTGTGACTCTGTAAAAACCCTTCCTGTTGCTCGTATTCATTTTCATCTGGATTACTGCAACTCTCTACTAATCATTCTCCCTCTTACTAAACTCTCCCCTTTCCAATCCATCCTTAACCACTTTCCGATATCGGGCGTAATAGTACGCCGATGTCGGACACCCTCCCTTTGATGTGAGCTCTGGCACTGAGACCACACACGGTTATTAACCCGTTAAATGCCGCTGTCAAACTCTGACAGCAACATTTATCTCGCGTTTCCAGCAAGCGTGCCGGAAATCCCACCCTTCGGTGACCCTCATCACTTGATCGCAGATCACTGATGGCTTGGCCTGACAACCAGAGGTCTCCTGCAGACCTCTATGGTTGTCATGGCCGGATTGCTATGAGCACGGTGGTTGGCGCTCATAGCAAGTAAGTAATTCTGCTACATACAGGCGATCTGATCATCGCCTGTATGTAGCAGAGCCGATCGGACCAGTGCAGCTTCTAGTCTCCCATGGAGACTATTGAAGCATGTAAAAAGTAAAGAAAAATGTTTTAAAAACAATAAAAAAATTAAAAAAATGTAAAAGTTCAAATCACACCGCTTTCGCCCCATTCAAAACATTAAAAAAAATCAAACAAATATTTGGAATCTCCGCATTCAGAATCGCCCAATCTATCAATATAAAAAAAGAATTAACCGATCGATAAATGGTGTAACGAAAAAAAAAATTAAAAACGCCAGAATTACGCTTTTTTGTTCGCTGCAACATTGCATTAAAATGCAATAACAAGCAATCAAAAGATTGTATCTGCACCAAAATTGTATCATTAACAACATCAGCTTGGAAAGCAAAAAACAAGTCCTCACCCAACCCGAGATCACAAAAATTGAGACGCTACGAGTATCAGAATGTGGCGCATTTTCTTTTTTTTAAAGGGAACCTGTCACCACTTTTCTGTTCTACCAGCTAAAAATATGATTTTATTCAGTGTCAGCCATGCATTCCCCAAATACTTATGTAACCCCCTAACTCCCATGTATGACCCATAAAAACCTTCTATATTTCTCCCGCGATGTATGCTAATAGGGTCCGTCCAGTCCGATGAGCATGGCTTCAGTTCACTCACTCCACCCCTCTTCTCGGCTGCTGCACGCAATCCTTGACGTGGATGACACAGATCGCTGTGAGATATCGCACCCTCGCAGTCAAATAGTTTCTCATACATGCGCAATATGCTTTGCCCAACTGTGGACAAAGCCGAAAAGCAGAAGTGTGCATGCGCAAGAAACCATTTGACTGCGCAGGCGCGATATCTCACAGCAATCTCTTTCATCCATGTCAAGGACTGTGTGCAACAGCCGAGGAGAGGGGTGGAGTGAGTGAACTAAAGCCACGCCCATCGGACCGGACAGACCCTATTAGCATACATTGCGGGAGAAATATGAAAGGTTTTTATGGGTGATACATGGGGAGTCAGGGGGTTACATAAGTATTTAGGGAATGCATAGCTGACACTGAATTAAATAGTTTTAGCTGGTAGAATAGAAAAGTGTTGATGGGTTCCCTTTAACAAACTTTGGAATTTTGTTTTTCACCACTTAAATGAAAAAGAACCTAGACATGTTTGGTGTCTATGAACTCGTAATGACCTGGAGAATTGGAGAATCATAATGGCAGGTCAGTTTTAGCATTTAGTAAACATGGTGAAAAAACCCCAAAAAACAACAGTGGGATTGGACTTTTTTTGCAATTTCACCTCACTTGGAAGTTTTTCCCCATTTTTGAGTATATGACATTGTAAAACCAATGGTGTCGTTCAAAAATACAACTCGTCACGCAAAAAACAAGCCTTCACATGGCCATTTTGACCAAAAAATAAAAAAGGTATGGCTCTGGGAAGAAAGGGAGCAAAAAATGAAAATTCAAAACCAAAAATACCTTTGGTCGTTAAGGGGTTAATGCAGCAGCCAGGATCATAACCCATGTACGCAATTCTCTGGCCTTCAAATCACGTGTCTTGCGGTAGTACCGCACTATTGCGATGTTTTTCTTTTATAGACAGGCATGATAGTTGAGCACAAATTGTTTGTTGGCCAACTCAATGCCAATATCAAATTAACTTCGTCTTTGTCAGCCACTATAGTTGATTTTTTAGATTTCAAGAACTATATTCAAGGAACGCATCTTGCAATTACACTATTCCATAAGAAAACAGCAACTAATAACTTGCTGCATTACTCTAGCTTTCATCCTACTCACCTACATAATGGTGTCCCAAAAGGACAATTTTTAAAGGAAATCTGTCACCCTAAATTGGCGGGATATTTAAATGATGGCAGTCAGGTCAGATGGGCGGTGTTTTGGGTACTTGCCTTAACATGTTGTTCGCCGCTGTCTCCATTATTTCTGGGAATTGTAGTTGTTGACCTCCATATAACGCATTTGCGCATTGCAATCTTGAATTGCGCACACGCAGTATGCTTTGCCCGCAGATTGCAATGCGCAGGCGCGTTATATGGAGGGCAACGACTACAATTCCCAGAAATAATGGAGACAGCGGCGAACAACATGTTAAGGCAAGTACCCAAAACACTGCCCATCTGACCTGACTGCCATCATTTAAATATCCCGCCAATTTAGGGTGACAGATTCCCTTTAAGTTTGAAAGAAAGTGCAGCTGCTTCGATGAGTTTCGTTCACAATCCAGAAATTTCACTCAGAGATTAATGGTGAGGGGCTATCCGCAGAAGGTAATCTCAAGAGCCTAAGAACATTTTATTAAAAGTGATCGGCTGGAATTACTCAAGTCTTGGGTTAAGGTACCACCTCATACAATCAATGGTTGTATTACGACTTACAATAATCAGTGGGGGGACATCTATAACATTGTGGAGAAGAACTGGGGTGTTCTACTTAGGGAGCCCAAGCTCCGGCCATTTATCTCTTCTGATCTAATAATTGTGGCTAGAAGAGCAAAGAACTTAAATATTCACCTCACGAGAAGTTATTTCAGACCGGCCACTCGCACATTAAATACGGGTAATAGACTTATTGGCTCCTTTCACTGCGGTGGCTGTAAAGTTTGTCTCTACATCATTGGTGATGAGGGTATTTCTCTACCAAATTTTCCCACACAGTTACAGTATAGTCCTCCATACAGTATTATGAGAACCACATACTCCTACATACAGTATAATAGACTCCATATATTGCTCTATTCAGTATAATGGGCCCCATATATTGCTCCATACAGAGAATGGGCCCAAATAATGCTCCATACAGAATAATGGGAAAAGGATTGGAAATCCAGAGAGGAATATGTGGTAAAATCCAAAAAAACTTCATTATCAAAAATAAATAAAATTCAAGAACAAGGATGGAGTCACCAGTGGCACACTGAACAATGCGTTTTGGCTAAAAAGCCTTATTCATGCATATAATGCTTCAAAGAGAATGGACCCGATATAATGCTCCATAAAAAAATGTCCCCCATATAATGCTCCATGTAGAATGTGCCTCATATAATGCTCCATAGAGAATGGGTCCCATTTAATGCTCCATAGAGAATGGGCCCCATATAATGTTCCATAGAGAATGAGCCCATATAAGGCTCTATACAGTATAATGCGCCTTATATTATGCTCCATACAGAATGAGCCCTTTATAACGCTGCATGCATAAAAAAATAATCAAATGCTTACCTCTCCTCATTCCCTGTTGGCTGCAGTTTCGATCTCCTCAGCTCCGATGTCTTCAGCCTCTTCTGGCTCTCTGCACTGCTCAGCGTAGGGGGCACACTGTAGTGACGTCATCACACCGTCTACCCTGAGATGTCGGAGTCACAAGATGCGGAAGAGACAGAACCTGCAGCTAGCGGGGAACGAGGAGAGAGTATTTCAAACAGTTTAAAGCACAGGGGGAACCAGTGCCACTGCCTGGCACTGGACCCCCTGACTCAAGGGCTCCATAGCGTGCCTGTGGCCCCAATGTCTAGTGGGCCCCCCACTTGCCCATGACCCCAGCACTTGCCCGGGTGTGGCAGGTAGTGACGCAGGCCCTGTGTGTAAATATTTTAGCATGTACAGTGCCTTGAGAAAGTATGTGGGGCGCCCGCCAGGGCAGTGGGGATACTCGGTATGGGGCCACTTCTTAAAGGGCAGTGTCACGGAAGCAGTGACCTGGTCCGTGGCCCTGGGCATCCAATAAAAGGGAATGATGATGAAAAAGGGGAAAGATAAAGAGTTTGTAATAAAGTGTTCGTGATGCCAGCTGTGGTACTTGGCAATAAAGATGTTAGCCGACGCTGCAGATTCAGTCCACTGGGACAGTTGTTGATGCAGCAGAGTTGGTTCACCCTCCACAGGCAGGGCTATGTCTCAGGGCAGTTAGGATATCAAAGATAATGTTGGAGGTGAATGTAGTGTAGGGCAGGTGACGCAGGAAAGATTCAGAAGACACAACAGAGTGCAGTTTCCTTTACCTTCTACTGAGCTGTGCAGGTACAGTCCGGGGCTCAGGTTACAGATGGTTCTGGAGTCGGCCAGCCTGAAAGCAATTTGGGAATCTCCTTATTCAGGTGGGTTGTAAGGCCTCCTCTCTATCGCTATTCTCTGAGGTACTTGCTGCTGTAAACTCTATTCAAGTTCCTCTCTCTGTCTACTACAAAGATAGAACTCAACTGGCATGACAGGCAACTGTAGCCTGCTTCAGGGATTGCTCCTTTTTCGTGTCTCCGGCTCACATGTACTGCTATGTCGTCGAGTATCAGTTGGGGACAGAGGATCTGCGGTCTTCTGCGCTCCAGATTCTGCTGCTGTGGCTTTAGTACCCACACAGCCTCGGACTCCGGAGCCTGGTCTCTGGCGCTCAGGCCTGGGGGTGAGCTTAGCTATAGCTCCTGTCCCCTCAGCTCCTCTCCACATGTCCTGTCTCAACCTTGATCAGGCACTAACTAACTACTAACATCCTGCTTCTGACCAGAGAGCAGCTCTCCTAAAATCGCGTTACAGCTCCCCCTGCTGGCCTGGAGCAGGAACTGTGTTGTATGCTGGAACTACCTATTAAGGGGATCCCTTCTTTGCTTCCAGGCATGACATCACTCCCCCCTGGAGGGAGGCAAGGTCACTGTGGCAACCGAACTCCTGGGGTGCCACATATGCATACTCCATGAACTTTTCCACATTTTCCCCATAAACGAAAAATGTTGTTTATTTGGATTTTACATGATATAACAACACAACATAGCAAGTATTTGTGAAGTGTAAAGGAAATTATACTTGGTTTTCTAAACATTTTAAAAATATAAATCTGAATTTGTGGCATGCATTTGTATTCAGCTCCCCTTTCCCTGCAACTACTGCTGCAAGTTTTTTGGGGTCCGTCTCTCCCAGCGTTGCACATCTAGAGGCTGAGATTTTTGCCCTTTCTTCTTTGTAAACTAGCTCTAGCTCAGTGAGATTGGATGGAGAACATCTGTGAACAGCAATTTTCAAGTCTTATCACAGATTCTCTATGGGATTTACGTCTGGACTGTGACTGATCCATTCAAGCACATGACTATGCTATGATCAAAACTATTCTATTTTAGCTCTGGCAGTATGTTTAAGGTCATTGTCCTGTTGGAAGGTGAAACCCCAGTCTCAAGTCTTTTGCAACCTCTAACAGGTTTTGCCCTGTATTTAGCTCCATCCATCTTCTCTGTCCACCATCCCTGCCCCTGCTCAATAAAAGCTCCTTCCGAGTGATTATGGGCATCTTGGCTGCTTCTTTAATTAATGTTCTCCTTGCTTGGGATGTCAGTTTAGGACGATCATGTCTTGATAGGTTTGCAGTTGTGCCGTACTCCTTCCATTTTTGGATGATGAATTGAAAAATGCCCTGTGAGGTGTCCAGAGCTTGGGCTACTTTTTTTTACAACATAACCCTGTTTTACTCTTCTCCACAACTTTATCCCTGACCTGTCTGGTGTGGTCCTCGCTTTTCATGATGTTGTTTTATCCCTAATCTTCTCCAACAAACTGCCTAGGCATTCACAGAACAGCTGTAGTTATAATGAGAATAAATGACACACAGATGGACACCATTTACTAATTATGTGACTTCTTGGTCACTAAAGAATTTATTTAGGGGTATCAGACTACAGGGTGCTAAATACAAATGCACATCACAAGTTTCAGATTTATATTTTTAAAATAATGAGAAAACCATGTATCATTTCCTTTACACTTTACAAATACTTAATGCTTTGTGTTGGTATATCACATAAAATCCCCACAAAATACGTTTATGTTTGTGACTGCAATGTGAAAAAATGTGAAAAAATGTGAAAAGTTCACAGGGTATGAATGCTTTTTCAAGGCACTGTAGGAGAGTGCATATGACGGTGCAAATGACGTGGCTCCGAATTTGTGGATATAAGTGAGATACAAGCTGATTTTTTGGTGACCTGTGGAAGCGCAGTGTGCGCGAAACGATCGTCGTCACGTTGCTACTCCCCAGCTCCCGTTCTCCCGCCGCAGATGTCTGAATAAAGGCTTGAATTTTACCCGGTGAGTGCTTTCCATCTCTCTCTTCTGTGCTGTAAGCTGATTTTTTACATACGAATAACATGGTGAATAGTAATCGTTACTATAAAGGTAACTTTGTCCCCTTGACCTAAAGAAGGAATGACAGCCAGATAGATCTGTAGAAAAAAACTGTGCAGTATCTTATGTTACTACTGTTTATTATGATTTGCCATTTTTCATCAAGATGTCTTATTTCCTCCTATGCAATGAATATTACAAATTAAAATGCAACAAGATCTTTCTGATCTCAAGTACCGTACTTTTAAAGATGCTTTGCTTGAAAGTCGCATGAAGGATGTTGTGCAGCACACCTGGTATTTGACAACTATTCAGCTTAAATAGGGGTCAGACCTGACTTCATGAGTGAGGAATGTGGCTCCTGCTCATTGTGTCTAGAGGAGCCTCTGAACGTATTCTATGAAGATGGACTAATACTAACACAAATGAGGTGTTCTGGACAGAAGCCAAACTATGCTCTATCGAAGCTGCTCATCTGGAACAGTGATCTGCTAAACACATTCATTGTTCCACAATGATGATTGAGACGTTTAGATTTTTCTATATTACATTGCTTACAGTCCATTCACCTTATGCTGCTTGATTCTTAAGATGTGAAACATTAGATTATTTACTATGATTATATTTTTTATTAATTCTTTATTATATTGATTATTTTAGTATTTAATACATTAGATTTGGATATTCATATTGTAAAAATGTAGATGTATCATTATTTTTTTTTACAATGAAATATTTAAAGGGTTTGTCCACTACGAGGCAATCCCTTTTTATATGCTACAGTATATCAAATAAAATAAGAATAAAATAAAAATAACACATACCTCCTGGATCAGTACCATTCCAGCAGGGGCGTACATAGAAATCATGGGGCCCCATAGCAAAAGTCTGAATGGGGCCCCCCCAAAAAAAGCCAGAGCCATTGTAAATGTAAAGTGCCAGCACAGTGAGGGGACACATTTAACAAAAAAAATGTATAATGCCCCCATAGATGCTCCATAGATAATGTCCCCATAGATGCTCCATAGATAATGCCCCCATAGATGCTCCATAGATAATGCCCCCTTAGATGCTTCATAGATAATGCCCCCATAGATGCTCCATATATTATGCCCCCATAGATGCTCCATAGATTGTGCCCCCATAGATGCTGCCCCATAGATTGTGCCCCATAGATGCTCCATAGATTGTGCCCCCATAGATGCTCCATAGATTATGCCCCCATAGATGCTCCATAGATAATGCCCCCATAGATGCTCCATAGATAATGCCCCATAGATGCTCCATAGATAATGCCCCCATAGATGCTCCATATATTATGCCCCATAGATGCTCCATAGATTGTGCCCCTATAGATGCTGCCCCATAGATTGTGCCCCCATAGATGCTCCATAGTTAATGCCCCCATAGATGCTCCATAGATTGTGCCCCATAGTATAGGTCCCTTATACTGCCGCAGCTGCTGAAACCAAAAAAAAAAAAAAAAAAAAGACATACTCACCTCCCAGCACCTGAGATATTTACCTGTCACCCGGTGCACCGCTGAGCGCCGCTGTCTTCTGGGTCCTCCACAGTGAATGCTCAGGCAGAGGACGCGGCGCACACAAACTACGTCATCGCGCCCTCTGCCTGAACATTCACAGCTAGAGAGGACGCGAGGACACAGCAGAGCAGCGGTGGAACGGGACAGGTAAATATCCCTTATACTCACCCTCCCACTGGCGCGGTCTCTGCCCTGCTCTTCTCCTGCAGTCTCCGGCGCCTGTGTTCAGCGGTCACGTGGTACTGCTCATTAAAGTCATGAATATGTGCATATTCATGACTTTAATAAGCGGTACCACCTGACCGCTGAACACAGGCGCCGGAGACCGTGGGAGAAGAGCAGGGGGGCTGCAGAGACCGCGCCAGGAGGAGGTGAGTATATAGCACACAGCTGCACTCCGCCTCCCCCGCCGACCCCTGCCCTGGTAGTACTGTGTCAGCACAGCTGCCGTCGCGGGCCCCCTCACCTGTTCGGGCCCCATAGCAGCTGCGTGGTCTGCTACAATTGACGGTACGCCACTGCATTCCAGCAATTTTGGCGTTGGATGATGGATAATGAGCTACAGCCTTCACAGTCCGTTAGACAGAACTCCGTCTGACTCTAAGACTGTAGCCCATAAACGGTTTCTGATCGGCTACAGCACTCACATGACATAATGTAAAGTGACTACCTGGAGACACACAGCTGACATAGCTGAAATGGCGCCGATATGGAACTACATTATTATTATTATTATTTATTTATATAGCACCATTGATTCCATGGAGCTGTACATGAGAAGGGGTTACATACAAATTACAGGTATCACTTACAGAAACAAACTAACAATGACAGACTGAAACAGAGGGGAGAGGACCCTGCCCTTTCGGGCTTACACTCTACAGGATAGTGGGGAAGGAGACAGCAGGTTGAGGGGTTGCAGCAGTTCCGGTGTTGGTTGAGGCGATATCTCCGGTAGTGGTGAGGAGGCAGTGGGGATCATTGCAGGCTGTAGGCTTTCCTGAAGAGGTGGGTTTTCAGGTTCGGTCTGAAGGATCCGAATGTGGTTGATAGTCGGACGTGTTGGAGCAAAGAATTCCAGAGGATGGGGGATATTCGGGAGAAGTCTTGGAGGTGGTATGGGTGAGGAGTGAATAAGTGTGGAGGAGAGAAGGAGGTCTTGGGAGGATCGGAGATTACGTGAGGGAAGGTATCAGGAGATTAGTTCAGAGACATATGGGGGAGACAGATTATAGATGGCCTTGTAGGTCAGGATTAGTAATTTGAACTGGATTTGCTGAGGGAATGGGAGCCAGTGAAGAGATTTGCAGAGAGGAGAAGCGGAGGAGTAGCGAGGAGAGAGATGAATTAGTCGGGCCGCAGAGTTAAGGATGGACTGGAGAGGTGCGAGGGTGTTAGCAGGGAGGCCAGAGAAAAGGATGTTGCAGTAGTCGAGGCGGGAGACGATGAGGGCATGCACAAGCATTTTAGTAGAGTGAGGGTTGAGGAAAGGACGGATTCTGGAAATATTTTTGAGCTGGAGGCGACAGGAGGTGGAAAGAGCTTAGATGTGCTGTTTGAAGGACAGGGCAGAGTCAAGGGTTACACCGAGGCAGCGGACTTCTGGTCCGGGGGAAAGCGTGATGTTGTTAATTGTGATAGATAGGTCAGGTAAGGAAGATCTGTGAGATGGGGGAAAGATGATGAGATCAGATTTGTCCACATTGAGTTTGAGAAAGCGGGAGGAGAAGAAGGAGGAAATGGCTGATAGACACTCTGGGATTCTGGACAGCAGAGAGGTGACGACTGGGCCAGAGAGGTAGATCTGAGTGTCAAGTGCATGTTTTGTGTTCATTTGATTTGGTGCACTGTAGCATTTAAGACAGATATACAAATATGGAGTCCAGGAGTATACTTAAGATGCGACATTAATATTAGATGTTAGGATTCTACTCCTACTGCTTTTCCGATTAGCTGGTCAAAAGGCCTGGTCCTCTACTCGGTTTGTAAGGTCAGTTCCAGTGGCATAACTTGAAACTCATATGCCCCAGTGCAAAATCTCCAAAAGGGCCCACAACTATCACAGATCTTTAATAATACTGGACTTCTCATATGACCAAAGGGACCTTTTGGGCCACCTTAAGCTGCAGTATAGAACCTGGATGTGACTGTAACCTCTGCACCTACTATAGTTACTCCTCTGGTCAGCTAACTTTGCACCCATCTATGTTGATGGAACTGAGATGCAATACTAGGCACAACCACAACCATTTTTTGGTAAAAGTGACAACAGGAAGTGCAGCTATATTATTTATTAAAGTTGAGCTATGTTGGTTGTCACGTTTGAGTTTACTTCTAAAAAACTGCATAGTAAACCAATAGCAAAAGTTATAGGGAATCTGTCACCATTTTCTGCCTCCAAAAAGAGTAGCATAATGTAGATACCGAAACCCTGATTCCAGCTATGTACTACTTACTGGGCTGCTTGCTGTAGTTTTGATAAATTCACTGTAGAAGGAGATTATTACTAGATATTCATGAGTTCTGTATAACCCCACAGACACCACTGATTGACAGCTTTCTGGCTATGCACAGTGTACACAGAAAACTACCAGTCAGTTGTATGGGCAGGGTTATACAAAGCTCAGCATTCATAAAACTGGTAGATCTGCAGTAGATAAAGCATTGACAACATGCAGACCAGTAAGTGATGCATCACTGGAATCAGGGTCTCCGCCCCTACAACATGCTGCTCTCAGATAGGGTAGCAAAAATCTGTTTGTATTCGATTCCCTTTAAAGAATTACCATTTTTTGCATTTCCATATATGTCTTTCTCATCTAACTATAAAAAGACCAAAAGCATCCTAGTAGCCAAGCTTTGGCTCCGTGGGCAGGATAGAGTTGTCAGAAAAATTCTGGGGTGTTTACCTTGCATCTGGAAACTGGAAACATCGAAAAATAGCTTTATATGTGTTACTTTTAAATAAATGAACACAAAGGGAACCAGTGGATGGATAAATAGATCGAAATAAATATATTTTTTCACATATATCTATAGCTATTAGTGATGAGTGAGTATACTCGTTGCTTGGGTTTTCCCGAGCATGCTCGGGTGATCTCCGAGTATTTGGGCGTGCTCAGAGATTTACAGTCAGGGCCAGAAATATTTGGACAGTGACACAATTTTCGCGAGTTGGGCTCTGCATGCCACCACATTGGATTTGAAATGAAACCTCTACAACAGAATTCAAATGCAGATTGTAACGTTTAATTTGAAGGGTTGAACAAAAATATGTGTTAGAAAATGTAGGAATTGTACACAATTCTTTACAAACACTCCACATTTTAGGAGGTCAAAAGTAATTGGACAAATAAACATAACCCAAACAAAATATTTTTATTTTCAATATTTTGTGGCGAATCCTTTGGAGGCAATCACTGCCTTAAGTCTGGAACCCATGGACATCACCAAACGCTGGGTTTCCTCCTTCTTAATGCTTTGCCAGGCCTTTACAGCCGCAGCCTTCAGGTCTTGCTTTTTTGTGGGTCTTTCCCTCTTTTAAGTCTGGATTTCAGCAAGTGAAATGCATGCTCAGTTGGGTTAAGATCTGGTGATTGACTTGGCCATTGAAGAATGTTCCACTTTTTTGCACTCATGAACTCCTGTGTAGCTTTGGCTGTATGCTTGGGGTCATTATCCATCTGTACTATGAAGCGCCGTCCAATCAAGTTTGCAGCATTTGGCTGAATCTGGGCTGAAAGTATATCCCGGTACACTTCAGAATTCATCCGGCTACTCTTGTCTGCTGTTATGTCATCAATAAACACAAGTGACCCAGTGCCATTGAAAGCCATGAATGGCCATGCCATCACGTTGCCTCCACCATGTTTTACAGAGGATGTGGTGTGCCTTGGATCATGTGCCGTTCCCTTTCTTCTCCAAACTTTTGGCTTCCCATCATTCTGGTACAGGTTGATCTTTGTCTCATCTGTCCATATAATACTTTTCCAGAACTGAGCTGGCTTCTGGAGGTGTTTTTCAGCAAATTTAACTCTGGCCTGTCTATTTTTGGAATTGATGAATGGTTTGCATCTAGATGTGAACCCTTTGTATTTACTTTCATGGAGTCTTCTCTTTACTGTTGACTTAGAGACAGATACACCTACTTCACTGAGAGTGTTCTGGACTTCAGTTGATGTTGTGAACGGGTTCTTCTTCACCATGGAGAGTATTCTGCGATCATCCACCACTGTTGTCTTCCGTGGGCTCCCAGGTCTTTTTGGATTGATGAGTTCACCAGTGCTTTCTTTCTTTCTCAGGATGTACCAAATTGTAGATTTTGCCACTTCTAATGTTGTAGCAATTTCTTGGATGGGTTTTTTTCTGTTCTTGCAGCTTAAGGATGGCTTGTTTCACCTGCATGGAGAGCTCCTGTGACCGCATGTTTCCTTCACAGCAAAACCTTCCAAATGCAAACACCACACCTCAAATCAACTCCGGCCCTTCCATCTGCTTAATTGAGAATGGCATAACAAAGGGATTGCCCACACCTGTCCATGAAATAGCCTTGGAGTCATTTGTCCAATTACTTTTGGTCCCTTTAAAAACAGGGTGGCACATGTTAAGGAGCTGAAACTCCTAAACCCTTCATCCAATTTTAATGTGGATACCCTCAAATGAAAGCTGAAAGTCTGAACTTCAACTGCATCTGATTTGTTTTGTTTCAAATTCATTGTGGTAATGTCTAGAACCAAAATTAGATAAATGTTGTCTCTGTCCAAATATATATGGACCTAACTGTAGCTTTTGTCGCAGTAGCTGCATGATTTGCGGCTGCTAAACAGCCTGAATACATGTGGGGATAGCCTAAAAAACAGGCAATCCCCACATGTATTCAGGCAGTTTAGCAGCCGCAAATCATGCAGCTGCTGCAACAAAAACTAAATCTCCGAGCACGCCCAAATACTCGGAGGACACCTGAGCATGCTCGGGAAAACCTGAGCAACGAATATACTCGCTCATCACTAATAGCTATCATTGCAGACGTAGCCTGAAGTCACCGTTTCATAAAGTAAATGTACATCTAGGACAAATGATTTTATACGCCATTGTATAGAATCTGGAATTCTTCACATTTCTTTCTTTTATGGTAGTTTGTCATCCATGATTACCAAATTCTTTTATGAGTTATATCAGGTCATTTTTTAATATGGCTTTAAGACATTTGCATTGTGTACACATACTCCTTGGTTAGTCCTTTTAGTAGATTTGCAGCATGCTGCTATCATATTTTCTAAGCTGTCATATCTGCCGGTGAAGAAAAATTACCAAATTATGATGAAGCAATAATTTCTCTTTGTTTTGCTGTTTTAGTAATTTCAGAAAATAGAGAAAGAAAAGTGATTAAAATGACATTTTCACTACATAAATCAAATGTGACTCGTGTGTTAAATTTACGCTTACTATTTTTCCACAGCGCTCAGAAATCACTGTCTTTTCCAGGAAATCCTTTCTGGCTGTGTGGAATTTTTGGACACACTTTTAAGAGCAATCCTTATCTCTGATTCCCACTCTGTTATGAAGGAAACTGTCAAATGGAACTTTGTCTCTGCTACCGACTCACAGAGCCAGACCGTTTTTCCACAATATCCATGACCTCAAAGCTATTATCTAAAGCACACATTGGGTGTAGACTATGACGACAACCGTATAGTGATACCTACAACCACAATATTGGGGAAAGGGGTGCAGAATGATTTACTCTGCTGTCTCCGAGTTATTATTGGCAATATAACATGCCGATGTCACAGGGGAGGATATCAGGTGCCATGTTTGTGTCCCACCACTAGTGTCAGAGGAAGGATATAGCATCACAATAAATAAAGCGTAAAGGGAGGAAAGTTTAAGGCCAACATATAGAAAAAGGTTCCATAATGTGGTTTGTAGCAGGTCAGGACTCTGATCTGAAAAATGTTGGAGTACCAAAAACAAATATAATTAAAGTGATATTCCCATCTCCAAGATCCTATCCCAATATGTAGTAGATGTAATAATACAAATATTAGCAAATATCTCCAATTAGAAATGTAGTATAGTTCTTCTGATAAGCTATGCCTCTTACTTCGTGTGCAGGGCATTGCAGTAGCTTAGGTATAAGCCTAAACAAGTGGATGAATGGATGGAATGACCTTTTATCTGGGCATAGGTTTTACTAATAGACTAGAAGCTCAATTCTGCTTTCTTAATAACAATATATCTTTAACCCCTTAACCCCTGGCCATTTTCCGTTTTTGCATTTTCGCTTTTTGCTCCCCTTCTTCCCAGAACCATGACTTTTTACATTTTCAGTAAATATGGCCATTTGAGAGCTTGTTTTGTGCAGGACAAGTTGTGGTTTTGAACGACATGATTAGTTTTAACATATTGTGTACTGGAAAACGGGAAAAAAATTCATAGTGCCGTGAAATTGTAAAAAAGAGCAATTCCACACTTGTTTTTTTTTTTTTTTTTTTTTACCATGTTCACTAAATGCTAAAACTGACCTGCCATTATGATTCTCCAGGTAATTGTGAGTTAAGAAACACCAAACATGTCTAGGTTCTTTTTTATTTAAGTGGTGAAAAAAAAATCCAAACTTTGATAAAAGAAAAAAAATGGCGCCGTTTTCCGAGACCTGTAGTGTCTCCATTTTTCGAGATCTTGGGCTGGATGATGGCTTATTTTTTGCGCACCGAGCTGATGTTTTTACTGATACCATTTTGGTGTATATATGATCTTTTGATCGCCCATTATTGCATTTTATTGCAATGTAATGGCGATCAAAAAAACGTAATTCTCACGTTTTGAATTTTTTTCTCGTTATGCCATTTATCGATCGGGTTAATTTTTTTTATATTGATAGATCGGGCTATTCTGAACATGGCGATACCAAATATTTGTATGTTGTTTTTTTTTTGTTCTTTTTTGAATGAGGCGAAAGGAGGGTGATTTGAACTTTTGTATTTTTTTATTTTTTTAATATTTTTAAAAACTTTCTTTTTTACTTTTTGCATGCTTCAATAGTCTCCAAGGAAGACCAGAAGCTGCAGTTGTTCAATCGGCTCTGCTACATACAGGCGATGATCAGATTTCCTGTATGTAACAGAAATGCTCACTTGCTATGAGCGCCAACCATTGGGCGGCGCTCATAGCAATCTGGCTATGACAACCATAGAGGTCTGCTGGAGATCTCTGGTTGTCATGCCAACCCATCGGTGACCGCCAATCAGTGACTGACAGTGGCATTTAATGGGTTAACATCCGCGGGTGGATAGCGATTCCACCTGGGGCTGTTAGAGGCACATGTCAGCTGTTCAAAACAGCTAACAGGTGCTGGGAAAGATATGGGCTTAGCGCTGGAGCCCACATCAAAGGGAGGGATTCTGACATGGGTGTACTATTACGCCCAACGTCAGAAAGGGGTTTAAAGTAACAATGAATTGTCCCTAACTAAACAGAATAAGGGTATGTGTACATGATCAGGAATTGGCAGCGCTTTGGAAGCAGCGCATGTCCGCTGCTTCCTAAGCGCTCCCGGCTATTGAACGCAGGTGAATCCCCATGTGTTCATTGAATACTTTGTATGGGTGAAATTTCTCTTGCAGGGACTAGCTTTGACGCAAGATAAATAGACATGCTGCGGTCTGGAGAGACGTGCTGCATGTCCGTCTCCGCCGGTGAGCCGTGGGCGTCTCTGGCCTCAACTTCTCTCATGTTCTTTCTGTAGTATGTGTAGACTTTTTATAACTGCCATTCGGAAATCTACTGTGAAGGTATCTTAGAAGGACAAAAGGATCACTTGCACACGTAAGATAAGTGCATGCATACTGGTTGGGGCCTTGTATATAGTGAAGATGAGTGTCTAACGACTGTATGGAGGAGTATGGTTGTCCACCCTTTTCAGCCCTGACATCATAGCTAAAGTGAGAGTCACATTGTACATGTGCTTTTAAGTGAATATATCGACTATATTATCTTTTAATAAGTAAAACCAGATAGTGAAACAATTTTTTTCATATGTTTTTTATTAACTGATAGTAAATTTGTTTTGTTCTATATTGTTTACTTGATTGTGAGGCAGACATCTTGTGTGAGCTGCTAGTGACAGCATTTAGTTATGTATTTTACAGCCAACATGAACCATAGACAGCAATAGATAGTCACTGACTCATTGACTTGGATATCACTCACTTATCTGATCCGACTCTGATCCAAGCTGTTAACCACTTAAATGCTGCTGTTAATCTCTGACAGCAGCATTTAAGTGGAACACTTGCCGACCATCAAGTGCAGCGGCTCCCATTTGACCCTTGCAATGCGATCGCAGGGCAACGATGGGTTACTATGGTTGCCATCTTGGTATTGCTGTGAGTGTTTGCTGGGCAATGTAGAAGTCACAACTCATTGTAAGACTATGAGAGCCAGAACAAGGCCCATAGGAGCCTCTGATAGACTTACATTGAGAGCTTGTGACTTGTATCCAGTTAGTTCATGAAATTTCTTGCCTCCTAAATTGTCCACAATCAACTGTGAGTCTTATCATTGAAAAGTGGACGCATATAGGATTCACAGCAACTGTGCAACAGCCATGAAATGGCAGACCACATAAAGTTATAGATCAGGGTTGTCGCATCTTAAGGCACAAAGTGCATAAAAATCACCAACTTTTTAATCAATAACTGCAGAGTCAAAACCTTCTCTGGAAGTAACTTCAACTGTAAAACTGTATATCACATTGCCGAGCAGCTGTATGCAAGCCTAACATCACCAAGCACAATGTCAATTATGTATGTCTCCACTGCACTCTGGAGCAGTCAAAACATATTCTGTGTATACTAATCCTACTTTTTTTGTCTGGTGGAAGTGGCTAGGTTTGGCAAATACCTTTAGAATGTTACCTGCCTATCTGCATTATATCAAGTGTATAGTTTGGTGGAAGAGGGATCATGCTGTGGGATGTTTTTCAGGGTTTGACCTACGGCCCTTAGCTGTAGTGAATGGAAATCTTATTGCTGCTATATAACAATACATTTTGGATAATCAACTATGAGAGACAATTACCTTTCACAACTAGTTCAGGACCCAACAAGAGGGGGGGCACTGCTAGACCTAATATTATCCAACAGGCCAGACCGCATATCAAATATAAGGGTTGGGGGTCACTTGGGTAATAGTGATCACAAAATAATAAGCTTTCATGTATCCTTTAATAAGATGTGTAGTCGAGGGGTTACAAGGACACTAAACTTCAAGAAGGCAAATTTCTAACGGATGAGAGATGATCTTGGTGCAATAAACTGGGACGATATCCTGAGACATAAAAATACACAAAGAAAATGGGAGACGTTTATTAGCATCCTGAATAGGACCTGTGCACAGTATATACCCTATGGGAATAAACATGCTAGAATTAGGAGGAAACCACTATGGCTAAATAGAGCTGTAAGGGGCGCAATAAGTGACAAAAAGAAAGCGTTTAGGGAATTAAAGCAAGTAGGTAGTGATGAGGCATTAATTAAATACAGAAGACTGAATAAATTCTGTAAAAAGCAAATCAAGACAGCAAAGATTGAGGCAGAGAGACTCATTGCCAGAGAAGGTAAAAATAATCCCAAAATATTCTTTAACTACATAAATAGCAAGAAACTAAAACATGATAGTGTTGGTCCCCTTAAAAATAGTCTGGGTGAAATGGTGGATGAGGATGAGGAAAAAGCCAATATGCTAAATGACTTTTTTTCAACTGTATTTACACAAGAAAATCCCATGACAGATAACATGATCAGTGATAAAAAAAATTTCTCCATTAAATGTCACCTGCTTAACCTAGCAGGAAGTACGGCGGCGTCTAAAAATCACTAAAATTGACAAGTCCCGGGGCCCGGATGGGATACACCCCCGAGTATTGCAGGAATTAAGTACAGTCATAGATAGACCATTATTTTTAATCTTTAAAGATTCCATAATAACGGGGTCTGTACCACAGGACTGGCGTATAGCAAATGTGGTGCCAATATTCAAAAACTGAACCTGGAAATTATAGGCCAGTGAGCTTAACATCTACTGTTGGTAAAATCCTGGAGGGTTTTTTAAGGGATACTATATTGGAGTATCTGAGGCTGAATAACCTCATGACACAGTATCAGCATGGGTTTATGAGGGACCGTTCTTGTCAGACTAATCTGATAAGCTTTTATGAAGGGATAAGTTCAGGACTGGACCAAGGGAATGCAGTGGACGTGGTGTTCATGGACTTCTCAAAAGCTTTTGATACAGTGCCACACAAAAGGTTGATACATAAAATGAGAACAATGGGGATAGGGGAAAATATGTGTAAGTGGGTTAAGAACTGGCTCATGGATAGAAAACAAAGGGTGGTTATTAATGGAGCACACTTGGACTGGGTCACGGTTAGCAGTGGGGTACCACAGGGGTCAGTATTGGGGCCGCTTCTCTTTAACATATTTATTAATGACCTTGTAGGGGGCATACAGAGTAGAATTTCAATATTTGCAGATGACACTAAACTCTGCAGGGTAATAAATACAGAGGAGGACAATTTTATATTACAGGAGGATTTACAGTGCCTACAAGTAGTATTCAACCCCCTGCAGATTTAGCTGGTTTGATAAGATGCAAATAAGTTAGAGCCTTCAAACTGCAAACGAGAGTAGGATTTATTAACAGAAGCATAAATCTTACAAACCAAAAAGTTATGTTGCTCAGTTGAATTTTAATAAATTTTAAACATAAAAGTGTGGGTCAATTATTATACAACCCCTATGTTTAATATTTTGCGGAATAACCCTTGTTTGCAATTACAGCTAATAATCGTCTTTTATAAGACCTGATCAGGCCGGCACAGGTCTGTGGAGTTATCTTGGCCCACTCCTCCATGCAGATCTTCTCCAAGTTATCTAGGTTCTTTGGGTGTCTCATGTGAACTTTAATCTTGAGCTCCTTCCACAAGTTTTCAATTGGGTTAAGGTCAGGAGACTGACTAGGCCACTCCAACACCTTGACTTTTTCCCTCTTGAACCAGGCCTTGGTTTTCTTGGCTGTGTGCTTTGGGTCGTTGTCTTGTTGGAAGATGAAATTACGACCCATCTTAAGATCCTTGATGGAGGAGCGGAGGTTCTTGGCCAAAATCTCCAGGTAGGCCGTGCTATCCATCCTCCCATGGATGCGGACCAGATGGCCAGGCCCCTTGGCTGAGAAACAGCCCCACAGCATGATGCTGCCACCACCATGCTTGACTGTAGGGATGGTATTCTTGGGGTCGTATGCAGTGCCATCCAGTCTCCAAACGTCACGTGTGTGGTTGGCACCAAAGATCTCGATCTTGGTCTCATCAGACCATAGAACCTTGAACCAGTCTGTCTCAGAGTCCTCCAAGTGATCATGAGCAAACTGTAGACGAGCCTTGACATGACGCTTTGAAAGTAAAGGTACCTTACGGGCTCGTCTGGAACGGAGACCATTGCGGTGGAGTACGTTACTTATGGTATTGACTGAAACCAATGTCCCCACTGCCATGAGATCTTCCCGGAGCTCCTTCCTTGTTGTCCTTGGGTTAGCCTTGACTCTTCGGACAAGCCTGGCCTTGGCACGGGAGGAAACTTTTAAAGGCTGTCCAGGCCGTGGAAGGCTAACAGTAGTTCCCTAAGCCTTCCACTTACGGATGATGCTCCCAACAGTGGAGACAGGTAGGTCCAACTCCTTGGAAAGGGTTTTGTACCCCTTGCCAGCCTTGTGACCCTCCACGATCTTGTCTCTGATGGCCTTGGAATGCTCCTTTGTCTTTCCCATATTGACCATGTATGAGTGCTGTTCACAAGTTTGGGGAGGGTCTTAAATAGTCAGAAAAGGCTGGCAAAAGAGATCATTAATCCACACATGTGAAGCTCATTATTCTTGGTGCCTGAACTACTTCTTAATACTTTAGGGGGACCAAACAGAATTCTTGTGGTTTGAGGGGTTGAATAATAAATGACACTCTGAATTAACTTTTAACTAGTGTTGAGCGATACGATAATGCAAATATCGGCTATCGGCCGATATTAGCTCTATCGGCCTTTCGATAATTCGTTTCGATATTTTCATCTTATCGAATACCGGAATCGGATTTGTCACTGTCACTGTGAGTGTCCGTCGGTCGGGTCTGTCAGGAGTCTGCGGCACTTACCTGGCAGAAGATCTCCGGCGGTCACGTCCTGGACTGCTTGATGGCCGCCATTATCTTCTCCCTGGCGGTCACATGCAGTTTTTCGCGATAACTGCAGTGACTGCAGGGTAATCCCGGCCGTAAAGCAGTCAGTCCGATGACGTCACCGCCGGGGAAGCAGGTAATCAGCTGTGCTGCGCCGGGATGACAGGCTCTGCCTGTCATTCTGATGTAGCAGAGCTGGATCGTCGTGGGACACTCGTTACTATGGACTGCGTCGGTCAGGTGGTATACTTTTTTTTTTTTTTTTTCATTTTTTTACAGGAGATCGATGGCGTCGCAGGATGAGACAGTAATAAAAGAAATGAAAACTGTGTTATTTTTTTTTATTAAATTAAAAAACTTTTTTAGGAACATTCACCCGTCCGGGTACATAAACAAGTTAACTATTTACATACAGGGACCCTGTCCGGGTTATTTAGACTTCTTTGGCTGGCCTCTTCCAGGTACCACCTGGTACTCTTCTTGAGATTGCCAAACATCCGAGGCACCAAGGACCACCAGGACCTGATGACGTCGTGTGGCCTGTACAGTGACGTCGTGATCCGCTATCTGGGTCTGTGTGGCCACCTCTTTCATCTCCCTCCGGGTCTGGAGCCCTATGTCCCGGACTGTACGAACCCCAGGGTGCCTAACAGGCGCCGGGTACGGGCCAGCTATACTTATCATGTCCATAGCTGGGGCTGCTGAGGAAACCACTGAGGGAGGCTGGGGAGATTTACGGCGTGGGGTGGGCACTTTTGCAGAGGCCTGGATGTGGGAGGCTGAAGGCTTCGAGGGTCTCACAGGTTCCTGACACACTGGGGAGTAGGGGTCGCACCTGGTAACATTTAGGGCGTACCACCCATTGTAACCCCAGTGTCGGGTGTAAGTCACCAAGTCTCCTGGCAACAGGTCCCTCCCCGGGTGTCCTTCTGGGAGGTGAGCCTCCACGTCCCGCCGGGTCACAAAGACTTCTAAATAAAGTCCAGGCTCCTTGATGAAGCCCCAACCACCTTTCAATTTAAAGCTCCGTACTGCACCCTTACGCCGCGGCTCACTCAGGGTTCCTTTATCCTTTCTCATCCGGTCCTTATCTGCCCGGTCCTTCTCCAGGTGACGTTGGCGAAGTTTTAGGGTTTCTCGCTGCTCCCTTTGTCGCTCTGCTTCCCGCTCCCAACGTCTCCACTCTTCCTCCTGACGCCGGTTGAAATTCTCCTCCACCAGCTGCTCCATGTCTCCACCACTCCACTGCAGCTTACAGTGTCCGGTTTGCGGCAGCTCTCTTGTCGCCCCCCAGTCCTGGCGGCGCTCCCCTGCGGAGGAAGCAGACGGCTCTAAATCAGATGACAGTCGGGGCTCCGGTACAGGCAGGTAGTGCTCTGGTGCCTGCGCGGCCTCCTCCATGAGGACGGGTGTCGCTTCTTCTGTCTCAGCGACGGGGGCAGACAGCGGGATCTGGGGTGCTGCTGACGGTGCTGCGGTTTTTGCAGGAACGGGTGCCTCCACTGCGACAACGTCAACCGGATCACATTGCAAGGACTCCTCTACTAGAACGGGTGCCTCACCTTCCGGTACAGACACTTCAGGTAAGAGGGATTGGCGCCGCTCCAAGTTTATTTTTAGGGCACGCCAGCTGGCTTCCATCCTGGCGACCTCCTCCCGGTGCCGGGCCAGGCCTCTTAGGGTATCCGCCGCTTCTTGCAGCGTAGGAGGGTTTACAGGCCGGGTGCCCAACGGTGATTCTGTGGCGATCGGGTCGCTTCCGTGGGGGGAGAGCTCTGACTGCTCCATCCCTTCCCACTTCTGCTCGTCGTGTCCATTAGCCATCTCTGCCAAGTCACATGTGTCATATCTGGAGAGGGCCCCTCTTTTGTAGGGAGGCGGGACCTTCGTGTTAGTTTCCGCACACTGAGGAGGATGAGGAGGTGGAACTCCAGAGCTGTGGGGCACGATGTTACATTGCAGTACCATTTACAGTGGGCGACCATCGTTTTCACGCCACTGAGTGAGTGACACCCACGAAGAGCACGCCCTTCTTCTTCACCAGTGCCTCGTCGTGACGCAGATATGGCGGAAAAATGGCAAATACATTCTCTGATGATTTTAGCAATTCTCAAGCACAAAACCAGTGCAATTCAGGCACACAGGACTCGCTTATAGCGAGCTACAGAATCCTGTTCGTGACGCCCAAGTTGAGTCGCACAGAGCCAGAGGTTTTCGGGGTACTCGGCACCGAGCCCGTCGACTTCTATGGGGTATGTCACGTCTTTACCCGGCAATTGAATTAGAGTCGATTTTACTATGTAGAAGTGTATAAACTATAAATATATGTATATATATGTCACAATGACATGTATATATATATATATATGTATTCTATGTGTGTATATTTTGTGTTTACAACGAAAGAAAGGGTTTTTTTTGTTGCGATATTTTGTTCCCATAGACTTACATGGGACTTCCGGTATCGAAATCGGATATCGACGATATTTAGTGCTATCGGCGATACAATTTCGATACGATATTTTTAGATATCGAGCAATATCGCTCAACACTACTTTTAACGTTTAAAAAAAAAATATATATAAAAAATTTTTTTGCTGCAGTGCATTCCCCACTTCCAGGCTGATCTACAGTACAAATGTCACAATGCCAAGTTAATTCCGCATGTGTCAACCAGCTAAATCTGCAGGGGGTTGAATACTACTTGTAGGCACTGTATGTAAACTAGAAGCTTGGGCTGATAAATGGCAAATGAGCTTTAATAGGGATAAATGTAAGGTCATGCACTTGGGTAGAACAAACAAGATGTATAATTATGTGCTTAATTGTAAAACACTGGGCAAAACTGTCACTGAAAAAGACCTGGGTGTATGGGTGGACGACAAACTCACATTTAGTGGCCAATGTCAGGCAGCTGCTGCCAAGGCAAATAAAATAATGGGATGCATTAAAAGAGGCATAGATGCTCATGAGGAGAACATAATTTTACCTCTATACAAGTCACTGGTGCGACCACACTTAGAATACTGTGTGCAGTTCTGGTCTCCGGTGTATAAGAAAGACATAGCTGAACTGGAGCGGGTGCAGAGAAGAGCGACCAAGGTTATTAGAGAACTGAGGGGTCTGCAATACCAAGACAGGTTATTACACTTGGGGTTATTTAGTTTGGAAAAACGAAGGCTTAGGGGTGATTTTATTACAATGTATAAATATATGAGGGGACAGTACAAAGACCTTTCTAATGATCTTTTTACTCTTAGACCTGTGACGGGGACAAGGGGGCATCCTCTACGTCTGGAAGAAAGAAGGTTTAGCCATAATCACAGACGCAGATTCTTTACTGTAAGAGCAGTGAGACTATGGAACTCTCTGCCGTCTAATGTTGTAATGAGTGATTCCTTACTAAAATTTAAGAAGGGACTGGATGCCTTTCTTGAAAAGTATAATATTACAGGCTATATTCACTAGTTTCCTAGATACTGCGTTGATCCAGGGAGCTAGTCTGATTGCTGTATGTGGAGTCGGGAAGGAATTTTTTTTTCCCCAATGTGAAGCTTACTGTTTGCCACTTGGGTTTTTTTTTGCCTTCCTCTGGATCAACATGTTAGGGCAGGTTAGGATAGGATATGGGTTGAACTAGATGGACTTAAAGTCTTCCTTCAACCTTAATAACTACTATGATATGCTTTCAACTGTGTGGGGACAGTTTTCGGGAAGGCCCCTTTTCTGGTCCAGCATGACTCTGCCCCAGGGTACAAAGCAAAGTTTATAGATATATAGTTGGGTGTGTTTGGTTAGGAAAAACTTGACTGGCTGACGCAATGAGTCCTCACCTCACACCCATCGATTTCCTTTGGGATGATCCTCCCATCCAGTATCAGTGTCTGACCTCACAAATGCTCTTCTGGACAAATGGGCAAAAATTCCCATATACACATTCCAAGATCTTGTTCACAGCCAAAAAAGTGAAAGTTGTTTTAACTGCAAAGTTGGGACCAACTTCATATTATTGCAATTAGAGTTAGAGTTGATCAAAATAGATTGGTAGGACCCTGTCCCAGTGGCAATGCCGGTAGTCGGTGGCCACCAGACCAGAACCCTGTGTTCCTCCTCCTACCTGTAATAGATACAGGGTGTGCACACAGGTCGTGATTGTACTGGTGCTGGTGAAAATGGACCTATAAGGTACCAAAATCATAGGAAAGTAGCAATTCACCGCACACGTCAATCAAATAGATGCAAATAAAGAATATTTATTGTAGTTCACCATATAAAGAAGAGTGCCATGTAGCAGAAAAAGATACATATACCATATATACACATCAATACCCAACGTTTCGATCCAACCTGGATCTTATTCATGGGTAACTGTAGGGAGATCAGAAAATCAAAATCAGTGAAATCAAGTAAAACAA
This sequence comes from Oophaga sylvatica, assembly GCA_033576555.1. NCBI lineage: Eukaryota > Metazoa > Chordata > Amphibia > Anura > Dendrobatidae > Oophaga > Oophaga sylvatica. The sequence goes on from JARQOD010000004.1 coordinate 319,052,603, forward strand.
TAATATACATATATACAAAAATATACATAAATATATACAAAGTGGTATAGTTGTAAATAGATAACAGATTACAATGTAAGAGGAAATATATAATAGTAGTAGCAACAATATGGGTGAGAAAGTTCCCCTGGTATAGGTTCCAAGAAGAGAAATTTATGAAATTATATAGGATATATCCCACTGAAGCCAAGTTTAAGGGAGCATGAGAAGGTACCTTAGATATATGTATTTCACAGAAATGGCACTTAGATGAATGACACTTAGATGAAGACAAAATAAAGCAGCCCCATATATAGAGTAGCCAGGTACTAGGGTAGAAAAGAGACAAATGTAATTTGTAACAAGGCATACATGAACAACAGGAGTCCAAATAGAGAGCATATGTTACCTGTAAAATGAGGAAGGGCAGGCTAAATGAGCCAGAACATAGGTAATGCTGCAGAAAAGAGGAAATGCTATAAGGACCCCGTGTTATAGGTACATCATAGTAGCCTATGATATCAGACAAGTATCAATACCTGAATTAAGGGGCTTCTCTGTGTGGCAGCGCTCCCGCGCTATGCACGCGCTGTTGTGAGTGGCTGTGTGTATAATCAGAGCCATCTCCGTTTAAATAGAGGCGCCGTGTCACGCCGGACCGGAAGTGCGTCACCCGAGACCGGACGTGACGTGGCGCCATAAAGCAGATGGTATGCGCATGCGCGGTAGTCATACTGTCGCCATTTTGGTTGATGGCAGGGCATAGTAGGGTGTGTGAGGTAGGGAGGAGCGAGATGAAGGTACGTAGTAGAGCGCCATGAACTGAGAGATAACGGCATATCACTGTGCCTATATGCTGATAGTAATGTCGCCATATTCATGGCTGGGCAAAATAGGACATACTGGGACAGGAAGAAATATATTATATTGATATGCTGATAATCGAGTCGGTAAGATAAAAATGGAGGACAGCACACATGGCAATTGTGTAAATGAAAATAAAAATAATAAAAATAAGAGAATTAAAAATCAAGTAAATAGAAAAATAATAATGAAAAATTAATGAAATAAAGAAAAAATAAGTAAAAATAAAAAATAAAAAATAAAAAATAAATAATAATAGATGAGAAAATGGGATAATGATAGTGAACACACTGGAGATGAAAATGATAAATGAAAAATTGAAAATTTAAAGAAAAAATAAAGAAAAAATAAAATAAAAATAAAAAATAAAAGATAAAAATAAATGAATATGAAAAGGAAATCAATATAAAAATAAAATAAAAATAATAATTATAAAAAATCAAAAATAAAAATTAGAAATAAAAATAAAATTAAAAAAAGGTAAAAAATGAAAAAATGAAGTGAAAACTTACCGGTTAGGCAAGGTAATCAGCGAGTCTGAAAGTTGTGTCAAGGAATGGAATATTGGCCACGTACAGGAAAATCCTTTCCCATCAAGGACTTTTACACATGCGAGTCCAATTTTGTCGTTTATGTTATAAAATGTCCCTGTGGTCTCCTGTACGTGGGTGAGACTACACAACATGCGAAAGAAAGAATGGCAAGCCATAAATCCACAATACGTACTAAGAAAACATGGCTACCCCTTCCGAATCATTTTGTAGAGCACAACCACACAGTGGCCCAGTTGAAATTCCAAATTCTTGAACAAATACCGAGACTACGCAGAGGTGGGGACCGTATCAAGCGCCTGAAACTTAGAGAGACGTATTGGATACATAAACTTGACACGTTATTCCCTAGGGGCCTTAATAGGGACATTAATTGGCTACTCTAATCTTTTGTCTCTATTCAACTTTCAGACTCGCTGATTACCTTGCCTAACCGGTAAGTTTTCACTTCATTTTTTCATTTTTTACCTTTTTTTAATTTTATTTTTATTTCTAATTTTTATTTTTTATTTTTTATAATTATTATTTTTATTTTATTTTTATATTGATTTCCTTTTCATATTCATTTATTTTTATCTTTTATTTTTTATTTTTATTTTATTTTTTATTTTTTCTTTATTTTTTCTTTAAATTTTCAATTTTTCATTTATCATTTTCATCTCCAGTGTGTTCACTATCATTATCCCATTTTCTCATCTATTATTATTTATTTTTTATTTTTTATTTTTACTTATTTTTTCTTTATTTCATTAATTTTTCATTATTATTTTTCTATTTACTTGATTTTTAATTCTCTTATTTTTCTTATTTTTATTTTCATTTACACAATTGCCATGTGTTCTGTCCTCCATTTTTATCTTACCGACTCGATTATCAGCATATCAATATAATATATTTCTTCCTGTCCCAGTATGTCCTATTTTGCCCAGCCATGAATATGGCGACATTACTATCAGCATATAGGCACAGTGATATGCCGTTATCTCTCAGTTCATGGCGCTCTACTACGTACCTTCATCTCGCTCCTCCCTACCTCACACACCCTACTATGCCCTGCCATCAACCAAAATGGCGACAGTATGACTACCGCGCATGCGCATACCATCTGCTTTATGGCGCCACGTCACGTCCGGTCTCGGGTGACGCACTTCCGGTCCGGCGTGACACGGCGCCTCTATTTAAACGGAGATGGCTCTGATTATACACACAGCCACTCACAACAGCGCGTGCATAGCGCGGGAGCGCTGCCACACAGAGAAGCCCCTTAATTCAGGTATTGATACTTGTCTGATATCATAGGCTACTATGATGTACCTATAACACGGGGTCCTTATAGCATTTCCTCTTTTCTGCAGCATTACCTATGTTCTGGCTCATTTAGCCTGCCCTTCCTCATTTTACAGGTAACATATGCTCTCTATTTGGACTCCTGTTGTTCATGTATGCCTTGTTACAAATTACATTTGTCTATTTTCTACCCTAGTACCTGGCTACTCTATATATGGGGCTGCTTTATTTTGTCTTCATCTAAGTGTCATTCATCTAAGTGCCATTTCTGTGAAATACATATATCTAAGGTACCTTCTCATGCTCCCTTAAACTTGGCTTCAGTGGGATATATCCTATATAATTTCATAAATTTCTCTTCTTGGAACCTATACCAGGGGAACTTTTTCACCCATATTGTTGCTACTACTATTATATATTTCCTCTTACATTGTAATCTGTTATCTATTTACAACTATACCACTTTGTATATATTTATGTATATTTTTGTATATATGTATATTATTGTTTTACTTGATTTCACTGATTTTGATTTTCTGATCTCCCTACAGTTACCCATGAATAAGATCCAGGTTGGATCGAAACGTTGGGTATTGATGTGTATATATGGTATATGTATCTTTTTCTGCTACATGGCACTCTTCTTTATATGGTGAACTACAATAAATATTCTTTATTTGCATCTATTTGATTGACGCGTGCGGTGAATTGCTACTTTCCTCCTCCTACCTGTACATCCCTCACACTTTTACTGACTGTGTGCTGGTCCTACTAATTAGAAGAGGCTCCAGGAATTCTGACAGGTAGAAGAACATTTCCATGGCTGGTCTGATGTGGTCGCTGGACCAAAGGCCCGATAATCTTTTTGCTCAATTCTAAAGCCAATGGATTTAGACTAAAATAGATTCTGTATGTGTAATGTGTAGGTGTCCCGTTACATTTGTCCATATATTACAATCAGTAACGTTGAAAAATGGCATGCGTTCAACCTATTGTTCTGTAAACTGTGAGCCCTCGCGGGCACAGTTCTCTCTCCTTCTGTACCTGTGTGTGCCTTGTTTTCGTCATATTTATTGTACTTGTCTATATTTGCCCCTTTCACATGCAAAGTGCCATGGAATAAATGGCGCTATAAAAATGTATAATAATAATAATAAGTACACATACGCTTCTGTTAATGTACTACAAAACCACTAACCTCTAAATCAAATCCTCCCTCACCCAAAACTCTCCCACTGATGGCTGTAGCTTCGTCTATACTGTATATAATGCTATTTCTTACAGCCATTGATACTTTACAGAAACTGACAAGTAAAATGCTGTTACTAATTTACGTCAAGATAAACTACATTTGCAGCAAACACGTTAATCCAACAGCACTGACATGAAACTTAGGCAGCGTGGAATGTGGCAAATTAAAGGATGATTTAAAGCCCGGACCTTCTGCGCATCTGTTATATGTAATAAGACAAGATAAATGGTCGGTATGTCAGTATCCATACCATTTCATACAAAAGGGTGGTCACCGTGCTATCAGGACCTGCTAGCAGATCACCTATTATCTAGCATAACGCTCGTCTTGGCTCTGAATCTGTAATGTAATGAATGACCCGGTATTGCTCAGCCCTAGCAATGAGATCACCAACAAACAAACAAACGTCACTAGCATGTTTTAATTTGTAATGTGATAAGCCAAATCCAAAGCAAAAAAATGATCATTTGTGTTAATAATTGTAGAAATGCAGAACTAGCAACCTAGGTATGAATTTTGTATTTTGTTCAAAGTCTGTGTTGTTTCTTTTTCCAGATTTTAACACATTTCCTAATTTTATAGGGAACTCCTGCCTACAATTCTAAAGAAATTATTTTGTAAGCTAACCTGGCTTTATTTTTCCTTCACATCACGGAAGAATACATTCTTTATCCCCTAATCATAGAGATAGACGTGGTAACTACAGAAACGTAAACGAAAATAATTACAAATAGTGCGCAATTTATTTATATTCAAGAAAAAGAGGTCAGCATTTCTGAAAAACAAGTGTACCGGGCACTTTACTCGTTTACTAGTGTTTATAAGAAACTTCCGAAAACTCTACGTTTTTTTTTTTTTTGTGCTTATGATGATAAAATATCATGTTTGATTCATTTTAAACTAGTCTGGGTTACTCATGAGCTTAGAATAGGGCCACAAAGGGAAAATGTCCGCTTATTTCACAGTGACTATGTTTATAATCAGCGTAAAATCAGCTAAAAATAGTCTGGGAAAGTTAAAAATTACTTTACTAATTTAATCTTTTTTTAAAAGAGAAATGTCAGTCTAAACGCAACTAAATTTAATGTGGTTAGAAGATTAAAATTCCAGTTTTAGGCAGTTTGCTCTTTCAGAATTGTATTTTAGTTTCCCTATTTGTTGAGATAATTTGTCATTATTGTGCAGATCTTCATATTATTGTTAACAAATGTGTATATATTTTTATGCATTATTTACGACTAACTTTGTTCCTATGGTGTCCAGGATCGGCACAAAAATGATTTCTTACTTCTTAGTTACTTTCTTTTGTATACTAACATTTTTTAACAAATATTAATTTCTTTTAAAAAAGTTCTCATAAAACATCATATTTTGGGAGATGATTAAAGCAGCCTTCCTTTGTTAAATGAATAATTTTATGTTTTGTGTTATATTTAAAAAGATTGCTAAAAGGCAAGAAAACAGAAAGGCAGGATACAGGGGAAATATAATCATAGTCCTACATAATGGAAAATTGATAGCCATGCTGGATGTAAAAGGTCGGGTCATATATGTTATATCAGAGATGGAGGAATCTTTGTTTAAAGGCAAAGTATATTTTTTCTATGAAAAATAAGGCTTTATTCTGTATAATACAGTAAAATAAATATAGCATCAACAGTTTTATATGTCTAATACTATATAGTGAAAAAGGCATAATATACAGCTCTGGCAAAAATTAAGAGACCACCACATCAAAACCCTGTCATGGGCAGCCCATTCTCCAGACCTGAACCCCATTGAAAACCTCTGGAATGTAATCAAGAGGATGATGGATAGTCACAAGCCATCAAACAAAGAAGAACTGCTTACATTTTTGTACCAGGAGTGGCATAAGGTCACACAAAAGCAGTGTGAAAGACTGGTGGAAAGCATGCCAAGACGCATGAAAGCTGTGCTTAAAAATCATGGTTATTCCACAAAATATTGATTTCTGAACTCTTCCAGAGTTAAAACATTAGTATTGTTGTTTCAAAATGATTATGAACTTGTTTTCTTTGCATTATTTGAGGTCTGAAAGCACTGGTTCTTTTATTTAATTTTGACCATTTCTCATTTTTAGGAAAAAAATACAAAATTTATTGCTTGGAAATTCGGAGACATGTTGTCAGTAGCTTATAGAATAAAAGAACAATTTACATTTTACTTAAAAATATACCTATAAAGAGAAAAAACAGACAAACTGAACATTTTGCAGTGGTCTCTTAATTTTTGCCAGAGCTGTATTTGCATAAACCATGTTGGTCAGAACTGCAGCCTCTGATTGACTAAAGGGGTCACATGCTTTTACTGCTGAAAGAGGAAGCAAGCAAACCGGTGGAGACCTGGGCATTGGTCCAAAGGAATGGCAGTGGGTAAGCTAGGGGATTTTTTAAATATGATTGGACTATTATGATTTTCAGAATGTGGGCAACCCCTTTAATGAGCAAATGGTCAATCCTTGCCAGGCATTGGTTTGCGTGAGCCTCATGTTGGGAGAGGAAAGAGGAAGCAGCAGAAAGATGGTCAGCTGAGTAGTTTAGAGCATGCTGAACGGCTTAGCTCCACAATAAGAAGAGACCACCCACCAGGGTCGGACTGGCCATGTGGCAATTCTGGCAAATGCCAGAAGGGCCTGTCTGGTCGTGGGCTGTCTTGTCTGCTAACAGAATCAGTATTCCCAAGACACCCATACTGTTAAGAATTGTGACTGAGCACAAAGTCAATGACTCCGTCACTTACCCCAGCAGGCCACGGGTATCATTAGAAATATTGGTCTTATTGTAAATCTTGCTTTCCTCTATCCAGGGTAATATTAGTAATATATCCCCATCTGGTGCTTGGGGATGGGGACAGCATGGACCTGTATGATTTCTAATGCCAGGGCTGAATTTCAGCCCCAGTCCGTACCTGCCACCCACTCAGGCCAGTTATTGAGGGAAAAGAGATGCAAAGGGGAGAAAAATAACTAAAATATGTAGGTTCTGCATCACATTTCTGGCTTCAATACATGAAATATAGAGCTTTCATAGTAATTATTATGTTTGTTTTAGAATGATAGATATTCGCTAAGGATCACAAATGTGCTACATTATCCAGAACAGGATTGTACTGTTATCATACTACTCTGCTATTATTACGGCATATAGTAAATGCTTCTAACATGAAATCAGGTACAGTCTATGCTACATGTATCTGGAAAACCTCACTTGATCATCCTAATATGTTAGCTCTAATGATGAACTAACATTGGTCATTATTTTTTGGTCTTAAGAGAGTAGAGCAGATAAATATGACTAAGCTCAAAAGCTCAGCTTAAAACTCTTAGTAATGGAAGATATATATCACTTAGAACTTTATATTTCTAGCATTTTTTCAATTAAATATTAGTAAAGGTTCCAATAAACTAATTTGTTGTTTCTGTACATTTAAATGATATCCTAATGAAATGTAGATTTCAAACCCACATTTAACCCAACTACACTGATCATTAACGTAAAGTTATGTTTCACTTAAGCCCAAATTGATCTTGTGATCAAAGAGGAGCCATGAAATGCCATATGTAATGAATGTAAAATGAATTATACATGTCATGTTTGGGATATTTAAAAAATGCTCACAGCCCACCTGTCTATGAGTAAATGTTAGAAAACTAGATTGTATGTCTACCTTTTGTCATATTCGGACATCTATATCATACACTGTGTTGTCAGGTTACTCCTCACCTGGGGGCACACATTGATCTTTTTATTATTCATTCTACAAAGAAGAACATCAAAGTTAAGAAACCTTGTGTTGATCACAGAAGCGTGACCGGAGTAGTAAACAGCGGCATCTTCAGTGGTGCAAGTTTTTCTCTAAAAATGGCAACATGACGAAATATGAACAAACTCCAGCTGACACCTAAATGAAGTGACCCGCCTTACTTACACATATTCTTCATCTCCCATTGATCACACAGTGTATGGTGACATAGTAGCTTATCTCTGACAATTTCTCAGGTCTTGACTCGTGCAAGAATATACATGAAAATTCAAAACACCTGGAGGTGATATCCATTCATTCAGAGTGGGATTCCTACAGTATCCCAATTGCTTCAGAAGTGTAGCCATTAAAAGGGATAGTCTACCAAATCTCACTAAAATATTTCCACGTAGGACATATTTAGATTATAGAAGAATTACACTTTGAGGCCACGTGCACACGTTCAGTATTTGGTCAGTATTTCACATCAGTATTCTTAAGCCAAAATCGAGTGGAACAATCAGAGGAAAAGTATAATAGAAAGACGTCAGCACTACTGGATTTATCACCCACTCCTGGTTTTGGCTTATAAATACAGAAGTAATATACTGACCAAATACTGAATGTGTGAATGTGAATGTGGCCTAATAGTAATAACTGTAGGATGTGTTCAGATTGGTTGCAGTCAGCTATAGTCGACTTTATCTGCCTATCTTTGGGTCTGCAGACAACTTGGTTTATGGTCTCAGAAATCCTTGTGAGAATGGAATTAGGGGGTTATGTGTGTTCCCTCTCAGATCTGGGATGTTATCTGCCTGTTGAGCTATTTTTGGGATTTTGTATTCAAAAGGAGAACTCTCTCATAGTAAACACATTCATCTACTGCAAAGTGAAGTCTGATAGTAGTACACTGAGTTCTGACTGCATTTAATGTCACTAGAATAAGCAGTTTTTCTTTTCATGCTGGTACAAGGAGTAGCCAAGTCTATAAATGAGTTATTTTATTATCTATTAATAACATGGACACTTATCATTTTGCTTTATGTTTATAAAGTTTATTAATAGTGTAACTTTCTTTCTTCCATAATCTCATCTCTACATCTTGTTCCACGTTCTGAGCCTTTTAGCCTTAAAAATAAAAGCTTTTATTTTTTCATAAGCTTTCTCCCACATTCCAAAGAAGAACATGTATCATCTGGGTAACTGGCATGTCTTACAAAATTTACATCTTTTTCTGTGCATCTGCATAGACTGCAATTTTTGCCTAGCACGGTAAAGCTTAGAACTCCAACCTCTCATGCCGAAACTGACAGGCTGAAAATAACAGAATGAGACCAAGGGTATTGAGGTAACATGAGAACTGACTAATCAGTGAGATTAGAAACGTTTGGATAACAACTAATAATACACAATGTAGTGCCAAGTTTGAGTAGCTATCACATAATGTTGTAGGGTCTAAGGGACCATCGTGGTGAATTTTGCTTTGTGGTCCATAGACACCCTATAACGGTACTCTGGTGTGTGGGGATGTGAACTGGGGATTTGCTGCTTACCCCTTCTTAGGCCAAAAGTAGTTTGATGATGCAATACAGGTATTGAAGGACCTTAGGATGCTGTAGGACCTTGATACTTTGCCATGATTCAGCGAAGCCAGAGCCCGTTGTAAAAACGTTAACGGCTTTACTGCCATGCTTAAAACAGGGTTTCAACACTTGGTAAAAAAACACAGTAATTCTTCAACATTTTTTCTGCATTAGGCAGAGGCTCAATCTTTAGTTTCTGTTACATACAACATTTCTGATGCTATGGCTGCAATTTGAAGAATGACAGAGTACTTCTCAGAGCTTTCCAGCTCTGAACCTCAACTTTCTCTTTCAATAGATACCCAGTGCTCCTTCCTGGTCGGAAAAGACTTTTCTAACCCTCCAGGACGGGTTTTACATGTTAAGCTGTAGCCCACTCCTTTTAGCTACCCAGAGGAATTGTGCCTCCCTGACCTATGTTTGCAAGGGTATTCCCATCTCCAAGATTCTATCCCAAGATGTAATAGATGTAATAATAATAATAATAATAATATTAGCAAACACCTCCAATTAGAAATGTAGTATAGTATTTCTGATTAGCTATGTCTCTTTCCTCATGTACAGGCATTGCAAGACCTTAGGTATCCATGGTTACGACCACTGATATAGTGACAGTTAACTAGTTTGTCATGTATAGTGTACAGTTCCTATAGCGTCTTGTGCTTGGGTGCGAGGAAAACACAGGAGACATAGGTTGAAATGAAATGACTTGTATTACTTCATACAAGCATGCTGAAAAGTTCACACAGTTTGCAGGAATAGAGACAGGAGACACAGCAGGCCAGAGTAACTTCAAGCACTACAATAAATCTCCAAAGCAGGTTCAGGATCTCTTCTCTGTACCGTAATTCCTCTGCAAACATGGATTCACCAAACAACAGGTTTCCAGAGTCCAAAAGTGTTCCAAGGTTCCTCAGTAGGGAATAGCTGGAGTACAAGTCCAAGGTTTCCAGAAGTCAGGTCACAGACTGACTGAGGCTTGATTCAGGAGCACTGATTGTTCAGCTGAGGCTGCTTAAGAAGCAAGAGGGAAGAATCAGGGCGGGAACATGAAAACTGGAAACTCCATATTAACTGAGGGCAAGAGCTGCAGAAAGACAGAAAGCAAAATGGCCGACGGAAAACTGAGTTTCAAAGAACATGTCAACAGAGACAAAGAACCTTACATTACTCCCCCTTAGGGACAACCTCCGGATGACCTCAGACCAGGCTTGTCAGGGTACCTCTGATGAAACTGGCGGAGCAGGCGAGGAGCATTTACATTATTGACTGGTTCCCATGAGTTGTCCTCCACTGGGTAGCCCTGCCATTTAATCAAATATTGCAACTGATTTCTGTACAACCTGGAATCTAGAATCCTTTCCACCATAAATTCTTCCTGACCATCGACCAGCACTGGGTCAGGGCAAGGAGAAGAACGTCCAGGAAACGTATTGGGTGTTGCAGCCTTTAGTAGGGATACATGAAAGACAGGGTGGATTCTCATAGTTCTGGGCAGTTGAAGACGACAAGCAACAGCACTTATAATCTTACTGATCTTATAAGGTCCAATGTACTTATGTCCCAATTTAGACGATGGAATCTTTATTTTAAGATTTCTGGTTGACAGCCAGACCAAATCTCCTACCTTGAAAGCTGGTGCAGGTTTACGAAATTTATCTGCTGCTTTCTTGTACCTTTCCTGAGTCAATTCTAGATTTTCCTTTAGAAGATCCATATTCTTTTGTAAAGAAGTGATTCTTTCAGCCACTGCCGGCAAGGGCGTATCTATGGGAAATCGAGGAAGAATGTTAGGATGATAACCTAGATTGGAGTAAAAAGGAGACTGCTTAGTGGAGGCGCTCTGAGAGTTGTTATAAGAGAACTCAGCCAGTGGAAGTAGATCCACCCAATCATCCTGTAGGTGGCAGATAAAACAGCGGAGATACTGCTCCAGGGTCTGATTGGTTCGTTCTGTCTGTCCATTAGTCTGGGGATGAAAAGCAGAAGAAAGGTTTACTTTAATGTCCAATGCTGCACAGAAATTTTGCCAAAACCTTGAAGTAAATTGCACCCCTCGATACGAAATGACCTCATCCGGTACTCCATGTAAGCGAAACACATTCTTAATCATCAAGTCTGATGTCTGTTTTGCAGTGGGTAAGCCGACACAAGGGATAAAATGAGCTGCCTTTGTTAGACGGTCAACCACCACTAGAATGGTGTTCTTCCCTTGAGAGGTTGGTAACTCCACAATGAAGTCCATAGAAATGGATCCCCACGGGCGGGACGGGGTGGGAAGAGGTTGCAACAGACCAGTTGGTGAGGAGCGAGGTGTTTTGCATCTTGCACAGACTTCACATGAAGTAACATAGTTTAAAACATCTTTCCTGTAAGTGGGCCACCAAAAGAAACGAGAAAGAAATTCTTGTGTCTTTAGAATTCCCCTATGCCCGGCTATCTTGGAATCGTGGATGAGTTGCAATACTCTCAATCTGACTGTTTCAGGTATATACAGACGTTGTCCCTGAATCCACACACCATTCTTAAAGACAAGACTTACGTCCCTTGGGGGTTGAGCCAACAAAGAATCCGCATGGTATGCTTCCTTGATGTCCTTAAGTAGGTCTTGATTATGAATCACTCCCAGGAATCTAGAGTCAGGAAGAATAGTCTTAGGAGGAGTAAGTGGACGTGTCTCTGCTGAATGAATCCTAGAGAGTGCATCAGCCTTTCCATTGCGCGATCCTGGTCTATAAAAAATGACAAAATTAAATTGGTTTAGGAAAAGATTCCAGCGAGCCTGGCGAGGAGTCAGGCACTTAGCCGATCTGATAAATTCAAGGTTACGATGGTCTGTCAGGACGACTATTTACTGTGCAGCTCCCTGAAGAAGGTGTCTCCATTCCTTGAAGGCGGCAATAATGGCCAACAATTCTCTATTGCCCACATCGTAGTTCCTCTCAGCCGAAGACAACTGCTGGGAAAAGAAGGCACAGGGATACAAGACATTCTTCTCACCTGTTCTCTGAGAGAGTATAGCTCCAACGGCACAGTCTGAAGCATCCACCTCTATTATGAAGGCAAGCTCGGGGTTGGGATGTACTAAGATAGGTGCAGTGGTAAATTTATCCTTTAAACAGGAAAATGCTTCCTGAGCTTGCGGGGTCCAGGAGAACCTAGACTGTTTCCTGGTAAGTTGGGTGATAGGTGACACTACCTCAGAAAAATTCTTAATGAAACGTCTATAGAAGTTGGCAAACCCGATGAAGCGCTGCACCTCCTTCACATTTCTAGGAATTGGCCAATCCTTGATGGCTTGGGTCTTGCTTCCATCCATACTAATCCCTTGCGTAGATAGTACATACCCCAGAAATTGAATTTCGGTCCTATGGAATTCACACTTTTCAAGTTTGATGTAGAGATGGTTTTGTCTTAGGCGTTCTAAGACCATTCTCACATGTTCATGATGTTCCTCTGTGGAGTTAGAAAAAATTAGAATATCATCCAGATAAATCACCACAAATGTATCTAGGAGATCCCTGAAGATATCATTCACGAAGTGTTGGAAAGTGGCTGGGGCGGTACTCAGACCAAAAGGCATAACTAGATATTCAAAGTGTCCATAGCGTGACCTGAAAGCAGTCTTCCATTCATCCCCAGGTCTAATACGGACCAAGTTATAGGCCCCACGGAGATCCAGTTTAGAGAAAATTTTGGCATGCCGCACTCTCTCCAACAACTCAGGGATTAAAGGCAATGGATAACGGTTTCTAATAGTAACCTTATTGAGTTCCCTATAGTCTATGCAGGGTCTCAGAGATCCATCTTTCTTCTTCACAAAGAAGATGGGTGCACCTGCGGGAGATGAAGAGGGGCGTATGAAGCCCTTGGCTAAATTTTCGTCTATATAATCCTTCAAAGCTTTTAGCTCGGGCCCCGCTAGGGGGTAGATCTTACCAAAAGGTATCTCGGCTCCAGGCAATAATTCAATTGGACAATCATATGGACGGTGAGGAGGAAGCTGATCAGCGTTCTTCTTGTCACATAAATCCACATAGTCCTGGTATACAGCTGGTAGTTCAGGGACTGACATGGTTCCTTTAGGAACAGAGCAAGCTGAAACTCCTTGACTCATCTGTTTCTCCGGAAAGTGTAATTCCTTGGTCTCCCAGTTAATCGTAGGATTCTGCGCCTGCAGCCATGGTAGCCCTAGAATAATGGGAAAGTGGAGAGAAGAGATAAGCATAAAAGACATTTTCTCCTGATGATCTTTACCCATAAGGACCCTCAAAGGCTCTGTTTCTTGATCCACTGGTCCAGAAGTCAGTAGAGAGCCATCCACAGTCTCCATCTGTACTGGAGTAGCCTTCTTCACTGAACGTATCCCCTGTTTCAGAGCAAAGGAGATATCCATAAAATTTCCACTTGCTCCTGAGTCGATCATAGCAGAGCTAGACACCCAGACTGAGTCAACCCAGAGTTTGATGGAAAGGAAGCAATGAGAATTGTTTCTTTTACAACTCAGCTGGGACACCGCTGAGGAAACTTGAAAAATTGCAGCGTTTATACCGTCATCATCCCCAGAACTAACAGAGTTTAAGTTCGAGAAATCAAGATCTCTTGCAGCAGATCTCTCTGGAGCCTGAGGCTCGGACACGACAGAGCTCCTCTCGCAACACTCACAGTGAATGACTGCTGCAGTAGTCTTACGAGAACGGCTGGGGCAGTTTATAATGAAGTGCCCTGACTTACCACAGTAGAAACATAGATTTTCCTTTATACGATGTTCTTTGCGTGCATCACTAACCCGTCTTTGTAAAGAGTCCACCTGCATAGGTTCAGGTTCTGGTTCCCTTGTGATCCTACTCAAAGGTTCCTTAGCTGAGGAGGGAGGTAGTAAAAGGTTAGTGCGATTATTTTCGAACCATCTCTCTTGTCTGCGTTCAGTCAGACGAGCATCAATACGGATACAATAGTTAATAAAGTCACCTAACGCAGTTATGAGGGTCGGCACGAGCAAGTTCATCCTTAATCAGTGGAGACAACCCTTTCCGAAAAATAGATTTTTTAGCGGAAGTGTCCAAGTGGTATCAAGAGCCCATCTCCTGAAATCCAGGGCATATTCGGCTACTGAACGCTTACCTTGGCGCAAAGTTAACATGGCTGCTTCAGCTGTTGCACCTCGATTGGGGTCATCAAACACCTGCCCCATGGCTGAAATAAAAGCATCAAGGTGATTCAAACAATCATCCTCAGTCTCAATCAGAGGGTTTGCCCACATCAAAGCCTTATTGGTAAGCAACATGATTATAGTAAGCACTTTGGATCGTTCAGTGGGAAATTGTGAAGCATGTGCAGAGAAAAATAAATTGCATTGATTAATAAATCCCCTGAATTTCTCACGTTCACCGCCAAAACGAAAAGGAGGTAATTTGGGGATCCCAGAACTCGGGGTTATAGCAGGAGCCTGGGCTCGTTCCTCTAGAGCCTCAATCCTGGCTCGCAATTCCTGGGTAGTCTGTCCAAACACTTGCAAATTATGATTAGTGAGGTCCTGTAGGCTTGCAAAACGGGTTTTTAAAGTCTGTACATCTGAAAGGATTGTATCAGTCACTCCGCAAAGTTCCTTTATGCGGGCCTCCATCTTCCAGATCTTTTAAGGTAGAAGTGCTGGAAGGAGAAGAGGAAAGGAAAAAAAACAAAACAAAAAAAAAACAATAGTGTTTACCTGTGGTAACACTCCAGAGTAAAATTTTAAGGGAATGCGCTCACCTGGAATGGTTGTGAGAAGTCACAACCACTGTCATCACATAAGGTATTAAACGGACATCTGATATCCACAGTCACAGCAGACATGGCTTTCCCAGACCCAGCAGACACTAAACATTGGCTCCTGAATCTTGTCATGTATAGTGTACAGTTCCTATAGCGTCTTGTGCTTGGGTGCGAGGAAAACACAGGAGACATAGGTTGAAATGAAATGACTTGTATTTAGTGTTGAGCGATATTGCTCGATATCTAAAAATATCGTATCGAAATTGTATCGCCGATAGCACTAAATATCGTCGATATCCGATTCCGATTGCGGAAGTCCAATGTAAGTCTATGGGAACAAAATATCGCAACTAAAAAAAAACCTTTATTTCCTTGTAAACACTAAATATACACACATAGAATACATATATATATATACATGTCATTGTGACATATATATATACATATATGTATAGTTTATACACTTCTACATAGTAAAATATCCTCTGATTCAATTGCCGGGTAAAGCCGGCTTCTGTGAAATGACACTTGGTGTACATAGGGTTAACCATGTCTTTTCATGTCGTTTGCAATCTGATTTGCACAAACAATTACATCAGTCTATGTGTGCAAAATTTCACACCTGTGGGGGTTAATTAAAGGTGTAAATTCGTTGTAAAAAAAACGGACTTTTTTGCTACGAATTTACACCTTTAATTAACCCCTACAGGTGTGAAATTTTGCACACTTACACTCATGTAATTGTTTGTGCAAATCAGATATCAAACTACATGAAAAGACATGGTTAACTCTATGTAAACCAAGTGTCATTTCATGTCGGGTTCTGCATTTTCACAAAAGCCGGCAATTGAATTAGCGGCTATTATACTATGTAGAAGTGTATGAACTATAAATATAAATATATATATATATATATGTGTCACAAATTTAATGACATGTATATATATATATGAGGTGTAAAATTGCTGAAAAAAAATGCGTGGGCTCCCGCCCTATTTTCGCAACCAAACAGACAAAGCCAGTGAGTGGGGGCAGATAATAATAGCCCAGAGAGGGACCATTATTTTTGCCCCCCCCGGCTACTAACATCTGCCCCCAGACACCCCAGAAAGGGCAAATCTCTAATTAGATTTGCCCTTTCTGTCACTTTGCCCGTCTATTCCCATTGCCCTGTAGCGGTGGCGAATGGGTTAATAAGGGGTTAAAATGACCTTGCAATTGAAAGGTCACTTTAAGCCAGGTTAATAATTGAGAGCTGTCAATTAGACAACTATCAATTATTAATCCTATTGTATGAAAGAAAAATCAAACACACACACTTTAATAAAAAAGAAGTTTAATGAAATAATCACACAGTTTTTGACCATATTTTATTTTCCTGCTAAAACCATTTCCTGTAATAAAAATAAAATAATAAAGCAAAATTATTCTTACCAATCCGATGTACAGTCAGGTCCCATGGTGTAATCCTTCAGAAAGGGTTAATGTTTACTGCAGGGACCGCAGCTAATGCTGCAGCCTCACAGTAAACCCCCAAATGAATGAGTTCCTCTCCTGGCTGACAGGAGAGGAAGTGGAAAGCTTAATTGATTGCTTTCCACTTTCACTTCAGGTCAGCCAGGGACACAATCAGTGACGTCAGAGGGAACTGGTTAACAAAAATAGGGGATCCCCTCGAAAAAAATTGGCGTGGGGTCCCCCCTATTTTTGTTAACCAGCCAGATGAAGCAGACCGCTGAGGCCTGGATTTTCAGGCTGTTAAGGAGCCAAGATCCATGGACCTTGCCAGCCTGATAATACCAGGTCACAGCAGTCTGCATATCTTGGCTGATTAACAAAAATAGGGGATCCCCTCGAAAAAAAATTGGCGTGGGGTCCCCCCTATTTTTGTTAACCAGCCAGATGAAGCAGACCGCTGAGGCCTGGTTTTTCAGGCTGGTAAGGATCCAATATCCATGGACCTTGCAAGCCTGATAATACCAGGCCACAGCAGTCTGCTTAGCTTGGCTGGTTAACAAAAATAGGGGATCCCCTCGAAAAAAAAAACGGCGTAGGGGTCCCCCTATTTTTGTTAACCAGCCAAGTAAAATGCTGCTGCTGCGGCCTGGTATTAAAAGACTGTCAAGGCCCATGGATTTTGGCCCTCAACAGCCTGATAATACCAGGCTACAGCAGCCCCACATTTGGCGCATCAAAAGATGTGCCAATTGTGGCACTTTACCCGGCTCTTCCCACTTGCCCTGTAGCGGTGGCAAGCGGGGTAATAAGGGGTTAATGTCACCGTTGATTGCACGGTGACAATAAGCCCGGTTAATAATGGAGAGGCGTCAATAAGACACCGATCCATTATTAATCCCAAAGTTATTAAATGCATAAAAAAAAGACAAAGCAAGAAAAAAGTATTTTAATGAAATAAAAGAGACAACACACTTTTCATTTCTTTTATTACTCTCTCATTCCTGCGACGCCATCGATCTCCTGTAAAAAAAGAAAAAAACAAACCAACAGTATACCACCTGTCCGACGCAGTCCATAGTAACGACAGTCCCACGACGATCCAGCTCTGCTACATCGCAATGACAGGCAGAGCCTGTCATCGCGACGCAGCACAGCTGATTACCTGCTTCCCCGGCGGTGACGTCATCGGACTGACTGCTTTACGGCCGGGATTACCCAGCAGTCACTGCAGTTATCGCGAGAAACTGCATGTGACCGCCGGGGAGAAGAGGATGGCGGCCATGAAGCAGTCCAGGCCGTGACCGCCGGAGATCTTCTGCCAGATAAGTGCCGCTGACTCCTGACAGACCCGACCGACGGACACTGACAGTGACAGACCCGACCGACGGACACAGACAGTGACAGTGACAAATCCGATTCCGGTATTCGATAAGACGAAATATCGAAACGAATTATCGAAAGGCCGATAGAGCTAATATCGGCCGATAGCCGATATTTGCATTATCGTATCGCTCAACACTACTTGTATTACTTCATACAAGCATGCTGAAAAGTTCACACAGTTTGCAGGAATAGAGACAGGAGACACAGCAGGCCAGAGTAACTTCAAGCACTACAATAAATCTCCAAAGCAGGTTCAGGATCTCTTCTCTGTACCGTAATTCCTCTGCAAACATGGATTCACCAAACAGCAGGTTTCCAGAGTCCAAAAGTGTTCAAAGGTTCCTCAGTAGGGAATAGCTGGAGTACAAGTGTGTAGCCCTGGTGGAAGGCACACGCAGTACCCTGGAGGATGTGTGGAGAGATAGCAGTTTAATGCTCAATGAACATTCATTTCAGCACACACTTAGACACGCCCACAGATATATATAGTCTAGTCACATGCATCAGTCAGTCAGTCTAGCCTGGACTCGAAGGAGTCAGGAAGTGCAATCTGTGCAGTAAGAGGGAGTGAGTTGCAGATATACTTCAGTCTCCTGTCCCAAGGACGGTGAAGGTTCAGAGACGTGCTCCTGCCTAGAAGATTACTGAGAGTCTGGCAACAAGCTCAAGAAAGGAATTAAGAAAGGGACTGACTTTATTAACCTGTGAAGTGAGAAATGCTTATGCTACCAGCGCGGACAAGGCGAAAGGCACAGTGGTAGAAATTCTGAGTGCAATAGGATTGGAGAAGTCCTGCACGTTGTTACCGGTCACTGGAGACCGAAGCATCACCATAGCTTCATGCATGGTGGTAGGAAACCCAGAGGCTTACCGGACCTTAGGTAGCGGAAAGCAGCCCCTAAATAGTCGGTACGTAACTGGAGTCAGGGGGAGTGAGGACCTTGAGCCTGATCAGCAAGAATAGGAACTCAGCTCTCTCACAGGAAGGCTCCGACCACAAAACTGACTGGGCAGTACAGCTTTGGAATAGCTGGAGTTATAGAGGGAACTACGCTTCATGCTGGTTGTACTCATCGTTGTGAAAGTAAAGGAGGCCCCTAACTTGTCCAGCTGCTATCTCGAAATACATTCTCCTTGGATCAGCCTCCCTGGGACCTGCCTTACCATCTTACAAGTAAAGGTATGGAAAGACGCTGACCATGTGAGACTGAGTTATTTACTTGCATGCCTGCACAACCCTGCTTTAACTACCGACCTGAGGGAAGAGTCCCACCTGTAGGGGACCCGACATCTAGCTGCATCACCATCCCCTCAGAGATCTACAGCAGCGCTGGTACAAATTACCAGAGACTACAGGTGGCGTCACGAACTGTAAATATATCTATCCCCTGTAAATATTCCCCCAACATACGCCAGACCGCTAGGGCCACAGACCGAGCCACCGCTACCTGTGACAATCCCATAGACTTCCATGGGCTCGGCTCTGAGTACCCCATTGCCCTGGTAACCCACAATTGTGGTGGCGGGTCGACACAAAACTTTGGCGTCACGAACAGGATGCGAAACTCGCAAAATTGCGAGCCCTGTGTGCCTATGGAATTGTTTTTGTGAAAAGGACTGTTTGCACTTTTGGCGCCAAAAATCGCCATCTTTGTCGCCATATTCGCACCCTCAGGCGCTGGAGAAGAAGGTGGGCGTACCCTCGTGGGCGTGTACCCCCCTGTGGCGCGAAGAAAATGCCTGCCCTCTCAAAGTGCTATTACAATATGCGATCCTGCCCTACAGCAAAGGAGGTCCGCCTCCTCTTCACCTTTCCTGCAAAGAGGAGGAGACGCAAACCCCGCCTCCACGGAAGAGACCGGACGTCTCTGGAGGAAGATGAAAGAACGCTCTGGAACATCATGGAAGCAGGACGTGTGAAGCCGAGCAGGGAAGCGGAGGAAGGCAGGCCCCGTTCCCCAGCCAAGCTGCCACCAGCACCGGAATCATCCGTGGTCCTGCACCTGCAGCAAGCATTGCTGGAAATCAAAGAAGAAAATGCACGACTGAAAAAGATGATTTTGCCACAACCTGGATTTGCGGTGATCTCTCCCTTCGATGACCCCCTACGTCTGGAGTTACCAAAACTTCTGCTGCCCAAGGCAAAGGAGCAACCGGAGGCTGCCCCCGAAAGTACCAATCCTGATCCCACCGGTGAAGCGGTGGAGGCGAAGGAGGTTGAGGAGGTACCGCCAGTTCCGGAACGCCCGCCCGGCCAGGAGGCCGCAGCAGATGATCGATCCCCGACACCGGAGGGGTCCTGTCCGTCATTACCAGACGTGGACTGGGACGAGATGGCGCGCCTGGATGACGTCGCCTACACCGCCCAGTGGGAATGTGAGTGGCAGCGTCGTGAGGAGAAACAACAACGCCAGCAGGAGGAAGAGCGGGAAGCTCAGCGGAATCGACAGCGGCAACATGCAGAGCTGATCGCGGACAAGGAGAGTGTCCGTCGAGAAAAAGGTACTCTGAGGGAACCGCGGCGGCAGGGGTGTGTGACAGAGTTCCAGCTCCGGAAGGGCTGGGGCTTCATCAGAGAACCGGGCCTCTACCCAGGGGTCTTTGTCAGCAGACGTGATGTGGAATCCCACCTACCGCAAGGCCATCCCAGGAGGGACCTAATTAATGGAGACATTGTCAATTATACACGGCACTGGGGAATGAAGGGATGGTATGCCCTTAACGTCACCATCGTCCGTGACCCCGTCCCCGACGCAGGTAACGTCACCATTACCGCAGCGTCCCCGTCTCCAGCTCAAACAGCATCCGGCCGTGCCCCAGCATCGCCCCCTGCAGGCTCATCGCAAATGGAAGCAATGTCTACATACTCTTCGTCATCTAGTCATCCTTCTGCATCGCAACTTGCGACCCAGTTTCCATCGCAATCTATGACACGATCGATATCGCTAACTGTAACGCAAATTGAAACGCAATCGGTGTCTCGCAAGGAGAAAGTACCCGTTGCGCCCCTAGAGGTTCGCACGAGAACTGTGGCGACCCAGACCCTAATAGCAGCACACGACTTGTTAGTAATGGGATCTAGGGACCATCGCATTGTTCCAGCCCCCGGGATGGAAAGTGTCATTGAAGTCAAGAGAATGTGAAGAACGGTAGGACCCAGACAGGGTTTACCGCAACTAAGAAGATGTACATAAGTTTTATAAAAGTGAAAATGTTTTGCACAAGTTAAATGAGTATATAGTGTTTATATATATTGCCAAAAGTAGAATGCCCGGCTGGGTAATCAGATAAAAAGTTTTTGCACTTTATTATAATGTGATTTGATATAATGTGTCTTTTTCTTACAATGGACTCAGAGGCTGAGGACTGTGCCAGCCCAGAACTTATCTGTATATAGTTGCACCTTGTGCCTTATCTTGGTTTTACATAAAACCAGCACAACTACCTCTGAATACAAAAACCCGTGTGGTGTGGCACTGAGTGAGGTCTGCATTCGGATGTCCTGCAGCCCACCCAGGACCCACGTTGAAGGTTTGGTGCGGGTCCTTCACAAGCATATTGTCTATTTATATGAAAATGTTATTTAATATTGTATTTTTCTATATATAATGTTTTATTTGCAACGTTCAAGACATCCTTACCTCCCGGATGGGACGAATTAATGTTTAATGTTGATGTTTAATGCATAAACAAAACTGTCTCTTTGTATTTTACAGCCCGGGAGTGCTGTCATTTACCATGGGGGAATGTGTAGCCCTGGTGGAAGGCACACGCAGTACCCTGGAGGATGTGTGGAGAGATAGCAGTTTAATGCTCAATGAACATTCATTTCAGCACACACTTAGACACGCCCACAGATATATATAGTCTAGTCACATGCATCAGTCAGTCAGTCTAGCCTGGACTCGAAGGAGTCAGGAAGTGCAGTCTGTGCAGTAAGAGGGAGTGAGTTGCAGATATACTTCAGTCTCCTGTCCCAAGGACGGTGAAGGTTCAGAGACGTGCTCCTGCCTAGAAGATTACTGAGAGTCTGGCAACAAGCTCAAGAAAGGAATTAAGAAAGGGACTGACTTTATTAACCTGTGAAGTGAGAAATGCTTATGCTACCAGCGCGGACAAGGCGAAAGGCACAGTGGTAGAAATTCTGAGTGCAATAGGATTGGAGAAGTCCTGCACGTTGTTACCGGTCACTGGAGACCGAAGCATCACCATAGCTTCATGCATGGTGGTAGGAAACCCAGAGGCTTACCGGACCTTAGGTAGCGGAAAGCAGCCCCTAAATAGTCGGTACGTAACTGGGGTCAGGGGGAGTGAGGACCTTGAGCCTGATCAGCAAGAATAGGAACTCAGCTCTCTCACAGGAAGGCTCCGACCACAAAACTAACTGGGCAGTACAGCTTTGGAATAGCTGGAGTTATAGAGGGAACTACGCTTCATGCTGGTTGTACTCATCGTTGTGAAAGTAAAGGAGGCCCCTAACTTGTCCAGCTGCTATCTCGAAATACATTCTCCTTGGATCAGCCTCCCTGGGACCTGCCTTACCATCTTACAAGTAAAGGTATGGAAAGACGCTGACCGTGTGAGACTGAGTTATTTACTTGCATGCCTGCACAACCCTGCTTTAACTACCGACCTGAGGGAAGAGTCCCACCTGTAGGGGACCCGACATCTAGCTGCATCACCATCCCCTCAGAGATCTACAGCAGCGCTGGTACAAATTACCAGAGACTACAGGTGGCGTCACGAACTGTAAATATATCTATCCCCTGTAAATATTCCCCCAACATACGCCAGACCGCTAGGGCCACAGACCGAGCCACCGCTACCTGTGACAATCCCATAGACTTCCATGGGCTCGGCTCTGAGTACCCCATTGCCCTGGTAACCCACAATTGTGGTGGCGGGTCGACACACAAGTCCAAGGTTTCCAGAAGTCAGGTCACAGACTGACTAAGGCTTGATTCAGGAGCACTGATTGTTCAGCTGAGGCTGCTTAAAGAAGCAAGAGGGAAGAATCAGGGCGGGAACATGAAAACTGGAAACTCCATATTAACTGAGGGCAAGAGCTGCAGAAAGACAGAAAGCAAAATGGCCGTCGGAAAACTGAGTTTCAAGGAACATGTCAACAGAGACAAAGAACCTTACATAGTTGTTAGTAGTCGTAACCATGGATACCTAAGGTTTTACAATACCTGCACATATGGAAAGAGACATAGAGAATCAGAAATACTATACTACATTTCTAATTGGAGGTATTTCCTGATATTATTATTATTATTACACCTACTACGTATTGGGATAGATCTTGGAGATGGGAATACTGCTTTAATGCTACAGCAGGTAATTACTGATGGTGAAAGGAACTTTCTTATTACTTCTTCTATCTCTGCAGTCTGGCCATTAGTAGTATTAGTCAGTTTCTGTAGAACTTGTTTCTGGAACTTTTTAACCATTTAGATACTTTGTCGCTAACACTCTCCAACTTGTGGACTTCTACTAGACAATACTTTTTATCTCTTCAGTAGCTTAAAGATAATTGCCTAACAAGCAGAAACTAGCTTCCTAAGTATTCATGTAACTCCTCCCTACCAGGGGTGGCTTTAACTGTTATCACTATCCACAGGCTAACTAAAACTGCTGCTGTATACAGTATATAAAATTGCATATAAAACAGGTTTTGCAATACACTAATGCATTAAATCTTCAGAGAGGGTGTCGGGACAACTTTTTAACTTTTCCAAGCTTACAGTAAAAGCACTATTGCATTTGTAAGGGGATGGTGCTTATCACTCAGGAATACACTTTCACTGTAGAGGGTCTCCATTTTCCTATAGGTCACTGCTTCTCAATCTGTAAAACTAGAAAGAGAGATGCTGCAGCTTAAATGTGTGTTGGGTATCCAGTTCTGCGTCAAGAAAGGACCTCCTATGCACA
Organism: Oophaga sylvatica; assembly: GCA_033576555.1. Classification (NCBI taxonomy): domain Eukaryota; kingdom Metazoa; phylum Chordata; class Amphibia; order Anura; family Dendrobatidae; genus Oophaga; species Oophaga sylvatica. Next base: position 319,076,413 of record JARQOD010000004.1, read on the forward strand.
TGCATACTCACTTCCCATGAGCGTGCATATGTTCCCAATGGGAAAAAAGGAGTAAGCTAATGCCAGACACCAGACAACTCTGGTAGTGGTTAACCTTACCTCCTCTATTGGTAAAATAATAAGGACTCGCTTCCTCTGGTCCATGTTGAGTGTGATACACACAATGACACCAAACAGCACAGTGAGTATCTGTAGCCCTCTATACAGGCCACTCACTGATTCCAAGATTGTAGACACGTATATTGTTTTATTGCTTCTTTTAGTTTACATTTCGAACTTCTTGCCCATCTATGGAGGTGCCAGCACAGACTGTTTGGATTACATGGGACGCATACATTACCGACAGCTGCTTAAAATCTCTGGGAGAAGAAAGAATTATTAGAGAGGAAGTTATTGTTTGAGTAGTTACACAGAACACATCTCTCATACAACTGTTGCAGAAAAGTTTCTTCTTTTGAAGAAATTATTTTATGGCTGTGTAGAATACTGGTCAGTGCTTAGGTTATTGGGTAGGTGGGCATAATATAGAAAAGGGCCTAAATGCTTTACAAAAATGCAAATGATATGCGTCCTAGATGAATATTTCAGAATTTCCCTTCTTGACAGACTTTGGTACCAGGGAGTCAGGTTGGATTGAGAATTGATGGATTCTAACCACTATACCCAGGACAATTTGCTTGAGTTTATAAATGGATTTTGCAGATCTAAACATTAATGGGATTGTCACATACTTTATTCTTTTTTTTATAAACACACAAGCATGGGGGCAAAAAAGTAAAATATATACAGTACTTACCTGACAACCTTCCTCCCTAAAAGGGTTTGCAATTGAAGATAAGTTATGACCTATCACCAAGATACTTGATAAGTTATAGATTGGTGGGGGTCCGACAGCTGAAACTTGCACCGATCATCAGAACAGGGAAATTTTATCCCCGACAAGGAACTTTTGGTGCGAAAGTGTTAATGATCGACCATCGCTCTATTAATTCCCTTTGGAGTTGCCAATTTCTGTGCTCTAAAATGCTAAGGAAGAGAAAAAGCGCAATAAGTTCTTATCTGGTTAAAATTCAATTAAGGTTTTTTTTTGGTTTAAATAAAATGGTGTGTTTTATAGTCCATTTTAATGGCAGCTCCCTGGAGGGGGTCAGCGTCGGTGGAGGGAGGTCACAGGAAGCAGGGTCGCTGCTTCAGGAGGTCGAGACAGGAATGAAGAGATGCTGTCATGCCTGTGCGCTCTTTAGGTATCAGCGCCAGTGAGCGGAGTCTCCTTTCCCATTCAGTTCCCTGTGGTGGGCTTCGGGAAAATGGCCACCAGAGGCGTCACATGTGCAGATTGAAATGACCGCAGGGAACTGAATGGGAAAGAGGACTCCGCTCACCGGAGCCAACATCTAATGAACTCTCTGGCACCGCAGCATCACCCCACTCCTGCTGCCGACCTCATGAAGCAGCGACCCGGGCCTCCTGTGATGCCGCTCCAACACCGCTGATCCCCTCGGTAAGCTACCTTCGGATTATAAGACACCCCCCCCCATTTTCCTCCCAAATTTGGAGGAAAAAAGTGCATCTTATAATTAAAAAAATATGGTATGACGAAATGAAAAGAAAGGTGGAAAATCCATGCTACTAGTAGATAAAAGGAAATCCAGAGCCACACTGGAATATTATGTGGTTTTTATTGTGTCTAAGTGTTTCAAAGTACTATACTTTTTCTTCAGGACAAAAACTATATCAGTAGTGCGGATTTTCCACATTTCTTTTCCTTTCTACATAAGTACTGTGCTCAGTTTTTTTGGGAGAAGCCCCATAGAGGATGAATGAAGCAGCTATTAGCATGTGCACTGCTGCTTCCTTCTAATGGAGACAAAAGTTACCCATTCTGCCAACCAGTGCTGGTTAACTGATTGAACCTAATTGTTCTGTAAGTTATCACCTATCCCTTGAACAGGTGACTACACACAGGGCTGGTTTTAGACAAAGTGAGACCCTTGTCAAATGTTTAAAGTGGGGCCCCAAATGCTAACATATTGCACCTTCACACAGAAACATTTTGGTTGTATTTACATGCACCGAGTTCAGGTCGTTGAACGTGCATGATCAACAATATTAAAGTCGTTCGATGCTTGTTTCCCAGCCTCTTTACATAGGCTGAGGAATAATGATGGCACAGAATGATCATTAATAGATCAATCTGTCCCCGGGGATGCAGTATTATGTTATCAGCAGCAAATCTGCAGTTTTCACTGGCGATTTCTGTTTTGGCAAAAATAATCCAAATACTTGTTGAATAAGCAGCATTTTGCGTGTTTAGTACAATGCATACCATAGTCCTCCACATATTATAATGCACATCCCATAGTCCTCCATATAGTATAATGTTCCCCATAGTCCTCCACATGGTATAGTGTGCCGTATAGTCCTCTATATAGTATAACACACTCCCCATAGTCCTCCATATAGTATAATACACTCCCCATAGTGGTGTATATAATAGAATACACTCCCTGTAGTCCTTAATATAGTATAATGCATCCCATAGTCCTTCATATCATATAATGCACCTCCATGGTCCTCCATAAAGTACAATGCACTCCCCATGGTTTAATGCACCCCATAGTCCTTCATATAGTATAATGCATTCCACATAGTCCTCCATACAGTAAAATGCATTCCCCATAGTCCTCCATACAGTATAATGCAGCCCCTGTATAGTGTAATGCACTCCAAATAGTCATAGATGGAGTATTATTCAGCCCCTATATAGTACACAGAGTATAATGCATTCCACATAGAGTATAAAGCTGCCCCCATAGAGTATAATGCAGCCCCAATAGTGTATAAAGCAGCCCCATAGAGGATAACGCAGCCCCCATAGAGTATAATACAGCCTCATAGAGTATAATGCAGCCCCCATATAGTATAATACAGCCTCATAGAGTATAATGCAGCCCCCATAGAGTGTAATGCAGCCCCATAGAGTATAATGCAACCTCATAAAGTATAATGCAACATCAAATAGTATAATGCCGCCCCCACAGAGTATAATGCAGCCTCTATATAGTATAATGCAGCTTTAAATAGTATAATGCACACTCCATATCACAGAAGTATTATGGCCACCACGTAACCACTGATTAAAAAAATACAATACTCACTTCTCCCCATTCCCTCACTGCTTTGGTTTCTGCAGCACGTCTCTTCAGCAGCTCCACTGCTCAGCACAGCACGACCCGCAGTGAAGTGTCGCAATCGCGCCTTCTGCATCAGAAACAGAGGGGGAATGATGGGAGAGGGAGCATCACCTGATACTCTTTCCTCAATCATTGATTTCAACTGTATCAGAATCTATGATGCTAATACAGCTGAATGCTCGATGCTGGGATGGAACAGTGCTGGCACCAGGCCCCCATGACTCACAGGCCCCATAGGAGCTGTGTGGTGTGACGCTATTAGTGGCTAGCTACTGGCTGGGGGCCCCTGGGTGAGTGGGTGCCCTAGAAACAAACGGCTAGTTTTCCTGTCCCTAATGCCAAACTGACTACACCGCTCATCAGAGTCGCCAAGTCTCATAAAGACTATAACTATATCTTGAATATGTTTTCGTAAGCAGCTAAAATGCCAAAACGTGTGTCACTGTCCAAATATTTCTGAACCTGAACTGAATTTATATTCATATTTTGGAGTGTTTTTTATTTGAAAGAACAATAATTAGACAATTCCTTCAAAGAGGACTTTCAGGTTTCACTTTAATTTTAGCAGAACTCAAACATATTTGGTGAAATTCTCTTCCCAAACACATTTGTTCAGAGCGGCCTATCACATTCACTAATCAAAGTCATTCTATGTATTCTGTGTAAGTGTGTGTGTGTGTAGCCCATTCACTATCTCCATCCATCCCTTACTCCCTCAAGATGACTGGACCATCATTGTAAATGCACCATTGTATATACACACCTGTACTTTGTATCTACCCCACCTCATTGTAGATTGTAAGCTCTCACGAGCAGGGTCAGCTTATTTTGCTTTACTTATTGTATTGTTAACGTTGTTACTTATGACTTGTGTTCTGAAACTGTTAAACTGTAAAGCGCTGCAGAATATGATGGCGCTATATAAATAAAGATTATTATTATTATTATTATTCCCAAGGAAATAACAATCACGAAGTGGAAGATGATGTTTTACACATCATCCTAATTAGTAAATGTAGCTTGGTGTTCAGATCTGGTCAGGATGCAGATTGAATAGATTATTTCTTTCTTCTGGTTTAGTTTATTTTCCTAGATTTCTTATAAAATCACCAAAAATGAACAAATATGGCAAATTAATTCGTCAGTCCATCCAATTAAACGGCAAATGAAAGGCAAGCATTTAAGGCAAACATTTTATTTAACTCCCACTAAGAACCAAAAATTTTTTTTAGGCCCCCCTCACATGTCCATGTTTGCAGTACATGTGAAAACGGGCAACACATGGACACACGCATGCCCTTTCTAATCTGTGGTGCTGCGTACATGTCAGTGTTTTCACACGGGTCCGTGTGTCCATGTGGAAAACCCGTAGACATGTCCTTTTTTTCCAGCTGCATTGATGAAATGCGTGCTGTACATGTCCATAATACAAAGGAATCTATCTTTTGCTACATCCTACATGATGACATTCAGCGTGAGGTAAGACAGCAGCACAGATCTACCTTATGTTACCATGCTGCACATTCACATTCTTCACCTCACAGAAAAATCTCACAGCTCAGAAGCAGGAAGACTCAAAGAGCTGTCAGAATAGTGGAGAGAGTTCAACTTCTGTCTCCCTTTTCTAAAGTGTAATTTTATGTAAATTTTTTTTCATACAAAGGGAATGATGATTAAGGGTATGTTTCCACGTTCAATATTTGCTGCGGATTAGAATCTGCGTACAGCCACAGCGTACAATCAGCAGGGACCAGAAATTACAGCATACTGGACGGGATTTTATGAAATCCCATGTCCACTATGCGTTCAAAGACGCAGGTGGCAGTACAGCGTATACGCACATGTGGCTCGTCTTTCTAGACCGCAGCATGTCTATTTATCTTGCGGAGACGCTCAGTCTCCGTAATCTAAATAGCACTGTCCTATGTATAGGATGCAGTGATTCCGCATGTGTTCAATGAGCGGTGCCGCGCGGGACTCAAATCCCCCGCCAAGGCGCGCGGCACCACTCATTGGCTCAGCCGGCGGGCAGTTCAGCCAATGAGTGGTGCCGTACGGCTTTGGCGGGGGATTCAAATCTGGCGTGGCACCACTCATTGGCTCAGCCGGCGGGGCGTGGGATTTGAATCCTGTGCTGCTCATCGACCCAGCCGCCGGGTGGCTCAGCCAATGAGCGGTGCCGCGCGACTTTGGTGGGGGATTTGAATCCTGCGCGACACCGCTCATCGGCTCAGCCGGCGGGCGGCTCAACCAATGAGCGGTGCCGCGTGGCTTTGGCAGGGGATATGAATCCCGGCCGCCATATCGAAATACCCATAACTTGGGTGTTCCAATATCGCGGTCGGCGTAGTACCGGCCGCGGTGCATTGTGGAAGCGACACAAGCGCCGGAAGTTGTGACACAGTCCATTGGTAATTATATATTAGATACGGGTTTTGTAGGCTTTATAGAAGAAAATTGAAGTTGAGTATAGCATGATCTCATAAAAAGTTACTGGTCCAAGGTCCCAGAGAGTAATTTATCTGCAACTCATTAATTCACATTGTACTCTACTTTCTTTGAATTATCTGAATCTATACTGAAATAAATGTAGCAAATCCATCACTACTGATCATAGTGTATTAAGTTAAGCTTATTACTCCAAAATAAGCTCATCCCTTACTACAATGTTCAAACTGCCTGGTAATCACCTAGTGATAGAAAATTAAAAAAAGGTTATAAAGAATGCTAAAGTTTATATTATTATTATATTAAAATGTGAAAGATTTGGCACATCTGCTCAAAATTACTGTTTTCGTGAATAGTTAAGCAAGTTGAAGATTTATTCAAAATTGAAGTGGTGAGCGGTCCAGCTCACCCCAAACCATCTCGATTGGGTTCAGGTCTGGTGACTGTGGAGGCCAGGTCATCTGGCGTAGCACCCCAACACTCTCCTTCTTGGTCAAATAGCCCTTACACAGCCTGGAGGTGTGTTTGGGGTCATTGTCCTGTTGAAAAATAAATGATGGTCCAACTAAACGCAAACTGGATGGAATAGCATGCTGCTGCACGTTGCTGTGGTAGCCATGCTGGTTCATTATGCCTTCATCTTTGAATAAATCCCCAACAGTGTCACCAGCAAAGCACCCCCACATCATCACACCACCTCCTCCATGCTTCACGGTGGAACCAGGCATGTAGAGTCCATTCGTTCACCTTTTCTGCGTGCAAAGCAGTAATCAAAGCAAAAGGTGGCTACTTTGAAGAACCTAGAATATAAGACATATTTTCAGTTGTTTCTCACTTTTTTGTAAAGTGTAATGTATAATTCCACATGTGTTAATTCATAGTTTTGATGCCTTCAGTGTGATTCTACAATTTTCATAGTCATGAAAATACAGAAAAATCGTTGAATGAGAAGGTGTGTCCAAACTTTTGGTCTGTACTGTATATATACAGTATATATATATATATATATATATATATATATATATATATATGTATATACAGTGCCTTGCGAAAGTATTCGGCGCCCTGGAACTTTTCAACCTTTTCTCACATATAAATAATTAAGGAGCATGCTGAAGGATGTTGCAGGCAGCAGGTTCACACTCAGCACATGTGACAGGCGTGACAGAGTCTGGAGATGCCGTGGAGAGCGATCTGCTGCCTGCAACATCCTTCAGCATGACCGGATTGGCAGTGGGTCTGTAATGGTGTGAGGTGGCAATTCTTTGGAGGGCCACACAGTCCTCCATGTGCTCACCAGAGGTAGCCTGATCCTATTAGAAGAGATCCTCAGACCCCTTGTGAGACCATATGCTGGTGCGGTTGGCCCTGGGTTCCTCCTAATGCAGGACAATGCCAGACCTCATGTGGCTGGAGTTTGTCAGCAGTTCCTGCAAGATGAAGACAGTAAAGCTATGGACTGGCCTGCCCGTTTCACAGATCTGAATCCGATTGAGCACATCTGGGATAGCATGTCTCACTTCATTGCACCACAGTCTGTCGAGTTGACGGATGCTTTAGTCCAGGTATCGAAGGAGATCCCTCAGGAGAACATCCACAGCCTCATCAGGAGCATGCCCAGGCATTGTAGGGAGGTCATACAGGCACGTGGAGGCCACACACAATAATGAGCATCATTTTGACTTGTTTCCACTTTAATTTTGTCGTGTTTTGATTTTCATTTTGACTTGTACCCACTTTCATTTTGGGGGTCTCTCCAAATCCAGGCCTCCATTGGTTCAAAAATTTGATTTCCATTGATGAATTTTGTGTGATTATGTTGACAGCACATTCAACTTTGTATACAACAAAGTATTCAATGAGAATATTTCATTCATTTAGATCTAGGATGTGTTATTTGAGTGTTCGCTTTATTTTTTGAGCAGTGTATATATATATTATATATATATTATATATGTATATATATATATATACATATAATATATATATATATATATATATATATATATATAAAACATATATATATATATTCATCTTTTACATTTTAAAAATTACAAAAGGAAAATGGGCCAATGCAAAATTTTGGGCACCTTTGGATTACATTTGTGTGCTCAGATAACTTTGACCAATGTTTCAGACCTTAATTAGCCTGTTAGAGTTATGATCATCATTAGCAAGGGCCAAATTTTTACCAGGGGTGCCCAAACTTTTACATGCCATTGTATATATATATATATATATATATATATATATATATATATATTGTGAGACAGTGAAGGGGTGCGTACTGGACGGGGTGTATATCTCGCCCAGGTTTCTTAGCTGGGTCGCATAAGGAATATAGGAGTGAAGGTAGGATGGCAGTACGACGTTCACTCCACTCCCCATCCAGTACAGGCTTGCAGCTCAACCCTGAGTACACACAGCTGCCTAATTAAGCTACCAGAAATAGGTGGTTGAGTTACACAGACAGAGCTCTCAGTATGAATCTGGCTTCAGACGCTGCTGGAGTCTCCTGCAAGCCAATCTCTGGTAATTATAAATCTGTGTTGTTGTGGCCAGGCTGGTAGAGCCTAGACCACAGTAGTGAGGGAGCTAACTGTGTCTAGCTAGCAGCCTGCCAGGCTTAGGATTTTGTTTTATGGTTTGATTTATGTTTATTGCTGTGGACTTTCAATAAAACTGGTTGCGGCCAGTTTACACCCGCACTGCTGTCTGTGCTTGAACTTTTCTATGCCACTCCGTCTACCCGAGACGGCGATCCCGGAGCTAACCCCCTGAACTGTCTACAATATATATATATACACAGTATATATAATAAAATACTGCTTCTCTGGATTGGAGTATTTGTGTGCTGCACATGAGTGTGTATGGGTAAGGTGCCATCAGTGTCGAACTGGGATGCCAAGGGCCCACCAGTAACATTGACTTCGAGGAGGCCCACTTTTCACCTGCATATAAATATTACACTACCCTCATTCACAAATTTACCTATATCTCTATATGATAATAAACTGTGTAGTTTGGTTAATGAATGATGAGATGCTGCTTTTTCTGTACAGAGTGAATCAAGTGAACTATGCCAAGTACTACCCATACAGTGGGGTTGGGGACCAAGATCTGCACAGGGGCCCACCAGGGGATTCCCCTGTTACCCTATGGGCCAGTTCGAGCCTGGGTGCCATACACTTGTAAGGAGATGAACAGGAGCAGTGCTGCTGGTTCGAAGGAACGCTCTGGGGCCGGAACTATCGGGGCCGGCATCACTGTTGCAGGGGGATGACTTGTCTGTGTGGGGAAAGCCTGAGCACCTGACAGAAGGGGGCGTGGGGGATATAAAAGGAGCTGAGCGTGGGAAAGGGGGAGACTTGGAGGGAAGTCGACTCCAGAGCAGGAAGAAGGTTGACTCCCTCTCCTCAACTACCGGCTCTGACGTTAGCCCTTTAGAGACTGTCCGACTCACATACCCTTTACTGAGTGTCCCTCCATGACCTAGACCCAGTACATGCAGTGCAGCAGACGTACCGTCTTCTCCTGAATTTCGTGATTCCGTGCGAGGCCTTGTCACCCCTGTGGCCTGTACGGCGTTGTGCTCCCGGTGTACCGTGTTCTCCTTGAGGAACCAACAGAAGGATCTGTACCCACGCTCCTATGGACCCAAGATCAATGGACTCAGGACCCTGATACTTTGGCATGGTCAGGAGACAGTGCATCTCGTTTCTACACAGCAGAGCCAGAGACTTTGTTCAAGGACTGCGACGTCGTCGGGAGCTGTTCCAGCCACTCCCCAACCAGAATGCCAATCGATAAGTCTTTACCTTCACTTTTCCCCTTCTTGTTGCAGTTATTGTGTAATTCATCATTTGCTTGGAATCGTATCTAACTATTTTTTAAGTAAATTCCTGTTAACCCCCTTCTCTGCCTCCTGCTGTTCACTGCATCTGAGGAACCTTTACACACTCATTGTAGTGTGCTCTAAAAGCAATGTGACAAAAACATCCATATGTGAAAAATCAGAGGCATGAGGATAGACCGTACAGGCTCAAAGACTTGGAGAACACTCTGGGAATAGAAAATGAAGTCATCTTTGAGTCACCAAATGGTAGTGAACGTATTCAGTTTGACACAGCTTGAACTCACTGTTATAAACTTACTTTCAGTATAATAACCTTGTTGCTCCTTATGCACTTGGCATTTATGAATTGTTGATTGTGCCAAAGGTTCAGAGTCACGTTTGAATGTCCCAGATCTACTATCTTTTATGATTATGGGAATAGATGATAAGTACGTGACCGTTGTGAAGGAATACATTTTGTTAAATCAATGTCCAATGCTTCCTGATCAGCCATCCAGCATTTAAAGGAAATCTGTCAGGTCCCCCATGCCCTCCAATCCAGCATCATTCAGCTATGCGTGATAAAACTCTCTCCCTAACCAGCCCTGTATATCATAATTCGGTTAAATAAATGCTTTAAAAAAACATTTATAACCTCTGCTTTTCCTATGCTAATGAGAGCTTTGATTAGTCAATGAGGAATTAGTTCCCCAGACTAGTCATCCCTCTTTTCATGTTATCACGCCCCTGTAGATAACATAATTTCACTGTCTGTTTTTAAGCAATTTTTTTTCCTCAAAGAAAAAATCAGTTGTGATTCCCTGCTGTAATATCTGTATACTCTTCTGATTCCCCACTGCCCAGGAGATGTGGTATGATAAGACCATGTTCCTGCACGGTCAGACACAGACATTATACAGTACACAGCTAGGGCACATTTATAAGATTATCTCAGCACAGGAACATTTTGTTTAAACATATCCAATTGTGGAAATTATTATTTTTCCAAGATCTATTGATTGAAATGAACTTAGTTCATGGGACAACCCCTTTCATTTGAAAATAAACTAATAATATTTTGACTTAAATATAGCACAGGTATTAGTCCAGTTTGTTTAAAAATTACCAGCATATCTATCTCCTAATGTGCTTGCAGCGCTAAGTTATTACTACTGTTATGACCATTTTGACGTCCAGATTCATGTAATGATCCTCATGTTGCAGGGGACAATAGTCTGGAACGACATGCCACTGGCTTGTTCATTAAATTCCGGCACCCAAGTTATCCTTTTTAAATCCCTTAACCTGCTTGCCTACCATAGCTTTGACTAGTCTTTTCAGCCAGCTTTTGACAGAAAAGGTCCCCTTTATCATCTTTAACTCCATCCTTATGGGCAGGGATGTTGCTAGGGTCCTATAAGATCGGGAGCCCAAGCCCCAAAGTGCATGTCTCCCCATACGACCCCCATATAGCCATTTAAAAGAGGCTATATACATACAGTCTATATATACAGTTAGGTCCATAAATATTTGGACAGAGACAACATTTATCTAATTTTGGTTCTAGACATTACCACAATGAATTTGAAACAAAACAAATCAGATGCAGTTGAAGTTCAGACTTTCAGCTTTCATTTGAGGGTATCCACATTAAAATTGGATGAAGGGTTTAGGAGTTTCAGCTCCTTAACATGTGCCACCCTGTTTTTAAAGGGACCAAAAGTAATTGGACAGATTAAATAATTGTAAATAAAATGTTCATTTCTAGTACTTGGTTGAAAACCCTTTGTTAGCAATGACTGCCTGAAGTCTTGAACTCATGGACATCACCAGACACTGTGTTTCCTTCTTTTTGATGCTCTGCCAGGCCTTCACCGTGGTGGTTTTCAGTTGTTGTTTGTTTGTGGGCCTTTCTGTCTGAAGTTTAGTCTTTAACAAGTGAAATGCATGTTCAATTGGGTTGAGATCAGGTGACTGACTTGGCCATTCAAGAATATTCCACTTCTTTGCTTTAATAAACTCCTGGGTTGCTTTGGCTTTATGTTTTGGGTCATTGTCCATCTGTAGTATGAAACGACGACCAATTAGTTTGGCTGCATTTGGCTGGATCTGAGCACACAGTATGGCTCTGAATACCTCAGAATTCATTCGGCTGTTTCTGTCCTGTGTCACATCATCAATAAACACTAGTGACCCAGTGCCACTGGCAGCCATGCATGCCCAAGCCATCACACTGCTTCCGCCATGTTTTATAGATAATGTGGTATGCTTTGGATCATGAGCTGTACCACGCCTTCGCCATACTTTTCTCTTTCCATCATTCTAGTAGAGGTTGATCTTGGTTTCATCTGTCCAAAGAATGTTCTTCCAGAACTGTGCTGGCTTTTTTAGATGTTTTTTAGCAAAGTCCAGCCTAGCCTTTTTATTCTTGATTCTTATGAGTGGCTTGCACCGTGCAGTGAACCCTCTGTATTTAATTTCATGCAGTCTTCTCTTTATGGTAGATTTGGATATTGATACGCCTACCTCCTGGAGAGTGTTGTTCACTTGGTTGGCTGTTGTGAAGGGGTTTCTCTTCACCATGGAGAGTATTCTGCGATCATCCACCACTGTTGTCTTCCGTGGGCGCCCAGGTCTTTTTGCATTGATGAGTTCACCAGTGCTTTCTTTCTTTCTCAGAATGTACCAAACTGTAGATTTTGCCACTCCTAAAGTTGTAGCAATTTCTCGGATGGGTTTTTTCTGTTTTTTGCAGCTTAAGGATAGCTTGTTTCACCTGCATGGAGAGCTCCTTTGACCGCATGTTTCCTTCACAGCTAAACCTTCCAAATGCAAACACCACACCTCAAATCAACACCAGCCCTTTTATCTGCTTAATTGAGAATGATATAATGAAGGGATTGCCCACACCTGTCCATGAAATAGCCTTGGAGTCAATTGTCCAATTACTTTTGGTCCCTTTAAAAACAGGGTGGCACATGTTAAGGAGCTGAAACTCCTAAACCCTTCATCCAATTTTAATGTGGATACCCTCAAATGAAAGCTGAAAGTCTGAACTTCAACTGCATCTGATTTGTTTTGTTTCAAATTCATTGTGGTAATGTCTAGAACCAAAATTAGATAAATGTTGTCTCTGTCCAAATATTTATGGACCTAACTGTATTTACAGTATGAAACTGTTGCTAACTAAAAATACACTATACAAAGACCAATATTATCAAAATACTACTATACAAAGTCAAAACAATATGTCAACACAATGCACACTACCATCACCACTACACAGCGAATACATAATATTATAATATCACCATTACCTCTACATAAGAAAACACTCTATACAAAGACCAATGATACCACCATACACCTTCTACTACATAATGACTGAAACACATTCAGCTGTTATTAAATAAAAAAAGAAAAAAGGAAAAAAAAACACTACTGAAAAGAGCATTATTACCACCATAGAGTGACATGCTGTATATTGGTAGATAACAGTCCCTCTGAACATACACGTGATTGCAGTATAGTTATACAGGGTGGGCCATTTATATGGATACACCTAAATAAAATGGGAATGGTTGGTGATATCAACTCTGCGGTCCAGCTCACCATCTCGATTGGGTTCAGGTCTGGTGACCGTGGAGGCCAGGTCATCTGGCGTAGCAGCGCATCACTCTCCTTCTTGGTCAAATAGCCCTTACACAGCCTGGAGGTGTGTTTGGGGTCATTGTCCTGTTGAAAAAAAAATGATGATCCAACTAAACGCAAACCGGATGGAATAGCATGCCGCTGCAAGATGCTGTGGTAGCCATGCTGGTTCATTATGCCTTCAATTTTGAATAAATCCCCAACAGTGTCACCAGCAAAGCACCCTCACACCATCAGACCTCCTCCTCCATGCTTCACGGTGGGAACCAGGCATGTAGAGTCCATCCGTTCACCTTTTCTGCATTGCACAAAGACACGGTGGTTGGAACCAAAGATCTCAAATTTGGACTCATCAGACCAAAGCACAGATTTCCACTGGTCTAATGTCCATTCCTTGTGTTCTTTAGCCCAAACAAGTCTCTTCTGCTTGTTGCCTGTCCTTAGCAGTGGTTTCCTAGCAGCTATTTTATCATGAAGGAGAGTGATGGGGTGCTACGCCAGATGACCTGGCCTCCACAGTCACCAGACCTGAACCCAATCGAGATGGTTTGGGGTGATCTGGACCACAGAGTGAAGGCAAAAGGGCCAACAAGTGCTAAGCATCTCTGGGAACTCCTTCTAGACTGTTGGAAGACCATTTCCGGTGACTACCTCTTGAAGCTCATCAAGAGAATGCCAAGAGTATGCAAAGCAGTAATCAAAGCAAAAGGCGTCTACTTTGAAGAACCTAGAATATAAGACATATTTTCAGCTGTTTCACACTTTTTTGTTAAGTATATAATTCCACGTGTGTTAATTCATAGTTTTGATGCCTTCAGTGTAAATGTACAATTTTCATAGTCATGAAAATACAGAAAAATCTTTGATTGAGAAGAAGGTGTGTCCAAACTTTTGGTCTGTACTGTATATATAGTATAATGGCCCTCATATACACACGTGGTCAAAATTGTTGGTATTCCTTGTTTAATGACAGAAAAACCCACATTGGTCACAGAAATAACTTGAATCTGACAAAAGTAATACTAAATAAAAAAAATCTATGAAACTGAACAAATGAAAGTCAGACATTGCTTTTCAACAATGCTTCCACAGAATTTTTAAAAAATTAAATTAATGAAGTAGGCCTAGACAGAAATGATGGTACCACTGAAAATAATAAGACAAAAGGGACATGTTAAATCAAGGTGTGTCCACTAGCATCACAGGTGTCTACAATCTTGGAATCAGTGAGTGGGCCTGTATATAGGGCTACAGATACTCACTGTGCTGTTTGGTGACATGATGTGTATCACACTCAACATGGACCAGAGGAAATAAAGGAAAGAGTTGTCTCAGGAGATTAGATAGAAAATTATAGACAAACATGTTAAGGTAAAAGTTATAAGACCATCTCCAAGCAGCTTGATGTTTCGGTGACTACAGTTGCACATATTATTCAGAAATTTAAGATGCATGGGACTATAGCCAACCTCCCTGGATGTGGCTGCAGGAGGAAAATTGATGACAAATCAAAGAGACGGATAATACGAATAGTAATAAAAGAGCCCAGAAAAACGTCTAAACAGATTAAAGGTGAACTTCAAGCTCAAGGAACATCAGTGTCAGATCTCACCATCCATCGTTGTATGAGCCAAAGTGGACTTCATGGGAGAGGACCAAGGAGGACACCATTGTTGAAAAAAAAAATCATAAAAAGCCAGACTGAAATTTGCCAAACTACATTTTGACAAGCCTTAAAGTTTCTGGGAGAATGTCCTATGGACAGATGAGACAAAAATGGAACTTTTTGGCAAGGCACATCAGCTCTATGTTCACAGATGGAAAAATGAAGCATATCAAGAAAAGAACACTGTCCATACTGTGAAACATGGAGGAGGCTCTGTTATGTTTTGGGGCTGCTTTGCTGCATCTGGCACAGGGTGTCTAGAATCTGTGCAAGGTACAATGAAATCTCAAGATTATCAAGGGATTCTAGAGAGACATGTGCTGCCCAGTGTCAGAAATCTTGGTCTCAGTCGCAGGTCATGGGTCTTGCAACAGGATAATGACCCAAAACACACAGCTAAAAGCACCCAAGAACGGCTAAGAGGAAAACATTGGACTATTCTGAAGTGACCTTCTATGAGCCTTGACCTAAATCCTATTGAGCATATTTGGAAAGAGCTGGAAAAGGTAACCTTCATACATGAGACAACTGGAGCAGTTTGCTCTTGAGGAATGGGCCAAAATACCTGTCGAGAGGTGCAGAAGTCTCATTGACAGTTACAGGAATCTTTGATTGCAGTGATTGCCTCAAAAGGTTGTGCAGCAAAATATTAAGTTAAGGGTACCATCATTTCTGTCCAGGCCTGTTTCATGAGTTTTATTTTTTTTTTAATTTTGTGGAAGCATGGTTGAAAAGCAATGTCTGACTTTCATTTGTTCCTTTTCATAGATTTTTTATTTATTATTACTTTTGTCAGATTCAAGTTATTTATTTGACCATTGTGGGTTTTTCTGTCATTAAACGAGGGGTACCAACAATTTTGACCACGTGTGTATATAGTATGATGGCACACACATATATAATATGATGCCCCTACATATATATGGTATGATGGTACCCACATATATGGTATGATGACCCCCATTGCCCGTTTATATAAAAAATAATTAAGTTTATGCTCACCTCATCCTGATTATCAGCACCGCAGCTTACGTCTTCTCTTCTGGTCTGCAGAGCAATGTGATGAAATTACATCATCACACCGCACTCTGATATCTTGAAAGTCGCGGTTCGGTTGAAGGGAGCTAGTGTCTCCCTGCTCTATCATGAGATTGAACTGTGTCGGTGTCATGTTGATGCTGACACAATTTAGTGTGGCAGTCTCAGGAGATCCGGGGCTCCGGCCAAGACGTTTGGGGCCTGAGCCCCAGATCTTTGGCGCTAGTGACATCCCTGTCTATGGTGATGCCATCAGCCATGTTTTCTTTGCAATCCTACTTATTCCGCAATCTACAGAACCCTCAGATTACCCCCATATCAGGGGCCACATAACTCTCCTTATGGTTTCTCATAAGTTCCACTCATTCTCTTTAAATAACTGTCGATCGGCACCTATGTAACCCGACTCTCCCTTTCACAGGAGCACACTCTGACGAGTGCTCCTCTGTTCTCTATGAGAATGCCATTGCCAGACATCTCCGATGGCAGCTTATGTCTCGCCGAGTACAAAAGGATTGGCAGTCCAAAAATGACCATACATCATCTATAGGGAAAGAGGCAGTCTCTCCCCATACAAATTAGATTGTCGGCTCCACCCATTGACATAGGCGGGTTTGGCCAATGTGATTCAAATGTGTATAATGGACTTAACATCAGCGTCAGCATTCTGTGTAGTCAGAAGTTATTCTTAGAAAACTGATTGATTTATTTTTGTATTGACAAGTACTGTCACTTTATTTATTAGTTTAGTATACAAATAATTAACAGGGAGGTGTGTAGCCATAGCACGTTCGTATGTGGATCTAAAGTTCATCTATTACTATCCTATCAGTGGATGTGTTCCAGGGAATCACAAAGGTTTCCTGATATGAATAAATCTTCAACTAAGTGTTTTATAGATAAAGTTTAATGTATAGAGGTGGAATGTTAAAAATTAAGTCAAGCATGCAAGCAATGCATGTTATCAGCGCAAACAAATGACATTACTTCTCATATTTCCAACTGGAAATTACCCTGAATCATCACAAGTTGTATCCAATAATGCCATGTATTGCAGACTATATTTGCAGACTACAGTTGATCAACCAGCCCTTTTTTCATGGAGGTCTAAGTTTTGGAACTGCATCTGATAAGGACAGAGCTACGTTTTGCAGCTACTTCAAACTGATGATTGGTGGAGATGCTGAAAGTTAAACCTCCGCCGATCCAATAATGGTGGCCTCTCATAAGGTTTTAACAATCAAAGTCATCTCATTGATTAGAAACCTCTCAACAATTACTTATTATTCCAATAGAAAGTTATAATTGGCCATACATTTGCTCTGCATGAAGTGTGGAAATTTGGTATTACATTCTGGAAAATCAAGTGAACGAGCATATCGGCTATGGAAAGGCCAATTATGCCAGAGTGACACGTGATCTCTCTTAGCTGCTCTCTGCTCTGGGAAGTGTTTTATCCCATACTATGGCATCTTTAAGTGGTAAATAAGTATAGGCTAAGAGGTTGTCTTGGTGAGACAACCACTAAACTTTCCATTGCCTATATCTGTGTAAATGTATATGTAGTGTAGTGTAAGAGCTTTGATTCTCACCGATTGTCTTCTTCCCTGGGCCGCTCTGGAGCTTTTTCGGGTCACATGAAGGTTATTTTGAATTGCCAACTCACATTACTCTGTGTTTAACCTGGATGTTACTTTTACATTTAAGCCTATGGAGACTGATGCTCCATAGATTTACGTTGTAAAAGCAACTTCTGACTCATTCAGAAACCCTAATGTGATACGGTGAGTCGGAACAGAGTGACAAAAGGACCAGAGGAGCCATGCTAGAAACTGGGGAAGATGGTGCATCAATTAGTACAGCACTACACTTACACCATATTGTATATACATTTAGACAGTTTTAGGCAATTTGATGAAGAAATTTGATGGGAGGGTTAATTCAACACTGAAATCAACATACCAAACAGTTTATTATTTATTGTTGCCTTTACTCTAGTCTTTGTCATATTCTTATCTTAATATTTTGTTTAAGGTATGCATCACTTTGGTATAACATGTCCACCATTTCCAAATGTTTGGTCAAATTTTACGTAACAAAACAATATGCTTAATATTCTATTTGTGAATAAAAGGCTTAACATAAAAGTAATTTGCAATACTGTGAATTACAATCTGCCACTAAATGGGCACGTACACATATGTATTGTGATGCAGTGACCCATGCTGCAGCTAGGAGGCACTGTATGTGCTCCTCGGGATGTGCCTAGAGGCGTAATTGTGATGGTGAAACAGTGCCCGGCATTGTTGTGAATGGCCGGTATGTGTCGCAGAAGTCCTCTGCACTGTAAGCCAAGTAATGTTGTTCTGGGACTTGTAGTCCACAAGAGTTTTGTTTACTTTACTAGGGAGGCTTACAGGGTTAGTCGGAGAGCTGGGCAGGACTGACTAACCACACATACACTGCCCATTTGTGGTGGTGAGTTTGAGGACCTGCAGTGATGTCACTATCACGTGACCAAATAGTATGTAGTAAAACTCGGCACTCAACTTCAAGGAAATAGTGTTATAATTTATTGTAATCAGTGATGCAAAACGTTTCGGTCCCCAAGGACCTTCAACAGTGACTGTACAAAAAGATCAATGGTGAGAAAATTAAATGGTTGCATAACAAATGCTGAAACAAAGTATATACACGTGGTTTTGTAGATTCATAATGAAAAAGGGAAAAAAACATAGAAGAAAGAACAATAATGGTTCAGTCGTTTCAGCTTAGTATCATAGAGCAAATGTACGTACCATAAATCACAGTTCAGATTGAAATTGTATAGCCAGAGCAATTTCTATTTAGCCTATGTTGACCTGAAAATGATGGTGGTGGCACAAGTGAGGATAGGAATACGTATAGTGGGTGATCACGGTGAAGACTTAAATGCTTACCCCAAGGAAACACTAGGGAATCGCGGTAACACACCGCTGGATCCAGTGCTGTGGGGTGACATATAACAGAGCCATAAGAAAAAGAGAGGCGTGAGGTAGACTGTATAGACCTGTGTATTATTAGTATACACATACCATGCAACGCAGATGCTGAGACTTGATGTGCGTTCAGAATGCTTATGCAGGTCTATAGTTATACAAACGGTACATATTTGTCATGCAGTGCATAAATATCCCACAAGATCTGAGTGTGGATGGAACAACATAATGAAAAGTTACCGTTAGTGTGGGTGAAATAGGCTTGAGACGAGATATATGTTGCTGCCTGGAAGAATGTGATAAGCACAAGTATGAGCCAAAACCGGCTGTGCCCGGAGTTGAGTGCAGGAGAGCGGACCGATATGTCTTACCCTGTGTCAGAAGTATCGCGGTGTCCACCGCTGGATAGAGGCAGGCAGAGGGCGGTACATTGCCATTGTTTTATAGGGGAATGAAAGTGGCACTTCCTGGTTCTGGATTGAGACGTATACCCGGAAGTGATGTGCCCGGAAGTGAGGTAAGCGCTCCATATGCGTTCCAGTGACTTGTGCTAGGGGTGTGTCTTGCCAAACGGAGCATGCTCAGTGGAGAAAAGGCAGTAAAGTCACTTAATATAGTCTATAGGAGATAATGTGAAGCGGAGGTGGATGAAGTGCCAAAAATATTTTCTCGGGTGTCAATATAGGCGGCTCTGGAGAAGAAGAAACCATACAGTTAGCAGACAAATAATTATTTATGTGAAAGACAATATATCATAATCCCTATTGAGACCTTTGGGAGTTAATGTTTCCAATGTGTGTATCCAGTATGATTCTCGTTTTTTGAGCAGAGAGATCCGATCGCCACCCCGTCTCAAGGGGGTATGTGGTCGATCACCTGGAATTTCAATTGAGAGACGGTGTGTCCCTTTAAATGGAAGTGATGTGGTACAGGAAGAAGTAGATTTGCACACCGTATCGTGGATTTGTGTTTGGAGATTCTTTCCCTCACCGGGAGGGTAGTTTCTCCAATGTACAATAGACCACATGGACATTTGATTAGGTATACTACATAGGAGGTATCACAGGTAAAAAAATGTTTGATATGGAATGTTTTACCTGTGTGTGGATGGTAGAAACAATCTCCTTTGAGGACGTTGCTACACTGTGCGCAGTGTAGACATGGGTAGGTCCCCATTTTACATTTCTCCAGTTTCCATCCTCCTTCAGTTAAAAAATCCATTCCCATCAGTCAATATCAGAGGGTCAAAAGAATCGTGACAGACGACACCCTGCGCGTTACCCGCACTCAGGATATGACCTTAAAATTTGCCAGGAGAGGTTACCCACCTTCTCTCCTGGATGAATCCTTGCACCATGTACCCAGAACAAGCAGGAATACGAATCAGACACGTATTCCCTTTATCCATACATACCACCCATTTGCCTTCCTTCTTCACAAAACAATAAAGCGACACTGGCATCTTTTAGCGACAGCCCATCCGAACATTCCTGAATTCCATGAACCATTCATGCCTTGTTTTAAGAGACCACCGAATCTTAAAAACAACCTCATCCGGGCGGACATCGGCCCATCACCAATTGAGAGACAAAGGTTTTTAAGTCGCCCTAAAATGGGGACCTACCCATGTCTACACTGCGCACAGTGTAGCAACGTCCTCAAAGGAGATTGTTTCTACCATCCACACACAGGTAAAACATTCCATATCAAACATTTTTTTACCTGTGATACCTCCTATGTAGTATACCTAATCAAATGTCCATGTGGTCTATTGTACATTGGAGAAACTACCCTCCCGGTGAGGGAAAGAATCTCCAAACACAAATCCACGATACGGTGTGCAAATCTACTTCTTCCTGTACCACATCACTTCCATTTAAAGGGACACACCGTCTCTCAATTGAAATTCCAGGTGATCGACCACATACCCCCCTTGAGACGGGGTGGCGATCGGATCTCTCTGCTCAAAAAACGAGAATCATACTGGATACACACATTGGAAACATTAACTCCCAAAGGTCTCAATAGGGATTATGATATATTGTCTTTCACATAAATAATTATTTGTCTGCTAACTGTATGGTTTCTTCTTCTCCAGAGCCGCCTATATTGACACCCGAGAAAATATTTTTGGCACTTCATCCACCTCCGCTTCACATTATCTCCTATAGACTATATTAAGTGACTTTACTGCCTTTTCTCCACTGAGCATGCTCCGTTTGGCAAGACACACCCCTAGCACAAGTCACTGGAACGCATATGGAGCGCTTACCTCACTTCCGGGCACATCACTTCCGGGTATACGTCTCAATCCAGAACCAGGAAGTGCCACTTTCATTCCCCTATAAAACAATGGCAATGTACCGCCCTCTGCCTGCCTCTATCCAGCGGTGGACACCGCGATACTTCTGACACAGGGTAAGACATATCGGTCCGCTCTCCTGCACTCAACTCCGGGCACAGCCGGTTTTGGCTCATACTTGTGCTTATCACATTCTTCCAGGCAGCAACATATATCTCGTCTCAAGCCTATTTCACCCACACTAACGGTAACTTTTCATTATGTTGTTCCATCCACACTCAGATCTTGTGGGATATTTATGCACTGCATGACAAATATGTACCGTTTGTATAACTATAGACCTGCATAAGCATTCTGAACGCACATCAAGTCTCAGCATCTGCGTTGCATGGTATGTGTATACTAATAATACACAGGTCTATACAGTCTACCTCACGCCTCTCTTTTTCTTATGGCTCTGTTATATGTCACCCCACAGCACTGGATCCAGCGGTGTGTTACCGCGATTCCCTAGTGTTTCCTTGGGGTAAGCATTTAAGTCTTCACCGTGATCACCCACTATACGTATTCCTATCCTCACTTGTGCCACCACCATCATTTTCAGGTCAACATAGGCTAAATAGAAATTGCTCTGGCTATACAATTTCAATCTGAACTGTGATTTATGGTACGTACATTTGCTCTATGATACTAAGCTGAAACGACTGAACCATTATTGTTCTTTCTTCTATGTTTTTTTCCCTTTTTCATTATGAATCTACAAAACCACGTGTATATACTTTGTTTCAGCATTTGTTATGCAACCATTTAATTTTCTCACCATTGATCTTTTTGTACAGTCACTGTTGAAGGTCCTTGGGGACCGAAACGTTTGGCATCACTGATTACAATAAATTATAACACTATTTCCTTGAAGTTGAGTGCCGAGTTTTACTACATACTATTTGGTTTGGGAACCTACTCAGGCACCTCCTCACACTGCAGTGCACACGCTCGATTTTTACATACTATCACGTGACCAGTCCATGTGATGTCACCGTGAGTGTGGTTAGAAGCTATGTAATGGAGGTTTGTTGAGCACATGAGGGAGTGGTTGGGAATCTGTCAGTGGGAACAGATTTCCATATGTCCAGGCTGGATACTACAGAGTCGTCTGTGTGCAGTGCGGGCTAGTCTGAGCCAGAGGAGGGAGGTCTGTGAGATATCTCCGTAGAGGACAGTCTGCCAACTGTGAGTGAAACTGACCGGGGTCAGTGAGAACTGTTTATGGGATACCTTTGAGGATAAGAGGCATCCGGCAACCTGTGTGGCCGACACTAACAGGTAACAGACAGTAATCTGTGTTATGCTGACCTGGGTTAGTGATAGACATTGTTTAGGCTATAGAGCCGACATGCTGGACATGGGAAGGTCTGGCTACCCATATACCTCACCCCGTGGTGAGAGTGCTCACTGTACCCCTTTTTTCCCTGCAGAAGTTTGTGTGTGGTTGTTAGTTTGAGGACCTGCGGTGATGTCACGATCACGTGACAGGTAACTGGGTGTGGTTACAGCTATGTAATGGAAGTGTGTTTGGCACATGGGAGTGAGTGTTTGGGAGTCTGCCAGTGTGGATAGGCCACTCTGTAGTGTCCAGCCTGGACACATGGAAATCTGTCCACACTGGCAGACTCCAAAACACTCACTACCATGTGCCAAACACACCTCCATTACATAGCTGTAACCACGCCCAGGTACCTATCACATGGCTAGTCACGCGATTGTGTCATCACCGCAGGTTCTCAAACTCACAACCACACACAGGCTTCTGCAGGGATAAAAGGGGCACAGTGAGCACTCTCACCTCGTGGTAAGTTATATGGGTAGCCAGACCCTTCCATCTCTCAGAGCTACCCGTAACCGGGACCGAAGTGTGAACAATAACTACTTAGTGCTTACGTGCTCTAAAGAAAAAATACTCCGGGTTACATCACAGGGAGCAGCCATCCCTGTGATACATACCTCCCATTCATTATGTGGCCATTAGTCCCACTACATACCTCCCCCTCTGCCTAAAGCCGTGGGGCTTGGCACATTCTTTTCAACGTCCATGTGGGTTTATTTGCTTCATAAACCATCAAGTCAGCTACAAAAAGATAAACAGTCTTTACATCAGGCAGACACAGCATCAATGTCTATAGTGAAGGTTTGCTCTCTCAGGCCTGTGGGTACACAGGCTGTGCAATGTCCAGCACACAGGCTCTATCCGGAGCCACAGACACAGGGAGGCTTATCTCTCTCTGCACACAGACCACTCTGTAGTGTCCAGCCTGGACACATGGAAATCTGTCAACATTGGCAGACTCCCAAACACTCACTCCCATGTGCAAAACACACCTCTATTACATAGCTGTAACCACACCCAAGTACCATTCACATGGCTAGTCACATGATCGTGACATCACCGCAGGTCTTCAAACTCCCAACCACACACAGGCTTCTGCAGGGAAAAAAGGGCACAGTGAGCACTCTCACCACGATGTGCGGTATATGGGTAGCCAGACCCTCCCATCTCTCAGAGCTACCCGTAACCCGGTCTCAAGGGTGAACAACAACTACTTTGTGCTTACGTGCACTAAAGAAAAATACTCAGGGTTACATCACAGGGAGCAGCCATCCCTGTGATACATACCTCACATTCATTATGTGGCCATTAGTCCCACTGCAATATATTTACACTGCTCAAAAAAATAAAACACTTAAACAACAGAATATAACTCCAAGTAAATCAAACTTCTGTGAAATCAAACTGTCCGCTTAGGAAGCAACACTGATTGATAATCAATTTCACATGCTGTTGTGCAAATGGAATAGACAACAGATGGAAATTATTGGCAATTATCAAGACACATTCAATAAAGGAGTGATTCTGCAGGTGTTGACCACAGACCACATCTCAGTACCAATGCTTTCTGGCTGATGTTTTGGTCACTTTTGAAAGTTGGCTGTGCTTTCACACTCGTGGTAGCATGAGATGGACTCTACAACCCACACAAGTGGCTCAGGTAGTGCAGCTCTTCCAGGATGGCACATCAATGCGAGCTGTGGCAAGAAGGTTTGCTTTGTCTATCAGTGTAGTGTCCAGAGGCTGGAGGTGCTACCAGGAGACAGACCAGTACACCAGGAGACATGGAGGGGGCAGTAAGAGGGGACCAACCCAGTAGCAGGACCGCCACCTCCCCCTTGTGCAAGGAGGAACAAGAGGAGCACTGCCAGAGCCCTGCAAAATGAACTCCAGCAGGCCACAAATGAGCATGTGTCTGCACAAACAGTTAGAAATTGACTCCATGAGGATGGTCTGAGTGCCCAACGTCCACAGATGGGGGTTGTGCTCACAGCCCAACACCATGCAGGACGCTTGGCATTTGCCACAGAACACCAGGATTGGCAAATTCGCCACTGGTGCCCTGTGCTCTTCACAGATGAAAGCAGGTTCACACTGAGCACATGTGACAGACATGACAGAGTCTGGAGATGCCGTGGAGAGCGATCTGCTGCCTGCAACATCCTTCAGCATGACCGGTTTAGCAGTGGGTCAGTAATGGTGTGGGGTGGCATTTCTTTGGAGGGCTGCACAGCCCTCCATGTGCTCTCCAGAGGTAGCCTGACTGCCATTAGGTACCAAGATGAGATCCTCAGACCCCTTGTGAGACCATGTGCTGGTGCGGTTGGCCCTAGGTTCCTCCTAATGCAGGACAATGCTAGACCTCATGTGGCTGGAGTATGTCAGCAGTTCCTGCAAGATGAAGGTATTGAAGCTATGGACTGTCCTGCCCTTTCCCCAGACCTGAATCCGATTGAGCACATCTGGGACATCATGTCTCGCTCTACCCACCAACGTCACATTGCGCCACAGATTGTCCAGGAGTTGGCGGATGCTTTATTCCAGGTCTGGGAGGAGATCCCTCAGGAGACCATCCACCGCCTCATCAGGAGCATGCCCAGGAGTTGTAGGGAGGTCATACAGGCACGTGGAGGCCACACACACTACTGAGCATCATTTTGACTTGTTTAAAGGACATTACATTCCACTTTAATTTTGTGGGTGACTCCAAATCCTGGCCTCCATTGGTTAATAAATTTGATTTCCACTGATGAATTTTGTGTGATTTTGTTGCCAGCACATTGAACTTTGTACAGAACAAAGTATTCAATGAGAATATTTCATTCATTCAGATCTAGGATGTGTTATTTGAGTGTTCCCTTTATTTTTTTGATTAGTGTACAGTATATATATATATATATATATATATATACACATACATAGTGAAGCAGTGACCGGTGTCATATGCGAGGATCGTTACATTTCCCCCCAGGATGCACACAGTGGCGTAGTGAGGCAGTGACAGTGCATTGCAGTCACATGCATAGCTGTTATCACGGTGAGGATTGCAAGAGAACTCACCAGTGCAATCTCCCGGAAGACGAGTGCAGAAGAAAGCTTCAGGCTCCTAGGAACGCAGGGTGAGCAAGGCAGGAGAGAGATGGTTTCAGGGCCTGAATCACCTGACAGTTGAGGGGCGTGGCTTCAGCTCCAGGGAGCTGGAAGCTGAGGGAAAACTCCTAGAAAGGTAACTACGGGACAAAGTTACCCAGGGGCACAGACAGAGACATAAATCTGAACAAGCCAAGGTCAAAGCACGAGAAGACAGTATAGTACCAAGGATGAGACAGAACGGATAGTCGGGGCCAGGCAGAGGTCAAAACCAAACAGACAGCGAAGGTACAGAAACAGAATCCAACAAGCAGTATCCAGAGATCAGACCGAGTCAAAACCAAAGTATCAGGCAAACCAGAACACAGCACAAACACACTCAGGGGTCAACACACTCTGCCAAGGGCGAAAGTATAACTGACAGGGATTGGAGCTTCCTAGGGCTATAAGAAGCTCTCCCCGAACCAAGGAGAGGCCACAATAATAAGCCCCAGGTGTGCAGGTAAGAGCTTGCACTGGGATCAAAACCTTAACCCCTAGCGTGCAGGTCAACCCTGCACTGGGATCATGACAGTACCCCCCTCTCAACGGGGGCCTCTGGACCCCCAGGCTTGACCGGGAACCTGGCATGGAAAGCCCGAACCAGGCGATCCGCATGCATCAAACGGGCCGGCACCCAGGATCTGTCCTCCGGTCCATACCCCTTCCAATGAACCAGGTACTGTACTGACCGCTGCACCAACCTGGCGTCAACGATATGCTCAATCTCATATTCCATGTGTCCCTCAACCAAAACAGGAGGAGCAGCGGACTCGGACTCCCCCCGGACTGCCTCAAAAGGTTTCAGTAGGGATTTATGGAAGACGTTAGGGATCTTGAATGAGACTGGAAGAAACAACCTGTAAGCCACTGGATTGATCTTTTCCACAATCTTGTATGGGCCAATGAACTTGGGGCCCAACTTGGCTGATGGAATCTTCAACTTAATGTTTCGCGTGGAGAGCCAAACTTTCTCTCCAACCCGAAACATAGGACCTGGTGTTCTTTTCCTGTCAGCGAAAAACTTGTACCACCTGGATATATTCCGCTGGACCTCCGCCCATGTATTCTTTAATCGCTGAACAGACCCCTCTGCCCCTGGACACCCAGAATCCAAACGAGAAAACTCACCAAAATGAGGACTAAAACCATAATTGATCAGGAAAGGAGACATACCAGTAGATTGGCTCACCCGACTATTGAAGGCGAATTCCGCCAACGGCAGTACATCACACCAGTCATTCTGTCTTGCAGAAGTCAGACATCTGAGGATCTGTTCCAGAGAATGATTAGTGCGTTCCGTCTGACCATTGCTCTCAGGATGGTATGCAGACGAAAAAGACAGAGACATACCCAATTTCTTGCAAAAAGCACGCCAAAACTTTGCCACAAACTGCACTCCACGATCAGACACCACATTCAGGGGTACCCCATGCAACCGGATAACATGCTGTACAAACAATCTGGACAAAGTCTCAGCTGAGGGTAGTGCGGATAAGGGTACAAAATGAGCCTGCTTCGAAAACCTGTCCACCACTACCCATACCACCGTATTGTCCTTGGATCGAGGAAGATTAGTAATAAAATCCATGGACAAGTGAGTCCATGGCCTTTTGGGAACTGCCAAGGGCATCAGTTCCCCAGCCGGCCGGCTATGTGAGTTTTTAGAACGAGCGCAGACCTCACAACCAGAAACAATTTTTTTATGTCAGAGCTAAGAGTAGGCCACCAAAAGATCCTAGCCACCGCCCGACGTGTGGCAGATATACCAGGGTGAGCACTGAGCTTGGATTCATGGAACTCCTGGAGGAGTTTAAGTCGAAGCTGCTCTGGGACAAACAACTTACCCCCTGGCTTGGCAGCAGGGGCCAGAGACTGGGCCCCCTCAATCTCCTGTTCCAACTCAGACGAGACCACTGCCAACACAACCCCAGGGTGAAGAATGGAAGAAGGTGGCTCAGGGGGAGACACCGGATGAAAACTGCGAGATAAGGCATCAGCCTTGATATTCTATGACCCCGGACGAAACGTAATAGTAAACTGAAAACGGGAAAAAAAAAGTGACCAACGGCCTGTCTAGGTGTTAGTCTCTTAGCAGACTCAATATATGATAAATTTTTGTGGTCGGTAATCACAGTAACCGAGTGACTGGCCCCCTCCAAAAAGTGCCTCCATTCTTCAAACGCTAACTTGACCGCAAGAATCTCTCTATTGCCAACATCGTAATTCCTCTCAGCCGCAGAGAATTTCCGGGAAAAAAAAGCACATGGCCTGAGGTTGGTCAGAGTGGCAGGACCTTGGACAACACAGCACCCACCCCCACCTCAGAGGCGTCCACTTCCACAATAAATGGTTTGGATGGATCTGGCTGTACCAACACCGGAGCAGTCATAAAGCATTTTTTCAGACTAGCAAAGGCCTCTTTTGCGAGCGAGGACCAATTTTTCACATCTGCACCTTTACATGTTAAATCTGTGAGTGGTTTGACCACCTGCGAAAACCCCCGAATAAATTTGCGGTAGTAATTGGCGAACCCCAAGAAGCGCTGGAGCCCTTTAAAATCTCGGGGTTGTACCCAATCCGCAATGGCCTGCACCTTCTTGGGGTCCATACGAAAACCCTCACAGGACACAATCAATCCCAAAAAAGATAATTCTTGAACAAAAAACACACACTTCTCTAATTTAGCAAACAGATGATTTTCCCTAAGTCTTTGGAGAACAGTTCGTACATGATTCATATGAGAATGACTGTCGGGGGAATATATCAGAATATCATCTAAGTAGATAACAACAAAACGACCAATGAGATCAGAAAACACCACGTTGATGAAATTCTGAAATATGGCTGGAGCATTGGTAAGACCAAACGACATGACTAAATTTTCAAAAAGTCCCTCGGACGTGAGGAACGCAGTTTTCCATTCATCCCCCTTCCTGACCCTTATCAAATTATATGCTCCCCGAAGATCCAATTTAGAGAACCATTTTGCCCCTGATAGTTGGTTACATAAATCAGGAATCAACGGAATGGGATACGTATTTCGTACAGTAATCTTATTTAATTCACGAAAGTCGAGACAGGGACGTAGACCGCCATCTTTTTTCTTCACAAAAAAGAACCCCGCCGCCACAGGTGAAACTGAGGGACGTATGTGTCCCTTGCGAAGACTTTCAGCAATATAATCCTTCGTAGCTAAGCGCTCAGGTCCAGACAAATTAAACAGGCGGGCTTTAGGTAGTTTAGCCCCCGGACTAGCTCGATGGCGCAGTCAAAGGGTCTATGTGGCGGCAACGTCTCGGCCTCGCTTTCTGAGAACACATCTTCGAAGTCTTTCAGGTACTCCGGAATACCTTCCAGCTCGACAGATGACACAGACACAGATTTAACAGGTTTAACCAGCAGTGCAGATTCATAACATAACTTAGAATCATTAAACCTCCATTGAACAATCTCCCCCGTTTTCCAGTTAATAACTGGGTTATGGCGTTGTAACCAGGGCATGCCCAACACCAACCCTGCTGGTAGATTGTCCAGAACAAAACAACTTAATTTTTCCTCGTGAGCAGCGCCCACTCTGAGCGAAAACAAGTCAGACATAAAGAGAATTCCCTCTTTTGTGAGGGGGGAGGAGTCAATGGCCACCACCTTGATCGGAGTCTTAAGCCTAGCTGTCCCTATCTTGCAGCGTGTGACCAATTGAGAGTCAATCAGATTGATGGATGACCCGCAGTCCACAAAGGCTGTAGAGGAAAAAGAACAACCATCCACTAACAGTTCCACATGAAGCAACACCTTAGAGAACGAGGAAAAGTGTACCTGAGGGTCTGAGTAGTCTCCTCGCTGACTACCCAGACCTAGTCGTTTCCCGCCGACCGGGTTGAGGACGGGCAGACAGGACACTCCTTTTTCCAATGTCCAGCTTTACCGCAGTAGAAGCACAACTGTTCTTCCCGACGGCATTTTCTCTCCTTTTCCTTCAGAGTCATAGCGCCCACATCCATGGGCTCAGAGACAGTCTCTTTTCCACTGGGGAACAATGTGGTCTCCACCTGCATCACCCCCCTGGCCCGCAACCTGCGGTCCATCCGGACGGCCTGGGTCATGGCGTCCTCGAGAGAGTTAGGTGGGGGGTGTAACGCCAAAGCATCCTGCAAACGCTCGGACAAGCCTCTGCAAAATAGTCCTCGGAGGGCGGCATCCTCCCAAGAAATCTCTGCAGCCCAGTGGCGGAACTCAGTACAAAACCACTTGGCCGAGTGCTTCCCCTGACAGATGCTCATCACCATGTCCTCTGCCAATCGCACTCGGTCAGGCTCATCATATATGTGCCCGAGGGCCTCAAAGAATGCATTCACCGACACTCTCTCAGGGCAGTGGGAGGAAGGCAAAATGCCCATGTGGGGACCCTCTTAATAAAGACATGATGACCCCTACCCTCTGACTTTCATCCCCAGGGGACCGTGGTCTCAAACTAAAGAAAAGTTTGCAACCCTCCATGAAGATCCTAAACTCCTTTTTGTTCCCAGAAAAGAAATCAGGCAGTTTAACAGGTGGTTCTGAGGACACCAGCGCAACATCACTCGCCATAGCCCTCAGAGAACCAGCAGATAAAGCCCCCTGCACAGTCTCAGAAACCTGCCGCTGTGAACACGACAGCGCTTGCTGTTCCAGAGATAAATCCTGAAACATCTGACTCAGATTTTTCATCTGTTCGGACAGCGACTGTATGGGATCCATAACTCTCTGCACAACCTGGCCCCAAACACAGCCGTGAAGCAAAAAAAAAAAAAAAACTTAGTGGTCAGTTATAATATCACGGTGAGGATTGCAAGAGAACTCACCAGTGCAATCTCCCGGAAGACGAGTGCAGAAGAAAGCTTCAGGCTCCTAGGAATGCAGGGTGAGCAAGGCAGGAGAGAGATGGTTTCAGGGCCTGAATCACCTGACAGTTGAGGGGCGTGGCTTCAGCTCCAGGGAGCTAGAAGCTGAGGGAAAACTCCTAGAAAGGTAACTACGGGACAAAGTTACCCAGGGGCACAGACAGAGACGTAAATCTGAACAAGCCAAGGTCAAAGCACGAGAAGACAGTATAGTACCAAGGATGAGACAGAACGGATAGTCGGGGCCAGGCAGAGGTCAAAACCAAACAGACAGCGAAGGTACAGAAACAGAATCCAACAAGCAGTATCCAGAGATCAGACCGAGTCAAAACCAAAGTATCAGGTAAACCAGACCACAGCACAAACACACTCAGGGGTCAACACACTCCGCCAAGGGCGAAAGTATAACTGACAGGGATTGGAGCTTCCTAGGGCTATAAGAAGCTCTCCCCGAACCAAGGAGAGGCCACAATAATAAGCCCCAGGTGTGCAGGTAAGAGCTTGCACTGGGATCAAAACCTTAACCCCTAGCGTGCAGGTCAACCCTGCACTGGGATCATGACAGCTGTGATTACAATGCAAAATAAAAGTAAGTGTTGGTCTTGGGCAAGCTATTTGTCTAAGGCAGATTTAAGAAAACCTGCTCTGGGTTTTATTTTTGAAACGGACTACAGGATGGTAGTGGGGCAAACCATTTCCTTCCCGGCTGGGTTTTCCATGTGGCCTACGGCCACAGGTTCCTTGTAAAAACCCCTGAAGCAGAGGGTTGAGTGTGTCAGTTTGGTCTTGCAATCATGCAGACCAGAAGGCTCTGCAGAGCCTCACCTGTGTGAGGCAATGCAGGTCCAAGCGGAATCAAAGGGTCTGGCACCCCTCAGTGGTGTAAACGGTGGTGAAGTCGCCCACGGCAACATGTCTCTGATGTGGACTGTTTTGTTTCCCGGCTGCGATCCGGAGGATATCGTGTGCTGTGTATTTATGTGAGTTGGACATTATAACACGTTTTTCTTTGTACTTTGCTGCGTCACTGCCTCATCACTGCACAATGTGGATACCGCTACACTACATATGGTTGGAGAATGCAGGCTGTGTGAACTGAGGCATACCCCAAAGCGTGCTGCATGTCAGTGATCAAGCCTGCAATCCTACGGCTCAAACCTGCTGGAACAGGAGCAGCAGCAGCAGCTACAGTTTCAGCGGCAGAATGAGATGATATTGCAGCAGATTGCAGCCCTGCGACAGACACCCTCAAAAGTGATCCTGATTCGTGCTGAGGCCCGGTACAAAGTCTGGATGGCGCTGAGGAAGATAAGTACTGAGGACAATGTGGAAGCGTTCCTCATGGTGTTTGAGCGCACAGCAGAGCGAGAGAGCCTGCCAGTGTCACAGTGGGCTGAAGTGGTGGCAATCTTCTTGACGGGAGATGCCCAGGCCTACCTGGACCTCAGTCGGGAGGATAGCCAGGACTATGAGAAGCTGAGAGGTGAGATCCTTGCCCGACTCGGGGTTAATACATATGTGTACCAGTGGTCCTTTGCGAAGTCCCGTTCCGCAGGTCTCAGGCCTATGATTTGTTGCAGCTGGTAAAAAAATGGCTCCAGCCTGAGACCTTAACACCACTCCAGATGATAGAGAGGGTGTTGGTTGACTGGCTGGTGAGAGTGCTGCCAGCATCCATGCATCGTTGAGTGTGACAAGGGGACCCAGGCACTCTGGACCAGCTTGTTGGACTGGTTAAGCGGTATACAACCACTCAGGACTTTGTACGGGACAGTGCTCCGCTTCGGCTATCACGTCGGGCTCCGTCAGCTCAGGAGCTTGGGAAAAGTCCACAAACCTCTGTTGTTGCTAATCAGGACCAAGCCCATGATGAGAGGGTAACCAGAAGTGAGGGTTAAAAGTTCCGTTTCCCCTAAAGCGGCCCCAAGGTATAGTCGTGCCGCAGCTATTAAATTTTGGCAGTGCCAAGGGCCCGGACACATGGCTGCCAACTGCCCCCTGATATCTGAACCCATGGACTGCGGGAATACTCATCATATGTCTATGAATGCCCAGCCAGTCTGTACCGCCACTACTGCACAGCAATTTAGCCATATTGCGAATACTACTAGCGCTACATTTAAGCACATTTCTGGATTTCATATGAATTACACCATATCTTCTGCACAATCTGTCTGAAGAAGGTCAGAGGATTGACCGAAACGTTATAATTTTGGATTGTACTAAGAATAAATCTAAACATTTTTTTCACTACTTGAGTGCCGGATTTATTATCCTCTATTGTATTGGGATCGGCATCCCTTATCTGAGCACCATATAGTCATAAGGAGTGACGTGTTTTCCTATTATCATATGTACCGCCACTACAGGCGCTGCCGGCAGTGAACCCTCGTGCTCGTCAACAGGTACCAATCGGAGGCTCTCTTGGACTCAGGGAGCTTAGTGACTCTGGTCCATGGGTCCCTTGTTGCCGGGGACGACCCCAAAGGATGGAAAGTGGAGGTGATGGGTATACATGGGGAACTACGGGAGTACCCGACCGTGGAGGTTCTTTT
Organism: Oophaga sylvatica; assembly: GCA_033576555.1. NCBI lineage: Eukaryota > Metazoa > Chordata > Amphibia > Anura > Dendrobatidae > Oophaga > Oophaga sylvatica. The sequence goes on from JARQOD010000004.1 coordinate 319,109,476, forward strand.
TTCCACACCATGTGGAGACATCAAACATGTGATGGGAGTGTTGAAGACCCTTCCATATGGGACTGTGTTGGGAATAGACTGGTCTCTATTCTGGCCCCTGTGGGAGACCAGGGTTAATCCTCCCAAAGTAAATGTGATTCTTGACACAGAACCCAAAGATCCTGAGTCAGGGATATCTGCCATAGGGGTCGCCAACCTAAGGACAGAGTGTAACCCCGATAGGTTTCCCTGATAGGTATTGGCAGGCAAGGACGAGGAGACCACACCGATCCCCGAGCTGGGAATGTCCCCTGGTAAGTTCGGGACAGCTCAGCTTCAGGATCTCATGTAGAAATACCTATATAAAAAGAAAGCCTGGAGGAACCGGGAATGTGTGGTCATGGAGGCGACTCCGGTCGTACCCACGGGGAACCCTCTGGCACCGGCCAAGGACGTAGCCGAGGGTTAGGTTAAAATAAATAAAGCTCTTGATAATCAGTAGCTATGGGAGGCTCGGGTTTGTGTGCGACATAATGTGGATGTATGCCTTGAGCTGCTGGGACTGAGCACGGTGATCCAGCGTGACATAGTCACTGAGCCGTAAGGGTACGGAGGAAACAGAAGCCAGGTACTTAGCTTATGGGATGAGCTGCGGGGTTATCAAATCCCACATAAACAAGTTTGAGGCCATCCAAAACTGTCCCAAATCTGCTGTTAGTCAGGAAAGTGGGTGTGTCTTCTGCAACGGAGAATGGGGAGGTAGTTGGTTACGTAAAAAAGCGTGGATGAGAAACACAAAGGGGAGGAATGTTCAAGTCACCCGATGGTTCCAGTCTCTACAAAATTTTGGTTTCTCAGTGGAGCACCAGGCAGTGAAGTCACAGGGACATGCGGATGCCTGTCATGTACCCCCTGTATGGTGACAAGTGTTCACAAGTTTGAACAGAGGAGGGGGTATGTGAGGCAGTGACAGGTGTCATATGCGAGAGCCGCTACGTGTCCCCCCCAGGATGCGCACAGAGGATATTGAGGATGCGGGAGTGCATTGCAGTCCATTTCATTCCCGGTCTACGGCCACAGGTTCCTTGTAAAAACCCCATGCAGCAGATGGTTAGGTGTGTCAATTTGGTCTTGTAAGCATGCAGAGCTCCACCTGTGTGAGGCAACATGGGGCCAAGCAAAGCCAAAGGGCCAAGCACCCCTCACACGGTTTTGCAGTCGCCCACGGCAACCGGTCTTGGATGTGGACTGTTTTGTTTCCCGGCTGTGATATGGAGGATATCGTGTGCAGTGTATTTATGTGAATAGACAAGAAAAAGGACCAGCACATCTAAGCTAGTGTGAACAGGCGCCAACCAAAGAAAGTATACAAATCAAAAAGATTAAGGTTTGCACCATAACTTACCAAGAATGATTACTCTAGAGCATAGGAATTGCATTGCTGCCATAGAAAAAAATTGAAAAAAAAGCGCTATATAATGTATATATGAATATGTATCTGCAAAAATTGCTATGAAAAATGAAGGCTCTTAGCGCATAGATTGGACATGTGCACTCCCACTCCCAATAGCCACAGGTGATTTTAATCAGATTAGCTGGTCCATTCCTGCCCCATAAATTGTAGGCTTTTTGCCTAAGAGAGGTGACATAACAGGATAGGGACCCAATTGACGAAGGACACTGTGACGTGGTAATTGGGCATACATATATTGGCCAATCTATGCGCTAAGAGCCTTCATTTTTTCATAGCAATTTTTGCAGATACATATTTCATATATACATTATATAGCGCTTTTTTCAATTTTTTTTCTATGGCAGCATTGCAATTCCTGTTTATTTATGTGAGTTGGACATTAAAACATGTTTTTCTTTGTACTTTGCTGGGTCACTGCCTCATCACTGCACAATGTGGATACCGCTACACTACAATATGTATGTGCCCATTTAATGGCAGATTGTAATAATATATTACAATATTTACAGAAATAGTATATAAATATATATACAATTATATATATAATTATACTGTATTTCTAGTAATATAGATTGTATAAATAGTGATGCAATCAGAAGTTTAAGAGAAGCATAGGAATATGGATGGAGTAAAAGTACACTCAGTGTTGTAAGTTTGCCTTGCACATAGGTTTTGGCTTCAGCGTCTTCAGAATGAGCTCACATTATGTACACTTATGATATCATGAAATAATCTTACATAGGGACCATAATTGTATCCTGAAATGTTTATCACTGTCCACAAAAAGAAGCAAGGTTTAAGATAAGAGTATGATTTCACAATGTCTGGACATTTCTTTTCTTAAGGACCATATCTGACATATTATGTAATGTTTGCTGAGGGTTTAACAATTCTAAGGTTTCCATTTATTTATGAGCCCTTTCCAACCATTACAAATGTTTTCTCTTACTCTTTCAAAGCACTTTAAATACTTAAACATTTCTTTAATGAGCTAACCTACGATTTATGATTATGACATATATTAAAATATAATAATAAAAACGTGGTGGAATTCACATGTTATCAATATCTAAACATAAACTGAGCATAGCACACGAAACTGCGGTGGATATAACATATTTGTAGGAAGGCGTCCCATTTTACAAAAATGGCACAAACGTCAACTTTTCATTTAGACCCCTAGGTGTGACTGTGTCAAGGGTGACAATCCACCTGCATTTGCGTTGGGCCAAGATGCGATTAAGGTTGCCCCCCCTGACACCACCTCTGACTCTATCAATACCTCTGATTTTGAGTCCGCTGGGATCAGATCCATGACATAAACGAAAATGTCGGGGTAACGTTTTTAATGTCGTAACATCTACAACTTCCTTAGCTGCTGCAATGTCACGTACGTGTTCGCGTGTCCTAATTTTGAGTTCCCTAGATGTGAGACCCACATATATAAGGGGGCAGGAACATGTGGCGTAATACACCACATGTGTGGTATTACACGAAATGTAATCACGAATCGTATATTCTCTGCTCCCATTGGATTTCTTGAAGGTCCCACATCTAAGGATATTAGGGCACGCGACACAAGAGCCGCACGGAAAACACCCCATTCGTGGCTTTAATACATGAAAGAAAGGCTGTGCTTTCGCCACATAGTGGCTCTTCACTAAATGATCTCTAAGATTCCTACCTCTGCGTTGTGTCAATGCAGGTAGTTGTGATAAATTTGTCGCCAAGACAGCATCTGTCCGCAAAACGGACCAATGTTTATTCAATATGTCTCGAATCTGATCCCAGCGACAATTAGAGGTAGAAATAAATCTTAGCTCATTAGAATTTTTCTAATTTTTCCTTCCTGCTGTTACCAGGAGATCCTCTCTCCTAGTCCGTTTAGCACGTCTGTATCCCGCCTTAATAGAACGGTTACTATAACCTCTATCTCTGAAATGCTCAGCAAGTATGACGGACTGTCGCTCAAAGCGGGTCATAGTCGAGCATGTCCGTCTGTTTCTCAAGAATTGGCCAACTGGGATGGCCTTGATGACAGATGAGTTATGTGCAGAGGAGGCATGCAAAAGGGAGTTGACAGCCGTCTCCTTTCGATATAGGTCGGTTTCAATGGAGCCATCCTCCGCTACACATAATGTCACATCCAAAAAATCAATAAATTTTTTATGAAATTTAAAAGTAAACTTAAGGTTAAAGGAATTCTCATTGAGGTACTGCATAAATTGTGACAGGCTGGCTTCATTTCCCTTCCAGATCATAAGTACATCATCAATGTACCGAAACCATCCTACCACAGGGTCGGCGGCGTGCGCCCCGTCACCAAAGAAAACCTGCCTCTCCCAAAAACCAAGAAACAGGTTTGCATATGACGGAGCGCATGCCGCGCCCATGGCAGTCCCCTGTGTCTGTAAATAAAATTTGTCTTTAAATACAAAAAAATTTTTGGTCAAAACAAATTCTAACAAATCCAAAATAAACTCCAAAAAATGGCCATCCCAGTTGGCAGCCTCAAGAAAAAAACGGACAGCCCGAAGCCCATCGCCATGTCTGATGGATGTATATAAAGACTCAATGTCAATGGTCACCAACAACATGTCCGCCTCGAGAAAGAGTCCGTCAACCTTGGTGAGGATGTCAGTTGTGTCTCTGACATAGGAGGGGAGTGTTTCAACCAAAGGTTTCAAATGATGGTCAATATATTTACATACATTCTCACTCAACCCTCCTATGCCAGAGACAATAGGTCTTCCAGGTGGATTCAGGGCATCTTTATGCACCTTGGGTATCAAATAAAAAGTAGGTACCTTGGGATATTTTGTGCTGAAAAGGGCCCATATACTATTCTTACACAGTGGCCTCTTCTGTGTCCGCTCCTGACCGAAGCAAAGTTAAATGCTAGAGAAACGTGAAAAGAAATATTGACTTTATCCTTGTTAAGGATGTTTTTATTTGCTTGATACCAGATCTGAAGGTCAAATACACAAGAAGAAACTGAAAGAGAAGGTGCAGTGCAAAGTAAAAGGATAATTAGTAGGAGATATTCATATGCTAACAATGAAAAACTGCAGAGCAAGACCATCCAGAAATAGGACTCGACTACATCATTAGGGCCGATTCACCATTTGTTTTTTAATCTTTTTTCTTATTTTCTTTTGTGGTATTAGTTGATTTTGCACCAAATTCTTCAAATTGCTATATGTGGTTTATGAATTTAGCCCAAACTTAAAAATGCTGTTTATTTTTCTCTTTGATCTGTTTTGTGACTTTTTAACAAAATATCTGAAGTACACTAAATCACTTAAGGGGGGGACCAAAGTATATTTTCACCAAATTTTGCGACTTTTTAAAGGATTGAAATTGATGAATCAGCTGAAAACATCTGAAAATTCCAAATTGCCGCCTAACCATCACAAGGATAAAAAAAAACAAACAAGCATATGAAGTCATATAATACAGATTGTTAAATAGGCCCAATTTAATGGTAAAATTAGGTGCAAAAATTAGACAATAAAAAAGCTCATTGGGCCCTATTCGTTAAGACTGGTGTTTTGTACACCTTCCTTGATAAACTATGCGCTGCCATAAGATGCATCTAATTCATTAAGAGGTGAGCGCCTTGTGATGAATTTGGCCTTTCTTTCAGCTGCCATGCGCCACGGTAAGAAATGTTGGATCAGTCAGGGCCTAGAAAATATTTCTAGAATAATTTATGCCATCGTAAATTGTCATGACGTATCCAGGAGGGCTTAGTTTATTGCTAACAGTTGGCAAAGCTGGCTGCAATGAGTGTAAAAATGACAAAGGTTTAAAAATTTTGAGTTGTACAAACATTTTGTGACATTTCAAGGTGTTTTTTACAACACAATTCTGGTGAAAAAACCTGGATGAATTGGGCCCTTAATGTCTATAATATTGTAGATAAAAAGTGTATGGGAGAAAAATGGAGGTTGGCTTTAGAAAACCAAAAATTTTAAGCGCACGATAAGATTTAACTCAACTTACGTTTCAGCCAAATGGTATTTCAGCCACTTATCTTTATATAATGTCTATAAAAATGGATCTACAATGCTGGGATCAAATATGGTCCTTACAAACAGCTGAAGGTTTTCTGCTTTTTAAAATAAGCAATCTCATAAAGTAGGTGACTGATAGGACTGTACCAGGAACGTACCAATGAACGCCAGAATTTTCACAAAACTTGTAAGCAATAAATTTTTTTTCCCTTTTATGACAACAGATGACATTTGAAATTTCATACAGCAAAGAGAATCTGTCACCAATAGTGTTGAGCGATACGATAATGCAAATATCGGCTATCGGCCGATATTAGCTCTATCGGCCTTTCGATAATTCGTTTCGATATTTTCGTCATATCGAATACCGTAATCGGATTTGTCACTGTCACTGTCTGTGTCCGTCGGTCGGGTCTGTCACTGTCAGTGTCCGTCGGTCGGGTCTGTCAGGAGTCAGCGGCACTTACCTGCCAGAAGATCTCCGGCGGTCACGTCCTGGACTGCTTCATGGCCGCCATCCTCTTCTCCCCGGCGGTCACATGCAGTTTCTCGCGATAACTGCAGTGACTGCTGGGTAATCCCGGCCGTAAAGCAGTCAGTCCGATGACGTCACCGCCGGGGAAGCAGGTAATCAGCTGTGCTGCGTCGCGATGACAGGCTCTGCCTGTCATTGCGATGTAGCAGAGCTGGATCGTCGTGGGACTGTCGTTACTATGGACTGCGTCGGACAGGTGGTATACTGTTGGTTTGTTTTTTTTCTTTTTTTACAGGAGATCGATGGCGTCGCAGGAATGAGAGTACAATAAAAGAAATGAAAACTGTGTTGTCTCTTTTATTTCATTAAAATACTTTTTTCTTGCTTTGTCTTTTTTTTATGCATTTAATAACTTTGGGATTAATAATGGATCGGTGTCTTATTGACGCCTCTCCATTATTAACCGGGCTTATTGTCACCGTGCAATCAACGGTGACATTAACCCCTTATTACCCCGCTTGCCACCGCTACAGGGCAAGTGGGAAGAGCCGGGTAAAGTGCCACAATTGGCACATCTTTTGATGCGCCAAATGTGGGGCTGCTATAGCCTGGTATTATCAGGCTGTTGAGGGCCAAAATCCATGGGCCTTGACAGTCTTTTAATACCAGGCCGCAGCAGTCTGCATTTTACTTGGCTGGTTAACAAAAATAGGGGGACCCCTACGCCGTTTTTTTTTTCGAGGGGATCCCCTATTTTTGTTAACCAGCCAAGCTAAGCAGACTGCTGTGGCCTGGTATTATCAGGCTTGCAAGGTCCATGGATATTGGATCCTTACCAGCCTGAAAAACCAGGCCTCAGCGGTCTGCTTCATTTGGCTGGTTAACAAAAATAGGGGGGACCCCACGCCAATTTTTTTCGAGGGGATCCCCTATTTTTGTTAATCAGCCAAGATATGCAGACTGCTGTGGCCTGGTATTATCAGGCTGGCAAGGTCCATGGATCTTGGCTCCTTAACAGCCTGAAAATCCAGGCCTCAGTGGTCTGCTTCATCTGGCTGGTTAACAAAAATAGGGGGGACCCCACGCCATTTATTTTTCGAGGGATCCCCTATTTTTGTTAACCAGTTCCCTCTGACGTCACTGATTGTGTCCCTGGCTGACCTGAAGTGAAAGTGGAAAGCAATCAATTAAGCTTTCCACTTCCTCTCCTGTCAGCCAGGAGAGGAACTCATTCATTTGGGGGTTTACTGTGAGGCTGCAGCATTAGCTGCGGTCCCTGCAGTAAACATTAACCCTTTCTGATGGATTACACCGTGGGACCTGACTGTGCATCGGATTGGTAAGAATAATTTTGCTTTATTATTTTATTTTTATTACAGGAAATGGTTTTAGCAGGTAAATAAAATATGGTCAAAAACTGTGTGATTATTTCATTAAACTTCTTTTTTATTAAAGTGTGTGTGTTTGATTTTTCTTTCATACAATAGGATTAATAATTGATAGTTGTCTAATTGACAGCTCTCAATTATTAACCTGGCTTAAAGTGACCTTTCAATTGCAAGGTCATTTTAACCCCTTATTAACCCACTCGCCACCGCTACAGGGCAATGGGAATAGACGGGCAAAGTGCCAGAAAGGGCAAATCTAATTAGAGATTTGCCCTTTCTGGGTGTCTGGGGCAGATGTTAGTAGCCGGGGGGGGGCCAAAAATAATGGTCCCTCTCTGGCTATTATTATCTGCCCCCACTCACTGGCTTTGTCTGTCTGGTTGCGAAAATAGGGCGGGAGCCCACGCATTTTTTTTTCAGCAATTTTACACCTCATATATATATATACATGTCATTAAATTTGTGACACATATATATATATATATTTTATATTTATAGTTCATACACTTCTACATAGTATAATAGCCGCTAATTCAATTGCCGGCTTTTGTGAAAATGCAGAACCCGACATGAAATGACACTTGGTTTACATAGAGTTAACCATGTCTTTTCATGTAGTTTGATATCTGATTTGCACAAACAATTACATGAGTGTAAGTGTGCAAAATTTCACACCTGTAGGGGTTAATTAAAGGTGTAAATTCGTAGCAAAAAAGTCAGTTTTTTTTACAACGAATTTACACCTTTAATTAACCCCTACAGGTGTGAAATTTTGCACACATAGACTGATCTAATTGTTTGTGCAAATCAGATTGCAAACAACATGAAAAGACATGGTTAACCCTATGTACACCAAGTGTCATTTCATGTCGGGTGCTTCTGTCTTTTCACAGAAGCCGGCTTTACCCGGCAATTGAATCAGAGGATATTTTACTATGTAGAAGTGTATAAACTATACATATATGTATATATATATATATGTCACAATGACATGTATATATATATATATATATATGTATTCTATGTGTGTATATTTAGTGTTTACAAGGAAATAAAGGTTTTTTTAATTTCGATATTTTGTTCCCATAGACTTACATGGGACTTCCGCTATCGAAATCGGATATCGACGATATTTAGTGCTATCGGCGATACAATTTCGATACGATATTTTTAGATATCGAGCAATATCGCTCAACACTAGTCACCAAGTTTATGCTACCCAGTCTGTGAGAAAGCATGAGGTAGGGGAAGAAACCTTGATTCTAATGCTGTTGTTTTGATAAAACGTTGTTTTATCTCCTGCATTTCTGCTAGTCCTCTGAGTGATAAAATCCTGCTAACACTCATGAACGTGGACTTTCTCCATCCTGCGCCATTGATTGCCAACTTCTGTCTATGCACGTGGTAGACAGAAAGCTGTCAATCAATGGATTGTCAGAGAGAAGCATATTTCTGGGACTCATCACACTTCTTTAGTGAATGGTGGCAGTGTGTTGTGCAGTCGGGTGTGTGGACTGTGTCAGGGTGTAATTTATGCTAAATTTATACCCTAGATCATGAGGTTGAGTGCTGGACTTAGTGAGAGGAGATAAATTAACCCCCTGCAGGCACACCCCACATCACGGGCTGAGAAGTGCGTATGTGACATACAGTGCACTTCCTTTAATTTGGCACTCATGTGATTATGGAAAAGCTAGATTATGAAATATTCTGAAGTATAAGGTAGTAAGAAATTATAAGGGATAAAAAACCTTTATATTAAAAAACAGCAGTCAGGACAGATGAGTAAAATTGTTCAGAAAGTGAGACGTGAAAGAGACATCATCAACTGTGTAATATGTCTCTGCATTATTAACATATTTCCAATATAGAACATACAATACTATAAAAAGCACTAAAAAAATAAAAAAAGTGCTATAAAATGCTGACAGCAGAAAGTAGGAAAAACATCAAATCATAGAATGTTAGAGTTGGAACGGACCTCGAGTGTCATCTTGTCCAATCTCACACTCAATGCAGGATTCACTAAGCTATCTCAGACAGATTTCTGTCCAACCTCTATTTGAAGACTTCCATTGAAGTAGAACTCACCATCTCTCATGGCCGCGTGTTCCACTCATTGATCACCCTCACTTACTGTGAAAAAAGTTTTTCTAATATCTCATCTGTATCTTCTCCCTTTCAGTTCCATTCCATTGCTTCTCATGTTTCCATATGCAAATGAGAATAAGGATGAACTCTCTACACTGTGACATCCCTCCAGATTTTTGTAGACAGCTATTAAGTCTCCTCTTAGCCTTCTTTTTTGCAAGCTAAACATTCCCAGATCCTTTAAACATTCCTCATAGAACATACTTTACAGTCCGCTTACCATCCTGGTAGCTCTTCTCTGAACTTGCTCCAGTTTTTCAATGTGTTTTTTTAACATGTGGTGCCCAGAACTGGACACAGTATTCCAGATGTGGCCTGATCAAGGAGGAGTAGAGGGGAATAATTACTTCACGTGATTTAGATTCTATGTTTCCCTTAATACATCCTAGAACTGTATTTGCCTTTTTTTTCTGCTGCATCATACTGTTGACTCATGTGCAGTCTGTGATCTGTTAGTATACATATATATTCCCACTAAAAGCAATCTTTAATAATTATATCATTTAAAAACCTACCCAAAGTGAAAAAAATGGTATTAAACAAAATGATACAACATCAATAACAATAGACCAACAGCCTTGCCTGTCAAGACCCTACAATAAGCCTATTCTTAACCCCTTCCTTGCTGTGAAGGTTGGCACCCTAAGAAACGATTCTTTGGTGCCTCCACGCAATGTGGACTGTCCCTCGCTCGCCTAATATGATCCTATCAAATACAGGTGTGAAAACAATATAGTGAAGAGTAGAAGTGAAAGAGCTAGATCCTTATATCACTCTATATGGCTCTAAAATGAATCCTGTTGGTCTATTGTTATTGATGTTGTATCATTTGGTTTAATACCATTTTTTTCACTTTGGGTAGGTTTTTAAATGATATAATTATTACAATTTGCTTTTAGAGGGAATATATATGTTCACTATATGAATTTGGATTTCCTTGGATCATCTTGTTTGATACTCGTATCTATTAGTATACCCAAGTCTTTTTCACACATGCTGTTGCTTAGTTCTATTCCTATCATTCTCGAGATGTAATTTTCGTTTTTCTTGCCCAAATGTAGAATAATGCATTTCTCCCTGTTAAATACCATTCTGTTAGTCGCTGCCCTTTGTTCAAACTTATCTAGATCCTTGTGAATCCTTTCTCTATCTTCTCTAGTGGTAGCTATCCCTCCTAGCTTTGCATCGTCTGCAAATGTGATTAGTTTATCTTCAGTTCCCTTATATAGATCATTTATAAAAATGTTGAGCAATACTAGTGCCAGGACAGAACCTTGTGGCACCCCACTTGAAACACTTTTCCAATTGGATGTGCAACCATTTATTAACACTCTTTAAGTACAATTACTGAGCGAGTAAAAAAGCCACATAACCGTAGCCCTGTCAATCCCATACTTGGTCATTGTTTTCAATAAAGATGGTATGAGATACTTTATCAAACGCTTTGCTGAAGTCGAGATATACGATATCTACCGCATTTCCCTGATTCAGCCAGTCCGTTATTCCATCTTAGAAGTACATTAGGTTAGTCTGGCATGACTTGTTTTCTACAAACACATGCTGGTTCTGGTTAAATACTGTATTCTTATCCAATTACTTACATACATGCTGTTTAATAATTTGTTCAAATATCTTTCCTGGTATAGAAATAAGGCTCATTTGCCTGTAATTTCCTTGCTTTCTCTTCTTTCCTTATTTGAAGATAGGGACAGCATTTGCCCTTCTCCAATCTTTTGGGACTTCTCCTGTTTTCCAAGATTTTTTCAAAGATTCTGGCTAGTGGTTCTGCAATTTCCCCTGCTAACTCTTTCAGGACCCTAGGATGTAATTCATCTGAACCAGGAAATTTAAATTTATTTAAATTAGCTAAGTGTTCCCTCATTGATTCACATACATGATACAAATGTATATGGGTCTGACCTAACATCATAATTGATGTACCATGTACTGATGATGGCAACAGAATACATGGCTATCTTAATAAAGTGTTGTGCCGTCTAACAAGTTAGGAGGTACTATGTTTTTATTTATGTTAGGAACATTAAAGGGGTTGCCAAGTTTGGGATGAGCCTGCAATCATTCTATGTTACTGCATACTTCTGATTTGTCACAGCGTCAGGATTCTCTGGTGACGGCAGTGAGGGTAAGAGGTAACGAAACCTCGTGTGCGATTTGCACACAGTACCTGTGGTCATCTGCCGACTTTACATGTGTAGCCTCACCCAATAAAAATGAATTGAGGGAGGCATGGCACATAAGCATACAAAACACATACTTGTACTCACATGACTGTCAAGCAGTCATCACATGGGAGTTTCATACTAATGATTACGTGATAATTAGCATCTCTTCCTGTTTCCCTCAGTTTTTCATTGAACATTGAAAAAATTATGGAGGGCAGCTAGTCGGCATGTGACTAAGTGTGCAAACTGCATATGTGCTTTGGGGGGCGCCAAACTGAATTCTTGCTCCAGGTGCCAAAAAACCTAGAGAACCCTCAGCATATGTGTAGCCCTGGTACACAATACCAGGAGGATGAGTGGAGAGGTAACAGTTAAGGTCTCTTCATGACATCATGTACACTTCTGACACACCCAGCAGGGGTGTGGGAGGGAGTGATTTTCTAGTCAGTCAGTTTCCTGTCCTTGGACAGAGTAGACGTGTCCAGTTTGAGCCTGTCATCAGTTCAGAACGTGGAGGCTGGTACAGGTGGTCTAATTCACCTTAGTCTAGTCAGAGCTGTGCCCCACTGGAAGAAAGACTGAACTAGCTATTAAGAGTTGAGCAAATCGAAGGGCAAAGTGGAAGGAAGATTATTGGAAAAGTGCGTTTGGCTTGGAAGAGTCCTGCACATTGCTACCGGTCACTGGGGACCGAAGGATCACTATTAGCTACAAGCATAGTGAAGAGAAAACCAGAGATTTACCGGACCCTAGGTCGCGGCAAACACCCCTTATAGTCAGTACGTAACTGGGGTCAGGGGAAGTGAAGACTTTGAGTCTCTGCAGGACAAAATAAGAATTCAGCTCCCTCACAGAAAGGCTCCACCACAAAACTGACTGGGAAGTACAGCTTTGGATTAGCTGTAGTTATTGAGAGAACTACGCTGCAAGCTGGTTGTACTCATCATTGTGTTGAAAGTAAAGGAGGCCCCTAACTTGCTTAGCTGTTGCCTCAAAGCTCATCCTCCACCAACCCCATCAGCCTCCCTGGGACCTGCTTGAACATCTTACAAGTAAAGGTATGGAAAGACGCTGACCGTGTGAGACTGAGTTATTATTGCATGCCTGCACAATCCCTACCTAACTCCCGATCTGAGGGACCAGTCCCACCTGTAGGGGACCTGACATCTAGCTGCATCACCATCCCCTCAGAGATCTACAGCAGCGCTGGTATAAATTACCAGAAGACTACAGGTGGCGTCACGAACTGTATATAAACCTATCCCCTGTAAATATATCCCCAACATACGCCAGACCGCCAGGGCCACAGACCGAGCCACAGCTACCTGTGACAAATCCCATAGACTTCTACGGGCTCGGCTCTGAGTACCCCATTGCCCTGGTAACCCACAATTGTGGTGGCGGGTCGACACAAAAACTTGGCGTCACGAACAGGATACGAAACTTGCAGCATTGCGAGCCCTGTGTGCCTGTGGAGTGTTTTTGTGAAAAAGGACTGTTTTCACTTTTGGCGCCAAAATCGCCATTTTTGTCGCCATATTCGCGCCCTCAGGCGCTGGAGAAGAAGGTGGGCGTACCTGAAAGAGCGCGCAAAGTCTTGGACACGCCCCCGGCTCTGACTCAGCGGCAGGTCCTGCAACAGGAAGTGAACGCTCTGACATCAGAGCGCCTGCGACGAAGGTCCTGTTCCCACTGCGGTGCCTGTGAAATAGCAGCGTCTGAAACCGGTAGGCTCCGTTTAACCAAGGGGGCGCTAAGATGTCACAACAACCGGCTGACAGTGCGGCCCCAGCCGGAGTCCCCAATCCCGCACCGTCTGGTATTGTAGCGCCAGATGGGGGTGCAGGCCCAGCACCCAGTCCGGTAGTCCCGATCATGCCACTAACGCTCCCATATATGCCTGGGGCGAAATGGCTTCCCCAATACAGCGGTGGGCCAGGCACATTAGCAGGCTTCAAGCGGAAGTTATGCAGCATCCTAGAAATGTACTCCATGCCTGAGAGACAAAAAGCTGCTGTGCTAATAGGGCAGCTAACTGGCGCTGCTGAGAGGGAAGTGGAGACTTGGGATACCGTTGATCAGGAGTCGGTACCTGCGATCTTCCTGAAGCTGCATGCCATATTTGAAGACCGCACAGAAACGGATCTCCGGATGGCCTTCTATCACTGTTCACAACAGCCAGGTGACAGCATCCGGGATTATGCTTGCCGACTACAGGGAGCCCTGAGAGCCCTCAAGCAAATTAACAATTTAAATGCTATCGACGAGAATAGAATGCTGAAAGAACAATTTATACAGGGATTGAGATCCCCAGAGGAACGCAGAACTGTAAATTGGTGGTCCTTAGATCATCCGGATGCTACCTTTGATGCCCTAAAGGACATGGCAATAAGAGGGCTGCGGCCCCTGGGCAAACCTGAGGTGGCCACCCAACATCATCAGGGTGAAGTCACTCTGGAACCGGCAGTAACCCCCTGTTCCCCGCTAGTGGCAGAAACCAAAACGCAGGTGACACCTCCTAGTGAATTGGACTGTCTGCGCTCAGAGGTGCGCCAGCTGACTAAAAATCTGGCCGCTGTGATGAGTGCCCTACAGCTGCGGAAAGAAGAGGAAGGGAAGATCTTGTTAGCTGACTGCCCAGAGGACGTTCCGTGGATGCACCGGAGAAGAAAGAAGACGTCGCCCCCCCGGAGGAGGACAACGCCACCCCCAGGAGCAACCTCTGATCAACACCCTTCTCGTCGAGAGATCATCTGTTATCGCTGCAACCGGAAAGGTCATCTGTCTACACAGTGTCCTTTAAACGGGCAGAACCTGGGTCCAAGGGCCAACACCCAGGAGAATACCCGTCAGGCCCCCTAGACTGGAACCGCAGGTATGTGGGCGGGCGACCCTACCTGTCTATTATTCTAGATGGTATTGCTGTTCCAGCATTGTTAGACACTGGGTCCCAGGTGACCCTAATACCTGATGCTCTATATACCAAGTACTGGTCAATGGACAGTCTTAAACCTCCGAGCCTTGACTTTACTGTGTATGCTTCTAATGGTCTTCCTGTAGAAGTACTCGGAACAAAATGTGTAGATGTAAAGGTGGCAGAGAGGAGTTGAAAGACCAAGGGCTTCTGGTAGTAAAGACTGTAAATGAGGAGAACGGTTTAAATATCATTTTGGGTACTAACATTATCGGTAATTGCTTGGGAGAAGTTGTGTTCTTGCTCCAACAGCTCGCTGAGATTGCCCGACCAAGGCAGAAAGGAGTAATCCAAAGAGAGATCCGGGCCCTGGTGTGTCAGCAGCAAGCGAAGCTTACCGACGGCGAAATTGGTAATGTACGGGTCACTGACTCAGATCCTATTGTGATACCCCCAATGAGTGAAATGATCATTTGGTGCAGGGCAGCCATAGGTCTGAGAGGACAGAATTACCAAGCTGTAGTAGAACCCCACCATTCAGAACATAGACCTACACTTATGACTGCTAGAGGAGTAGTAGAAGTGGTGAATGGAAGAGTACCGGTACGGCTTCTCAATTGGGGAGATGATGAGGTAAATTTACCCCGTTATGCAACCATTGCTAAACTTCATGCTGTTGATAATAATTCTATTCTCCCGGCTGAGTCCTTAGACTCCTGTCAAATAGAGGAGGACAATGACCCAGCAACTCAGGTGGCGGAATGGTGTCAGCAACTCCATGTTGGGACGGACACCACTCCCGCTCACCAGAAGCAAGGGGTATTACGGGTGGTGCAAGAGTACGCCCAAGTGTTTAGCAAAAATCCACTTGATTTTGGGACAATTAAGGGAGTACAACATCATATCCCTACTGGCAGTCATCCTCCCATCAAAGAGCGGTATAGGCCCATACCTCCAGCTCATTATCAGAAAGCTAAAGAAATGTTGAATGATATGAAGAAAGCTGGGGTGATAAGGGATAGTTGTAGCCCCTGGGCAGCCCCTCTAGTTCTGGTTAAAAAGAAAGATGGTAGTATGAGAATGTGTGTGGATTACAGGCAGGTGAACCGCATAACACACAAAGATGCATACCCGCTACCACGTATAGAGGAATCATTAGCTGCTCTGAAAACGGCTAACTACTTTTCTACCCTTGATCTGACTAGTGGTTACTGGCAAGTGGCTGTGGCTGAGGAGGATCGTGAGAAAACGGCTTTCACCACCCCAATGGGGCTCTGTGAGTTCGACAGAATGCCGTTTGGGCTCAGTAGTGCCCCAGGAACATTTCAGAGAGTGATGGAAAATTGTCTGGGACATCTCAATTTTGAAACCGTGCTGCTATACCTAGACGACGTCATCGTGTATTCCAAGACTTATGAGGACCATCTGAAGCACCTGGCAGAAGTATTCGAGTCCCTGTCCAGGTACGGGATGAAATTAAAACCCTCAAAATGCCATCTACTCAAACAGAAGGTACAATACTTGGGGCACATCGTCAGTTCGGAAGGAGTAGCGCCGGACCCAGAGAAAGTCACTGCCATCCAGAAGTGGCCGGAGCCGAAGAACCTTAAGGAAGTGCGACAGTTCCTGGGACTAACAGGTTACTACAGGAGATTCGTGAAAGATTACACGAAGAAGGCAGCTCCTTTACAGGACCTCCTAGTAGGACAATCCCTGAAGAGCAGAAACCCTCCTTTCAATTGGGGTAAGGAACAGGCTGAAGCATTCCAAAAGATGAAAGAGATCCTGACAGGTGATGAGATCTTAACCTATCCTGATTACAGCCAACCGTTCCTGTTGTACACCGACGCCAGTAATGAAGGGCTGGGAGCAGTTCTCAGTCAGAAGCAGAATGGCCAAGAAAAAGTCATCGCTTATGCTAGCAGAAAACTCAGGCCAACGGAGAGGAATCCGGAAAATTATAGCAGCTTCAAGCTGGAGTTTCTGGCGCTGGTCTGGGCCATTACTGAAAGATTTAAGCACTATTTGGCCTCCAATAAGTTCACGGCGTACACAGACAACAACCCGTTAACGCACCTGGAAACCGCCAAGCTGGGTGCCATGGAGCAGCGATGGATGGCTCGGTTGTCCAATTACCAGTTTACTATCAAGTACCGGGCAGGTCGAAAGAATGCTAATGCTGATGCGTTGTCCCGAATGCCGCATGACTCTGATACGGAAGAAGAATCGGACGACCTGGAAGAAATTGAGCTACCTGCGTTCCATCGAAATGGGGTAGTCCACGAGCATCGAGTCCACAGAAAGCAGAATGGTGCAACATTAAATCCTTTACCCCATCATAGTTGGAAAGAGACTCAGGACAGTGATCCAGTGGTCAGCCGCATCAAGGAGTTGTTAAGACAGGAAGGCTCCTCTTTGGAAAAGGATGCACCTATGACAGCCAAGCTCCTGTGGAATGAGAAAAGCAGGTTGTTCCTATACCGTGAGAAGTTGTGCAGGAGATACGTTAACCCCAGAACCCATGAAATGGTCTGGCAAATAGTGGTCCCCAAGGCAGACGTCCCTATGGTGTTGGAAGCGTACCACGATCAAGCAGGACACTTTGGCTGGAGGAAGCTGGAGACCCTGTTGAGATGCCGGTTCTACTGGGTAGGGATGCGCAGCTCCATCGAGAGGTGGTGTCGGAACTGTGGACCCTGTGGTCTCAGAAGAAAGGACTACGGTAGTCAGAAGGCACCCCTGCAACCTATCCGGACGACTCGTCCCCTGGAGATTGTGGCCCTGGACCACGTCAAATTGTCGCCAAGTAGATCTGGATACTCCTACGCCTTGACTATGGTGGACCATTACTCCAGATTTCTGGTGGTTGTTCCAGTTAAGGACCAGACCGCAGTGACGGCCGCGAAGACCTTTCAAGCAAGTTTCTGCAGACCGCATGGGTATCCGGAGCAAGTCTTAACCGATCAGGGACCTGCTTTTGAAGCCGATTTATTCAAGGAATTCTGTCATATGTACGGGTGCAAGAAAATTAGAACGACACCATACCACCCTCAAACCAACGGTCTCTGTGAAAAGATGAACCATATTGTCCTTGACTTGTTGAGATCCATACCGTTGGAAGACAGGAATCGATGGCCGGATTTACTACCTGATTTGGTTGATTTGTACAACCATATACCTGTAAGCTCAACTAACTGCACTCCAGCCTATCTTATGAGAGCAAGGCCCGGAAAACTACCAATGGATTTAGAACTTGGAGTGGTAGAACCGGAGGCAGACGATGCCGTGGAAAACTGGGACATCAATCGGCAAGAGCAATACAGAAGAGTACAAATCTGTGTAGAGGAAAGTCTTAATAAGGCACGGGAGAAACAGGAAGATGTTTACAACCGAAATGCTCCTGCCAAGCCTTTGATGCCTGGAGAGGTAGTATTAAAAAGAAAAAGGAAGATGCACAAATTGGATAATCAGTGGGAGCAAGAACCCTACGTCATACAAGATTCTAAATATGACAACAGGAAAGTTTGTGTCGTCAGTAAAGACGGAGGAAGAACAACAACCACTGTGTCCAGAGATCATTTGAAGTTGTGTCCAGAACACTTAAAGCGTTGTGAAAAGAACCCTGTCCTCAATCAAGGAGAAAGAAAGGGAGAGGTCCTACACACAGATCTGGGAGATTTTCCTGCGGATTGGCCCCGACTGGGAGATGCTGTGATAATTCCAGTGTTGCAGTTTTATCAGCCACAAGAGGAAGTTTTACCTCCAGTTGTGCCTGTGGTGCCAGTTGAGCCCGCTCAGGAGTTACCCATCCCAGCAACACCTCAACCTGTGGAACCTCAAGATGGATCATCTGAAGCAGGGCCCCATACTATGGGATCTCCTGGTGAAGCTGACTCACACCGCCCAGCCATCAGTACGCTTGCCAGATCCATAGAAAGATTAAGGCAGTTCTATAGTTTGCCGTTACGCAGTGCAGACAGATCGCAACTTGATATACCTGAAACTACACCACGTAGATCAGAGAGAATCACAAAAGGGAAATTACCCATTAGATATCAGCAGTAGTTATAACGAATTTATGTGAACATTGTAAAAGTCTATATATATAAATGTGTTTTTCCCTATTATGTCTTCGTTTAACAATGGACTCAGAGGCTGAGGACTGAGCCAGCCCAAAAACTGTATCCTGTAAATAGTTGCACTAAAGTGCCTTTTTAATGGTTTCACATGAAACCTTGACTTACCTCTGAACCAAAAACCCGTGTGGTTGGCACTGAGTGAGGTCTGCATTCGGATGTCCTGCAGCCCACCCAGGACCCACGTTGAAGGTTTGGTGCGGGTCCTTCACAAGTATACCGTATATTTATTGAATGCTATTTAATACTTTTGTATTTCTATATAAAATGTTAATGTTTGCAACGTTCAAGATATCCTCACCTCCCGGATGGGACGAATTAATGTTATTGTTAATATTTTCATGTATAAACAAAAATGTCTCTTTTGTATTTTACAGCCCGGGAGTGCTGTCGTTTACCATGGGGGAATGTGTAGCCCTGGTACACAATACCAGGAGGATGAGTGGAGAGGTAACAGTTAAGGTCTCTTCATGACATCATGTACACTTCTGACACACCCAGCAGGGGTGTGGGAGGGAGTGATTTTCTAGTCAGTCAGTTTCCTGTCCTTGGACAGAGTAGACGTGTCCAGTTTGAGCCTGTCATCAGTTCAGAACGTGGAGGCTGGTACAGGTGGTCTAATTCACCTTAGTCTAGTCAGAGCTGTGCCCCACTGGAAGAAAGACTGAACTAGCTATTAAGAGTTGAGCAAATCGAAGGGCAAAGTGGAAGGAAGATTATTGGAAAAGTGCGTTTGGCTTGGAAGAGTCCTGCACATTGCTACCGGTCACTGGGGACCGAAGGATCACTATTAGCTACAAGCATAGTGAAGAGAAAACCAGAGATTTACCGGACCCTAGGTCGCGGCAAACACCCCTTATAGTCAGTACGTAACTGGGGTCAGGGGAAGTGAAGACTTTGAGTCTCTGCAGGACAAAATAAGAATTCAGCTCCCTCACAGAAAGGCTCCACCACAAAACTGACTGGGAAGTACAGCTTTGGATTAGCTGTAGTTATTGAGAGAACTACGCTGCAAGCTGGTTGTACTCATCATTGTGTTGAAAGTAAAGGAGGCCCCTAACTTGCTTAGCTGTTGCCTCAAAGCTCATCCTCCACCAACCCCATCAGCCTCCCTGGGACCTGCTTGAACATCTTACAAGTAAAGGTATGGAAAGACGCTGACCGTGTGAGACTGAGTTATTATTGCATGCCTGCACAATCCCTACCTAACTCCCGATCTGAGGGACCAGTCCCACCTGTAGGGGACCTGACATCTAGCTGCATCACCATCCCTCAGAGATCTACAGCAGCGCTGGTATAAATTACCAGAAGACTACAGGTGGCGTCACGAACTGTATATAAACCTATCCCCTGTAAATATATCCCCAACATACGCCAGACCGCCAGGGCCACAGACCGAGCCACAGCTACCTGTGACAAATCCCATAGACTTCTACGGGCTCGGCTCTGAGTACCCCATTGCCCTGGTAACCCACAATTGTGGTGGCGGGTCGACACACATACATACACCGCTCTGTTACATACACGCACAGATGTGTTACACACACCTTTCCTACATACACATCCACCCTTCCTACATAACCACACACACACACATACAATTTTGCTACATACACACACAATTCTTCTACATACAGACACAGAGCTCTCCTATACACAAACACAGCTCAGATACATACACAGGCAACTCTCCTACATGCACACATCTGATCTTCAGAGCTCTGGTACATCAAAATACATACACTTTATGCTGTGCCAAATATTAGTGTTTCTTCTAGGCATATGACTGACCACATAGCCTGAAAATTAATTCAGCTAGTGAGGGTCTCCAGCATCTGTGCAGTTTAAACTGAGTTCAGATGTCTGTGGATCATAATGCATGAGTGCAGACTGTTATGCACAGGCTGGATCCGGATCACCTGACCCAAACTTGACAGCCTCATAGCCATATATAAGACTTTAAATTGATGTCAGAAGACCTGTGGTTCATGATACACGGACTCCTGAATTTAGCCTCAGTGATGTGCATGTCCTGATAGCTCCTCTAGGTTTTCCAGTACCCAGGAAAAAAATTTAGTCTGGTGCTTCCTTAAGCCGTGCGGTTTAAGTAGTTGTCATGTGACCACTCATATGATATTTAAATACTTACAATCACATACAGTACAGCCCAAAAGTTTGGACACACCTTCTCATTCAAATTTTTCTGTATTTTCATGGCTATGAAAATTGTAGAATTACACTGAAGGCATCAAAATTATGAATTAACACATGTGGA
Source organism: Oophaga sylvatica (assembly GCA_033576555.1). NCBI lineage: Eukaryota > Metazoa > Chordata > Amphibia > Anura > Dendrobatidae > Oophaga > Oophaga sylvatica. The sequence continues at coordinate 319,130,467 of JARQOD010000004.1, forward strand.
ATTATACATTACACTTTAAAAAAAGTGTGAAACAACTGAAAATATGTCTTACATTCTTGGTTCTTCAAAGTAGCCACCTTTTGCTTTGATTACTGCTTTGCACGCAGAAAAGGTGAACGGATGGATTCTACATGCCTGGTTCCCACCGTGAAGCATGGAGGAGGTGGTGTGATGGGTGTGGGGTGCTTTGCTGGTGACACTGTTGGGGATTTATTCAAAATTGAAGGCATAGTGAACCAGAATGGCTACCACAGCATCTTGCAGCAGCATGCTATTCCATCCGGTTTGCGTTTAGTTGGACCATCATTTATTTTTCAACAGGACAATGAACCCAAACACACCTCCAGACTGTGGAAGGGCTATTTGACCAAGAAGGAGAGTGTTGGGGTGCTACGCCAGATGACCTGGCCTCCACAGTCACCAGACCTGAACCCAATCGAGATAGTTTGGGGTGAGGTGGACCGCTCACCGCTTCAATTTTGAATAAATCCCCAACAGTGTCACCAGCAAAGCACCCCCACACCATCACACCACCTCCTCCATGCTTCACGGTGGGAACTAGGCATGTAGAGTCCAGCCGTTCACCTTTTCTGCGTGCAAAGCAGTACTCAAAGCAAAAGGTGGCTACTTTGAAGAACCTAGAATATAAGACATATTTTCAGTTGTTTCACACTTTTTTGTAAAGTGTAAAGTATAATTCCACATGTGTTAATTCATAGTTTTGATGCCTTCAGTGTGATTCTACAATTTTCATAGTCATGAAAATACAGAAAAATCTTTGAATGAGAAGGTGTGTCCAAACTTTTGGTCTGTACTGTATCATCTAGCTCTTCCTAATTCTCTCATTTTTCAGTGAAAAACTAAAGCCCCTTCTTCATTGAGAGAAGCAGGAAGAGAAGCTAGTTGGCACATGACCGTGAATAGTAAAAATCGCAAATGTGATGATCGCTCTTGACAGTGAGTATATTACACACTGTTAAGATTTTACATGTTTTGGTGCTTAATTTTATAATTAATTCTCCTAACTTTAATACAGACATAATAATCCTTAAAAGGAACCAGTCACCAGAAATAGCGCTGCTAACCTGCCGATATGCGGTTAATCTGCAGGATAACAGTGTTATGATGCTGTCCGTTGACTGCATGTAGCCGAATGAAATGGGGAGAAAATGATTTTTGCTCTCCCTGCCAGCATAGGGACGGTGCCATTTCAGTCACACTCTGAGTATACAGAGCGGCCGCCTAACTGCGCCCCCAGCCCTGACTGACAGCCGGCCGCAATATAGAGCCAGTGTCAGTCAGGGCTGAGGCCCGGTTACAACTGCCAATAACTGAAAAACAAATGCTTGTGGGGAGAATAAAGATAATTTTCTCCCCTTCATTCGGCTGCATGCAGGTGCCGGACAGCATCACAACAATCTGCTGATTAACCGCATATCTGCAGGGTAACAGCTTTATTTCTGGTGACAGGTTCCCTTTAACTTGTCAGTCAGAACATTACTTTATTAACATAGCCATGTATGATTTTATCTGACAAGTTATGGATTGTTATATGTGTACAGGATCTGAACCAATAACAGAGAAGGAATAAAACACCAGAACCACCAACAGTCCATAAATACGATCACCAGAACCACTATCAGTACAGGAATACATCACCAGAAGCACAATCAGTACATGAAAACATCACTATATGCATCAATACTACATAAATGCATCACCAGAAGCATCAACAGTACCCAAATACATCACAAGCTTCGTACAGTGATCAATTGTAATGTGACGTCAGCCCAGCCTTATATACAATTGTATTGCATGAACCTACAATTCCGAATAAGTTCCTATCAATAGTAAGGAGATGATTGGAGTTGTTGTTACCAGCCATCATCAGACTGCGGACCATACAGGTACCACAGAACTGTTGACATGGAGTCAGTATCACAAATAAACATTTATATCCAGGAACCTTATAAATTACATGTTCTCTCATTGGAGTCATTATCTTTTTTTATCCATCTTATCCAGAAACCATTATGAATTTTCATATTCACAGCTTGACTCTGCAGACTTTCATTTTCTCTGGTCTTCTGCAGCACATCTTGACACGGTGCCTTTAAAATAACAATGTCATTACGATGCTCCTGAATACAAATATCTGTTCTATGCTGTGTCCATGAGTAAATAATTGACCCTCAGTGTGCTCCCAGTATAAAATATGATCCTCACACTGTCCCTTTTATGGAACATGTCCTCCATATTGTACTATCCTATAAAACTTTGCCCCCAAATGCCCTAACCTAACGAACTATGACCACCACTATCTTTCCTTATTAGCTATAACTCGATCACTGTCTACCATAATTAACTATAATCACCTCATGCTCTACCTTGATTAACTATAACCACCACACTGTCTACTCTGTCCCTATCTTAAATGTCCTCCACTACACTGCCTCCTTTTTATCCTGTCCCCTCACACTTTGTCCCTCTTAACTATTGACCAGTTTCTATACTGTACCCCGTCTAACACTTTTCTCCCCATACTGTCCCCTCACACTTTGCTCCTTTTATATTGTTCCAACAAACTTTTCTCCTCCCTCACTGCCATTCACACTACCATCTTACGGTTCCTGCACACTCCCCTATACTGTTCCCTCACACTTTTCTCCCCTATAATTTTTCCCCACACTTTCCCCCTCATATATTTACCTCATGCTGCTCCTCACACTTTCCCCACAATACTGTCCCCTTACATTTTTCCCCCATTCTGCCCCCACACACCTACCCCCTCTATACTGTCTCCTCAACTTCTCTCATACAGTACCTTCAAACTTTCCTTTGTTATAAATTCCACTCACCTTAACACCATATTTTCCCCTCACACTACCCTCACTCTTTCTCTCCAATACTTTTCCTCTAGACTGCCTCCTCACATCTACCCCTTATAATAATAATTTTATTTATACAGCACCTACACATTCTGCAGCACTTTACAATTAAGCAGGGACATGTACAAGCAATAAAGACAAAGAAAGTAACATACCCATACTTTTCCCTCACCTTCTCCGCACACCTCCCCCTCTATATTATCTCCTAACACTCCCCCATACTGACTCCTCACATTTTTCTCCTTATACTTTCCCTTCACATTTTTTTCACCTCATACGACCTCCTCACAGTTTGCCTCATACTGCCCCCCTCACATCTCCTCCTCTATACTATCTCCTCACACTATCCCTCACACTTTTTTCTCCCATAATTTCCCCTCAGACTCTTCTCACCATACTACCCCCTCACACTTCCACCCTCTATAGTGTCTCCTCACACTTTTCCCATAACTGTCTCCTCATGCATTTCTCCCCCTACTGCAACCTCACACTTATTATTTTTATTTTTTTATTTATGATGTTTTCCTTATATAGCGCTATCATATTCCGCAGTGTTTTACATACATTATCATTGCTGTCCCCAATAGGATCACAATCTAAATTCCCTATCAGTATGTCTTTGGAAACCGGAGTACCTAGAGGAAACCCATGCAAACAAGGGGAGAACATACAAACTGAAACTCCTTGCAGATGTTGTTCTTGGTGGGATTTGAACCCAGGACCCCAGCTGAGCAAGGCTGCAATGCTAACCACCAAGCCACCATGCTCCCCTTCCCCCCACACTGTCCTCTCACACTTTTCCACATACTGGCCATTCAAACTTTCCTTTCCCATACTGTCCTCTAACACTTTCCTCCATGCTAACCTCTTACACTCACCCACCATACTCTCCCCTCACACTTTTTCTTCTATACTGTTGCCTCACTCTTTTTTCCTCCTACTGCGGTCACCTCACCCCCTCCAAATAAAACTCTTTGGTATCTTTGGATCCGTTAGAGCACTTACCTTATCACTGTCCTACTCCTCTGTGTTCTAGGAGTGATGTCAGCTTGATCAGGTGACCTAATCATGCAGCTGATCTTGTCTTGATCCCGGAAGTGCCTGCAGTCAGGTCATCAATTGTACTCATGCCTGAAAGATTTGAGTACAATTGAATGTAGGCTGCAGCCATTTTCTGAGCTGGTTGTCTGTTTGACAACCAGCTTGAAGAACAACGGAGATTGATCTGAGACTAAGATCAATATCGAATTAGTCTCTGGACATGTGTACACTCATGTAGACTTAATAGGGACGAGATGTAGACAAATAGAACTCGTATGAGAAAAACTGTGGTTTCAAGCTGGAAAGCTGAGTTCCGCTCTCATAGGACATTGAGGCCCTGATTCATCAAAGTTTTTACATCAGAAAACTGTTGTAAAACACTTTGAAAAGTCACAACATTTTAGCACAACACAAAGTTGCACAAAAATAGTGCGAATTTTAGTGTTTTTGTGCCACTTTTGGGCTGCTCTGCCAAAACAGTATAATGTTAAGTGCCTCGGAATATGTTAGCGCTGTAGAAATAAAAAAATTATTAAATAGAATGCGTTAGAAATATGAACACTGGTGGAACAGGAAGTGGCTACATCTACCCTTCAAATGAATCAAAAGTGACAGCACTTCTTATTCCAGAAATGCTATTCTTGTCTTCAATTGATTTCTGTTGCTCCAGTTGAAGGAGGTGCATGCCACTGATAAGATGCACCGCTTAATGAATTTGCCTCATATTATTCCTGAACGCTCCTCCCAAGAATGGTGTACAAAACACCAGTCATAATGAATTGCCCCAATGTGCTTTTCTTTCATGCAGGTCACATTGGAAATTATTACTTCAGGTGTGAGTTGTACTTTAGGGAACAAAAGGTTTTCTTTAGGACAGGTTAAACACATATGGATACTCTGGCTACTAGCAACTGTTAGTCAAAACACAGGAGACACATTTCCTTGTGAGGACATCAAACTTAATGCCAAAGCTCTAATAACAGCTCAAACTTGTGACAGATCCCCATATGTAAAAGCAGAGCGGAAAAGAATGATGGAAGTATTTACTGAACCTGAGATTACATTTAGAACTGTAATTGGACCACACTATGTTCTAAAATGTTTCTTTGTTCATGTTCTGCTCTGTTAATATCATTTGGTGCCAGATTTCTCAGAGTTAGTATTCTACCAGTACTTGATGTTCAACAAGAGGCTCGTGGTTTATCTGGAAAACTACTGAAAAGTAACAGAATTATGATAACATACAGTAAAAAAAAAGCTTAGCCCAACAGAAGGAATTATTTGAACATGTGGATAACTATCTACGGTACATCGTTGACTTCTTTAGAAACCAGTAGCATACAGATTTTCCACTTTTCCACAGTAATCTGGGAAAAGACTGTTAGTACAGGCAGTGCATACTTTTTTAGATATTTTGGTAGCCTTTCCATTAAATGTGAACTACTGAAACATGAAACTTCTATGGTACAACTGCTGTTCCAGTAAATTTGCTCAAAATTCCATATTCCAGATGTTCTTGGGGAACCGATTATGTGTCCATCTTACTGATGTGCAAAAATCTTCCCCAATATCATACAACTTGTTATCTATTTTAAAGACTGTTGGTGATTCATAGCTATGCAAACCAGAATAAATAGATCACTATACCTCCAATACATTCATTTGTATTTATCGTTAAGTCGAATGCCATCTTCTGGTGTTAGGATGCAACGCTTTTAGGCTTTAAGGAATGTGAATATATTGATTTGCATACTGGGTGAGCTGTCATTTTGTGGGATAAACAAGAATATCATGCTTGCTTTATGGGTTCTGAAAGCATTCAAGCAACTTTTGACATAAACTTAACTACGGTAGTTCACATAGTTGAACATAAGAGACCTATCAGAGATAATTTAATTAACATAACATGGTAAATTATTTGTAAACTATAATGTCCATGTTTGAATAGGATCTGTTAGCTCTCTTGACATAGTAGTAAATAAGATATTTAGAGGACTTTTATCTTAAATCTCTGTCGTGCTACTCTTCTTTTATTTCTCCTAGAAATGCATAAATACATTCTTAATTGGACGTGTTCTTACAAAGCCTACATGGCGAGATCCATCAGCTTAGAAACCACCAATAACCTAATTTAATTATGATTGGAGTTTTATTTTTCAAACTGAAAAACATTATTGTGCAACAAAATATAAATGTTTAATTGTTTGAAATGTTCTTGAATGTTATCATTTAATAAAATGCTTTATTTTTTAAAGATTCCCCAATGTCCTAGTTATAGCACTCCTCTAATCTTCCCAGCAGCTTTAGTTCAGCTTTGGGAAGAAACAGGAGCGAGCTTCGTACGACAAGTGTAATGGGGGCTGGTTGACTGACTACCAAGAAAGAACCCTTGTCGCATAAGAAGAAAGTGTTCAAAATTTGTCAAGTAACAAACAGAAGAAAATGCAAATTTTAGACCCTAGTGGAGACTTACCTTCTCCACTCCTGACCTTCAATTCAGGTCCAGACACTGCCATACTCAGTCTTGATGCTGTCAGTAGCATGGTATCATTGCTCACTGTGGTATTAAAAGTATCGAAAGAGGAGCCCAAGAGTGAGGAGAGTAAGTATTAACGACCATTACCTATTGGACAATTCCAATGGATAATGGCACATTTTAAAAAAAATGACCCCAGTGTTCAGTGGCAGATTTAATTATTGGCACTTTGAGTGGCCACAAGTGAAATATCCAAAATATAATCCGATACTGACTGGAAGCTATGGTGTGAAGCCTCGTAATGCAGAATCTTACAAACAATAACTCCCTGTGCCTCCATATGAAATGGGAATATTAATGTTCATGATGCAACATTATGTACGTCATGCAAAATTGAAAAAAAATCTTTATCCAACAAATCTGCTTTTCCATAAATATTATCAGTAAAGATTGCTGAATGTGACTGCTGCAGTTAATGACCGTACTTTGTCCTTCAGTATAATACAGTATGTTCATAATTAAAGGCTGGTAACACAGAAGCTGTGGCAGATTTCCAAGTGTTTTCTTTTATGTTCCAACATTTCTTACATCTACAAAGCAAGAAATGCAGCAGTAAAGTAGAGTTGAGTGAACTGAATTCCTAGTCAATAGATGTGTTTATTATCTGTTATTCTGTTAAAGATGTAAAAATTAAATAGATTCCATTAAATTGAAGTGAATTGCTACCCTGAAATTTTAACCTTTTAACCAACTCCTTTTCACCGTATGTTTACCAGGAAAGGCACATTTACATGTAACGGTAATCACTCTGGTCATACATGTTAAGCCTGAAGCTAATTACTGGCCTCGGCAGTGACATTTGCAAGTAAGGCTAATGACCGCTGAGGACAGTGATTCATTAATGTGAATAATGGAAAGGACCTCACTGTCAGACATCACTGCTGTTGCCCTGGAGCACTGGGTAATTCTATGGGTAACTAAAGGTTATTTCTTTATTTTAAAAAATACTCTACTTTTGGCCAGATTTGGAAAATACTCGAAAATCCCTGTAAGTGAATCTTTCATTGGAAAAAAAAGGTATTGTTTACATATTGCCATTTTTATATAGAACTTCTGGTGGTGGTATCATGCAGTGGATCCCCCCCACATATGGGGTATCAGATCAACATACTCAGGACAAATTGGACAACAACTTTTGGGGTCCAATTTATCCTCTTACCCTTGAGAAAATAAAAAATTGGGGACTAAAAGATCATGTTTGTGGAAAAAAATATGATTTTTTTTCATGACTCTACGTTATAAACCTGTGTGAAGCACTTTGGTGGTTCAAAGTGCTCACCACAAATCTAGATATGTTAATTAGGGGGTATAGTTTCCAAAATGGTGTCACTTGTGTGAGTTTTCCCCTGTTTAGGCACATAAGGGGCTCTCAAAACGCGACATGGCGTCTGATCTCAATTCCAGTCAATTTTGGCTTGAAAAAGTCAAACGGCGCTCCTTCCCTTCCGAGCCCTGCCGTGCACCCAAACAGGTGTTTTCCTCCATATATGGGGTATCGGCATACTCAGGAGAAATTGCACAACAACTTTTTCTGTCAATTTTCTCCTTTTACCCTTGTAAAAATAAAGAAATTGTTTGTAAAAGATCATTTTTGTGACTAAAACGTTAAATGTTCAATGTAGTTTTAGGTATTTTCTGCCATATAGACCCCTCAAAGTGACGTCAAATGTGGGGTGGTCCCTAAAAGAAATGGTTTTGTAAATTTTGTTGTAAAAATGAGAAATTGCTGGTCAACTTTTAACCCTTATAACTTCCTAACAAAAAAATGTTGTTTTCAAAATTGTGCTGATGTAAAGTAGACATGTGGTAAATGTTATTTAGTAACTTTTTTATGTGACATATTTCTTTGTTTTAACCCCTTAATCCCATTGGACGTAATATTCCGTCCATGTGACCTGGTACTTAATTCCCATGGACGGAATATTACGTCCAGGGCGATCAGCTGCGCTCCCGAGGGGAACGCAGCTGATCGCCGCCGGGTGTCAGCTGATTATCACAGCTGACACCCGGCACTATGTGTCAGGAGCGGTCACGGACCGCTCCCGGCACATTAACCCCTGGCACACCGCGATCAAACATGATCGCGGTGTACCCGGGGCACAGGGGAGGATCGCGCAGGGTGGGGGCTCCCTGTGCGCTCCCCTGAGACCCTCAGAGCAGCGCGATCTGTCGCGCTGTTCCGAGGGTCCGTCCTCCCTCCAGGTCCCCGGATCCAAGATGGCGCCGGGGTCCTGCAGGGAGGCGGCTTCCTCAGCGCCTGCTGAGAGCAGGCGCTGAGGAAGCCTGCAGTGATGCCAGAGCGATCGCTGGTGTGACAGAGTGCTGTGCACACTGTCACACCAGCGATCTGCTAAAATACTGTGATGTCCCACGCTGGGACAAAGTAAAAAAGTAAAAAAAATAAAAATAAAAAGTGGTAAAAAAAATCATAAAAAAAAAAAAATATTCCCCAATAAATTCATTTCTTCCTGTAAATAAAAAAAACAAAACAATAAAAGTACACATATTTGGTATCGCCGCGTCCGTAACGACCCCCCCTATAAAACTGTCCCACTAGTTAACCCCTTTAGTGAACCCCTTAAAAAAAAAAAACTAAGCAAAAAATCAATGCTTTATCATCATACCGCTGATCAAAAAGTGGAAGAACACGCGATCAAAAAGACCGATATAAATAAACATGGTACCGCTGAAAACGTCATCTTGTCCCGCAAAAAACGAGCTGCCATACAGCATCATCAGCAAAAAAATAAAAAAGTTATAGCTCGCAGAATAAAGCGATGCAAAAATAATGATTTTTTTATATAAAATTGTTTTATTCTATAAAAGCACCAAAACATTAAAAAAATGATATAAATGAGGTATCGCCATAATCGTACTGACCCGAAGAATAAAACTGCTTTATCAATTTTACCACACGCGGAACGGTATAAACGCCTCCCCCAAAAGAAATTCGTGAATTGCTGATTTTTGTTCATTCTAACCTCCCAAAAATCGAAATAAAAAGCGATCAAAAAATGTCACGTGGTCATAAATGGTACCAATAAAAACGTCACCTCGTTCCGCAAAAAATAAGACCTCACATGACTCTGGGGGCCAAAATATGCAAAAATTATAGTTCTCAAAATGTGGTGATGCAAAAAACTACTTTTTGCAATAAAAAGCGTCTTTTAGCATGACAGCTGCCAATCACAAAAACCCGCTATGAATAGTAAATCAAACCCCCCTTTATCACCCCCTTAGGGAAAAATAATAAAATTAAAAAAATGTATTTATTTCCATTTTCCCATTAGGGTTATGGTTAAGGTTAGGGTTGCGGCTAAAGTTAGGGTTAGGGATGGCGCTAAAGTTAGGATTAGGGTTAGGGTTGGGATTAGGGTTAGGGGTGTGTTAGGGTTAGGTTTGTGGTTAGGGTTGGGACTAGGGTTAGGGGTGTGTTGGGGTTAGGGTTGGAGTTAGAATTGGGGGGTTTCCACTGTTTAGGCACATCAGGAGCTTTCCAAATGTGACATGGCGTCTGATCTCAATTCCAGCCAATTCTGCGTTGAAAAAGTCAAACGGTGCTCCTTCACTTCTGAGCTCTGCCACGCGCCCAAACAGTAGTTTACCCCCACATATGGGGTACCAGCGTACTCTGGACCACAAGAGTTATTGTGCAATTTGTCCTATTTCTTCTGTTACCCTTGGGAAAATAAAAAACTGGGGGCGACAAAATCATTTTTGTAAAAAAAAAATGATTTTTTTTGTTTTTACGGCTGTATGTTATAAATTTTCTGTGAAGCACTTGGGGCTTCATAGCGCTCACCACACTTCTAGATAAGTTCCTTATGGGGTCTATTTTCCAAAAATGGGGTCACTTGTGGGGGGTTTCTACTGTTTAGGCGCATCAGGGGCTCTCCAAATGCGACATGACGCCCCCAGACCATTCCATCAAAGTCTGCAATCCAAAACGTCACTACTTCCCTTCCGAGCCCAGACGTGCACCCATACAGTAGTTTTCTCCCACATATTGGGTATCAGCGTACTCAGGACAAATTGGACAACAAATTTTGGGGTCCAATTTCTCCTGTTAACCTTGTGAAAATAAAATATTGGGGGCGAAAAAATCATTTTTGTAAAAAAAAAAAGGATTTTTTATTTTTTCGGCTGTACGTTATAAACTTCTGTGAAGCAATTCGGGGTTCAAAGTGCTCACCACACATCTAGAAAAGTTCCTTGTGGGGTCTATTTTCCAAAATGGGGTCACTTGTGGGGGGTTTCCACTGTTTAGGCGCATCAGGGGCTCTCCAAATGCGACATGACGCCCCCAGACCATTCCATCAAAGTCTGCAATCCAAAACGTCACTACTTCCCTTCCGAGCCCAGACGTGCACCCATACAGTAGTTTTCTCCCACATATTGGGTATTAGCGTACTCAGGACAAATTGGACAACAAATTTTGGGGTCCAATTTCTCCTGTTAACCTTGTGAAAATAAAATATTGGGGCGAAAAAATCATTTTTGTAAAAAAAAAAGGATTTTTTATTTTTACGGCTGTACGTTATAAACTTCTGTGAAGCAATTCGGGGTTCAAAGTGCTCACCACAATCTAGAAAAGTTCCTTGTGGGGTCTATTTTCCAAAATGGGGTCACTTGTGGGGGGTTTCCACTGTTTAGGCGCATCAGGGGCTCTCCAAATGCGACATGACGCCCCCAGACCATTCCATCAAAGTCTGCAATCCAAAATGTCACTACTTCCCTTCCGAGCCCCGACGCCGCCCCATACAGTAGTTTACTCCCACATATTGGGTATCAGCGTACTCAGGACAAATTGGACAACAACTTTTGGGGTCCAATTTCTCCTGTTACCCTTGTGAAAATAAAATATTGGGGGCGAAAAAATCAAAGTGCTCACCACACATCTAGATAAGTTCCTTGAGGGGTATAGTTTCCAAAATGGTGTCATTTGTTGGGGGTTTCCACTGTTTAGGCAGATCAGGAGCTCTCCAAACATGACATGGCATCCAGCCAATTCTGCGTTGAAAAAGTCAAACGGCGCTCCTTCCCTTCCAAACTCTGCCATGCACCCAAACAGTGGTTTACCCCCACATATGGGGTATCAGCGTACTCAGGACAAATTGCACAATAACTTTTGGAGTCTTGTTACCCTTGGGAAAATAAAAATTGGGGTGAAAAGATCAATTTTGTGGAAAAAATATGATTTTTTAATTTTACGGCTTTACGTTATAAACTTGTGTGAAGCACTTGGGGGTTCAAATTGCTCACCACACATCTAGAAAAGTTCCTTGTGGGGTCTATTTTCCAAAATGGGGTCACTTGTGGGGGTTTCCACTGATTAGGCGCATCAGGTGCTCTCCAAATGCGACATGACGCCCCCAGACCATTCCATCAAAGTCTGCAATCCAAAACGTCACTACTTCCCTTCCGAGCCCAGACGTGCACCCATACAGTAGTTTTCTCCCACATATTGGGTATCAGCGTACTCAGGACAAATTGGACAACAAATTTTGGGGTCCAATTTCTCCTGTTAACCTTGTGAAAATAAAATATTGGGGGCGAAAAAATCATTTTTGTAAAAAAAAAGGATTTTTTATTTTTACGGCTGTACGTTATAAACTTCTGTGAAGCAATTCGGGTTCAAAGTGCTCACCACACATCTAGAAAAGTTCCTTGTGGGGTCTATTTTCCAAATGGGGTCACTTGTGGGGGGTTTCCACTGTTTAGGCGCATCAGGGGCTCTCCAAATGCGACATGACGCCCCAGACCATTCCATCAAAGTCTGCAATCCAAAATGTCACTACTTCCCTTCCGAGCCCCGACGCGCGCCCATACAGTAGTTTACTCCCACATATTGGGTATCAGCGTACTCAGGACAAATTGGACAACAACTTTTGGGGTCCAATTTCTCCTGTTACCCTTGTGAAAATAAAATATTGGGGGCGAAAAAATCAAAGTGCTCACCACACATCTAGATAAGTTCCTTGAGGGTATAGTTTCCAAAATGGTGTCATTTGTTGGGGGTTTCCACTGTTTAGGCAGATCAGGAGCTCTCCAAACACGACATGGCATCCAGCCAATTCTGCGTTGAAAAAGTCAAACGGCGCTCCTTCCCTTCCAAACTCTGCCATGCACAAAAACAGTGGTTTACCCCCACATATGGGGTATCAGCGTACTCAGGACAAATTGCACAATAACTTTTGGAGTCTTGTTACCCTTGGGAAAATAAAAATTGGGGTGAAAAGATCAATTTTGTGGAAAAAATATGATTTTTTAATTTTACGGCTTTACGTTATAAACTTGTGTGAAGCACTTGGGGGTTCAAATTGCTCACCAAAGATCTAGATAAGTTCCTTAGGGGGTCTAGTTTCCCAAATGGGGTCACTTGTGGGGGGTTTCCACTGTTTAGGCACATCAGGGACTCTCCAAATGCAACATGGCGTCCAATCTCAATTCCAGCCAATTTTGGTTGGAAAAAGTCAAATGGTGCTCCTTCCATTCCGAGCTCTGCCATGCGCCCAAACAGTGGTTCCCCCACATATGGGGCATCAGCGTACTCAGGACAAATTGGACAACAACTTTTGAGGTCCAATTTCTCCTGTTACCTATGGGAAAATAAAAAATTAGTGACTAAGATAATTTTTGTGGGAAAAAAATAGGATTTTTTATTTTCATGTCCGGGCATTATAAACTTGTGTGAAGCACTTGGGGGTTCAAAGTGCTCACCAAAGATCTAGATAAGTTCCTTAGAGGGTCTAGCTTCCAAAATGGGGTCACTTGTGGGGGTTTCCACTGTTTAGGCTCATCTGGGGCACTACAAACGTAACATGACCCCCATCAATGTTTGCATACCAAAGCGTTACTGCTTCCTTTCCAAGCCCTGCCATGCGCCCAAACAGTTTCCCCCCCCACATATGGGGTATCAGCGTACTCAGGACAAATTGGACAACAACTTTTGGGGTCCAATTTCCTTGGGAAAAATCAAAAATTTGGGACTAAAAAATCATTATTGTGGAAAATTGTTTTTTTTTTTTCCACACCCAGGCATTATAAACTTTTGTGAAACACTTTGGGGTTCAAAGTGCTCACAACAGATCTAGATAAGTTCCTTAGGGGGTCTAGTTTCCAAAATGGTGTCACTTGTGGGGGGTTTCCACTGTTTAGGCGCATCAGGGGCTATCCAAACACAACATGGCGTCCAATCTCAACTCCAGCCAATTTTAGTTTGAAAAAGTCAAACGGCGCTCCTTCCCTTACGAGCCTAGCCGTGTGCCCAAACAGTGGTTTTCCTCCACATATGGGGTATTGGCGTACTCAGGAGAAATTGCACAACAACTTTATCTGCCCATTTTCTCCTTTTACCCTTGTGAAAATAAAAAAAGTTTGTAAAAGATCATTTTTGTGGCTAAAAAGTAAAATATTAATTTTTTCCTTCCACGTTGCTTCAGCTCCTATGAAGCACCTGAAGGGTTATTAAACTTCTTGAATGTGGTTTTGAGTACCTTGAGGGGTGCAGTTTTTAGAATGGTGTCACTTTTGGGTATTTTCTGCTATATAGACCCGTCAAAGTGACTTCAAATGTGAGGTGGTCCCTAAAAAAATGGCTTTGTAAATTTTGTTGTAAAAATGAGAAATCACTGGTCAACTTTTAACCCTTATAATTTCCTAACAAAAAAATTTTGGTTCCAAAATTGTGCTGATGTAAAGTAGACATGTGGGAAATGTTGTTTCTTAACTATTTTGTGTGACATATTTCTCTGTTTTAAGGGAAAAAAAATTCAAAGTTTGAAAATTGCAAAATTTTCAAAATTTTCGCCATATTTGCGTTTTTTTCAAAAATAAACGCAAGGTATAGCGAAGAAATTTTACCACTAACATGAAGTACAATATGTCACGAGAAAACAGTCTCAGAATCACGAAGATCCGTTGAAGTGTTCCAGAGTTATAACCTCATAAAGAGACAGTGGTCAGAATTGTAAAAATTGGCCCAGTCATTAACGTGCAAACCACCCTTGGGGGTTAAGGGGTTAAGGGCATAAAAATTCAAAGTTTGAAAATTGCGAAATTTTCAAAATTTTTGCCATATTTCACTTTTTTCATAAATAAACGCAAGTTATATCGAAGAAATTTTACCACTAACATGAAGTACAATATGTCACGAGAAAATATTCTCAGAATCGCAAAGATCTGTTGAAGCGTTCCAGAGTTATAACCTTATAAAGGGACAGTGGTCAGAATTGTAAAAATTGGCCTGGTCATTAACATGCAAACAACACTTGGGGGTTAAGGGGTTAAAATAATAATAATAATAATAAATATTAAGGATATTTGAATAAATCATTTCAGGAGATATTTACTCCTTTGACAAATACATTTTACTAAGAAGTAAGTTGTTATTTTATATTTATAAATATATTAACAACCTTCTACAATATTCCAACTATAAGGAAAAGAACCCACAAACAAAGGTGGGGACAGTTTTGTGTAACAGTATAATATCTGCATGAATTGCATGTGCTGTTATATAGGTGTAAAGATTCGTCGGATGCAGTAAAGAGCAGGAGGCAGAGAAGGCGTTAACAAGAATTTACTTAATTTCTGAGCAGGTATTCAGGGAAACCTCCACGCAGGGAGATGTTTAGGCAAATAACAACCGAATGCACACTGCACAATAAACAAAATAATAATGGGAGAAATGAAGGTAATGACTTATCGATTGGAGTTCTTGTTGGGGAATGGTTGGTACAACTCCTGACGACGTCGCAATCCGCGGACAAAGTCTCTGGCTCTGCTGTGTAGGTACGAGATGCACTGCCTCCTGACCAAGCCGAAGTATCTGGATCTGTTGGTCTTGAGTCCATTGATCCATTGGAGCGTGGGTATAGTTCCTTCTGCTGGTTTCTTGAGGGTGACGCTGTATACCGGGAGCACAACGCCGTACAGGCTGCAGGAGTGACAAGGCCTAGCATGGCATCTCACAGTTCAGGAAAAGACGGGATGTCTGCTGCACTGCACGTTAGGGACAAGGTTCATGGAGAAGCACCCGGTAAGGGATGTAAGAGTCGGTCAGTCTGTAAAGAGTTGGCGTCAGTGGCGGTAGTTGAGGAGAGGGAGTCAACCTTCATCCTGCTCTGTAGTAGCCTTCCCACCAAGTCTTTCCCTTTCCCGCTCTCAGCCCCATTTATGTCCCCCATGCCCGCTTCTGTCAGGTGCTCAGGCCCTTTCCACACAGACAAGTCGTCCCCCTGCAACAGTGATGACGGCCCAGATAGTTCCAGCTCCAGAGTCTATCTCGAATTGACAACACTGTTCCTGTTCATCTCCTTACATAGGATCTGTCAGGTGCTACATGTACAGAAATATTCTCCCTGGTAGCAAGGCTACAATTCCTATGACATTTAACAGAAAAAGAAGTCATTTGTATGTCTTCATAAAATTACGGGCATACTGCAGAAAGTAAAACCTAATACACTGGTATGAATTCCATATTATGACACAATAAAGCTTAGAAGTTATAAAGCCATAACATGGTTGAATGCATGAGTCCAATACTTACTAATAATCTCAGTTTTCCAGGATAATCATGTTAACAAAAGTTCAAATGGGACATGATTAAGGCTAATCCTGGTGAATCCTGGGCATTTTAGAATATTCAGTATGTGCACAAAGTCTTTTAGACATGTGCACACTCGCTAGGTTTTTAAAGCAGAAAATGCGGGTGTTATTTTTCCTGAAGAGTCTTTTTACAGTGCCTTTAGGAAAATTTTTCCAACATATTTGCAACCAGTAGATTTTTTTCTACTTTTACTGTACATACTAGTGAATGACCTCAGTCTGAAGAATCGTCAGGCCACTTTTTCGCATGTGCACAGCGGGTTGTTTTTACCTTTCAGTGCATATGTTCATTCTTTTTTAGCATTGTTTTTTGCTGGTTATCTGACTGAAAAAAACATTGTATGCATAAAGGGGGTTCCCAAGGAGAGAGCTAAAATGTACCGAATTTTCGACATAGAAATATAAAGCCCATGTGGGCTTTCAAAAAGAAATGAAACATTGTACAAGCAAGATAATAGATAACTAAACTTCATCTGTAACTGTAATAACTAGTACAGTATTGAGGCCGATATTTTTGAATGTTACTACAAATTCTTTGTTCACATTTCAGATGATATAAGTATGCCATAATTAAAATCTTCAATAACAACTAGCCTTTAACAGGAAAAATGGCAAACATTTATAATGAATACATTTACAACTGGGCGTTATCTTTCCCCTAAACAATGGATGTGTCCCTAGAGTCAGCGAATGGAAAAAAAAAAAGCACCACCGTAAGCATGCACACTACACCATAGTATATATAGGAATGTATGAAAAAAGCTTTATTGGCATACAATAACAGAAAGTGCATGATAAAACACAATTAAAAAACAGGGGTGAACCCCATTCAAGAACACCTGCCTAAGCACAGAAAACCCAAGGCACATATAGTACATCCAATAGAGGTACAGTCAGGTACAGTCAGTGGCGTAGTGTGGGGGGGCGGCACGTGTGTGGGGGCAGTGCGGCAGCAGCAATTCCATACCTCCCAACAGTCCCGATTCTAACCCCTCCCACCCGCTGTCACAGTCGGGACACTATGTGTCCTGCAGTGAGAGAAGCCGCCATGCCCCCCATGCACCCCTTCCTGCCCTCCCAGCTCTCCAACTACTCACAGCCAGCATTTACCCATTGCTGTGCTGTCCTCTGTAAAGGTGCGAGCAGGACCTGTGATGAGGTCACAGGGGGGGAGGAATCAGGGGTCACATGGTCAGGCTCCCTGTGTGCAGGTCTGCTGTACTGGTCATCATGGTGCTGGATGATGGTAAGTTTATGTGTGGGATCAGAAGGGGTTTACAGAGTGGATGTAGCAGAGCTGTGTGTGTACGAGGTGTACGGAGCGGAGCCGTGTGTGTACGAAGCGGAGCCGTGTGTGTATGAGGTGTACGGAGTGGAGCCGTGTGTGTACGAGGTGTACGGAGCGGAGCCGTGTGTGTACAAGGTGTACGGAGCGGAGCCTTGTGTGTGCGAGGTGTGCGGAGCGGAGCCGTGTGTGTACGAGGTGTACAGAGCCGAGCCGTGTGTTTGCGAGGTGAGCGGAGCAGAGCCGTGTGTGTACGGGGCCACAAAGAGCGGAGCCGCGCATGTACAAGGGTCCTGTTACTTGCGGGAGCTGTGTGCTTGGGGGCTGCAGGGGGAAGGAGGGGTGCCATTATGTGCATGGGTCTGCGTGGGGACGGAGCGAATACTGTTATCTATGTAGGGCTGGGTCCCTGTCCCGCTGTCCTGGCCAGGAGGTTTACTTTCCCGCATTAGAATCGTACATGCGGAAACCCCAGGGACCTCCCACACGTTCTGGCAGCCACATGTCCAAAGTGACGTGCTGTAAGTCAGCTGAATGCTGGAAATGATTGCTGACCTCATTTCCGGTGGTCAGCTTACAGCAGCAGGTACTGTAACTCGTTCTCGGGAGAGTCTTCAGAACGGTATATAATAGAAAATGAACTCGGCACTCAACTTTAGTATAGTGAGAATAAAGATTTTTATTCACAGTAGTAACACGAAACGTTTCGGTCCTATATCATGGACCTTCATCAGTCACTACATTTATAAAAACAGAAGAAAAAAATTATATTAACAAAATAAAGTATGTACAATCAAAATTTTGGTCAATAGTAAAGGTAGAGAGTAGTTGTATACAATGCTTCAGGAGATTTAGGGAGCAATCATAGGTCAGAGTTGTATCAGAGGTATCACAAAGGCAGAAAGAATATATATGGTGAGGACATACCAGATACTACTGGGAAGGGGGTTGATCCACATAGGGAAGAAAGAAAGGGCTGGATATAGCTGTAGGTGAAAATAAGATAAACGTAAGTGCCGATATACTTTTATGTATAAGTAGATTTTGTGCCTATGCCTGTAGATGTGACATACCCTGTGTTGGTGGGGTGAGATGAGGAAGAGGACAATACCTCTATTGCACTAGTAACCTGTAGAAACAGCGCAAAACATAGATACCATAAATATCACAACTATCAATATGATGGTGAAGCGGTGGAGCCGCTATACTTGTCTGTGACTGACCTGTTGTGAAGGAGTCCGGTAGTGAGGATAGGTCTCTGCATTGGACGCGGTGTCCACCGCTAGTCTGAGTGCAGAGAAAGCTAGAAAGCAGCATGTATATGAGAGGAAGAGGCGGGACTATAGTGTCAGTCAAACAGAGCATTAGACAGGAAGTGAGGTGGCAGGAAGTTAATGGACATGTGTTCCAAGTGAATACTAGGTAACCAGAGGCCGTCCTACAGGTGGGAGGAGTAAAGGAGCGGCGTGCTGATGGAGATGTGCCCAACAGGATGACGTGGCAGCATTATAGTATTTAATACAAGCGGCTCTAAAGTGAATGAAAGAGAGGCATGTTAGTACAAGCATAAAGGAGTTTACAGCAATATTATTGCTGTAAACTCCTTTATGCTCCTTTATGCTTGTACTAACAACAGGTCAGTCACAGACAAGTATAGCGGCTCCACCGCTTCACCATCATATTGATGTCCTCACCATATATATTCTTTCTTTCTGCCTTTGTGATACCTCTGATACAACTCTGACCTATGATTGCTCCCTAAATCTCCTGAAGCATTGTATACAACTACTCTCTACCTTTACTATTGACCAAAATTTTGATTGTACATACTTTATTTTGTTAATATAATTTTTTTCTTCTGTTTTTATAAATGTAGTGACTGATGAAGGTCCATGATATAGGACCGAAACGTTTCGTGTTACTACTGTGAATAAAAATCTTTATTCTCACTATACTAAAGTTGAGTGCCGAGTTCATTTTCTATTAGATACGGTTTGGGAACCTACTCTGGCATCTTCTTGGTTGTGCACACGGTTATTTTTTCACAGTCTTCAGAACGGTGACACATGGACCACGGGATCTGTTGGAGTGAGAGCCGGATATTGTATGGAGCGCTGCATACAATACCCGGGTCTCACTGAGCGAGACAGGCAAGATCTGGGGATCTCATCATGGGATCTGTTCAACAGATGATGAGATCCCCAGATCCTGCCTGTCTCGCTCAGTGAGAGCCTGGTATTGAATGGAGCGCTGAATAGCTGATGAGATCCCCACATCCTGCCTGTCTCGCTCAGTAAGAGCCTGGTATTGAATGGAGCGCTGCATAGCTGATGAGATCCCCACATCCTGCCTGTCTCGCTCAGTGAGAGCCTGATATTGAATGGAGCGCTGCATAGCTGATGAGATCCCCACATCCTGCCTGTCTCGCTCAGTGAGAGCCTGATATTGAATGGAGCGCTGCATAGCTGATGAGATCCCCACATCCTGGGGAAATGAGGTCAGCGATGGAATGTGACGTGTGGCTGCCAGAATGTGTGGTAGGTCCCCGGGGTTTCCGTATGTACGATTCTAATGCGGAAAGTAAACCTCCTGGCCGGGACAGCGGGACAGGGTCCCGAAATTGGGACTGTCCCACTAAAACCAGACGGTTGGGAGGTATGTGTTTATAATTATTGTTTATGAAACAGTGTGATCAGCAGTGCTAAATGGGTGTGGTCAGGGCATGGATATGGGTGTAACCAGTGAAATGGGTGTGGCTTGGGGCGTGGCCTAAAATTTGCCGCCCCGGGCGCCACAAACAGTTGCTACGCCATTGGGTACAGTGCATCGGGGTTTAGACTTACCCTGATGAAGCCGTACTTGTTACGGTGATACGCGTGGGGCCTCCCTCCTGGGCCCCCGTTCTTGGTCCTGCCTATTGGATCTCCTTGCACAGATGACCCCACACTGGTAATGTTACTATCATGCTTCACATTTCTTGGGCTGTCTCTTGTGGAGTTACATTCTGCCCATTTTGGGCTATGATATTCCACTCTAAAGCCTGAGGCATGGGTTTTGATTTTCTTTTGTCCCAGTGTATTTTACTAGGTACATATGTCATATTTTTTTACGTTGTTTTCAGCCTTACAGTTTGTGTCCATACAGGGTCCCGGTATTTGGCTCATGCTTATATTATAATGATTTTTGAGCTTCTAATTTCCTTATTATGTGCACAGTTTTCTAGGGCCATCTTACTGTAATTTCTATGAATTAATCGTTTCCAGAGGTTATTTATTACTTGATATATGTCATGTATTATTGTCTGTACCTCTATTGGATGTACTATATGTGCCTTGGTTTTTTCTGTGCTTAGGCAGGTGTCCTTGAATAGAGTTCACCCCTGTTTTTTAATTGTGTTTTATCATGCACTTTCCTGTTATTGTATGCCAATAAAACTTTTTTCATACATTTCTATATATACTATGGTGTAGTGTGCGTGCTTACGGTGGTGCTTTTTTATTTTTTCCATTTATTGTGCTCATTACCACTGGTCTTGCACCTCCCTTCAGTGATATAATATATGGTGTGCCCTTTTTTCTCTTGTATATTGCCTATACAGTCAGCGTTGATTTGATAGATTGGGCTGAATCCCAAAACCTATGTCACGCAATTGTTACTTTATACCTCATTTTCTCGGAGAATAACAAAGTAATAGCACAACATAAAGTTTCAAGAAAAGATGCTCCAGAATCTTGAAGAGTATAGTAACTAAAAGTTTTGTCAGGAACACTGAAAGGTCCACTTGAACATGAATTGTAACCTTTATTTTTTCATTTCAGAGGTGATAAATCTGTTCCTTTGTTTCTGTACAAAGTGAACATTTTCAAGCTGTGATTGTATGTCTACTAAAATAAGGAGTAGAAAAGCTTTATACACGTTATGCTGTTATGGAAATTTAATTAGGATAAATTTATCCTTCCGTGTTTGCTGCTTGCTTTTCCAAATCTCTATTTAATGTCTTTTGAGCGCTCAGAACGAAATGAGACTGTCCACACGAAAGTGTCAGTATAGCAGTTCGTCAAAGACATACATTTATTATTCATTCAAGGTTTTATACGTTTACAAAAACGGGCTGGTTAGTCAATTAACATACAATTAAAAGCTGCTAGATTATTGGCTGTTTAGTGTAAGTATGATAATCATGGTAAAAGAGCTGAAGTTGCAGAAGTATTGTTTTATATTCTTTTGACCTAGTTGTCTTGCATGACTATAAGGTAAACAACAGATATCTAATAAGACTCCATGTACTTGTTCCTTATGAAGGCCTTATGAAGGCCAGATTCGTTTAAAATGACTGATTATAGCTGGCATGAGCACAGGATTTTTAGCAAGTGAGATATATCTAACTGTGAACTGTGAATACATATATGTGAATATACTTTGAATATATGGAATACATATATATTTCCATGACAGTCCCCCCTTAGATACCACTTGCCCTAAAAACCTGCTCCTGGCCCAAAGCGCTGCAACTCTTTTGTGCTGCCGGCGAGTTGAGACACCCCTAGTACATGCCTCCCCCACCGAATACAGACTTTTCGCAAATGGGCGGTCAGGAGGACTGTCCCTGTCGGGGGTTTATGTGTTTGCAATCATAATCTCATAGTTGATAGGATGTTTCATCAAGGATGTGTATTCTCAGTCTGGAGGTAGTTCGGAGATCTGGTCAAGCCAGGCAGTTCCATCCGGACTGGTGCGAGGTCCAAGATGGTGAGTGGCATCAAATTGGTTGTCTCTTGAACAGTTTTTTCCATTTTCCTGCGGATACAAGGAATTACACAACAACCAGTAATTAATGCAAAAATGAGAACCCCCATAATGGCTGTCCCAACCTGTGCCAACATTTTCTGCCACCCACTCATCCACCCAAAGTATCGATCCCATGGGTCAGTGACACCTGAGTTCTGTTTCAGTTCCTCTGATAACTCAGTAAGTTTCTGTATTGCCATTGTGACTTTACCATTTGGGCCAGTGTTGTCTGGGATGTAGGTGCAACAGGTGTCTTTGATCATTTTGCAAACACCTCCTTTCTCAGCTAGAATCATATCCAAAGCCATTCTATTCTGGAATGCCATAATGGAAGAGGGGCCTAACTGTGCTGCCAAACCTTTTACAGCATCTATGGTGAAGTTAACAAATCTCTGCTGGTTATAATAGATGTAATTTATCCAATCAACATTTTTGTTTATAGTTACTAGTGGCAATAGTGACTCAAATCCTGCTTTAACTTGGTCTCTGGCCTTGAACTCATCAAGTAGGTCATCTGTCTGGTCAGTCAGAGCATCCACGACATCCTTCATGGCTTAGGTGTCTCTCCTGGTACGGGAGCTTCCTTGCAATGCGATACGTGGATCCAAACAGGCTTTCCCTCTAGTTACACAGAGGTTGGTGTCATCTGGGGCTCTTGGACAGGATCATCAAATCTGGCAGTGAAGAGAAAAACTCGAGAATGGACATTAGTTTTTTGACCAATTCAATTACATAAGTGTTATGATTTGGTAGCTGAGGAGAGCAGGCAAAAAAGGCAATACACCAGAGAGGTTGGAATCTATGGGATTGCAGTACCCTGACTAACCACCAAAACTAAAGGCAGCCGTGGAGCGTTCCTACATTAGTCCTAGACGCCTCGTCACAGCCTGAGAAGCTAACTACACCTAAAGATAGAAAAAGGAAAGCTATCTGCCCCGGAGCAGATCCCCAAAGAACATAGAAAGCCCCCAAACATGTAATGGCGGTTAGACAAGAGGAAATACAGACACAGACAGAAAATAGTATGAGGAAACGTTGGGGCCCAAACTTCCTAAATAGAAAAGGATAGGAAAGGCACTTACTGCAACCCCAAAAAACCCTGAAAAGTACCAACTCTACTAATTACAAAAACACCTGAGATCACACGACCTCTACCACCTAAATTAGTTCTCTGGTGTAACAAAAACTAAACAGCAACCACTGAAAAAACTGGAAAAGGCAAATGAACAAACAACAGTGGCTGAACTAAACTGCAAGCACCAAAAAAACTAAAAGAAGAAAATGTCTTATCTGTTAGCAGAAGATGCAGGCACGAAACAGCTTTTCTGGGTCTCTGGAGTGTGCCTTACGCTAAACAGTGCAATTAGGAGTGTGTCGTGCCATGGTTTGCGTGTCTTTTGGGCAATTTTTTCAGCATTCTATTCTTAAGTGTTTCGTTCAGTTTTTTTCTACCTTCCTGCTGCTCTGGGGGTGGTAAGGAGTATGTAGGCCTAGGTCTGACCCTACTGCTAATCGGGTCTCGTGTGTCAGATTTGCTGTGAATGCGGGTCCCTGATCACTTTCTATCATTTCTGGAGCCCCGTATCTGCACACTATTTTCCGAAAGTAGCTTCGTTGCAGTAGTCTTTGCTGACTTGGAAGGCTTCTGTTCATCTTGAAAATACTTCTTTTGACCACAATGGCGTATTTGAATCCTTCACTTGGCGATATCTGGATGTGGTCTATCTGGATCCTTTGAAGCTGGTAAAGTGGTCTTTCCAGATGAGGTGAGGGGGACTTTCTTCCATACGTCCAGGCTTGCATTTGCCGCAGGTCAGACAGCTGCTGGTGAATTTGGCTGTTAGGGTGGAGATCCCTGAAGCGAACCAGTAAGCACCAATCAGATCATTCATCTGTGTCTTTGATATGTGGATGTGGGTCCATGTACCCATTGGACCACCATAGGGTGCATACTTTGTGGTAGGCAGAGTCTGAAGTCTATTATTGATAGCCTTCTTTCTTCACGTGTTGCTTTTTTTCACATTCAGCTCTTCTTCTCCTTTTGGAGCTTGGTCTTGTAACTTCTTGAGCAGATTCCAGGACGTTTCTTTGTCAGGTTTCTTGTCTTCAGTCGTCATGTAGTAGCCGTCCGGCTCTACGACCTCTCCCACTTCTCCATGTTGTCTTCCTTTGGCTGCTTCTTTGGCTGCCATGTCCGCCATGTTATTGCCTCACGCCTCTTCTGTTCTCAGTTTTCCATGCACTTTGATTTTTCAAATTGCCACCATTTTGGAAGTTGGAGTATACCCAGTAGGTCCCTGAAGGCTCCATGATGCTTCACGGTTGTCCCGTTTGCTGTGATGAAGTCCCTTGTAGCCCAGATGGGTTGCCTTCTGCCATCTGGCAGGCCTTCGTCAGCGCTATCAATTCTGCTTCCTGGGCTGACAGGCTAGGTGACAGACTTCTGGACCACAGGATTTCTTGATTGCTGGTCACTGCACTTCCTGTGTTGAAACTTCTTCTGGAGCCATCCAAGTATCCCCCCTTGGGAGTGGGAGTAGAGTGGCCGGGCTGAGGACTGTAGGTTTGGAGACGGTGACATTATGAGACAAAGGCAATAGAGGCGCCACAAAGATGCCTGGCGGTGGGGAGATTACTGTTGGTTGAGCTTGATTGAAGATTGCCAAGATGTCATGTGGAGTGAGAGTTTCCAGTGGCTGTCCAAGAGTGATGTCAGCAACCTTGTCCAGGAGGGTGTGTGCTGCAGATACTGCCATCAGGCAGGAGGGTGCTCTTCTTGCAACTGGATCCAAACGGGCTGAGAGGCAGCCTAAAAGTCTCTGTTTCCCCCGTGAATCCGTGCCAGGACTCCAGTAGCATGACCTTCTTTCTTCCATCGGGTAGACGGAAAGACTTTTCATAGTCAGGTAGGCCTGGTATTGGCGCTGAGACTGTGGAGTTCTTCCAATCTCCTGAATGGGTTGAAGGCTGCGTCTGATAGAAGGAGCGGGGTTGCGTTGATGCAAGCGCACAGAGGCTGCATTAGGACTGAGGCATCAGGGATCCGGTTCTGCAATACGACACTTAGACCAGGAAGGCCTGCAGCATTCTTGGAGTTGTTGGGGGAGCCATCTTCTCCACAGTGGTCTTCCAGTCTTTTGACATGTGTTTCGTCTGGTGGGCAATACAGTGTCCCAGGATGTAACTTGCTTCTGGCATCACTGGACTTTGTTCTTCCAGACCTTACGTTGCTGTTCTTCCAGGTAGAGTAGGAGAGACAAGGAATAGACTGTGCAGGTGTCGATGTCAACCACACAAAAGAGAAGGTCATCCACGTGTTGTAGAAGAGTGACTCTTGCATATTCTGCAATCCAGTTGACGAGGATGGAGGACATTGTCTTGGTGAAACTTGAAGGGTTTGTTTTTGAGCACCTTGAGGCAACATTGTCCATATGCACTGCACTGGTGCGTAAAAGCAGGCCTCCAGGTGGAGGGAAACACTGAAGAAGGTACTGGCCACCGTGAATACCGTTGCGGTGACTGGGACTCTTGAGAGCAGAGTGTGATGGTTCAGCACTGTTGGGGTTTCAAATACCGTAGCCTCTTTCGCGGCCTCCAGGCCTTGCACCATTCTGAACTCAGTGGGGTTTACAGTCTTTTTCTTCACTGTGGAAAGCTGGGATTGATTCCGATGGGCGAGGCAGCCCAGTTTGGCCTTGTCCTTCAGTATGCGGCAGGGGACTCCCATCTCCCGGCACAGAGCTGGCGAGAAAACAAGCCGTCTACTAGGATCCACATCATGAGAGATGACGACCAGCTGGCTTTCTTGTTCTCCACCAAGACAGTCACTGTGTTAGCACCTGCTCTGGTCACAGGGGGTCTTCTTGTTGGGACGTCTCCTTAAACGGCTGCTTTTCTCTCAGCACGGGCCATCAGTAGTTTCTTTTTCTCCAGCTCGGTCTCAGGTCAGTATTTGTGCACAAGTTTGAAGAGCTGAGTGGCCTTTTGCCGGTCTAGGGCCTGGGTGAACTGGTTGATTGCAGGGGCACCTCCTGGTGCTTGCAAAAGATGAACCTCTGGCGTTGGAGCTGGATGGGGTGTTGCCATTCCATGAAGCGAGTAGGGTCCTTCTTAAGTTGAATATCCTGGCCAATGTCAAAGTTCTCAGGCCGTCTTCTTAGGCGAGTTCACTTAGACCTTCAGTTGGTCAGAGACATCTCGACTCTGGGTGATGGAGTGGCTTTTCTGGTACTATGCCCAGCACCTCCTGTGATAGGTCTGCAGTGTGGTTTGTTTGAGGTTCCTGTTTCTTCTTGGGTCAGGGGTGAAGAAAGTGTCATGGTCCCATCTTCCTGGAACACTCTGGTCGCTTTCAGCTTCTGCAGTAGGTCCACTCCCAATAGGTTGAGGGTGCAGTTTTTTTACACAACAAACTGGGACATGATGGAGTGTTCTGGCTGAGTCCACACGCTCAGGGGCTTCATAATCTGGAAATATCTGACTTGACCATCAATTCCCATGCAGGAAGCAGAAGATTTGATAGATAGGTGAGGTTGCGGAGTTCCACAAGAAAAGATCTGACTACGCCATCCACTCTCAGGATATTGGTCCCACTGGTGGGGTTCCCTGTGGACTTGGTGTGCTCTTGTCCTATGGACGGGGTTCTTCACTGCTTTCTGTGTTTCTTCTTTTTCTGGGTGAAGTCAGTGTTCTGCACCGGTTCCGGAAATGACCAAACTCGCCACAGTTGTAACACTTGACATTCCTTCTGTCCCGGCGGGACTCAATCCTTTTTGCTACTGTGAGCAGGGTATCCATTGCTATTGACGTGTACTCAGGCCTGGCTGCTACCAGTGGTTTCCTGATTGGTTCTCTCAGTCCATGCACAAAAGCCTGTGCCAGCATCCGTCTGTGTGTCTGATCATGGGTAATGAGGCCCAAATCTTGAAACACTTGCATTACTCTGTCATGGAACTTCTCCACAGACTCTGTCTTGTCTTGACTCGTGACATGTAGGCTGAGAGTTTGTCCTGTCAGTCTGCTTTTGGCCCATTCTCTGAGTTGTTCAATTAGCTTTGGTCCTGTCTCCCAGGCATACGCATCTAACTCTGCTGGAAGCTTGAAGTGTTCTCTCATAATTGACCAGAATGCATCACCTGCTTTTATTTCCATTTCGGTCCAGAGATCAATCCAGGCTGCTGTATACGTTTGCTGGATCTGCTGCATTTTTTGGCAAAATAGCATGGGGTGTATCCCTGGGTCTGGCAGCATACTGATCACCTGGCTTGGGATGAAGGGCTCATAGGATGGTGCTTCTACCTGTCCCTGCTCTATTGATGCTTGTGTGTTTTCTTCCCTAGTATTGGGCAGCATGTGTGATGTTGCATCTTCATCTTCATCAGATAAGAAGTGACATGGTGTACTTGGTGTATACACTGGGTGAGATTTGGGCTTTAAAGTTGTCTTGCTGCATGGGGATTTCCCACTTCCTTGCTGAGGCTGCGGTGGATCAGTGTCATGGTTCCATGCTAGCAGCCCTGTAGCTATACCACCCCCCTGTGAAGCCCTAGCTGTGGGCTGTTGTGTCTGGGGCTACATGTAGCGTTTTGGGTAGGGAGATTTGCACTTTCTTCTCCTGATTTAATGACTAGCAATGTTTGTACTGTGCTTGGGATAGACAGGATGCCCTGTGCTGGAGACACTGAATACAGGGACACCACATTGCTTTGATTGGGCGTTGACCCAGTTGATAACGAAGCAGGAAAAAAAGGAAAAGAAGGGAGGTGCGCCTGAGAGGAGGAAGAAGGAGGAGAAAGATCTTCCCCGCTTCGTGCAGCCTGGGAGGGCATGGCTGGAGCTATGATGCCGTCTCCCAGTAGGGAGAGGTGGGGGCACCGCATGCTGCACAAGTGTCCCTGTACCATGGATTCTGTTGAGAACAGACTGAACATGTCCAATATTTCCCTTCACCATATGGGGGTGGTGATGGCTTAGCATCTTTCCCTATCTTGTACACATAAAAATCATATCCTGGCTTGTTCACATATCTTTCTGAACTTCCTAAGCGATGCAAGTTTACTGCCACTTTATACCATGCATTTGCATCAGTCAGCAATTTGGAATCTACTAGCTTCCCTTTTCTATTTTTCAATACATCCTGCCATTCTGCAGCTAGGAGTCTGCCCTTCTTATGGATTTCACACACTTTCATGAGCTGTCTGTAATTTTTTACATACTTTACTCCTTCTTGTTCAGCTACCAGCTGGGGGGCAGTTTTCTCTCCAGGGAGCATAAGACTCTCCTGCTTGCCCATCTTGTTCCCCATTTTAAAAAGAGAAATCTTTCCAAAACAAAAACTTCAACACGAAAGTTTGATTGAGAAGAAGAAAAAAAAAAAAAAAAATTATTATGTCCTCGCCGAATGCCCGACGGGAGGGGCTAGTCAAACCGCTGCGTAGTTTGTGTGTGCTCTCTCCCTCAGCCTGTAATTCTCCTTATCTATGGGGTGACCTTGGTCTAAAGCAGGCTGGTAAAGGAGAAAAAAAAAATGGTTGGAGAATAAAACTCTAAAATAAATTGATTAACTCTCCAAAATTATTTAAAAAATGTACTTAAAAGAAAACTTTAAAAACAAAAGTTAGATTTAGTAAAAAACTCTAGAAAAAGAAAAAAAAAATAAATTCACCAAAAAGGGGAGAAAAGAAAAACCGTATTAATCATAAAACTCTGAAAAACAACCCTTGTTACTAAAACAGCTAATTAAAAAAACAGAAAAGAGGTGGAAAAAACTGATTGTAAAATGATAAAAAACAAAGGTTTTGTCTGGTAGCGTAGACTTTTTTCCTACCGCCCTCTGGAATGTCAGCTGGCTGCTGCCAGCACTTCCCCCCTCCCTTATATCTCTGCTTGCTGTCTCTCCAGACACTGAAATCACGTAAAAAAAAAAAAAAAATTTATTATTCCTCAGAATAGCAAAAAATGAATATAGTTCAGTCTGAATGCCTGAGAATTTTCACGTTAAAACCTGTAGCCAAAAAAAAAAAAATCTAGCTTAAAAAAGATCAAAACCAGGAAACAGATGTAACAACGTGATTAGCAGAGGAGGGGGGGTCAAATAGGTTTTCTCGCTGCTACAGCCAGCAGTGAATGAGATACTGACAGAGCGCACGGAGATGTGATTTAAAGCGACAGTACCTGATACAGACAGTTGACACGTACAATGAGACAGACACCCGGGAGAATACGAATCCCTCTTTTGATGATCTGTGACCCATACAAGCTGTTCTGGTAACTGATAACTCACCAATTGCACTGAGCACGGTGAGGCTCGAGGTCTATCGCTCTCTGTACCGTACGCCCTGGACGGTGCGCCGGTCACAGTAATCTGCAATAGCCTTAATCAAAATTCTCACTATCCACGTCTGATTTGACTGGGATGGCCTCCCGGTGCGTGGATGAATCCACGTCTGATTTGACTGGGATGGCCTCCCGGTGCGTGGACGATTTTTGTGAGAACTTTTCCAGCAATTTGTCTTTTGCTATACAGCCCCCAGATGACACATTCAAGCTGCTCTGGTAACTGATAACTCACCAATTGCACTGAGCGCCGTGAGGCTCGAGGTCTATCGCTCTCTGTACCGTACACCCTGGCCGGTGCGCCGGTCACAGTAATCTGCAATAGCCTTAATCAAAATTCTCACTATCCACGTCTGATTTGACTGGGATGGCCTCCCGGTGCGTGGACGAATCCACGTCTGATTTGACTGGGATGGCCTCCCGGTGCGTGGACGATTATTGTGAGAACTTTTCCAGCAATTTGTCTTTTGCTATACAGCCCCCAGAAATCAGCAAGCAAAAACACAGTCACCGTTCCAACTTTCTTCCGGTTCACATAAAACATGAAACATATACAGCACAGCAGCAAACAACTCGGCTTATATCCCAGGGCTTTTGGATTAGGGTATGGACTTTTTACACAACCTGGGAATGCGGTGATGACCACGTCCGACCGGCTGGAAGTGTAGGCTAGGACTAGGCACAGGGAACATTCAGGTAAGATGACAGAGTTTTCTTACCTTACTTATGGAGCTGCAGTCTCCGTCCCGTGTGCCAAGGCCAGGGCCAACACCCCCGTCTCTCCGGTCGGCCGGGTCCTCGTGCGTTTCGTCCAATGCCCCACGTTGGGCGCCAACTGTTATGGAAATTTAATTAGGATAAATTTATCCTTCCGTGTTTGCTGCTTGCTTTTCCAAATCTCTATTTAATGTCTTTTTGAGCGCTCAGAACGAAATGAGACTGTCCACACGAAAGTGTCAGTATAGCAGTTCGTCAAAGACATACATTTATTGTTCATTCAAGGTTTTATACGTTTACAAAAAGGGGCTGGTTAGTCAATTAACATACAATTAAAAGCTGCTAGATTATTGGCTGTTCTAGTGTAAGTATGATAATCATGGTAAAAGAGCTGAAGTTGCAGAATTATTGTTTTATATTCTTTTGACCTAGTTGTCTTGCATGACTATAAGGTAAACAACAGATATCTAATAAGACTCCATGTACTTGTTCCTTATGAAGGCCTTATGAAGGCCAGATTAGTTTAAAATGACTGATTATAGCTGGCATGAGCACAAGATTTTTAGCAAGTGAGATCTATCTAACTGTGAACTGTGAATACATATATGTGAATATACTTTGAATATATGGAATACATATATATTTCCATGACAGTGCCAAGGTTAGATGAGTATTAGATGAGAGTGTGAGGATTTCTTTTAACCACTATGTTAGAATGCGGTCTCAATCCCTGGATTTTGCTTTAGGCATCTGTTACAATTTTACTTTTAAGGGAGTTTTCCAATGTTGTTTTTGCTATCATAGTTCTCTCTAAAACCTTTTGAATATGGAGTGGTTTAGTTATATCCTCGGCACAACCTTGGTTCACTTAGATGTGTGGCCCTAACAGTTGAAGAGAAAATTTAAGATCCAGATGAACATTTGAAACCATTCTCCAAGTTCATACTAAATCACACAATGTTGTACTTTAATATTAAAACCTGCTGGAATATTTTTCAGCCAAAGAAAACTGTCTGGGATATTCTGGGCTCAAATGAGCTTAAAGTCTATAAAAATAACCTTATTGTTATTGTTGAGTCCAAGACCCAGGAACTTTTGTATTTGCAGAACTAATTCTAAGATTTGAATTTCAGTCCTGGCATTTGAAGGAACACAAGGCTAACTTTACAATCTACGTAGTTCACCCAGAACTTTGGAAAGGTGCCAACAATTTTGTCTGACCCATTTTGGGGATTTTATGTGAAATTCCGTAAAATTTGCCTGTTTTTTCTATTTCTTTTGTATTGCTCTAATACATGCAAAAGAACTAAACATATAACAAAACATGTAATTGCAGTAATTGGGAGAAATACTTAATTTTCTGAAACAATTTCAAGGGTGCCACAAATATGTGCTCCATGGTGCCCTATAATGCCCCTAATTTAGCAATGCTCCTCGTGCTGCCCCAAATAGTAATAATACCCCTTTTGTGCCCACACATTAATAGTGCCTTCGCTGTTCTCCCACATGGTAATAGTGACACTATTGTGCCTCCAAATACTGTAGCACTAGTGCCCTCATTGTGCCCCACGTAGTACGGTAATATAGTAATAGTTCTCCCATTGTGCCTCCATATAATAATAATGCCCTTTTTGTGCTTCCAAATATTAAATAGTGCCCCTTTTGTGTCTCAATATAGTATGGCACTCGCTCAGTGCCTACATATAGTATGAATGCCTTCATGGGTGCCTCCTAACAGTAATAGAGCACCTATTGTGTCTTCACAAAGCAATCGTGCACCTATTTTGTCCCACATAGTAAAATAGTAATAATTCTTCCATTGCGCCAGCATATAGTGGTAGTGCTCTTATTATCTCCACATAATGAATAGTGCCCCTCTGTGGCACTACATAGTATTAATTCCCCCTCGCACCTACATACAGTATGAGTGCCCCCTCCCCTGGGTGCTTCCATAAAGAGAAGTGCCCCTATTGTGCCTCTTTGTAGAAATAGTGCATCATCTGTGCCTGTTATATAGTGATGATACCCCCCGTGACTGATTATAATACTGTCGGATGGGCAGTCAGACTGGGATATACAGATAGATTAGACAGACAGAGGAATATTAATAGAAACATAGGTAGAGACTGAGACATACATTGACAAGCAAAAGGGTAACAATGTTTTGAACTGTTGGCTTTCAGGCTCCATATCTCACCATCCACTACTGCTTTGATCGTGAGACTACCATCATTTTATAGACAATCATCTTGGCTATCTCATACATAAATTTGAATTGAAACTATTTAGCATATGATTAGTTATGCAGATTCTTGTCATGTCACTGCATTGTCACTGTTTTGCTCCAAAAATCTAAATGATAATTTTTATAAACGTTCAAATCATTGTCACCCTTTTGATCGTCAGTGTATGAATTAGCTACATTGAAGATGCTTTACAATATAAGGAAATTCAAATAAGATTGTCAGATATAGTAGGAAGCAAATAATCTAAAACCATGAAATGATTCAGGTTGGGAATTAAGGGTCTGTGTCTATGGATATCCCTGAGGAGAGTCGAAGCTTGATAAAGAGACATTCATTGTACATATCACAAAATGTCTGTATTTATATATAAATTAAGTATATTAATATTTTAACTAGGTAACAGTTTACATGGCATAATAATAATAATAATAATAATTTTATTTCTATAGCGCCAACATATTCCGCAGCACTTTACATTATAGAGGGGATTTGTACAGACAATAGACATTACAGCATAACAATAAACACAGATCAAAGTAGATACCAAGAGGAATGAGGGCCCTGCTCGCAAGCTTACAATCAATGAGGAAAAAGGGGAGACACAAAAGGTGGATGGTAACAATTGCTTTCATTGTTCGGACCAGCCATAGTGTAAGAATCGGGTGTTCATGTAATTCTGCATGAACCATTAACAGCAAATGTATGACACAGAGGGCTATTAAATGTATAAAGCGGGTGAGAACATAATAAGAGGTACATGATTATGGTAGAAATTTTTTTTTTTTGAATGGGCCAACAGGGATAGTTAGGTTAATGCGTTGAGGCAGTATGCCAGTCTGAACAAATGCATTTTTAGGGCACGCTTAAAACTGTCGGGATTGGGGATTAATCGTATTACCTGGGTAGTGCATTCCAAACAATTGGCGAAGCACGTGAAAAGTCTTGAAGACGAGAGTGGGAGGTTCTGATTATTGAGGATGCTAACCTCAGGTTATTAGCAGAACGGAGGGCACGGGTAGGATGGTAGACTGAGACGAGGGAGGAGATGTAGGGTGATGCTGAGCCATGGAGTGCTTTGTGAGTGAGGATAATAAGTTTGTACTGGATTCTGTAGTGGATGGGTAACCAGTGTAATGACTGGCACAAGGTAGAGGCATCGGTATAACGATTGGTGAGGAATATTATCCTGGCTGCAGCATTCAAGACAGATAGGAGAGGGGAGAGTTTGGTAAGAGGGAGACCGATTAGTAGAGAGTTATAATAGTCCAGACGAGAATGAATAAGAGAAACAGTAAGAGTTTTTGCAGAGTCGAAAGTAAGAAAAGGTCGAATTCTAGAGATGTTTTTGAGGTGGAGATAACAAGAGCGAGCCAGTGATCGGATATGGGGGTGAATGAAAGCTTGGAATCAAGCTCTACCCTCTCCTAGTGTATTCTCACCCATCCCTGTAGACTGTGAGCCCTCGCGGGCAGGGTCCTCTCTCCTTCTGTACTTATGCGTCCCTTGTCTAGCACATGTTTATTGTATCTGTCTATATTTTTCCCCTTTTCATATGTAAAGCGCCATGGAATAAATGGCGCTATATAAATATATAATAATAATAATCAAGTATGACCCCAAGACAGTGGGCATGTTGCTGGGGAGTAATGGTGGAACCACACACAGAGATGGCAATGTCAGGCAAGGGTAGGTTAGTAGAGGGAGGAAACACGAGGAGTTCCGTTTTTGATAGGTTCAGTTTCAGATAGAGGGAGGACATGATGTTAGAGACAGCGGTAAGACAATCACTGGTGTTTTCTAAAAAGGCAGGCGTGATAACGGGTGAAGAAGTGTATAATTGGGTGTCATCAGCATAGAGATGGTACTGGAAACCAAATCTACTGATTGTTTGTCCAATAGGGGCAGTATACAAAGAGAAGAGGAGGGGGCCTAGGACTGATCCTTGAGGAACCCCAACAGTAAGGGGAAGATGAGAGGAGGAGGAACCAGCGAAAGATACAGTGAAGGAACGGTCAGAGAGATAGGAGGAGAACCAGGAGAGAATGGTGTCCTTGAGGCCGATGGAGCGGAGCATAGTGAGGAGGAGCTGATGGTCCACAGTGTTGAATGCTGCAGAGAGATCCAAGAGAATTAGCATGGAGTAGTGACCATTAGATTTAGCTGTTAGAAGATCATTAGAGACTTTAGTGAGGGCAGTTTCAGTAGAGTGTAAAGAGCAGAAACCAGATTAAAGAGGGTCGAGAAGAGAGTTATCTGAAAGATAGCGAATAAGATGGGTGTGGACCAGGCATTCCAGGAGTTTAGAGATGAAGGGAAGATTAGAGACAGGTCTATAGTTAGCGGCACAGTTTTGGTCGAGGGATGATTTTTTAAGTAATGGATGTATGATGGCATGTTTAAATGAGGAGGGAAAGATACCGAAGAGAGAGAGAGGTTTAATATTTTTGTTAGGTGAGAGGTGACAGCAGAGGAAAGGGACTGGAGGAGATGTGATGGAATGGGGTCACTGATGCAAGTGGTAGGGCGAGAAGATGCAAGGAGCCTGATAACTTCTTCTTCTGTGACTGGTTCAAAGTCAGAGAGTGAGCTGGATGCAGTGGAGGAGGGAGGACAGTGCATGGTATGAGGGGATTGGGAGATAATTTCCTGTCGGATGTGGTCAATTTTTTCTTTGAAATAACTGGCCAGATCATCAGCGCGCAGATCGTGGTTGGAGCCTGCACTTTTGGGTTCAGTAGGGAGTGAAAAGTGTCAAAGAGATGTTTAGGGTTATTTGATAGTGAGGTGATGAGGGTGTTGAAATAGGTTTGTTTGGAGAGGTGAAGGGCAGAGTTGTATGTTTTAAGCATAAACTTGTAATGTATGAAATCTTCGGATAGATTAGATTTCCTCCACAGACGTTCGGTGCACCTGGAGCACCGCTGCAGGAAACGTGTTTGCAGCGTGTGCCACGGTTGTCGGCGTCTGTGTCGTATTGTTCTATGTATAGGAGGTGCAGTTTCATCCAGGACACTTTGCAGGGTTTCATTGTATTGCTTCAGTGCAGAATCTGGACATGAGAGAGAGGAGATAGGGGCCAACAATGACTGCAAGTTCTTCATAAGTTTCTGGGTGTTAATGGATTGTATGTTTCTATATGTGTGGAAAGTTGGGTGACCTGAGCGGGATGGCAGTTCTTGATAGAGAATGAAAGAAGGTTGTGGTCAGAGAGCGGGAGAGGGGAGTTTGTGAAATCATCCACTGAGCAAAGCTGGGAGAAAACCAAGTTGAGGGAGTTTCCATCTTCATGCGTGGGGAGTTAGTATGCTGCAAGAGGCCGAAAGAAGAGGTTAGAGATAAAAGGTGAGAGGCAGATGGGGAGAGGGGAAGAGCAATGGGGATGTTGAAATCACCCATGATGAGAGTGGAGATATCACAGGAAAGAAAATGTGGAAGCCAGGTGGCAAATTGATCCAGGAACTGATGACAAGGGCCGGGAGGACGATACACCACTGCCACTCGCATGGAGAAGGGGATGTAGAGTCTGATAGCATGGACCTCAAAAGAAGGGAAGACAAGTGAGGGTACTTGAGGGATAACTTGAAAAGTACATTTGGGTGATAAGAGCAGACCAACGCCTCCACCTGCTCTGTTGTCCGATCTTGGGGTATGAGAGAAGTGTAGTCCATCATATGAGAGAGCAGCAGCAGCGGTGGTGTCTGACTGCTGGATCCAGGTTTCAGTAAGAGCTAGACGGTTAAGAGAATTTGAAAGGAAGAAGTCATAAATGAAGGGGAGTTTATTACACACTGAGCGAGAATTCCAAAGGGCACAATTGAAAGAGACAGAAGGCATGCAGGGAATATTAATAAGATTAGAGGAGTTTCTGAGTGTAGCAGTTGGAAGGTTTGACTTGCTATAACATGGGGGGCCGGGGTTTGGAGCAATATCTCCTGCGACTAAAAGAAGGAGAATAGAAAGAGTGAGCAGATGGTTAAGTGATTTGTGAGAGCGTCTTGTGTGTTGGATGGTGGGACTGAGAGGATTTGTGCTGTTCAGCAGTGTAAAAAGAGCGTGAGTGCTATACATAGGAGAGGAAAGGATAGAGGGGCCGATATGGATGGAGTGTAAAGGGGTAATACAAGGGCGGTGGATGTGAGTGAATGCAGCAGCCAGGATATAAATTATACAGATGCATATGGTGAATATGTGTTGTAATCCAAATGTAGAGGGAAAAGATTTTTTAATTTGCCTTACCTGTCTCCTTCCCTGTCTACCTGCCATGTATAACTGCGGCAATACTTTGATACATGTACTTCAATTACATGTACATAAATGCTACCCCTGCATAAATGCTTCCCCAGACTATGCCTCAATATATAGGAGGCTAGATCTAAGAACTTTTTTTTTTCCTCTCTCACTCGTTAGCAATCAGTCAAACTAAGTTGAGACAGCTGGATACAATAAATGTAGTGAGCAGATAAACAAGTGTCCAGGCCTACACGGATCATAAACCACTTTGAAAAGTTACTTGACCTCATATCATAAGAGGACAAGCACAGAGTAAGTTTAAATAACTATATACCTGTAACGGGTCTGGTAGGTGAAACCACTGAGCTTTATTATACAAGACAGTATACTTGTAAGAGAGCAGGTGGCGCCCGGGGAATACGGACAGGAATTCACGGGAAGTGACCAGGGCAGTCTCTGGGTAGGCAGGTTGTCACGGCAAGTGACCAGGGCAGTCTCTGGGTAGGCAGGTTGTCACGGCAAGTGACCAGGGCAGTCTCTGGGTAGGCAGGTTGTCACAGCAAGTGACCAGGGCAGTCTCTGGGCAGGCAGGTTGTCACAGCAAGTGACCGGGGCAGTCTCTGGGCAGGCAGGTTGTCACAGCAAGTGACCAGGGCAGTCTCTGGACAGGCAGGTTGTCACAGCAAGTGACCAGGGCAGTCTCTGGACAGGCAGGTTGTCACAGTAAGTGACCAGGACAGTTTCTGAATAGACAGGCTTATACGACCTGAGATGTTGGAGCCTCCTGGTAGGCTGCAGTCTGATGGCAGATGATCGCTCCCAAGCGAGCAGGCAGGAGTCTCTGGAGTAGCCGGTGATCACTGCTGGAGATGTCCGAACCTTCGGATAAAGCTGCAGTCGGATGGCAGATGATCGCTCCCAAGTGAGCAGGCAAGAGTCTCTGAAGTAGCCGGTGATCACTGCTGATGAAGTCCGAACCTTCGGATAGAGCTGCAGTCGGATGGCAGATGATCGCTCCCAAGTGAGCAGGCAAGAGTCTCTGTAATCGCCGGGGATCACTGCAGGTGATGTCCGAACCTCCGGGGAGGGCTGCAGTCAGATGGCAGACAGCAAACAGACGGGTAACAGGCAGGCAACTGGAAACAGGAGCTGAGGGCTGAAGCAGAGTTATACAGTGCAACAACAACATTGCTCGGGCACCTCCATTAAGGAGGAAGCCCTTAATATAGGGTGGAGTCCTCCGGCATTGGCCGGAGACTAATTTGGAAAATGCGCGCGGCTCCTTTAAGAGCGGGGAGGGCGCGGGCCCAGCAGGGCGGAATGAGGACGCCGAGGATGCTGGGGGTGCTGAGGACGCTGAGGGCGCTGAGGACGCTGGGGGCGCTGAGGACGCAGAGCGCTGGTAAGGGGAACGGCGTCCCTGCCTGGCAGAGGGCCGGGACGCCGATGCTACAGTACCCCCCCTCTAGGCCCCCCCTCTTTAGGCCAGAAAGAAATTTAGCTAGGATGAGAGGGGCATGGATGTTCTCCCGAGGCTCCCACGTTCTCTCCTCAGGACCAAACCCCTTCCAATCCACCAAAAAATAAGTCTTTCTTCCTACCCTTTTTGTGGCCATAATGTTCTCTACCTCAAATTCATCATCAGCAGACACTGGAGCAGGAGGTGTACCTGTAGACTTGAAAAAAGAGTTAAGTACCACAGGTTTGAGGAGAGACACATGAAAAGAGTTAGGAATTCGCAAATTGGCCGGGAGTTTCAGTTTATAGGACACTGGGTTGATCTGCCTGATGACCTCAAAAGGACCGATAAACCGAGGACCTAACTTGTAGGAAGGAATTTTGAGCCGAACATATTTGGACGAAAGCCAGACTTTGTCCCCAGGACGGAATTGAGGAGGATCCAGACGTTTCTTGTCAGCATGTCTTTTCATGCGCTCGGATGACTGAATGAGTGCGGACCGGGTACTCTCCCAGATGGAGGAGAATTCTCTAACCAGAGATTCCGCAGCTGGATTGTCCACAGAGATGGAAACGGGGACAGGAATCCGAGGGTGCTGACCGAAGACTATAAAAAACGGAGACTTGGTGGACGATTCGCTCTCGTGATTATTGTAAGAGAATTCGGCCCAAGGCAGGAGCTCCACCCAATCAGAATGATGAGCATTAACGAAGTGTCGGAGATAGCTGGTCAGATTCTGATTTATTCGCTCAACTTGTCCATTGGACTGTGGGTGGTAAGCGGAGGAGAAATCCAAGGTGACGTCTAGTAACTTACAAGTAGCTCTCCAGAAACGTGAAGTGAACTGTACCCCACGATCCGACACAATGTGACGAGGCAAACCATGGAGACGGAAGATGTGGCGGATAAAGTCTTTAGCCAACTGGGGTGCAGACGGAAGACCTGGCAGAGGAATGAAGTGAGCCATCTTGGAAAAGCGGTCAGCGACCACCCAAATGACCGTACAACCGGCAGAGACGGGCAGATCTGTAATGAAGTCCATGGCTATATGTTGCCAGGGAGCAGCGGGTACAGGAAGCGGAAGAAGACGGCCGGCAGGCAGGTGTCTCGGAACTTTGCTGCGGGCACAGGAGACACAGGCAGAAACAAAGTCTATTACGTCTTTGTGCAGGGTAGGCCACCAATAATGCCGGGTAATGAGTTGGAGGGTCTTTTTCTGACCAGCGTGGCCAGCGAGTTTAGACGAATGACCCCAATGTAGAATTCTCTTCCGATCAGTCTCTGATACGAACGTCTTACCAGGAGGGAGACGGTTTAGACTCACGGGAGCCACCTGCATCACTCTGGCGGGATCGATGATATGTTTAGGCTCATCTTCGAGATCCGACACCAGGAAGGACCGGGACAAGGCATCCGCCTTGATGTTTTTGTCAGCCGGGCGAAAATGCAAGAGAAAATCAAAACGGGCAAAAAACAAGGACCACCGGGCTTGGCGAGGGTTAAGTCTCTGAGCATGCTGAAGGTAAGACAGATTTTTGTGGTCCGTGTAGATGATTACCGGATGAAGAGCCCCCTCGAGTAGGTAACGCCACTCCTCCAATGCCAATTTAATGGCCAATAACTCTCGATCTTCTATGGAGTAGTTGCGCTCGGAGGAGGAGAAGAGTTTGGAGAAGAAACCACAGGAAACCATCTTCCCGGATGAAGATTTTTGAGTAAGTACCGCTCCGGCTCCAGCAGAGGAAGCGTCCACCTCCAGGAAGAACTGCTTGTTGCCGTCCGGGCGATGCAGCACTGGAGCGGAAGAGAAGGCTTGTTTCAAGGAAAGAAAGGCCTCCTCTGCTTCGGGCGTCCACTGTTTGGGGTTAGCATCCTTGCGGGTGAGCGCTGAGATTGGAGCAGTCCTGGAAGAGAAGTGCGGTATGAAGAGACGGTAATAGTTAGCGAATCCCAGGAACCGCTGAATGGCCTTCAACCCCTCTGGTCGGGGCCACTTCTCGATGGCAGACAGTTTCTCCGGATCCATTCGTAGGCCTGTCTGAGAGATAATGTAGCCCAGAAACGGAAGCGAGGTCTGCTCAAAGAGGCACTTCTCATATTTGGCGAAGAGGTGATTCTGCCTGAGCCTGAGCAGAACCTGACGAACATCCCTCCGGTGAGACTGGAGATCCGGAGAGAAGACCAAGATGTCGTCAAGGTACACCACAACGCAGGAGTAGAGGAGGTCCCGGAAGATGTCATTGACCAACTCCTGAAAGACTGCTGGAGCATTACAGAGACCAAAGGGCATAACCAGATACTCGTAGTGGCCATCCCGGGTGTTGAATGCCGTCTTCCATTCATCTCCTCGACGGATACGAACCAGGTTGTATGCTCCACGAAGATCCAGTTTAGTGAAGACTCTAGCCCCTCTAAGACGATCAAACAACTCCGGAATGAGCGGAAGAGGGTACTTATTCTTCACTGTGATCAAATTTAGGCCTCTGTAGTCAATACAGGGACGGAGAGATCCGTCTTTCTTTTTTACAAAAAAGAAACCTGCTCCCGCGGGGGAGGTAGATTTACGGATGAATCCTTTCGCTAAATTCTCCTCGATATATTCTGACATCGACCTGGTCTCTGCAGTGGACAATGGGTAAATACGCCCACGGGGAGGCGTAGTACCGGGTAGCAGGTCGATCGGGCAATCATATGGTCTATGCGGGGGTAATGTCTCTGCTTCCTTTTTATTAAAGACATCCGCAAATGACCAATATGGAATCGGGAGTCCAGGTAGATTAGCAGGTGTAGGAGAAGAACGGACGGGATGGACAGGCACCAGACACGTTTTATGACAGTCCTGTCCCCAGCGAAGAATCTCTCCATTCTGCCAGTCGAGCACGGGTGCATGTTTTTGGAGCCAAGGCAGACCTAGCAAGAAAGCATGAGAGAGTCCAGGTAAAACATGAAACGAGATGCTCTCAGAATGCAACATTCCCACCTGCAGGGTTATGGCTTCGGTGATAAGTTGGATGGGACGAGGTAGGAGACCCCCATCCACAGCAGCAACAGATACTGGTTCAACCAGAGGTTTGGTGGGAATGCGATACTTCTCTACTAGAGCCTGTGAAACAAGATTCCCAGCTGCTCCAGAATCAAGTTGGGCCAGTTCGAAGTAACGGTTCTTACCGATGAGAATAGAGACAGACAGCAGCAGAGATGAAGAGGATTTATTCTGGTCTAGGTGGACCTCTCCGAGCGAACCTAGACACAGGCATTTCCCGACCTCTCCGGACAGGTACGGATCCAGTGCTCCTTACTGCCACAGTAGAAGCAACTCCTCTCGGCACGGCGTGAGTCCTGACGGGCTTTGACCATCTTGGTCTGGTCGACCTGCATAGGCTCAGCAGTGTGAATCTGGGGAGAAACGGAAAGGGTTATAGGTCTCTGAAACGAGGGTGCAAGACGAGGAAACCCTCTCTCACGGGTGACCTCTTTGGCACGTTCCTGGAACCGTAGATCAATTCGATTGGCAAGATTTATTAAATCATCAAGGGAGGTTGGAATGTCCCGACCGGCAAGTTCATCTTTAATATGGCCGGACAGACCCTCCCAGAAGACCGAAATCAGGGCGTTATTGTCCCAAGCCAACTCTGAGGCTAGAGTACGGAACCGTATGGCATATTGACCAATGGTGAGACTCTCCTGACGGAGACGCAACAGAGATGATGCAGAGGAGGTCTTCCGTCCAGGTTCGTCGAATACCTTCCGGAAGGCCGAGAGAAAAGCAGGCAGGTCAGATACCAGAGGATCTTCTCTCTCCCAGAGAGGATTAAGCCAGGCCAGAGCCTCTCCGGTGAGATGGGACATGATGAAGGCAATTTTGGCCCGGTCAGAGTTAAACTGGTGTGCCAGGAGTTCGAAATGCAGGGTGCACTGGTTAATAAAACCACGAGCCAGAGCAGGGTCGCCTCCAAACCTAGGAGGAGCTGAAAGTCGGGGTCCGGGAATGGAAACCACGGAATTGGGAAGCAGCGAGGCTGCCGGATTATGAGTCATGGCTCCAGCGGTGGTTGCTGGTGATGAATTCAGAGTGTCCAGGCGGGAATTGACGTTCCGCAGGTGACCCAGGATGGCCTCCTGTTGCGACCTCTGGCGAGATAGTTCATGACATAATTCCGGGAGTGAAGGGGTTTGGGTGCCACCGGGTTCCATGGCCCGAGCAAACTGTAACGGGTCTGGTAGGTGAAACCACTGAGCTTTATTATACAAGACAGTATACTTGTAAGAGAGCAGGTGGCGCCCGGGGAATACGGACAGGAATTCACGGGAAGTGACCAGGGCAGTCTCTGGGTAGGCAGGTTGTCACGGCAAGTGACCAGGGCAGTCTCTGGGTAGGCAGGTTGTCACGGAAAGTGACCAGGGCAGTCTCTGGGTAGGCAGGTTGTCACAGCAAGTGACCAGGGCAGTCTCTGGGCAGGCAGGTTGTCACAGCAAGTGACCGGGGCAGTCTCTGGGCAGGCAGGTTGTCACAGCAAGTGACCAGGGCAGTCTCTGGACAGGCAGGTTGTCACAGCAAGTGACCAGGGCAGTCTCTGGACAGGCAGGTTGTCACAGTAAGTGACCAGGACAGTTTCTGAATAGACAGGCTTATACGACCTGAGATGTTGGAGCCTCCTGGTAGGCTGCAGTCTGATGGCAGATGATCGCTCCCAAGCGAGCAGGCAGGAGTCTCTGGAGTAGCCGGTGATCACTGCTGGAGATGTCCGAACCTTCGGATAAAGCTGCAGTCGGATGGCAGATGATCGCTCCCAAGTGAGCAGGCAAGAGTCTCTGAAGTAGCCGGTGATCACTGCTGATGAAGTCCGAACCTTCGGATAGAGCTGCAGTCGGATGGCAGATGATCGCTCCCAAGTGAGCAGGCAAGAGTCTCTGTAATCGCCGGGGATCACTGCAGGTGATGTCCGAACCTCCGGGGAGGGCTGCAGTCAGATGGCAGACAGCAAACAGACGGGTAACAGGCAGGCAACTGGAAACAGGAGCTGAGGGCTGAAGCAGAGTTATACAGTGCAACAACAACATTGCTCGGGCACCTCCATTAAGGAGGAAGCCCTTAATATAGGGTGGAGTCCTCCGGCATTGGCCGGAGACTAATTTGGAAAATGCGCGCGGCTCCTTTAAGAGCGGGGAGGGCGCGGGCGCGCGCCCTAAGTCCAGCAGCAGGGAAGGAGCGCGCGGGCCCAGCAGGGCGGAATGAGGACGCCGAGGATGCTGGGGGTGCTGAGGACGCTGAGGGCGCTGAGGACGCTGGGGGCGCTGAGGACGCAGAGCGCTGGTAAGGGGAACGGCGTCCCTGCCTGGCAGAGGGCCGGGACGCCGATGCTACAATACCATTATATATGCTGCTAAGATGAATAACATAGATGGGACACATGCAGGATTAACTGAAGTAACTTGTAATAGGTAAATACCATTATATATGCTGCTAAGATGAATAACATAGATGGGACACATGC
This sequence comes from Oophaga sylvatica, assembly GCA_033576555.1. NCBI lineage: Eukaryota > Metazoa > Chordata > Amphibia > Anura > Dendrobatidae > Oophaga > Oophaga sylvatica. The sequence goes on from JARQOD010000004.1 coordinate 319,174,096, forward strand.
AGGATTCACTGAAGTAACTTGCAATAGTTAAATACCATTATATATGCTGCTAAGATGAATAACATAGATGGGACACATGCAGGATTCACTGAAGTAACTTGCAATAGTTAAATACCTGTAAGAAGAGAATAAAGATGTGTGTTAGAATCAGCCATGTATAACTGCGGCAATACTTTGATACATGTACTTCGATTACATGTACATAAATGCTACCCCGGCATAAGGTAATAAATATATGGGAGGAATGTTAAGGCGTCAGCTAATCTGTGGCTACATGCTCCCGAGACTGCATCAAATAATTGTTTTTAAGCATAAGGATTTTTCCTCCATTCCTCAATTATTTTAGGATATTCTGTACAATTGAACTTTTAATGATGTTGGCTTAACTGTTCTTTAAACATTTCAACCAATTTTTTCTTTTTTTTCCATTATTTGACATTTTGTTTAAATAATGCTTTTTTAACATGAGTATGTACTTCATAAAACATGATTAAACAGGCCACTGACAGCAAAGTTTCATAACTTATTTACAATGAATTGTAACTCTTTCGCTGACAACATAATTTTGCCATTTTGCTTTTTCTGGGTTTTACTGGCCTCCACACCCCACTACACATTTTTTTTCCAGTAGAAAGTAATCTGTTTTCTCAACATCTAATTACATACATTTTATTGGTTAGAAAGCGCTATTTTTAAGGAAATAATTTTCTAAGTGTGTAATTACACCATCAGTTTAGCTGCCTAATATCAAAGGACTTAAAGAGAACTTGTTATAAAAAAAAGGCAAAACAGTTTTTACCTACAGCCGTAGCACTAATCGGCGGTTAAATGCAATTTTAAACATATTCGGCAGTCTAACTGTATGTGCAACTTCAAGGAGTAAATGTACATATGCAACCACTTGGTTCCAGTTAAGTAGGCAGCAGTCACCGCTCTCGACAAGGCGAGCGCACTGTAAACATGACTTCCTGAACCATCTAGCTCAGTGCACACAGCCCCGAGCGACTGCAGAGAGAATATTTGCTCATTTTTTCCCTGCAGCCATACATCCAGTTACACTGTTGCCCATGTTATACACTATATTTACCAGCAGATTAAATTATGGCTGCAGGTCAATACTGTTTTTTATGAAAGGTTCCCTTTAAAGTAATTCAACAATTGAAAAGTATTATTGAAATTTTTTATTAAAAACAGACTAAGATGGACACTGGTATAGGGTGACCACTGGCAGGATCTTTTTTCCTTCATTTATATCGGTCAAGTGTCAATAGATATCAATAAATGCCAATGGATAGTCTGCAGCTATCCACAGCTTTCTGATGCAAATGTCACGCTGTATAGCAGATATATATATATGTGATGACAGTAATCTATATCAAAAGGGCAACATACAATATAACATGCGCATAGATATATGATAACATAGAATTACCTGACAGAAAGTCCAGTGGGTCAATACGGAATCCGTTATACGCTGTCTCCGGCTAGAGGGTGACCGGGGTCTATGCTGACCCTAAACTGGGGTCCTAACTAATCCCTCTACCTGGAGGTACTGTTAAAGGTACAGAGGTCCAGGCCACCAGCGTAAACCCTGTCTCCTATCAATCCCTGCCAACTGTAATCTAGTCCTAAGAAGGACCCTGATTACCACCAAAGGGAATGAACAGGTAATGGTTAATGAACAGAAAGACATACAAGAAAGACAAGAAATAAAGTAAATAAAGTCTTACATACAACACTCACACACAGTAGGAACACCTAAGGTCTCAGAGATAAACTATAAGCTATAAGAGTAAAAACAACTAAGGAGCTCTTAGCTTAAGTATTCTCAGAACCGATCCAGTCTGCTAGACTACATAAAGGCTTTCACCGGCATCTAACAAGCAGACTGGCAGGTATATGAAGGAATCTAATTAGAACATAATCAAAAGCAGCCGGGCGAGGCTGGACCTAGTCTTAGCAAAGAGCTAGGTAAAATTAACTCCCTCATTACCAAACACAAAGAAACAGCAACTCAGCTGTGAGAAGTCAGAGTGTGTAATCGCGACGATCCTTGTGGCGATACACCCATGACAGTACCCCCCCTCTACGAGGGGACTCCGGACCCTCAGGGCCAGGTCTGCCCGGGTGAGTTGTGTGAAAGGTCCGAACCAATCGATCTGCGTTAACATCAGACGCAGGGACCCACGTCCTCTCCACAGGACCATACCCCCTCCAATGAACCAAGTACTAAAGGGATCGGCGACTGAGACGTGAGTCAATGATTTTCGACCCATGAAATTCCACGTTATCATTGACCACCACTGAAGGCGGAGGTAGAGGTGACGGTATGACTGGTGCCACATACTTTTTAAGTAATGACTTGTGAAACACATTATGAATTTTAAACGTAGGAGGGAGGTCCAGACGAAATGCCACAGGATTAATTATGGAACTGATCCTGTACGGCCCGATGAATCTGGGACCCAACCTCCAGGAGGAAACTTTAAGTTTTATATTCCTGGTAGACAACCAAACTAGATCGTTCACCTTCAGATCTAGACCAGAAACTCTCCCCCTATCAGCCATCCGTTTGTAACGGTTCCCCGTAACCTTCAGTCTTAACCGATCTGGAACTATCAGTCTCCCTGGAAGTCCCACCGGGGCGTCCCCCTGAGCCCCCAATACCTCCCCCTCAAGCTCAGAGCATACAGCTGACACTACAACTCCCTCCTGAGGAATAGGAACCGGATCATCTGTCTTCCCGGCCCCTGGGAAAGTACGAGATAAGGCATCAGGAAGCAACTTTATTGAGCAGTCATATGCGCGATGAGGAGGTAACACTTTACACCCCTCCTCTGAGAACATCTCCCCAAAGTCCTCCAGAAAAGGAGACAAAGTCCTAGGCACAACCGCACCGATGACCGTGCTCATGCAGTTATTCCTGCAAAATTCACCCCACTAGCTTATCTTTCCGGATTGCCAATCAATCACTGGGTTATGTTTAGCCAACCAAGGAAGTCCCAACACAATAGGAGTAGGTAGACCCTCCAACACATAACAAGACAATTGCTCTTTATGTCTTGCCCTACTCGAAGATCTATGTTATGAACAGCTTGTACCAAGCTACCTTGACCGAGAGGTCTAGAATCAATAGAGACTATAGGGACCGGTTTGGCCAATACACTCAGTTGCATACCATGCACCTGGGCAAACCGAGCGTCCACCAGATTAGCCCCGGACCCACTATCAAGAAAAACAGAAATCCTCTCAGTTCTAGTACCAATCACCACCTCCGCAGGCACGAGAAACTGAGAGGGATTTGGGGACGAAATACACACTCCCAGGTTAACTCCTTTGCTCAAAGAGGCCCGGGATGGACACCCCCCAACAAAATGTCCCTCTCTCCCGCAAAAGAAACACCTTCTAGTCTTGCGGTGCACCGCCAATTCCTTCCTACAAAAAGATGTCCCTCCCAACTGCATGGGTTCCTCAGAACAGACCAGGGGAACCTCAGTATAAGGGACTTTAGTAGTAGGTGGAGTCGTGATATACTGAGGGAGGCGGAGTTACCTCGCGTCTTCCCCGAATTCGTCTATCCATGCGAATAGCGAGGGCCATAGCAGCCTCCAGTGATGGAGGAGAATCATACTGAGCCAACACATCTTTTAATTTGTCAGACAACCCTTGACAAAACTGGCTCCTAAGAGCTGGGTCATTCCACTGAGTATCTGTTGCCCATCTACGGAACTCAGAAGAATATTCCTCCGCTGGACGATTTCCTTGCCGTATTTTACACAACTTTGTTTCAGCAAGGGAAACTCGATCCGGATCATCATATACCAGACCCAGGGCAGTAAAAAATCGATCCACTGACTGGAGATCTGGGGAGCCTGGAGGAATAGAGAACGCCCAAGATTGAGGGTCCCCTTGTAAGAGCGAGATAACAATTCCCACCCTCTGCTCTTCACTCCCAGATGACCGAGGCCGCAGCCGAAAGTACAATTTACATGCCTCCCGGAAAGTAAAAAATTTGTCCCGCCCACCAGTGAACCTGTCCGGGAGAGCAACCTTAGGTTCAGATCTGGTTTGCTCCGGGGGGAACAAAACCTTGGACTTAATGTCTGCAAACTCCATGGACAACCCCTGCAACTGCCGGGCCAGCTGGGCTACTGGATCCATGACAGCTGGAGAGAATCTTTTGTATGGCCGGTGAAAATGTCACGCTGTATAGCAGATATATATATATGTGATGACAGTAATCTATATCAAAAGGGCAACATACAATATAACATGCGCATAGATATATGATAACATAGAATTACCTGACAGAAAGTCCAGTGGGTCAATACTGAATCAGTTATACGCTGTCTCCGGCTAGAGGGTGACCGGGGTCTATGCTGACCCTAAACTGGGGTCCTAACTAATCCCTCTACCTGGAGGTACTGTTAAAGGTACAGAGGTCCAGGCCACCAGCGTAAACCCTGTCTCCTATCAATCCCTGCCAACTGTAATCTAGTCCTAAGAAGGACCCTGATTACCACCAAAGGGAATGAACAGGTAACGGTTAATGAACAGAAAGACATACAAGAAAGACAAGAAATAAAGTAAATAAAGTCTTACATACAACACTCACACACAGTAGGAACACCTAAGGTCTCAGAGATAAACTATAAGCTATAAGAGTAAAAACAACTAAGGAGCTCTTAGCTTAAGTATTCTCAGAACCGATCCAGTCTGCTAGACTACATAAAGGCTTTCACCGGCATCTAACAAGCAGACTGGCAGGTATATGAAGGAATCTAATTAGAACATAATCAAAAGCAGCCGGGCGAGGCTGGACCTAGTCTTAGCAAAGAGCTAGGTAAAATTAACTCCCTCATTACCAAACACAAAGAAACAGCAACTCAGCTGTGAGAAGTCAGAGTGTGTAATCGCGACGATCCTTGTGGCGATACACCCATGACAGCAAGACACTGTCAGGTTACTAAGCTCAGTATTTAATATTATAAAAATTTAAAGGGAACCTGTCACTCGATTCATGCTGTCCAAAAAATGGGCAGCATTAATTAACGCCTGGCTGCATGATTGCAGCAGGGTATTCTTTTCTCTAAAACGCTTTGGCATCTCAGAGAAAACATAGTTTGAAGAGCTGTTCAGCTTCTCCCTGCACTGATTTGGTTAACTGACAGGACTCTCTGATGTCTTTATATAGAGAGAGACCTATAAATCAAGTAGAGTGGTGCGATTATAAGCCCACCGAGGCAGCATCGGACTAGTCAGGTCCATCCTTATGGTCCCCGGCTGGATCTTCAAATTATGTTTTCTCTAAAATGCCGCAGCATTTAACACAAAAATGTAACAAGCTGTAATTGTGCAACCACACTCTAATTCATTCTGCCCGTGGTTTGAGCACCATGAATCGACTGACGGGGTCCTTTAACATGTCTCTATGGGCTCTTTATGGGATGAGCTTGGAGAATTGTGACGTGTGCTCTGACCAATCAGATGTCTGATGTCTGCTGCCCTTGTTACAGAATAAAGCTTACACATCACTTGATCTTCTCTTTTCTCTCCTGTGTGACTTGCTGTTTATCTAAAGACAAACATTTTGGGATCTGAAGAAGTTTTAAAATACAGTGTCCATTTTAGGACATGATCATATATCAAAGTCAAACATCAGAAATACTCTGATACCTGATTCTGATAATCAGGTATCAGAATCAGGTATCAGAGTTAGGAATCAGAGTCAGGTATCAGAGTCAGGTATCAGAGTCAGGTATCAGAGTCAGGTATCAGAGTCAAGCATCAGAGTCAGGTATCAGAGTCAGGTATCAGAATCAGATATCAGAGTCAGGTATCAGAGTCAGGTATCAGAATCAGGTATCAGAGTCAGGTATCAGAGTCAGGTATCAGAATCAGGTATCAGAATCAGGTATCAGAGTCAGGTATCAGAGTCAGGTATCAGAATGAGGTATCAGAGTCAGGTATCAGAATCAGGTATCAGAATCAGGTATCAGAGTCAGGTATCAGAGTCAGGTATCAGAATCAGGTATCAGAATCAGGTATCAGAGTCAGGTATCAGAATCAGGTATCAGAATCAGGTATCAGAGTCAGGTATCAGAGTCAGGTATCAGAGTCAGGAATCAGAGTCAGGAATCAGAGTCAGGTATCAGAATCAGGTATCAGAGTCAGGTATCAGAGTCAGGTATCAGAGTCAGGTATCAGAGTCAGGAATCAGAGTCAGGTATCAGAGTCAGGTATCAGAGTCAGGTATCAGAATCAGGTGTCAGAATCAGGTATCAGAATCAGGTATCAGAATCAGGTATCAGAGTCAGGTATCAGAGTCAGGTATCAGAATCAGGTATCAGAATCAGGTATCAGAATCAGGTATCAGAGTCAGGTATCAGAATCAGGTATCAGAATCAGGTATCAGAATCAGGTATCAGAGTCAGGTATCAGAATCAGGTATCAGAATCAGGTGTCAGAATCAGGTATCAGAATCAGGTATCGGAGTCAGGTATCAGAGTTAGGAATCAGAGTCAGGTATCAGAGTCAGGTATCAGAATCAGGTATCAGAATCAGGTATCAGAATCAGGTATCAGAGTCAGGTATCAGAATCAGGTATCAGAATCAGGTATCAGAATCAGGTATCAGAGTCAGGTATCAGAATCAGGTATCAGAATCAGGTGTCAGAATCAGGTATCAGAATCAGGTATCGGAGTCAGGTATCAGAGTTAGGAATCAGAGTCAGGTTTCAGAATCAGGTATCAGAATCAGGTATCAGAATCAGGTATCAGAGTCAGGAATCAGAGTCAGGTATCAGAATCAGGTATCAGAGTCAGGTATCAGAATCAGGTATCAGAGTCAGGTATCAGAATCAGGTATCAGAATCAGGTATCAGAGTCAGGTATCAGAGTCAGGTATCGGAGTCAGGAATCAGAGTCAGGTATCAGAGTCAGGAATCAGAGTCAGGTATCAGAATCAGGTATCAGAATCAGGTATCAGAAACAGGTATCAGACAGAGTATTTCTGATGTATAACTTTGATATATGATCATGTCCTAAAATGGGCACTGTATTAAAATATGTACAAAGATTCTGCAGGTAAGCAAAGGAAACTTCAGTCTGCTAGAATGTGAGGGAATGCCACTATTCTCTAATAAGATTCATTATATAGGTTCATGCAGTTATCTGAGCTACTGATTAATGCAAGAAAACCTGACATAATAGGGGTCATGCACTTGTTTCAGATGGGCATCACCGGAATATATATTTTTTTAGATACTAAATTTCGACTCACTAACAGCAAACTGGGACTATTTTGAAAATGGTAAGAAATGAAAGTACAAGCATATAATGGGGAAAATAAGTATTTGATACACTGCGGATTTTGCAAGTTTTCCCACCGACAAAGAATGGAGAGGTCTGTAATTTTTATCGCAAGTACACGACAACTGTGAGAGGCAGAATCTAAAAATAAAATCCAGAAAATAACATTGTGTGAATTTTACCTAATTAAATTACATTTTATTGCATGAAATAAATATTTAATCACCTACCAACCAGCAAGAATTCTGTCTGTCACAGACCTGTTAGTTTTTGTTTAAGAAGCGCTCCTACTCTGCAATCATTACCTGACTAATTGCACCTGTTTGAACTTGTTACCTGTATAAAAGACACCTGTCCACACACTAAATCACACTCCAACCTCTCCACCATGGCCAATACCAAACAGCTGTCTGAGGACACCAGGGACAAAATTATAGACCTGCACAAGGCTGGGATGGGCTACAGGACAATAGGCAAGCAGCTTGGTGAGAAGGCAACAACTGTTGGCACAATTATTAGAAAATGGAAGAAACACAAAATGACTATCAATCTTCCTCAGTCTGGGGCTCTATGCAAGACCTCGCCTTGTGGGGTAAAGATGATTCTGAGAAAGGTCAGGAATCAGTCCAGAACTAGCAGGGAGGACCTGGTCAATGACCTGAAGAGAGCTAGAACCAGAGTCTCAAACATTACCATTAGTAACACACTAAGCAGTCAAGAATTAAAATCCTGCAAGGTCCCCCTGCTCATGCCAGCTCATGTCCAGGCCCATTTGAAGTTCGCTAATGACCATCTGGATGATCCAGAGGAGGCATGGGAGAAGGTCATGTGGTCAGATGAGACCAAAATAGTCAAGTGTACAAGAAAAATACACCACATATTGATAAGCACAACTTAGTATGAATAAAATGTCCAAAAGTTTATTAAGTAACATGAACAACAATTAAAATAATTTAAAACCAACATATATTGCTCTCAAGCAAAACCCCCTAGGGCAATAATATGCCAAATATGCAACCCACAGTATATAGTTACCAATGCAAAAAATGAGCGCAATGAGAGAAATGCAGGTATATACTGTATAATATGTATGACAAAGGACTAAGGAAATAATGTCACAATATTGTGTGTATGATAAGCGTGTTATTTGCCAAACACAAAAAACCACAAAAATTGGTGAAAAAACATGAACACCATATGAAGACCAGAATGCAATACAGGTAAGTAAATTGATTGAATTAATGTCCTATATTGTGACATAACCATAAAAGACCTGATCGCAAAGAATGGTGCAAGACCACATGCATATCAGCAAATACCTTATAAGCCAAATTCCAAAGTAAATAGTGAATATAAACTATATATTACCATAGTTCATATAGCGAGACCTAAATCCATATATCCTACCTAGTACACATAGCTTTTATTAGATGAATGTTGGAAGTAGTAATACCCTACAGAGCAGTTAGTCCAAATTATAAATATAGGAGTGAAGTTAGCCTGCAGGCTGACCCTCCACTTATTAGGAATATAAGAGAATGCAATCAGGGTGTCTAAGAAGTGAAAAAAGGAGGATAGGGATCTATAACAGAAGGTCTGTCTGGTTCAAGGGATAGAGAGAGAATCTCTGCCTGAGATGGAAACCGATCCGGACAAATAGTACCTGTTGTAGAAAAGGGAAATAATATACTCACTGGCACCTAATGAAAGACATCCAAGGAAGATACTGCGGGAGCTGGGGAGAGAGTGCAGGAGGCGACCCCACGCGTATCACTGTGACACGCACAGCTTCTAAGAGAAATGCAGGCCATAAGAAACTCAAAAGACTTATATATACTTAATTAAGTAATTAAATATCAGCCGGTGGTGAGCGGAGTATGACAGCCAATTCCTGGTGCCAGGAGGAGTCATGATGTTTATTCCCTAATAAAACTGGAGAGACTTGCCGTAGCAAGATGGCGAGCATGCGCAGTCCCTGTAATGCCAGAGAAAGTGAGTCACTGAGGGCGGAAGTGATGTATGTTGTAGGTCAGAGCCCAGTACGGCAACATAGAACTTTTTGGTACCAACTCCACTTGCCATGTTTGGAAGAAGAAGTATGAATACAACCCCAAAAACAATGTCCCAACCATGAAGCATGGTGGGGGAAATATCATCCTTTGGGGGTGCTTTTCTACAAAGGGTTCAAGGCGACTGCATCAAATATATTGAAGGGAAGATGGATAATGTCATGTATAGAGAGATTTTGTCCAACAACCGCCTTCCGTCAGGAAGAGCTTTGAAGATGGGTTGTAGTTGGTCTTACAGCATGACAATGGCCTAAAACACATGACCAGGGCAACTAAGGAGTGGCTCTGTAAGAAGCAATTTAAGGTCTTGGAGTGGCCTAGCCAGTCTCCAGACCTGAACCCAATAGAATATCTTTGGAGGGAAATGAAACTCAATGTTGACAGCTCCAAAATCTGAAAGATCTGGAGAAGATCTGTATGGAGGAGTGGGCCAAAATCCCTGTTGCAGTGTGTGAAAACTTGATCAAGAACTACAGGAAATGTCTAACCTCTGTAATTGCAAACAAAGGTTTCTGTACCAAACACTACTAGGAGAACCACTTCTTGATCAAAATATTTGGTCCTCTAAAATAATGAAGCTTATACTGCCCTTCCATGCTGGTGTAGTTACCACAATCTTGGCACTCAATCTCCCGAGGTTCCAGTCCGGTTGTTGTGACACATGATGTTGGTGCCCAATCAGCGTTGGCGTCACTGTCCCTGAAATCAAACATGAAGAGAAAGTCCGGGCTGAAGCTAATCTTAGCCTTCCTTTTCATGCACAATTCAACAGGAGGTGGGAACAGTGATGCTGGGCGCTGATAGGGTGCAGGTGTCACATTTCACAACAACAGCACGGGAGCCCCGGAAGAGCGAATTACGACACTGTGGGAACGGCGCCAGCACAGGAGATGAGGATAAGCTTTATTATTTTATGGGGACAAGTTCTGTTTTTGTTGATTTTTCTATTGTATCAAATACTTATTTCATGCAATAAAATGCAAATTAATTCTGTAAAAATCATATCATGTGATTTTCTGGATTTTTTTTAAGATTCAGTTTTTTATAGTTGAAGTGTACCTACGAGAAAAACTGCAGACCTCTCCATTCTTTGTAGGTGGGAAAACTTGCAAAATAGGCAGTGTATGAATAATTGTATTTCTATAGTGCCAACATATTCCGCAGCACTTTACATTATAGAGGGGACTTGTACAGACAATAGACATTACAGCATAACAATAAACACAGATTATTATTATTATTTATATAGTGCCATTAATTCCATGGTGCTGTACATGAGAAGGGGTTACATACAAAGTTATAGATACCGTTTACAGTAAACAAATTTACAATGACAGACTGGTACAGAGGGGATCAAAATAGATACCAAGAGGAATGAGGGCCCTGCTCACAAGCTTACAATCTATGAGGAAAAAGGGGATGGTAACAATTTCTTTCATTGTTCGGACCAGCCATAGTGTTCGAATCGGGTGTTCATGTAATTCTGCATGAACCAGTTAACAGCCAAAGTATGTAACAGTACAGACACATAGGGCTATTAAATGCATAAAGCATGTGAGAACATGATACGAGGTACCTGATTATGGTAAAAAAATTTTGAATGGGCCACACAGGGATAGTTAGGTTAATGCGTTGAGGCGGTATGCCAGTCTGAACAAATGCATTTTTAGGGCACGCTTAAAACTGTGGGGATTGTGGATTATTAGAAAGTTATATTTATGATGCTTGAACCTCTAGGTTCAAGCAACATATTGTAATCCGATTTCTTATATTTATTGTGCTTTGGAAAAAGCACTATATTGTTATTCACATTATTCTTTTTCCGTGTTCTTCTTCTTCTCCAGATTTGCGCAATTAATACAGCCCGAACCGCTCGGTGTACAGACTCCATTCAAACAAGGTTTTGAAGCTAGCTGCCGTGACAGGTGTGCTAAGTATTTTTGGAGTCGATCGGATTTTTTGCTTTTTAACCCTTTACGTTTGAAAAAAAAAATCTTCCCATTGGAATGCATTGATTTTGAACTTAAATGTACGTCTCGGGCTTGGAATTTTTTAAAATCGAAAAATGATATTTTTCCTCCGACTGTTAACCCCCTGAGGACATTTTTGTAGAAAAAAAATTTTGCCACCTCAAAACGTGCGTAAAAAAATGGCGTAAAAATAAATTGCCATAGGAATTAATGGCCCCAATGTAATCAATGGGCTCCCATATAAATCAATAATATAGCTGTGAGGCATTTGTAAGGACCAACTACCACACCAGCTATAAATAACCCGGTTGCTAGAAAGATGGCTACAGCATTACTATGATGCTATGCCATTCCAGCAAGTTTATTGGCTGTAAAACAGGCGCCAAACTTGCTGGGCAGGCATCCGAGCTTCCTGCCCGAATACATGAGGTGTTCTGCAGAGTTCCGAGCATGTCCGAGCACCCCGATGCTCAAGGGTTAACGGAGCATGTCCGAGCATGTTCGCTCAACACTACCGGGCACCAATTCAAAGCACAATCTGTAGTTCCTTCAGGAAATACACATCTAGTTATGGTGCTTGAACCTCCTAGGTTCAAGCAACATATTGTAATCCGATTTCTTATTATTGTGCTTTGGAAAAAGCACTATATTGTTATTCACATTATTCTTTTTCCGTGTTCTTCTTCTTCTCCAGATTTGCGCAATTAATACAGCCCGAACCGCTCGGTGTACAGACTCCGTTCAAACAAGGTTTTGAAGCTAGCTGCCGTGACAGGTGTGCTAAGTATTTTTGGAGTCGATCGGATTTTTTGCTTTTTAACCCTTTACGTTTGAAAAAAAAAATCTTCCCATTGGAATGCATTGATTTTGAACTTAAATGTACGTCTCGGGCTTGGAATTTTTTAAAATCGAAAAATGATATTTTTCCTCCGACTGTTAACCCCCTGAGGACATTTTTGTAGAAAAAAAATTTTGCCACCTCAAAACGTGCGTAAAAAAATGGCGTAAAAATAAATTGCCATAGGAATTAATGGCCCCATTGTAATCAATGGGCTCCCATACTTGCTGGGCAGGCATCCGAGCTTCCTGCCCGAATACATGAGGTGTTCTGCAGAGTTCCGAGCATGTCCGTGCACCACGATGCCCAAGGGTTAACGGAGCATGTCCGAGCATGTTCGCTCAACACTACCGGGCACCAATTCAAAGCACAATCTGTAGTTCCTTCAGGAAATACACATCTAGTATTTTATTATTGTGCTTTGGAAAAAGCACAATATTGTTATTCACATTATTCTTTTTCCGTGTTCTTCTTCTTCTCCAGATTTGCGCAATTAATACAGCCCGAACCGCTCGGTGTACAGACTCCGTTCAAACAAGGTTTTGAAGCTAGCTGCCGTGACAGGTGTGCTAAGTATTTTTGGAGTCGATCGGATTTTTTGCTTTTTAACCCTTTACGTTTGAAAAAAAAAAATCTTCCCATTGGAATGCATTGATTTTGAACTTAAATGTACGTCTCGGGCTTGGAAATTTTTAAAATCGAAAAATGATATTTTTCCTCCGACTGTTAACCCCTGAGGACATTTTTGTAGAAAAAAAATTTTGCCACCTCAAAACGTGCGTAAAAAAATGGCGTAAAAATAAATTGCCATAGGAATTAATGGCCCCATTGTAATCAATGGGCTCCCATATAAATCAATAATATAGCTGTGAGGCGTTTGTAAGGACCAACTACCACACCAGCTATAAATAACCCGGTTGCTAGGTGACAACCCATGAACTATAGTGACCCCGGGTAGTAGGTGGCACAGCCATGAATTTTAATGACCTGAACTGGAAACACAAACTCCCATAGGAATTTAAATAGCCATAGATTATTGCGGAGGCTGCCATGTATGCAAATCTAGCATCATCACATGACCTTATTGGCCAATAGAATCTTGTAGGTACTTCATTCACGGCCTAACTGGGATACACAAGGTCACATGACAACTACTGGCCAATGGAAGCTCCCAGGTTCTAATGTTGCCTCACTGAACTGACAGTCAAATATTTCTTCTCCAGAACGTCCCAGGGCCCTGCAATTTTGGCCCCCAAACATCACAGGGGCCCCGCAATGTTGGCCCCCAAACATAACGGGGCCCCGCAATGTTGGCCCCGCAATGTTGGCCCCCAAACCTCACGGGGCCCCGCAATATTGGCCCCCAAAGTCACAGGGCCCCGCAATGTTGGCCCCCAAACGTCACAGGGCCCCGCAATGTTGGCCCCCAAACGTCAAGTTTGGCGCCAAACTTGCTGGGCAGGCATCCGAGCTTCCTGCCTGAATACATGAGGTGTTCTGCAGAGTTCCGAGCATGTCCGAGCACCCCGATGCTCAAGGGTTAACGGAGCATGTCCGAGAATGTTCGCTCAACACTACCGGGCACCAATTCAAAGCACAATCTGTAGTTCCTTCAGGAAATACACATCTAGTTCTTCTTCTTCTCCGCGTTTTCTGCAATTAATGCGGCCCGAACAGCTCGGCGCAGAGACCCGGTTCAGGCGGCGTTTCGAAGCCCTCGGTGGGGACAGGTGTGCTATGTATTTTTGGAGTCGATCCGATTTTTAGTTTTGAAAAAAAATTGCATTTTAAGCAAAAATTTTCCCATAGGAATTAATGGCGACCTTTCCATGACCCCCAACTGACATGGATTGAAGCCACAGCGCAGGTGCAGTGACCTACAAAGATGGCAGCTATGCAAATGCAGCTTCCACACATGACCCGTATCAGCTAATAGAAGCTGACAGATCGCTGATTCAAGGTCTTAAAGGCGCAGCGCAGGGCCCCAGGCAGCACACAGGGGCCCCAGGCAGCACACGGGGCCACAGGCAGCACGCCAATGGCTTTTGAAAAGCCCCACGGACGCCAAAGTGGCTTTAGAAGCCCAGTGTGCCAAAGTGGCCCCTGAGGGGCCCGGAGCACCAAATTGGCCACTGAGGCAAAGTGACAACATGTATCAACATGGCTAAAGTGGCTACCAAGTGGCCAAAGTGGCTACCGAGGTGCTGAATGTGCCAAAGTGGCTACCAAGTGGTCAAAGTGGCTACCGAGGTGCCGAATGTGCCAAAGTGGCTACCAAGTGGCCAAAGTGGCTACAGAGGTGTTGAATGTGCCAAAGTGGCTACCAAGTGGCCAAAGTGGCTACTGAGGTGCCGAATGTTCTAAAGTGGCTGCCAAGTAGCCAAAGTGGCTACCGAGGTGCCAAATATGCCAAAGTGGCTACCAAGCTGCCAAAGTGGCTACCGAGGTGCCGAATGTTACAAAGTAGCTACCAAGTGGCCAAAGTGGCTACCGAGGTGCCAAATGTGTCAAAGTAGCTACCAAGTGGCCAAAGTGGCTACCGGAGGGCCGAATGTGCCATTGTGGCTACCAAGCGGCCAAAGTGGCTACCGTGGTGCAGAATGTGCCAAAGTGGCTACCAAATAGCCAAAGTGGCTACCAAGGTACCGAATGTGCCAAAGTGGCTACCAAGTTGCCAAAGTGGCTAAAGAGGTGCCGAATGTGCCAAAGTGGCTATCAAGTGGCCAAAGTGGCTACCAAGGTACCGAATGTGTCAAAGTGGCTATCAAGAGACCAAAGTGGCTACCAAGGTGCCAAATGTGCTAAAGTGGCTACCAAGTGGCCAAAGAGGCTACCGAGGTGCCGAATGTGCCAAAGTGGCTACCAAGTGGCCAAAGTGGCTACCGAGGTGCCGAATGTGCCAAAGTGGCTACCAAGTGGCGAAAGTGGCTACTGAGGTGCTGAATGTGACAAAGTGGCTTCCAAGTGGCCAAAGTGGCTACTGAGGTACCGGATGTGCCAAAGTGGCTACCAAGTGGCTGAAGTAGCTACCGAGGTGCCGAATGTGCCAAAGTGGCTACCAAGTGGCCAAAATGGCTACCAAGTGGCCAAAGTGACTACCAAGGTCCGAATGTGCCAAAGTGGCTACCAAGTGGCCAAACTGGCTACTGTGGTGCCGAATGTGCCAAAGTGGCTACCAAGCAGCCAAAGTGGCTACCAAGGTGCTAAATATGCCAAAGTGGCTACCAAGTGGCCAAAGTGGTACCGAGGTGCCGATTGTGCCAAAGTGGCTACCAGGTGCCAAAGTGGCTACCGCAGGTGCCGAATGTGCCAAAGTGGCTACCAAGTGGCCAAAGTTGCTACCGAGTGGCTGTGTGCACCAAAGTGGCTACCAGGATTCTTGCATGCCAAAATGGCTACCAAGGGCCAAAGTGGCTAACAGAGGGCTCCGCACATCAAAGTGGCTACCAAGGGCCATATACAACCATCCAGGTTGTGCCATCGCTATAACACAACATTCATATTCTAACTTTACTTTTTTTACAGTCGACACCTGATACACTGCTTAAGCTGGCAGCGCTGTTCAAGCACCATGTATTCCTTCAGGAAATGCCCATCTAGTTTCTCTTCTTCTTCTTCTTCTTCTTCTCCGCGTTTTCTGCAATTAATGCGGCCCGAACCGCTCGGCGCAGAGACCCCGTTCAGGCAGCGTTTCGAAGCCCTCGGTGGGGACAGGTGTGCTATGTATTTTTGGAGTCGATCCGATTTTTAGTTTTTTAACAAAATCGCATTTTATGCAAGAATTTTCCCATAGAATTAATGTGACCTTTCCATGACCCCCAACTGACATGGATTGAAGCCACACCACAGGTGCAGTGACCTACAAAGATGGCAGCTATGCAAATGCGCTTCCACACAGACCGTATCAGCTAATAGAAGCTGACAGATCGCTGATTCTAACTTAAAGGGGCAGCGCAGGGCCCCAGGCAGCACACAGGGGCCCCAGGCAGCACAAGGGTGCCACGCAGCAACAGGGGCCACAGGCAGCACACGGGGCCCCAGGCAGTGCACAGGTGCCCCAGGCAGTGCACGAGCCCCCAGGCGCGCACGGGTCCACAGGCAGCTCACAGGGGCCCCAGGCAGCGCACGGGGCCCCAGGTAGCGCACAGGGGCCACAGGCAGCGCACGGGCCCAGGCAGTGCACAGGGGCCACAGGCAGGCACGGGGTCCCAGGCAGAGCACAGGGGCCCCAGTCAGCGTCAGGGCCCAGGCAGCGCACGGGGCCCCAGGCGTGCACGGGCCCCTGGCAGCGCACAGGAGCCCCAGGCAGCACACGGGGCCCCAGGCAGCGCACAGGGCCCCAGGTAGCGCACAGGGCCAACAGTCAGCGCACAATATAGATATAATAGATAGATAACAGAAGCTGACAGATCGCTGATTAAAGATCTTAAACGCGCAGAGTGCCAATGGCTTCAGAAAAGCCCCAAGGACGCCAAAGTGGATTTAGAAGCCCGTGAGCCAAAGTGGCCCCTGAGGGCCCGAGCGCCAAAGTGACCCTCAGGCAAAGTGAAAGCATGTGTCAAAATGGCTAAAGTGGCTACCAAGTGGCCAAAGTGGCTACCAAGTGGCCAAAGTGGCTACAGAGGTGCCGAATCTGCCAAAGTGGCTAACAAAGGCCAAAGTGGCTACCGAGGTGCCGAATGTGCCAAAGTGGCTAACAAGTGGCCAAAGTGGCTACCAAGTGGCCAAAGTGGCTACAGAGGTGACGAATGTGCCAAAGTGGCTACCAAGTGGCCAAAGTGGCTATCAAGGTGACGAATGTGCCAAAGTCGCTACCAAGTGGCCAAAGTGGCTTCCGAGGTGCCGAATGTGCCAAACTGGCTACCAAGTGGCCAAAGTGGCTACTGAGGTGCCGAATGTGCCAAAGTGGCTACCAAGGGGCTGAATGTGCCAAAGTGGCTACCAAGTGGCCAAAGTGGCTACCAAGTGGCCAAAGTGGCTACCGAGGTGCCGAATGTGCCAAAGTGGCTACCATGTGGCCAAAGTGGCTACAGAGGTGACGAATGTGCCAAAGTGGCTACCAAGTGGCCAAAGTGGCTACCAAGGCGACGAATGTGCCAAAGTGGCTACCAGGTGGCCAAAGTGGCTACCGAAGTGCCAAATGTGCTAAAGTGGCTACCAAGTGGCCAAAGTGGCTACCGAAGTGCCAAATGTGCTAAAGTGGCTACCAAGTGGCCAAAGTGGCTACCAAGTGGCCAAAGTGGCTACCGAGGTGCCGAATGTGCCAAAGTGGCTACCAAGAGGCCAAAGTGGCTACCGAGGTGCTGAATGTACCAAAGTGGTTACCAAGTGGACAAAGTGGCTACTGAGGTGCCGAATGTGCCAAAGTGGCTACCGAGGGGCCGAATGTTCCAAAGTGGCTACCAAGTGGCCAAAGTGGCTAACGAGGTGCCGAATGTGCCAAAGTGGCTACCAAGTGGCCAAAGTGGCTACTGAGGTGCGAATGTGCCAAAGTGGCTACCAAGTGGCCAAAGTGGCTACTGAGGTGCGAATGTGCCAAAGTGGCTACCAAGTGGCCAAAGTGGCTACCGAGGGGCCGAATGTGCCAAAGTGGCTACCAACTGGCCAAAGTGGCTACCGAGGTGCGCCAAATGTGCCAAAGTGGCTACCAAGTGGCCAAAGTGGCTACCAAGGTGACGAATGTGCCAAAGTGGCTACCAGTGGCCAAAGTGGCTACCGAGGTGCGAATGTGCCAAAGTGGCTACCAAGTGGCCAAAGTGGCTACCAAGGTGACGAATGTGCCAAAGTGGCTACCAAGTGGCCAAAGTGGCTACCAAGTGGCCAAAGTGGCTACGAGGTGCAGAATGTGCCAAAGTGGCTACCAAGTGGCCAAAGTGGCTACGAGGTGCCGAAGTGCGCCAAAGTGGCTACCAGGTGCCGAATGTGCCAAAGTGGCTACCAAGTGGCCAAAAAGTGGCTACCAGAGGTGCCGAAAGTGCCAAAGTGGCTCCAAGTGGCCAAAGTGGCTACGAGGTGACGAATGTGCCAAAGTGGCTACCAAGTGGCCAAGATATGATGAATGTGCCAAAGTGGCTACCAAGGTGCCGAATGTGCCAAAGTGGCTACCAAGTGGCCAAATGGCTCCAAGTGGTCCAAAGTGGCTACCAAGTGGCCAAAGTGGCTACTGAGGGCCAAATGTGCCAAAGTGGCTACCAAGTGGCAAAGTGGCTACCAAGTGGCTCAGAGGTGCGAATGTGCCAAAGTGGCTACCAAGTGGCCAAAGTGCTACCAAGTGGCTACAAGGTCCGAATGTGCCAAAGTGGCTACCAAGTGGCCAAAGTGGCTACGAAGGTGCCGAATGTGCCAAAGTGGCTACCAAGTGGCCAAAGTGGCTACGAGGTGCAGAATGTGCCAAAGTGGCTACCAAGTGAGGCCAAAGTGCTAAATGGCCAAAGTGGCTACCAGGTGCTGAATGTGCCAAAGTGGCTACCAAGTGGCAAATGGTACAAGTTCAAATTGGCTACCAAGTGGCCAAAGTGGCTACTGAGGTGCCGAAATGTGCCAAAGTGGCTACCAAGGGCCGAATGTGCCAAATGGCTACCAAGTGGCCAAAGTGGCTAGAGGTGCGAATGTGCCAAAGTGGCTACCAAGGTGAATGTGCCAAAGTGGCTACCAAGTGGCCAAAGTGGCTACCAAGTGGCCAAAGTGGCTACCGAGGTGCCGAATGTGCCAAAGTGGCTACCAGTGGCCAAAGTGGCTACAGAGGTGCGAATGTGCCAAAGTGGCTACCAAGTGGCCAAAGTGGCTACAAGGGCGAATGTGCCAAAGTGGCTACCAGGTGGCCAAAGTGGCTACCGAGTGCCAAATGTGCTAAAGTGGCTACCAAGTGGCCAAAGTGGCTACCGAAGTGCCAAATGTGCAAAGTGGCTACCAAGTGGCCAAAGTGGCTACCAAGTGGCCAAAGTGGCTACGAGGTGCCGAATGTGCCAAAGTGGTACCAAGGGCCAAATGGCTACCGAGGTGCTGAATGTACCAAGTGGTTACCAAGTGGACAAAGTGGCTACTGAGGTGCGAATGTGCCAAAGTGGCTACGAGGGCCGAATGTTCCAAGTGGCTACCAAGTGGCCAAGTGGCTAACGAGGTGCCGAATGTGCCAAAGTGGCTACCAAGTGGCCAAAGTGGCTACTGAGGTGACGAATGTGCCAAAGTGGCTACCAAGTGGCCAAAGTGGCTACTGAGGTGACGAATGTGCCAAAGTGGCTACCAAGTGGCCAAAGTGGCTACGAGGGCCGAATGTGCCAAAGTGGCTACCAACTGGCCAAAGTGGCTACGAGGTGCCAAATGTGCCAAAAGTGGCTACCAAGTGGCCAAAGTGGCTACCAAGGTGACGAATGTGCCAAAGTGCTACCACCTGGCCAAAGTGGCTACCGAGGTGCCGAATGTGCCAAAGTGGCTACCATGTGGCCAAAGTGGCTACCAAGGTGACGAATGTGCCAAAGTGGCTACAAGTGGCCAAAGTGGCTACCAAGTGGCCAAAGTGGCTACGAGGTGCAGAATGTGCCAAAGTGGCTACCAAGTGGCCAAAGTGGCTACCGAGGTGCCGAATGCGCCAAAGTGGCTACCGAGGGGCGTATGTGCCAAAGTGGCTACCAAGTGGCCAAAGTGGCTACCGAGGTGCCGAAAGTGCCAAAGTGGCTGCCAAGTGGCCAAAGTGGCTACTGAGGTGACGAATGTGCCAAAGTGGCTACCAAGTGGCCACCGATATGCAGAATTTGCCAAAGTGGCTACCAAGGTGCCGAATGTGCCAAAGTGGCTTCCAAGTGGCCAAATTGGCTTCCAAGTGTCCAAATTGGCTACCAAGTGGCCAAAGTGGCTACTGAGGTGCCAAATGTGCCAAAGTGGCTACCAAGTGGCCAAAGTGGCTACCAAGTGGCTTCAGAGTGCCGAATGTGCCAAAGTGGCTACCAAGTGGCCAAAGTTGCTACCAAGTGGCTACAGAGGTGCCGAATGTGCCAAAGTGGCTACCAAGTGGCCAAAGTGGCTACCAAGGTGCCGAAAGTGCCAAAGTGGCTGCCAAGTCGCCAAAGTGGCTACTGAGGTGACAAATGTGCCAAAGTGGCTACCAAGTGGCCACTGATATGCTGAATGTGCCAAAGTGGCTACCAAGGTGCTGAATGTGCCAAAGTGGCTACCAAGTGGCTAAATTGGCTACCAAGTGTCCAAATTGGCTACCAAGTGGCCAAAGTGGCTACTGAGGTGCCAAATGTGCCAAAGTGGCTACCAAGTGGCCAAAGTGGCTACGAGGGGCCGAATGTGCCAAAGTGGCTACCATGTGGCCAAAGTGGCTACAGAGGTGCCGAATGTGCCAAAGTGGCTACCAAGTGGCCAAAGTGGCTACCGAGGTGCTGAATGTGCCAAAGTGGCTACCAAGTGGCCAAATTGGTTACCGAGGTGCCAAATGTGCCAAAGTGGCTACCAAGTACCAAATTGCTGTAAAGCTGGCAGCTCTGTTCAAGCACCATGTATTTCCTTCAGGAAATGCCCATCTAGTACTTTTTACTATCTACAAAAAAAGACCTCCAAACACAAAGATCCTATTGCAAAAAGCTTCAGTGGCATGTTAAAGTTGCATATATATATGATATATATATATCTTACATTTTAAAAATTACAAAAAGGAAAATGGGAAAATGCTAAAGCTTTGGCACCTTGCATGGTTATTACCTAGCAGCACCCCTTTCTGCAAGTATCACAGCTTGTAAACGCTTTTGTAGGCAGCCAAGAGTCTATCAATTCTTGTTTTAGAGATTTTCATCCATTCTTCTTTGGGAAATTCTTCCAGTTCTGTGAGATTCCGGGGTCATCCTGTATGCACTGCTATTTTGAGGTCTAGCCACAGATTTTCAATGATGTTCAGATCATGAGACTGTGAGGGCCAATGTAAAACCTTCAGGTTGTGCCTTTTGAGGTAGTCTATTATGGATTTTGACATGTGCTTAGGATCATTATTCATTTGTAGAAGCCATCCTCTTTTAAATTTCAGCTTTATGACAGATGGTGTTTTGTTTACATCAAGAATTTGTTTAAAGTTCATTGAATCCATTCTTCTTTCTACCAATGAAATGTTCCCAGTGCCATTGGCTGCAACACAACCTCAAAGCATGATTGATTCACACCCATGCTTAATGGTTGGTGAAATGTTCTTTTCCTGAAATTCTGTGCCCTCAGCTAAATCTTTCTGAAGGTCTTTTGCAGTAAGCCGGGGTTCTGATTTGCCTCTCTATGAGCAGCTCTCACTGAAATTTTGCTTGGTCTTCCAGACCTTATCTCAACCTCCACTGTTACTGTTAACTGCCATTTCTTAGTTACATTTCAAACTGAGGAAGTGGCAACTTGAAAACACTTTGCTATCTTCTTATAGCCTTCTCTTGCTTTGTGGATCTCTGCCATTTTCATTTTTAGGTTGCTAGGACGCTGCTTAGAACAACCCATGGATGCTGTTCTTTTGGCACAAGGTTAGGGGAGGATTGGTTTTTATAAAGTTGAGAAATTTACATAATCTGGTCTTTCCTAATGATGATAGTGAACAAACCATAACCCTAACAGGCTATTTAATGTCTGAAACCTTGGTCAAAGCTATCTGGGCACACAAATCTCCAAGTGTGCCCAAATTTTTGCATTGGCCCATTTTCCCTTTTGTAATTTTTAAAATGTAAAAAATTACATTTTTTTTTGTTGCCTAGAATACAAAGTAAATGTGTCATCTTTAACTTCATCTTCAACTTGCCAAACTGTTCACAATAACAGTAATTTTCTCTGGGTTGTCCAAACTTTTACATGCTACTGTATCTGTCCCAACTCCCCCATATACAGGCATATCCAGAAGACCTTCAAACAATATCAGCAGGGTTGGCAGGAGGGAATTGTTTTCCCTAAGATGAGGAAAAATGGACATATCTTTTATTACCATTACAAAATAGGTAAGTATTCGATGTGCCCCTATGTATTAGTCTAATGTGTATGGGTGCCTTTAGTTTAATTGACTGCTCCACCCCCCGCCACACCCTTTAACATGCAAACATATTTTTTTCAGGCTGGTAACAATTTTATTAACCTCAGCTCGCACAATGGATATTAAAATATTTTTATACAGATGATAACCCTAATCAATGGGCATATCAAATGCAAAGTTTTTATTCAAGATCCAAACATATCTAGGAAAAATATTTAATTCTTAGCATTCACAAATATTTTTGAAAAATGCATGTGTGGCAGTGAAAATGGCCAATATTTCCAATTATATGGCAGATTTTCCAGTATTTCATTCTGATTGTAATAAATGTTGGAACAGGTAAGATAACCATACACTTTAATAGTGGTTGACCATATTGCCAACCCCCCATGCACTTTCGCATTATACGCAACATAAGGAGAAGAGGGAAGTCGTTGCCAATCACCCCAGAAGGCAGTTTATCTTCCAGGAAAACAAAATAATTGGCCGTGTTAAAATAGTAAAAAACTATGCCACCATTGAGAAGTATGGATCATTATATGCAGTTTAGATTGCAGCTGGATTAGCCAAATTATCAAATGGAAAGAGGGAGGCATATCTAAAGAAGAATATAATGCCGTCTGCAGAACCTGCAGGGCACAAATCAGATTATCTAAAGCTGACAATGAATTAAGGCTTGCAAGTGACGTCAAAAGCAACAAAAAAGGATTTTGGGGATACGTCAAAAGTAAAAGAAAAGTCAAAGATGCTATAGGATTTTTACAGGATGAAAATGATGAAATGGTAAGTCAGGATGTTGAGAAGGCTGAACTTTTAAATTCCTATTTTGCATCTGTTTTCTCTCAGAAAGGAAATGTAACATCAACTGATCTTCACTGTCCTATTAAAGGAATAGAAGAATCCAGGATATCTATAAACAGAAAGACAGTGAGGAAACACTTAGCTAACCTAAATGAATTCAAGTCTCCAGGTCCAGATGAATTACACCCCAGGGTACTGAAGGAGATAGCAGAAGAAATTCTTGAACCACTGTCCATAATCTTTGAAAATTCTTGGAGAACAGGAGAAGTCCCAGAAGACTGGAGAAGAGCAAATGTTGTTCCTATCTTCAAAAAGGGAAGAAGGTGGACCCAGGGAACTACAGGCCGGTGAGTCTGACTTCTATACCAGGAAAGATCTTTGAACAAATTATTAAAGAACATGTATGCAAGTACCTGGATAAGAATGAAGTGATTAAACAGAGTCAGCATGGGTTTGTAACTAATAAGTCATGTCAGACTAACTTAATTTCCTTCTATGACAGAATCACTGACTGGGTGGATCAGGGAAATGCTGTAGATATAGTATATCTTGACTTCAGCAAAGCATTTGACAAAGTATCTCACACAATCCTTATTGAAAAAATGACTAAGTATGGAATGGACAAGGCAACTGTTAGGTGGATTCATAACTGGCTTAGTGATCGGACCCAAAGAGTGGTTGTAAATGGCTGCACATCCAGTTGGAAGAATGTCTCAAGTGGGGTACCACAAGGCTCTGTTTTGGGCCCTGTATTGTTCAACATCTTTATCAATGATTTAGATGAAGGAATTGAGGGTAAACTGATCAAATTTGCTGATGACACAAAGCTAGGAGGGGTAGCTAATACTAGAGAAGAGAGAGAGAGGATTCAAAAAGATATACATAAACTGGAGCAGTGGGCAGCAACTAACAGAATGGATTTTAACAGGGAAAAATGCAAAGTACTACATCTGGGCAATAAAAATGAAAAAAGCATATACAAAATGGGAGGAATAGGGCTAAGTAACAGCACATGTGAAAAAGACTTGGGTATACTAATTGATCACAGACTTAACATGAGTCAACAGTGTGATGCAGCAGCAAAAAAGGCAAATGCAATTCTAGGATGTATTAACAGAAGCATACAGTCTAGATCACGTGAGGTCATTATTGCCCTCTACTCCTCTTTGGTCAGACCTCATCTGGAATACTGTGTCCAGTTTTGGGCACCACATTTTAAAAAAGACATCAACAAACTGGAGCAAGTTCAGAGAAGAGCCACCAGAATGGTGACCGGTCTGCAAACCATGTCCTATGAGGAACGGTTGCAGGATTTGGGAATGTTTAGCTTGCAAAAAAGAAGACTGAGAGGAGACTTAATAGCTGTCTACAAATATCTCAAGGGCTGTCACATTGTAGAAGGATCATCTTTATTCTCATTTGCGCAAGGAAAGACTAGAAACAATGGATGAAACTGAATGGGAGGAGACACAGATTAGATATTAGAAAAAACTTTTTGACAGTTAGGGTGATCAATGAGTGGAACAGGCTGCCACAAGAGGTGGTGAGTTCTCATTCAATGGAAGTCTTCAAACAGAGGCTGGATAGACATCTGTCTGGGATGATTTAGAGAATCCTGCTTTGAGCAGGGGGTTGGACCAGATGACCCAGGAGGTCCCTTCCAACTCTACCATTCTATGATTCTATGATTCTATGATTCTAAAAATGTATGACCACTTTTAGATTGTGTGAAAAACTCTACATTGCTTGCCCGCATACCTTGGTGTATATCAGTACTATCCCAAGGAATATGGACTGGAAGGGGGGTGATTTACACCTTTAAGCACCGTTCCTTAGGCAAAGAATGATAAATATTGAAACGGCATCTCTGATTATTTTCTGAGTCATCTGGAAGGGGATATGTATGTGTGTTGTTTTTCTTTTTGTATTGTTTTGCTTTTAGTCCTGTTTGGGCTCCACATAAGACAAGGGACCTAGATTTATTGCTTCATTCTCATAAACATCTCCTTCTCAGAACAGAAGCATACCTCCTTCACCAGAGTCCTCCTTCCTGGGTCACGTTTTTAGAAAGGTGCCTTTCTGCTTTGCATCTCTATTGGAGAGAAGATGACAGCTATTACCTTCTGCCTGTATTTTATCACATCAGGCCGAGTCTCCCACACTGACCACACAAGCAAACATATATCTCACATCTCGATGATGCATCACAGTTGCCTTTCCTTTATAAACAATCCATCTTTGTCTTTCTTTATTCTTTTAATCTCTTAATAATTTCAGATGACATCATTACACTTACAAAGTTTGTTTTTACTTTTCACAAAGACTTACAGATTTTGTAAGAATTGTAGGAGGTAATTGGAAAGTTTACATTTGAAATATTTTTCAGTCCAGTTATTACATACAAAAATGTACAAGAACAAGATAGACACATAGCATAAATATTCTGTAGGTCAGTTGTTCTTCTGGCTTTACTTATGCCAAGAAAAGTGGATACATTGGACATTTTAGGACTTTAGGGTTACACAGAAACCTTGTAATGAATGAACATATTATAAGACGGCATACAGTCAGGGCCAGAAATATTTGGACAGTGACACAATTTTCGCGAGTTGGGCTCTGCATGCCACCACATTGGATTTGAAATGAAACCTCTACAACAGAATTCAAGTGCAGATTGTAACGTTTAATTTGAAGGGTTGAACAAAAATATGTGTTAGAAAATGTAGGAATTGTACACATTTCTTTACAAACACTCCACATTTTAGGAGGTCAAAAGTAATTGGACAAATAAACATAACCCAAACAAAATATTTTTATTTTCAAAATTTTGTGGCGAATCCTTTGGAGGCAATCACTGCCTTAAGTCTGGAACCCATGGACATCACCAAACGCTGGGTTTCCTCCTTCTTAATGCTTTGCCAGGCCTTTACAGCCGCAGCCTTCAGGTCTTGCTTGTTTGTGGGTCTTTCCCTCTTAAGTCTGGATTTGAGCAAGTGAAATGCATGCTCAATTGGGTTAAGATCTGGTGATTGACTTGGCCATTGAAGAATGTTCCACTTTTTTGCACTCATGAACTCCTGTGTAGCTTTGGCTGTATGCTTGGGGTCATTATCCATCTGTACCATGAAGCGCCGTCCAATCAAGTTTGCAGCATTTGGCTGAATCTGGGCTGAAAGTATATCCCGGTACACTTCAGAATTCATCCGGCTACTCTTGTCTGCTGTTATGTCATCAATAAACACAAGTGACCCAGTGCCATTGAAAGCCATGCATGGCCATGCCATCACGTTGCCTCCACCATGTTTTACAGAGGATGTGGTGTGCCTTGGATCATGTGCCGTTCCCTTTCTTCTCCAAACTTTTGGCTTCCCATCATTCTGGTACAGGTTGATCTTTGTCTCATCTGTCCATAGAATACTTTTCCAGAACTGAGCTGGCTTCTGGAGGTGTTTTTCAGCAAATTTAACTCTGGCCTGTCTATTTTTGGAATTGATGAATGGTTTGCATCTAGATGTGAACCCTTTGTATTTACTTTCATGGAGTCTTCTCTTTACTGTTGACTTAGAGACAGATACACCTACTTCACTGAGAGTGTTCTGGACTTCAGTTGATGTTGTGAACGGGTTCTTCTTCACCAAAGAAAGTATGCAGCAATCATCCACCACTGTTGTCTTCCGTGGGCTCCCAGGTCTTTTTGGATTGATGAGTTCACCAGTGCTTTCTTTCTTTCTCAGGATGTACCAAATTGTAGATTTTGCCACTTCTAATGTTGTAGCAATTTCTTGGATGGTTTTTTTTTCTGTTCTTGCAGCTTAAGGATGGCTTGTTTCACCTGCATGGAGAGCTCCTGTGACCACATGTTTCCTTCACAGCAAAACCTTCCATATGCAAACACCACACCTCAAATCAACTCCGGCCCTTTCATCTGCTTAATTGAGAATGACATAACAAAGGGATTGCCCACACCTGTCCATGAAATAGCCTTGGAGTCATTTGTCCAATTACTTTTGGTCCCTTTAAAAACAGGGTGGCACATGTTAAGGAGCTGAAACTCCTAAACCCTTCATCCAATTTTAATGTGGATACCCTCAAATGAAAGCTGAAAGTCTGAACTTCAACTGCATCTGATTTGTTTTGTTTCAAATTCATTGTGGTAATGTCTAGAACCAAAATTAGATAAATGTTGTCTCTGTCCAAATATTTATGGACCTAACTGTATATATTGGCATTATGCTTTGGAAACAAGTAGGTAGTAGTGGTCTGGTGGTAGAGTGGTTCCCCACTAATGAATGGTGGAAGGATGCAGATGTCAACTGAAGAAATGTGGCTACGTGGTTACAAGAAGGTAACAGGCTTGATGATTACAAAGTTTTACATGTTTCAACTAGCTGATGTGTTCAACAGTCTCACGGAAGGCAACAATTTGACTTGGATAGAGACAAAAGTTTTGTACTTCACAGATAATTTTGACAATCTGCTGACACATTCCTTAGCAGCATGTCCATTACTTTGCATTAGTCTCTGTGTCCCTACCATATCAGCTCTGGTCCCATGGTCCCATACTCTGTGTTGGTCACCTTTCAATGGCATATGCTGAAAAACAGAATGGACCACGCCTCCAAAAACCATACATTGATCTTATGCCACTAGGCAAAATATATATAACTGAACATGAGGTTCTTATTTTAACATTCTGATCAGACTGCATGAAGCCCACTGCCACGTCACGGCAAACCTTGTAGTGGGTTCCTATCGCCCTAACAGAGCAGAGCCGTGCGCCGCCCACCACCACAGCAGCAATGCACCAGCAGGGCAGACGGCCTGGTGCCTCACAGCGCCCATTCTCTTTTTCAGTATATTGCATGATATGTCCTTATTTTTCTTTGGATGTGCACGCCTCCCATTTGGTACAGGTGATTTGAATTAGCAGGAGACTTTGGCAGTGGTCGACGCACGGCTCCGCTCCGTTAGGGCTATAGGGACCCACTACGAGGTTTTCCGTGATGTGGTACTGGGCTTCATACAGTCTGATAAGAATGTTAAACTAAGAACCTCATGTTCAGTTATATATATTTTTACCTAGAGGCATTAAATCAATGTATGATTTTTGGAGGTGTGGTCCATTCTCTTTTTCAGCATATTGCAAGATCTGTCCTTATTTTTCTTTGGATGTGCACTCCTCCCATTTGGCACAGGTGATTTGAATTAGCAGGAGACTGCAAAGAAATGGGTCTAGCCCATTTTTGCTCTCACTGAAGAGCCCGAGGAAGATGAGTTTCATTTTCATTTGGTGTTGGTGCTGTGGGGCAGCCATTGTTGCTGTGATTTTGTGCTAGTGGGGTGGTGCAGTCTGGAGTCATGGGGACTCAGTCTTGCAGCATGGGCGCTGTGAGGCACCAGGCCGCCTGCCCAAACGGTGCATGGCCGTTGTGACAGTGGTCGGCGCACGGGTCAGCTCCGTTAGGGTGATGGGGACCTACTACAAGGTTTGCCATGACGTGGCAGTGGGATTCATGCAGTCTGATCAGAATATTACACTAAGAACCTTATGTTCAGCTATATACAGTTATATGAAAAAGTTTGGGCACCCCTATTAATCTTAAGCTTAATGTTTTATAAAAATTGGTGTTTTTGCAACAGCTATTTCAGTTTGATATATCTAATAACTATTGGACACAGTAATGTTTCTGCCTTGAAATGAGGTTTATGGTACTAACAGAAAATGTGCAATCTGCATCCAAACATAATTTAACAGGTGCATAAGTATGGGCACCTCACCAGAAAAGTGACATTAATATTTAGTAGATCCTCCTTTTGCAAAAATAACAGCCTCTAGTCGCTTCCTGTAGCTTTTAATGAGTTCCTGGATCCTGGACCATTCCTCTTTACAAAACAATTCCAGTTCAGTTAAGTTTGATGGTCGCCGAGCATGGACAGCCCTCTTCAAATGATCCCACAGATGTTCAATGATATTCAGGTCTGGGGACTGGGATGGCCATTCCAGAAACATTGTAATTGTTCCTCTTCATGAATGCCTGAGTAGATTTGGAGCGGTGCTTTGGATCATTGTCTTGCTGAAAGATCCAACCCCTGCGTAACTTCAACTTTGTCACTGATTCTTGAACATTATTGTCAAGAATCTGCTGATACTGAGTGGAATCCATACGTTCCTCAACTTTAACAAGATTCCCGGTGCCGGCATTGGCCACACAGCCCCAAAGCATGATGGAACCTCCACCAAATTTTACTGTGGGTAGCAAGTGTTTTTCTTGGAATGCTGTGTTTTTTTGACGCCATGCATAGCGGCTTTTTGTATGACCAAACAACTCAATCTTGGTTTCATCAGTCCACAGGACCTTCTTCCAAAAAGAAATTGGCTTCTCCAAATGTGCTTTTGCATACCTCAGCCGACTCTGTTTGTGGTGTGCTTGCAGAAACGGCTTCTTTCGCATCACTCTCCCATACAGCTTCTCCTTGTGCAAAGTGCGTTGTATAGTTGACCGATGCACAGTGACACCATCTGCAGCAAGTTGATGCTGCAGCTCTCTGGAGGTGGTCTGAAGATTGTCCTTGACTGATCTCACCATTCTTCTTCTCTGCCTTTCTGATGTTTTTCTTGGCCTGCCACTTCTGGCCTTAACAAGAACTGTCCCTGTGTTCTTCCATTTCCTTACTATGTTCCTCACAGTGGAAACTGACAGGTTAAATCTCTGAGACAGCTTTTTGTATCCTTCCCCTGAACAACTATGTTGAATAATCTTTGTTTTCAGATCATTTGACAGTTGTTTTGAGGAGCCCATGATGCCACTCTTCAGAGGAGATTCAAACAGGAGAGCAACTTGCAAGTGGCCACTTTAAGTAGCTTTTCTCATGATTGCATACACCTGGCTATGAAGTTCAAAGCTCAATGAGGTTACAAAACCAAAAAAAAGTGCTTTAGTAAGTCAGTAAAAAGTAGGTATGAGTATTTAAAACAAGAAAATGATAAGGGTGGCCATACTTATGCACCTGTCAAATTTTGTTTGAATGCAGATTGCACATGTTCTGCTAGTACAATAAACCTCATTTCAAGGCAGAAACATTACTGTGTCCGATAGTTATTAGATATATCAAACTGAAATAGCTGTTGCAAAAACACCAATTTTTATAAAACATTAAGCTTAAGATTAATAGGGGTGCCCAAACTTTTTCATATAACTATATTTTTGCCTAGCGGCATTAGATCAATGTATGATTTTTGGAGGAGCTGTCCATTCTCTTTTTCAGCACCTTTTAATGGCACTTTGCACACTCTTTAGTTTTATTCTTCATAGTCGTCACCTCATAGGCTACTAGCCAACTCCAGTGTGGCACTCCTCCACATACTTAAGTATTAGGCTTTAAAGCTTCTCTGATTTGCCTATCTCATTTCCCATTACTGATGGATGCATTCTCATCAACTACCCAGCGACACCTTACTTGAGGCATTTCATAACCCAAGATCGAATCTCTTGTGCAATTTCTAACTATGACGTCATCACTCACTTTCATACAAACTTGTACTGATCTCTCCTGTGGTACAGTGCTTAGCGAAACTATTCGGCCCCCTGGAACTTTTCAACCTTTTCCCACATATCATGCTTCAAACATAAAGATACCAAATGTAAATTTTTGGTGAAGAATCAACAAGTGGGACACAATTGTGAAGTTGAACGAAATTTACTGGTTATTTTAAATTTTTGTGGAAATACAAAAACTGAAAAGTGGGGCGTGCAATATTATTTGGCCCCTTTACTTTCAGTGCAGCAAACTCACTCCAGAAGTTCATTGTGGATCTCTGAATGATCCAATGTTGTCCTAAATGACTAATGATGATAAATATAATCCACCTATGTGTAATCAAGTCTCCGTATAAATGCACCTGCTCTATGATAGTCTCAGGGTTCTGTTTGAAGCACAGAGAGCATCATGAAACCCAAGGAACACAACAGGCAGGTCCGTGATACTGTTGTGGAGAAGTTTAAAGCCGGATTTGGATACAAAATGATTTCCAAAATGTTAAACATCCCAAGGAGCACTTTGCAAGTGATCATATTGAAATGGAAGGAGTATCATACTACTGCAAATCTACCAAGACCCGGCCGTCCCTCTAAACTTTCATCTCAAACAAGGAGAAGACTGATCAGAGATGCAGCCAAGAGGCCCATGATCACTCTGGATGAACTGCAGAGATCTACAGCTGAGGTGGGACAGTCTGTCCATAGGACAACGAGTCGTACACTGCACAAATCTGGCCTTTATGGAAGAGTGGCATGAAGAAAGCTATTTCTCAAAGATATCCATAAAAAGTGTTGTTTAAAGTTTGCAACAAGCCACCTGGGAGACACACCAAACATGTGGAAGAAGGTGCTCTGGTCAGATGAAACCAAAATCGAACGTTTTGCCAACAATGCCAAACGATATGTTTGGCGTAAAGGCAACACAGCTCATCACCCTGAACACACCATCCCAACTTTCAAACATGGTGGTGGCAGCATCATGGTTTGGGCCTGCTTTTCTTCAGCAGGGACAGGGAAGATGGTTCAAATTGATGGGAAGATGGATGGAGCCAAATACAGGACCATTTTTAAGAAAACCTGTTGGAGTCTGCAATAGACCTGAGACTGGGACGGAGATTTGTCTTCCAACAAGACAATGATCCCAAACATAAAGCAAAATCTACAATGGAATGGTTCACAAATAAACGTATCCAGGTGTTACAATGGCCAAGTCAAAGTCCAGATCTGAATCCAATCGAAAATCTGTGGAAAGAGCTGAAAACTGCAAAACGATCTCCATCCAACCTCACTGAGCTAGAGCTATTTGCCAAGGAAGAATGGGCAAGAATTTCAGTCTCTCGATGTACAAAACTGATAGAGACATACCCAAAGCGACTTGCAGCTGTAATCGCAGCAAAAGGTGGCGCAACAAAGTATTAAGTTAAAGGGGCCGAATAATATTGCACGCCCCACTTTTCAGTTTTTGTATTTACACAAAAATTAAAAAAAAA
Source organism: Oophaga sylvatica (assembly GCA_033576555.1). Lineage (NCBI taxonomy): Eukaryota > Metazoa > Chordata > Amphibia > Anura > Dendrobatidae > Oophaga > Oophaga sylvatica. The sequence continues at coordinate 319,206,103 of JARQOD010000004.1, forward strand.
CAATAAATTTCGTTCAACTTCACAATTGTGTCCCACTTGTTGATTCTTCACCAAAAATTAAAATTTGGTATCTTTATGTTTGAAGCATGATATGTGGGAAAAGGTTGAAAAGTTCCGAATACTTTCGCAAGGCACTGTAGTTATCTTAGTGAGGTGGTGGGGACACTACCATATTTTCAAATAGTTAAATACATTCTAAAAAATGGGACAAAATAAATATCATCCATATATTCATTTCTGCTCTTTAGGCTAAGTGCACACGTCAGGAATTTTCGTGTTTTTTTTGCGTTTTTTCCCGCGGCAAAAACGCGAAAAAGACCCAAGCATTAAGCATCCTATTCATTTGAATGGATTCCACAATTTTAGTGCACATGCAGCTTTTTTTTCCGCGAAAAAAACGCTTCGCGGAAAAAAAAGCAACATGTTCATTAATTTCGCGTAATCGCGGCAATTCCGCCACCATAGGAATGCATTGAACCGCTTACTTTCCGCATATGGCTGTGCCCATCATGCGCAATGTAAGCGGTTCATGTGCGGATGGTACCCAGGGTCTGGAGGAGAGGAGACTCTCCTCCAGGCCCTGGGTGCCGTATCCCTGGTAAAACAATAATTAAAATAAAAAATAATGATATTCTCACCTTCCGGTGGCCCCCGCAGCTTTCCTGCTCCTCAGTGACGCTCCCGGCCAATCCCGTTCCCAGTAATGCATTGCGAGAATCACCCCAGATGACGCAGCGGTCTCGCGTGATGCTACGTCATCGGGGTCATTGTCGCAAAGGACGCCTGGGAACGGGATTGGCCGGGAGCGTCGCTGAGAGGCGGGAAGGCTGCAGGGGCCGCCGGAAGGTGAGAATAGCACGATTTATTATTATTTTTTTATTATTTTTACATTAGATCTTTTTACTATTGATGCGGCATAGGCGGCATCAATAGTAAAAAGTTCGTCACACGTGTCAAACACTATGTGTGACTCGTGTGACTAACCTGTCAATCAGTTTTCCAAGCGATGCTACAGATTGCTTGGAAAACGCTAGCATTCTGCAAGCTAATTATGCTTGCAAAACGCTAGTTTCTGGCGGGAATACGCATACCAATAAAAATGCGTATTTCCCACAGCAGAGAAGTGCGGGATTGCCGCGGAAATTTCCGCGGCAATTCCGCAACGTGTGAACTTAGCCTTATAGTTCCTTGCACAAAACAACAAGTTAGCAAAGTTAGAGATTTCATTCCCTCTGATCCCATCTCCTGGTGTGTTGTGTTTACAGTCTAAACAGCACATGGTCAGGGACATTGCAGACAATGCGCTCTATATGATATGATCGTATATGTAACTAGTCTGCGTCCCCTCAAAGCTTATTTGCGAAGTACTATTCCCCCTTTTTCAGGCCAATCACAGCTGTTTTAATCCCCCAAACCACTGTGTGTCAGTTGAAAACAACATTCACATACTGTGAAGAAGCCCAGTTTGTCTCTGGAACTGGGTATTGGAAGGGGATAATCAACAGTTCAGGCTTTCACTGACTGCTGGTTATAAGGTTTCATGTTTATGTTTCTATATTCATAGCAGGCCAACGGTCATTGCGTGACTTTTCAAATGATCACCCAAAACATGCCTGTATGGTGACCTGATGCAATTTGGGTTTGATCCGGCTATTACCAGTCTCAGTTAACAATAAAAAAGTACCGTACTTGCTCTAAATGAATAATAAAATGCATTCTGTAAAAAAAATACAACCTTGTGCAGACCATAGACTACACATTGAACTTTTAGAAAATTCTTAAAAAATCTACTTTCCAGTGTGGGTTTTTTTTCTAGGGTCATTTATTTATGGATGCAAGTATTGAAATATTTTAATAAAGAAGGTTAAAATCAAATGTCATACCAAACAAATGGACAATTCTAGTTTTTTTTTAATTTTTGGGTAAAAATCTTTGCAGTAAGGTTTCAAAACTTTGAATCATTTGACTTCTACAGCCTTGATGTATTGCAGTACATAGCAGGATTGCTGCTTCCAACAGGTGGCGCTATTGAGTTCAAGTCCTCTTCTTCTCTGAAGAAGCAATTTACATATTAAATTTCCCAGAGATGCATTGCATGGCGAACAAGCCTCCTTAACTTGACATGCCAGTCGGTATGTCACTCTCCACAAGAAGAAAAGTTACCTCTTAGACCTCAGTCCAGAGCCTCTCACCTAGCCAAATCACTCCTCATACTTTGCACTGATGAGGGCCAATAGCCCGAAAAAAGTCTGAAAATTGAGATTTTGATCCTAAGTCATAATGCCAGACTTGTTAAAGGGTTGATAGTGACTTGTAGGATTGCTGCTTCAAACAGATGGTGCTATAGAGTTCAAGTCCTTTTACTCTCTGAAGAGGCAATTTGCATATTAAATTTCCCAGAGGAGCACTGCAAGGCAAATAAGCCTCCTTACTTTGGCATACTAGAGCTGGTATGTCACTCTCCACAAGGAGAAATGTTACCCCTTAGACCTCAGTACCTAGGATGAGTTAAGCCTCATTCAGACATCTATTTTTTTACGTAATACTGACCATTTTTCATTAATTAGCTGGATCCAATTTTCATTTATTTTTGGTCTGTGTGTATGTTTTCTACCATTAGTTTTCATCTGTTTTTATTATACAAAAAATGTAAACTTAGCTTATTTAATAAACAGCAGAAAAAGCACTGACACACAAATTGCGTAGGCCAACTGATTTGGATTGGCAAGTTTGATTTGTGACTCAGATCAAAATTGAATATACCTGGTTTGTTTTTTTGGCAGCCACTTAGGGCTCACTCCGATATTCATTTTATGTTTACGAGAGCTATCCATATTTTTCATGGATAGCACCTCTATCTATCATAGTGAATGGAGCCATTACATGTTCACTATTTTTCGTGGATTGTGGGGCCCCTAGTGTCCATATCTTCTTCCTGTTTTAAATTTTGCGCTGGCGCCATCTGTTAGGGTCTGCGGAACGCACCAAATAAATATAAATAATAGGTGCGTTCGCAGCCCGGGGTCCACCGTGTAGGCAGAGCCTGCTGCTAGTAAGATGGCACTATATGGAGGTATAAGCGAACTCTGTTACACTACAGAATCGCTGACATAGATGCTGTGGCACTATATGGCGGTATAAGCGAACTCTGTTACACCACAGAGTCGCTGTGGTAGAGACCGTGTCCTGTTAACCCTACAGGAGGACACAGATAGCTGCAGAGGGAAAGCAGTCCGTGGTCATGCAGACAGAAACGCAAGCAACCAACTCCTCACCGGAGTAGCCGGTATTCTAGAGGCTATCACAGCCAAGCCCTGAACACGTGCATACAAAACTCCTCACCGGAGGTGCCGGTATTCTAGGGGCTTATTTCAGCCGAGCCCTAACCGCATGCGTACATGACCACACTGGCGCAAAGCACATAACAGGATTGATACTAGCGCATGGCGGTGCGGCCATGCAACCCTTTTATGGTTTTATAGCAGCAACTACAAGACCTTCCAGAAAAGGACCAATGAGAAACTGTTCCAGAACACAAGCAGTTTCAGGACCTTCCTGGCAGACCAATAGGAGTTGCTGCAGTACCTGAGCATGTGGCCCTTGGTATGCCCCTGGGCATGCTCAGAAGGAAACACACAGGACTTAGTCCCAAATACGTCTGCTCACCGCTGACCTGCACTGGTTATAATAGCAGGACCTGGAGAGGCAGCAGTCATCCTCTGCACAGTATTAGACTGAGCGAGATGCTGGGACTGATGTCTCTGCTGAACAGGTTCCACTGCGGCCAGAGACGGATGGGGGACTGCAGCGGGACTGGCTCGAGATTCCCCATGTGCAGCAGTGGGAACTCGACCCCTAACATTACCCCCCCTCCTAGGGCCCCCCTTCTTTGGGCCTCACTACGCTCAAAGGCAGCGATGAGCTGTGGAGCATGAATATGCTCGGCAGACTCCCAGGACCTATCCTCAGGCCCATAACCCCTCCAGTCCACCAAATAAAACTTTTTGCCCAGTACCACCTTACAATAGTGCTCACCTTGTGATCGTCCGTAGACTAACCCGATGTCCCGGCAGATGACTCGGAAAACGGGACATGACCACGCGTTTCAGGAGGGACACATGAAAGGTGTCGGAGATACCTAGGCGTGGTGGAAGAGCCAAATGGTAAACCACAGGGTTAACCTGCTCGAGGACCTTGAAGGGACCCAAATAGCGAGGTGCCAACTTAGTGGACTCCACTCGCAGCCTGATGTTTCGGGCAGAGAGCCACACTAAGTCACTAGGAGCAAATGTCGGAGCGGGACCTCATCCTCTCCTTGGAGGTCCCAAATGTCCCGTGCTTCCACAGCCCAGCCTGCCACCCTGGAGTCGGCCGAAGACACGGGCATGGGCACTGGGACCCGCGGATGCTGACCATAGTTTAGGAGGAATGGGGTCTGTCCGGTGGAGACAGACACAGCATTATTTAGTGCGAACTCAGCCCACGGTAGTAAGGATGCCCAGTCATCCTGCCTGGCTGAGACAAAATGTCATAGATAGGTGACCAAGGTCTGGCTGGCCCTCTCTACCAACCCATTTATCTCGGGATGATATGCTGAAGAGAGATTTAACTCAATACTGAGTAGACGACAAAGCTCTCTACAGAACTGAGACGCAAACTGGGGGCCTCGGTCACTGACAATTTTGTCCGGCATGCCGTGTAGACGGAAGATGTGCCTAACGAACAACGCTGCCAGGGCCCGTGCAGAAGGTAACCGTGGTAGCGGCACCAGGTGCACCATTTTGGAAAAATGGTCGGTGATTACCCATATGATGGTGCAGCCTCAAGACTTGGGTAAGCCCAACACAAAGTTCATCCCGACCATCTCCCAGGGCCTGTCTGCCACCGGCAAAGGGTAAAGTAACCCAGCTGGCCGTTGTCGAGGGGACTTATTCTTGGCGCAGGAGACGCACGCCTGAACATAGTCCCCAACGTCAACGACCATATGCGGCCACCAGTATGTCCTCGCCAACAACTCAGATGTCCTCTTTGCCCCAAAATGTCCACCCACCCTGGACGAATGTGCCCAAGAGAGTACCTCCGGTTGCAAATTGGTGGGCACAAAAGTCTTGCCCGGAGGCACAGACTCTAGCGAAACCGGGGCCACTGTTCTCAGGCTCTCTGTGGGGACAATAAGCCGAGGCTCCTCCTCCTCCTCAGAGGACACCACAGAGCGAGAGAGAGCGTCGGCACGAATGTTCTCTCCTGAGAGAAAATGGAGGGTGAAATGAAACTGGGAGAAGAACAAGGACCATCTGGCCTGGCGAGAATTAAGCCGCTGGGCTGTCTGTAGATACATCAAATTCTTGTGGTCGGCGAAGACTTGGAAGGGAAAGGGAGCCCCCTCCAACAGATGTCTCTACTCAGAGAAGGCCAACTTCATTGCTAGCAACTCCCTGTCCCCGATGGAATAATTCCTCTCCGCTGATGTGAAGGTCTTAGAGAGGAAGAAGCAAGGATGCTTCCGACCTTGAGCATCCTTTTGGAAGAGGACTGCTCCAGCACCAACGGATGAGGCATCCACCTCCAATAAAAATGGCTTATCAACATCGGGGCGATGTAGGATGGGAACGCCAGCAAAATGAGACTTAATGGAAGTGAAAGCCTTGGAGACTTCTTCCGATCACAATTTGGGATTTGCTCCCTTCTTGGTGAGGGCTACCAAGGAAGCTACCAAGGTAGAGAAATGGGGAATGAACTGGCGATAGTAGTTAATGAACCCCATAAAGCGCTGCACCACTTTAAGAAAGTGGGCTTCTTGCCAGTCCATCACAGCCTGTAGTTTGGCAGGATCCATAGCCAATCCCTGGGTGGAGATGATATAGCCTAGGAAAGGTAAAGACTCCTGCTCAAACACACATTTCTCTAACTTAGCATAAAGGGAATTTGCCCATAAGAGGTCGAAGACTCTGCAGACATCTTTCCGGTGGGAGTCAATATCTGGGGAGAAGATGAGTATATCATCCAGATAGACTACGACCAAGGTGGAGAGCATATCCCGGAAGATGTCATTGACAAAGTCTTGGAAAACGGCTGGGGCATTACAGAGCCCGAAGGCATCACCAGATATTCGTAATGCCCATCCCTGGTATTAAAAGCCATCTTCCATTCGTCCCCCATATGGATGCGAATCAGGTTATACGCACCCCGCAGGTCTAATTTGGTAAATACCTTTGCTCCCCGTAGCCTATCAAAGAGCTCAGCAATCAGGGGCAACGGGTATTTGTTCTTAACGGTGATGGCGTTAAGACCCCTGTAATCTATGCAGGGACGTAATTCTCCATTCTTCTTCTGCACGAAGAAGAACCCCGCCCCAGCAAGTGACACTGACTTCCTTATGAACCCTCTTGCCAGGTTCTCCTCGATGTAATGGGACATGGCCTCTGTCTCCGGGAGAGAGAGGGGATAAACCCTTCCCCGAGGAGGCTCTGTTCCAGGCAAGAGGTCAATGGGACAGTCATAGGGACGATGAGGCGGAAGAGTCTCCGCAGCCTTTTTGGAGAATATGTCGGCATACGACCAGTAGCACTTGGGAAGGGAATTGAGATCTGCGGGTATCTCAGAGGTGGAAACCTGAACGCATTCTTTCACACATCTGCCTGTACAAGACGTACCCCACCCCAGTATCCTCCCAGAGGACCTCTCAATATGTGGAGAGTGGCAACGGAGCCAGGGTATTCCCAGAAGAATCTCATCTATTCCATCGGGAAGGACGAGAAAGGATATACTCTCCTGATGGGAAGGGGACATAGACAGGGTGAGAGGGATAGTCTTGTAGGTGATTTGTGAGAGCAGAGTCGAACCATTCACTACTCGCACAGTCACCGGTTTGGCGAGCAACACCTGAGGTATAGCGTGGCGAAGAGCAAAGGCAGAGGACATAATATTCTCCTCAGCCCCTAAGTCCACACAAAGCTCAACGGCGAGAATGGATGGTCCTAAAGTGATTGTCGCTTTAAAGAGCAACTTGGAAGCAAACGCCACTGTGTCTAGTGACCCTGCTCCCATGGTTACTGGACACGACCTTATACACGATCGATGTGGACATTGGTTGGAAACATGTCCCGGCTGCTGGCACACATTACAGACCATGGATGCTCGAGCGGCCCGAGACTTAGGTCCCGCTCGAGAAACCTCCATGGCCTTTTGGGGATCGGACGCCTGAATGGGGGATTCTAGAGGTTTGGCGAAGGTGGGAGCCAGCCGAAACCTCTGCCTACACTGGGCCCTCTCCAACCTCCGCTCGTGAAAACGGAGGTCGATGCGGGTAGATATTGCGATACGTTTCTCCAGTGTGGCAGGAATCTCCCTGGTGGCCAAGGCGTCCTTCACATGGCCTGCCAGTACCCTCCAGTACACCGGGATGAGGACTTTATCAGGCCACTCTAACTCAGAGGCCAGAGTCCGAAATTGGACTTAGAGAACTGGCTGACCATGGACTAACCCTGTGACATTGCCAGTAGTTGGAGCGCCGTATCGTGGGTGACCTGAGGTCCTAAAAAGACATTTTTAAGAGCCTCCAAGAAACGAGGAGCACTCCGCACCACACGATCGTCACGCTCCCACAGCGGCGTTGTCCACTCCAATGCTCTGCCCGACAGAAGGGATACTACAAAACCCACTTGTGCACGATCCGTGGGGAAACGTGCAGTCAGAAGCTCGAGCTGTATAGAGCACTGACTCACGAATCCCCACATTGCTTGCTGTCACCAGCAAACTTGTCTGGAAGCAGGAGGTGGGATAATGTAGGAACAGAAGTGGCAGTGGACAAACTGGCTGCAGCCACGCTAGCAGCCTGAACAGCGACTGCGGTAACATCCACAGCTGAGGTTGAGCGCTCAAGGGCCGCCAACCTACCCTCCAGCTGCTGAATATACTGCTGTAGCCGCTGGTCATCCGCCATCTTACTAGCCAGACCCTGGCGCTAGTATTATGTTAGGGTCTGCGGAACGCACCAAATAAATATAAATAATAGGTGCGTTCGCAGCCCGGGGTCCACCGTGTAGGCAGAGCCTGCTGCTAGTAAGATGGCGTAAATAGGCAGTATGAGCGAACTCTGTTATCCACAGAGTCGCTGACATAGATGCTGTGGCACTATATGGCGGTATAAGCGAACTCTGTTACACCACATAGTCGCTGACATAGATACAGTAGCACTATATGGCGGTATGAGCGAACTCTGTTACTCCACAGAGTCGCTGTGGTAGAGACCGTGTCCTGTTAACCCTACAGGAGGACACAGATAACTGCAGAGCGGATAGCAGTCCGTGGTCATGCAGACCGAAACGCAAGCAACCAACTCCTCACTGGAGTAGCCGGTATTCTAGAGGCTATCACAGCCAAGCCCTGAACACATGCATACAAAATCCTCACCGGAGGTGCCGGTATTCTAGGGGCTTATTTCAGCCGAGCCCTAACCGCATGCGTATATGACCACACTGGCGCAAAGCACATAACAGGATTGATACTAGCGCATGGCGGTGCGGCCATGCAACCCTTTTATACCAGCAACTACAAGACCTTCCAGAAAAGGACCAATGAGAAACTGTTCCAGAACACAAGCTGTTTCAGGACCTTCCTGGCGGACCATAGAAGTTGCTGCAGTACCTGAGCATGTGACCCTTGGTCTCCAATGAAAGACCTTGCCCTGGGCTTGCTCAGAAGGAAACACACAGGACTTAGTCCCAAATACGTCTGCTCACCGCTGACCTGCACTGGTTATAATAGCAGGACCTGGAGAGACACAGTCATCCTCTGCACAGTATTAGACTGGGCGAGACGCTGGGACCAACGTCTCTGCTGAGCAGGTTCCACTGTGGCCGGAGACGGATGGGAGACCGCAGCGGCACTGGTTCGAGATTCCCCTTGTGCAGCAGTGGGAACTCGACCCCTAACACCATCCTAGCCACAGTCATGCTCAGATTAATCTCACGTCAATCTTCAGAAAAATTGTGATGGTGACAGCCTATGCTCAATCTGTGCATGCACCACAATTAATCTGTGCATGTGTCGCTCACAGTTAGGAATGCAACGGCATAAATTTTAAAACAGGTAGAAGATGCAGACACCAGAAGCAATAGAGGGACAGGGGTAAAGCCGAAGAACCTATTCACAGTCCCCGCCCCAGTGCACAAAAAGCTTAAGAAGCCAATACTCATTAAACAAGAACCAGGATAAAGATTTCTTAACTGAAGGTATCTTTTAAAAGGAGGGGACAACTACTTGATCAACCTCTTCTCATTCACCATGTTTAATCCTTTTAAAATAAAAACACCCATATTCACCTCCCGTGCTTGTGCCATTCCATCAGTGTTGGCACTCGCATTTCTGTTTTTTCACGTGAGTTTGTTACGTCACGTAATGCATGCACCCAATCAGTGCCAGCTTCACTGTCCCCGTCTGCGGCCAGTCACAGCTCTGACTTCCTCTTGATTACGTATATATCTGAAGGTGGGGACAGTGACGGAAGGGCTGACTGGACGCAGGGCTCACATGATGTAACAACCTCACGTGAGCCCTTTGAACGTGAGTGACGACACTGTTGGAATGGCGCCGGAACAGGAAGTGAGTATAGATGTTTTTATTGTAATGGGCCAATCATGGGGAATGAGAAGGATTTGTCCCAGTAGTGAACAATCCCTTTAAATCAGTATACCAGCGCCATTTTAGTCATACCATTATTTTAAAAGGCATGATCATAATTACAGGTTCTCTTTAACAATACTCGATGCTCATGCAGTAAATAAATCCATGCAGATCAGAGTATATGTTGTAGATTTTTTTTTAATTCACTCCCATTCTGTATGATGTGGATATGTTCTAGCTTTGCTGTGCAATGAGGAAATCTGCACCCAAATCTGCATGGAAATCATGGAAATCATTGGGTGGTCATGGTTATATGTTTGCAGTGCTATTCTGAAAACCAATAAGATCTTCACCTTAGCCCAATACTGTATATTGCTGTACACTTGATTACATGTAGTGTATTTTTGGTACATTTCTAAACATTATTGTGATTATCTTATTTTCTAATTACATAAATGAAAATATTTCTTAAAGGGAAACTTAAAATAACGAGACATACAAAAGCAGCCTAACGAGTTACACTCCGTAAAGATAACAAAGACATGGAAACAAAGAACAATAACCAAACAGCTGAAAATCAGGTCTTACTGGTGCATATACAGGTACCCACATATTGCTTGCCAGGCACAAATAATTCTCATGGTCCACCCTACCCTCAGGTGTGAAACAACCCTGGAATCTGAGGGATTGTCATCCATCTACACCCCTACCTCTATATCGTTCACATACTTCAGGCCTAAGCTTCTGTTGCAGTGAAGAATGTTCCTGCTTTAATACAGTCCTGTCATAACAAAAATAGGAGACAGTGATTGCCATTTATCTTCTCCTAAGTTCAGTAGTCTCCATACATGTTACACTGCAGAAATGAATAGCTAAGTGTGCAATTAGGCTAGGACCACATGGCAACTCTGGTCGCACCACAGCAATTTTCAGACAAGTCACAAAATACTTGGAGTGGTGCTAGGTGTCCACAAAATCAGACGTGGCCCGAGCTAGTGTAGTAGAGCCAGGAATGCAGTAGCACGATTCCGCTATCTCTGTTTAAATACAGCCAATCTGTGACTTCATTGCTGCTTACGTCTTTCCTTGTGTTTGATTGGCTAAACCAACTCCTATATCATTTGCTGTTTTTATTCTACCTTGCCTTTCCCATATTGTAATGATTCTGCTTGGTCCTTCCATCATACTCCACATCTATCTTCTGCTATTGAAATTTAAAGAAATTTATTGAGTATTTTCTTGGCAAACTGGTTGAAGTTCTTAGTTTTACTGGTATATGTAATAGTAACACATGCTATGTAATAACACATATCTTCTCATATCTTATTACATCCATTCCTCACAAATAATAAATTAAACAATCATTTATAGGGATAAAAAAAAATAGTTCAATAAAAAAAGTCTCGTCATGCAATAAACAATCCTGCTTATGGCTATGTTGGCGTGGCTCTTGTTATGCAATTTCGCAACATATATTATTATTATTATTGATAATAATAATAATATTAGTTTTGATTATTACTTTTAATTTATGTACATCATGAATGGCACAACAATTAATAGGAATATGGCAGACACTATAACAGCTTTTAAAAAAGGGCTGGACGATTTCCTTGATACACATATCATTGCGGGTTATAGATAGATTAGTGACGAAATGAACAGTTGGTAGAGAAAGGTTGAACTTGACGGACGTAGGTCTTTCAACCTACGTAACTATGTAACTATGAGTGATTTTGCCTTTAGTTCTATACAAAGCTGGTAAATGTTCAGGAGGGAGTGGAGTGGGTCATTAAAAAGTTTGCTATAGGGTCTAGCCTTATCTACATATGGCCTTGTTTAATGGTCCTTTGTATCATTTGACCAAATTGTAAAAGTGTCATTGTCTGTGACTTTCATTGCCGTTAATGACATTTAAATGGAATTTGTCAGCAGGTTTTTGCTATGTAATCTGAAGACAGCATTAGCTAGGGAGGTAGGGGTTAAAACACAGGTCTCAGCGATGCCTATCCTATCAAGCTCTGAGGAATTGTTTTCTTACAATGATTGTTTTTGCACCAGCAGCTTATCTTTGCTGTGCCTAGCTGGTTGTGTGAGACCCGTTCCAATATGCCTCCTCCTGTGATAGGCAGCTCACTGTCTATGGACATTATATACACAGAGCTGATTGGGGCAGGGGCGGCTCTTCAGCTTTGCTTCATTGCTCAATCTAAAACCTCTGATTGTGTGAGAACCACTGCACCTAGAAATCTTAGTGATACATTGTTGGATTCAGGGTCTCTTTGCTTACATCAGGCTGCTCTCAGATGAGGCAGGAAAAACCTTCTGACAGATTCCCTTTAAATGGAATTTGTCAGTAAGATCAAACTCCCTAAAGTGTCTATATAGGCATGTAAGTCATAGAAGTAAAGTGACATCTTGATATTTATAATCTTTTTCCAAAAAAAATCCACGTTTTTCTTAACATGTAAATGAGCTGTTTAGAACTATGGGTTGGACATAGATCTCCCTAAGAATTTGCCTCCAGAGCTTATTTTAAATGAAAGGGGAAGATACCAAAGTGAGACATGAAATAACTGACAGTCTGCTCTCCTTACATGTCTCACACTGGTATTGCCTCCTTTCATTTAAAATAAGCTCTGGAGGCAGATTCTAAGTTAGATTTATGTCCATCCTATAGATCTTAACAATTCATTTACATATTTAGAAAAATGTAAATTCCTTGGGAATAAGAAATCGAATTGCCATTATCAAGGTATCATTTTATTCAATTTTCTATTACCTAAATGCCCATACAGACAGCTTAGGAAGGTAAATCATACTGACATATTCCCTTTAAGGTTTCTTGACTGCATAAGCAGCATACAAAAATTATCTATGAAAACTAATTGACAATCGACAATAATAAGTACACATATGTCACCTACATAATGAAAATAGATATTGGTACCTTAACTACATATAAGACGAACATAAGAATCCCTTCCCTTTTGGGGTGACCATTATAGCCATACTTGGGCCACACTAGGACAGGAGCAAATATATGGGGCAGGACAGGGTAGACTACGGTGAAAAACTGGATCCGGCTAACTCTGGAACCTTCATAGAATTGGATGCCCTTGGCTAAAATGGGTGATATTGTAACAATTTTATGAACTGGCACTTTTTCATTTAGCTTGTTTTATGTGTACCAATAACTATGGTCATTATGTAGGTGATGTGGTATACTCATTATTGTTGGTTGTGAACTGTCCCCTAGTGTTTTATTTTAGAGAAAGAGAGTTTTTCTATACTGTTCATACATAATTCTGAAAAACCAGAACCCGTAATGTTAAGCAGGGTCTGCAGCTAATTAGCTGTTATTGACTGCACTACAATACAGATGCAGTCAATGGACAAGAACAGCGTTGTTGCTGGGTAATAAGTACACTCTGTTATTCATTCATAACCAACTGGTTTAGAATAGAATATTACTTGCACCAGAAGAAATAACACACAATGACTAATACATAATGGGTGTTGCATAATATGCATATGAGATATAACAGTAATGCAGAAATTTCCCATCAGGCAGTCTGTTTTGGTAGTTTACAAGATTGTAGGCCATAATAAATTGCTTTGTTTGACTTGTGTATAATTCAGCCCATATTCCTATTATCCTGAAACATCACAACGAATGGAAATTATACAAATCTCTTGGGAACATAATTGTATTACACATGCTAGCTAGGAAACAATATTACTATTATAAGTTGTTGCTTTCTTGCGAAATTCACGGTTAATAATAGATCCTTGGATACACAAAACACCCTGGCTTCCTCTAGAATAGCTATTGATCTGAACTCATAATTCAGTAATTTAGGGGTTTTGCTTCCTAATAGATGACATTAATGGCCAAGGAAGAACAAATTTTATTATGAAATATTTGTGCTTATGTTTTTTTTAGCCTTATTTATACTGGAAATCATTTGTGTATCGGCCATTTATAGAAGAAAAAGTGCATCCCTCCAACACAAACAGTACACAGGCCAAAAGCCTTTCAAGTACTCAGCATGCTCTCATCAGTCTGCCTTGGGGTCTAATTATTATAGCCTCATAGCCGAGTAGTCACAAGGAAAAGTGCCAGCTTAAGAAACGCTTTGCTTTTATAAGGTTGCACATTTTTGAAGTTCTGTGCTGTGCTTGGCATTAGATAAAAAGCTAGAGAGCTTTGGTGAATAACTGAAAATGTAATCACATTTCAGCAGTAGATATTACATTAGATTCATATGGAAAAATTTTCTGGAATTTATAACAAAATGGGATTTGCTAAAATTGGTCATTTGCTTGATGCTAATATTAGGCCATTTAAAATGTGAAGAACAAAAGAAGTTTAATGTTTCACGCTAACAGCTATATATATTTTTTTATGGCATTAATATTCACTGCCCAATAATCGATTGATTAATGAAGATCATGCTAGAGACAATTTGTAGAAAAATAGGGTTAGTAATGGGGTCCATTACTAACACCTGAGCTTGATGTCAGCTGACAATACAAAGCTGACATCAGCCTTAACCCTATTACCCCACGCTGTGAGCTGATATTAATAGCCTAAGAAGCTCCATGTTTATTACCCCCTTCCCAGGCTATAAACATCAGCCCCCAGCAGTAATCTTTCCGTCAGCTGGTTAAGAAAACATAGGGGAACCCCATGACATTTTTTTCTTTAATTTATTGAATTATTAGCTAAATACATGAACATTAAAATACACACACACTGCGCTAATTATATATGTCACTGACATCTATCTATTTATCTATCTATCTAGAGTTGTGCTCAAAAGTTTAAATACCCTGGCAGAATTTTTGCTCTCTTGGCCTTTTTTCAGAGAATATTATTATTATTATTTATTTATATAGCGCCATTAATTCCATGGTGCTGTACATGAGAAGGGGTTACATACAAAGTTATAGATATCGTTTACAGTAAACAAATTTACAATGACAGACTGGTACAGAGGGAGAGGACCCTGTCCTTGCGGACTTACATTCTACGGGATAATAGGGAAGAAACAGGAGGTCGGGGGTGCGGCAGCTCTGGTGGTGGTGGCGGCGAGGCGGCAGCTCGGGTGGTGGCGGCGAGGCGAAATGGTTATTGCAGGCTGTAGGCTTTCCTGAATATGAATGATAACACCAAAACTTTTTCTCCACTCATGGTTAGTGGTTGGGTGAAGCCATTTATTGTCAAACTACTGTGTTTTCTTTTTTAAATCATAATGACAATCCATAACATCCAAATTAACCTGATAAAAAGTTTACATACCCCATTTCTTAACCCCTTCACCCCAAGGGTGGTTTGCACGTTAATGACTGGGCCAATTTTTACAATTCTGACCACTGTCTCTTTATGAGGTTATAACTCTGGAACGCTTCAACGGATCTTCGCGATTCTGAGATTGTTTTCTCGTGACATATTGTACTTCACGTTAGAAGTAAAATTTCTTCGATATAACTTGCGTTTATTTTTGAAAAAACGCAAATATGGCGAAAATTTTAAAAATTTTGCAATTTTCAAACTTTGAATTTTTATTCCCTTAAAACAGAGAAATATATCACACAAAATAGTTAAGAAATAACATTTCCCACATGTCTACTTTACATCAGCACAATTTTGGAACAAATTTTTTTTTGTTAGGAAGTTATAAGGGTTAAAAGTTGACCAGCGATTTCTCATTTTTACAACAAAATTTACAAAGCCATTTTTTTTAGGGACCACCTCTCATTTGAAGTCACTTTGAGGGGTCTATATGGCAGAAAATACCCAAAAGTGACACCATTCTAAAAACTGCACCCCTCAAGGTACTCAAAACCACATTCAAGAAGATTATTAACCCTTCAGGTGCTTCACAGGAACTAAAGCAACGTGGAAGGAAAAAATGAATATTTAACTTTTTAGCCACAAAAATGATCTTTTACAAACTTTTTTTTATTTTCACAAGGGTAAAAGGAGAAAATGGACAGATAAGGTTGTTATGCAATTTCTCCTGAGTATGCCAATACCCAATATGTGGGGGAAAACCACTGTTTGGGCACACGGCAGAGCTCGTAAGGGAAGGAGCGCCGTTTGACTTTTTCAAACTAAAATTGCCTGGAATTGAGATTGGACGCCATGTCGTGTTTGGAGAGCCCCTGATGCGCCTAAACAGTGGAAACCCCCACAAGTGACACCATTTTGGAAACTAGACCCCCTAAGGTACTTATCTAGATCTGTTGTGAGCACTTTGAACCCCCAAGTGTTTCACAAAAGCTTATAATGCCTGGGTGTGAAAAAAAAACAAAAAACAATTTTCCACAAAAATGATTTTTTAGTCCCAAATTTTTGAATTTTCCCAAGGAAATTGGACCCCAAAAGTTGTTGTCCAATTTGTCCTGAGTACGCTGATACCCCATATGTGGGGGGGGGAAACTGTTTGGGTGCACGGCAGGGCTTGGAAAGGAAGTAGTAACGTTTTGGAATGCAGACGTTGATGGGGGTCATGTTCCGTTTGCAGTGCCCCAGATGAGCCTAAACAGTGGAAACCCCCCACAATTGACCCCATTTTGGAAACTATACCCCCTAAGGAACTTATCTAGATCTTTGGTGAGCACTTTGAACCCCCAAGTGCTTCACACAAGTTTATAATGCCCGGGCATGAAAATAAAAAATCCTATTTTTTTCCCACAAAAATTATCTTTTAGTCACTAATTTTTTATTTTCTCAAGGGTAACAGGAGAAATTGGACCACATAAGTTGTTGTCCAATTTGTCCTGAGTACGCTGATACCCCATATGTGGGTGGGAACCACTGTTTGGGCGCACGGCAGAGCTCGGAATGGAAGGAGCACCATTTGACTTTTTCCAACCAAAATTGGCTGGAATTGAGATTGGATGCCATGTTGCATTTGGAGAGCCCCTGATGTGCCTAAACAGTGGAAACCCCCCACAAATGACCCCATTTTGGAAACTAGACCCCCTAAGGAACTTTTCTAGATCTTTGGTGAGCAATTTGAACCCCCAAGTGCTTCACACAAGTTATAACGTAGAGCCGTAAAATTTAAAAATCGTATTTTTTCCACAAAAATGATCTTTTCACCCCAATTTTTATTTTTCCAAGGGTAACAAGACTCCAAAAGTTATTGTGCAATTTGTCCTGAGTGCGCTGATACCCCATATGTGGGGGTAAACCACTGTTTGGGTGCATGGCAGAGTTTGGAAGGGAAGGAGCGCCGTCTGACTTTTTCAACGCAGAATTGGCTGGACGCCATGTCGTGTTTGGAGAGCTCCTGATCTGCCTAAACAGTGGAAACCCCCATAAATGACGCCATTTTGGAAACTAGACCCCTCAAGGAACTTATCTAGATCTAGATGTGTGGTGAGAACTTTTAACCCCCAGGTGTTTCACTAAAGTTTATAACGTACAGCCGTAAAATAAAAAATCTTTTTTTTTTTTACAAAAATGATTTTTTCGTCCCCAATATTTTATTTTCACAAGGGTAACAGAAGAAATTGGAACCCAAAAGTTGTTGTCCAATTTGTCCTGAGTACGCTGATACCCAATATGTGGGAGAAAACTACTGTATGGGCGCACGTCAGGGCTCGGAAGGGAAGTAGTGACGTTTTGGATTGCAGACTTTGATGGAATGGTCTGGGGGCGTCATGTCACATTTGGAGAGCCCCTGATGCACCTATACAGTGGAAACCCCCCACAAGTGACCCCATTTTGGCAAATAGACCCCACAAGGAACTTATCTAGATGTGTGGTGAGCACTTTGAACCCCGAAGTGCTTCACAGAAGTTTATAACGTACAGCCGTAAAAATAAAAATCTTTTTTTTTTTTACAAAAATGATTTTTTCGCCCCCAATATTTTATTTTCACAAGGGTAACAGAAGAAATTGGAACCCAAAAGTTGTTGTCCAATTTGTCCTGAGTACGCTGATACCCAATATGTGGGAGAAAAGTACTGTATGGGCGCACGTCAGGGCTCGGAAGGGAAGTAGTGACGTTTTGGATTGCAGACTTTGATGGAATGGTCTGGGGGCGTCATGTCACATTTGGAGAGCCCCTGATGCACCTATACAGTGGAAACCCCCCACAAGTGACCCCATTTTGGCAAATAGACCCCAAAAGGAACTTATCTAGATGTGTGGTGAGCACTTTGAACCCCAAAGTGCTTCACAGAAGTTTATAACGTACAGCCGTAAAAATAAAAAATCTTTTTTTTTTTTACAAAAATGATTTTTTTTTGCCCCCAATATTTTATTTTCACAAGGGTAACAGGAGAAATTGGACCCCAAAAGTTGTTGTCCAATTTGTCCTGAGTACGCTGATACCCAATATGTGGGAGAAAACTACTGTATGGGCGCACGTCAGGGCTCGGAAGGGAAGTAGTGACGTTTTGGATTGCAGACTTTGATGGAATGGTCTGGGGGCGTCATGTCGCATTTGGAGAGCCCCTGATGCGCCTAAACCCCCCACAAGTGACCCCATTTTGGAAAATAGACCCCACAAGGAACTTGTCTAGATGTGTGGTGAGCACTTTGAACCCCGAAGTGCTTCACAGAAGTTTATAACGCACAGCCGTAAAAATAAAAAATCCTTTTTTTTTTTGCAAAAATGATTTTTTTTGCCCCAATATTTTATTTGTACAAGGGTAACAGGAGAAATTGGACCCCAAAAGTTGTTGTCCAATTTGTCCTGAGTACGCTGATATCCAATATGTGGGAGAAAACTACTGTATGGGTACACGTTGGGGCTCGGAAGGGAAGTAGTGACGTTTTGGATTGCAGACTTTGATGGAATGGTCTGGGGGCGTCATGTCGCATTTGGAGAGCCCCTGATGCGCCTAAACAGTGGAAATCCCCAACAAGTGACCCCATTTTGGAAAATAGACCCCACAAGGAACTTATCTAGATGTGTGGTGAGCGCTATGAAGCCCCAAGTGCTTTACGGAAGTTTATAATGTACAGCCGTAAAAACAAAAAAAAATTTTTTTTTGTACAAAAATGATATTTTCGCCCCCAGTTTTTTATTTTCCCAAGGGTAGCAGAAGAAATAGGACAAATTGCACAATAACTCTTGGGGTCCAGAGTACGCTGATACCCATATGTGGGGATAAACTACTGTTTGGACGCATGGCAAAGCTGAGAAGTGAAGGAGCACCGTTTGACTTTTTCAACGCAGAATTGGCTGGAATTGAGATCAGACGCCATGTCACATTTGGAGAGCCCCTGATGTGCCTAAACAGCGGAAACCCCCCAATTCTAACTCCAACCCTAACCCCAACACACCCCTAACCCTAGTCCCAACCCTAACCACAAACCTAACCCTAACACACCCCTAATCCCAACCCTAACCCTAATCCTAACTTTAGCGCCAACCCTAACCCTAACTTTAGCCGCAACCCTAACCCTAATGGAAAAATGGAAATAAATACTTTTTTTTAATCTTATTATTTTTCCCTTACTAAGGGGGTGATAAAGGGGGTTTGATTTACTATTTATAGCGGGTTTTTATGATTGGCAGCTGTCACTCTAAAAGACGCTTTTTATTGCAAAAATAGTTTTTGCATCATCACATTTTGAGAGCTATAATTTTTGCATATTTTGGCCCACAGAGTCATGTGAGGTCTTATTTTTTGCGGGACGAGTTGACGTTTTTATTGGTACCATTTTTGAGCACGTGACGTTTTTTGATCGCTTTTTATTTCGATTTTTGGGAGGTTAGAATGAACAAAAATCAGCAATTCATGAATTTCTTTTGGGGGAGGCGTTTATACCGTTCCGCGTGTGGTAAAATTGATAAAGCAGTTTTATTCTTCGGGTCAGTACGATTATGGCGATACCTCATTTATATCATTTTTTCATGTTTTGGCGCTTTTATAGAATAAAAACAATTTTATATAAAAAATAATTATTTTTGCATCGCTTTATTCTGCGAGCTATAACTTTTTTATTTTTTTGCTGATGATGCTGTATGACAGCTCGTTTTTTGCGGGACAAGATGGCGTTTTCAGCAGTACCATGTTTTTTTATATCGGTCTTTTTGATCGCGTGTTATTCCACTTTTTGTTCGGCGGTATGATGATAAAGCATTGATTTTTTGCTTCGTTTTTTTTTTTTTTTAAGGGGTTCACTAAAGGGGTTAACTAGTGGGACAATTTTATAGGGGGGTCGTTACGGACGCGGCGATACCAAATATGTGTACTTTTATTGCTTTGTTTTTTTTATTTACAGGAAGAAGTGAATTTATTGGGGAATATATATATATATTTTTATTTATTTTGGATTTTTTTTTTATAACACGTTTATTTTTATTTTTTTAACTTTTTTACTTTGTCCCAGGGTGGGACATCACAGTATTTTATCAGATCGCTGGTGTGACAGTGTGCACAGCCCTCTGTCACACCAGCGATCGCACAGGCATAGATGCAGGCTTCTCAGTGCCTGCTCTCGGCAGGCACTGAGGTAGCCGCCTCCCTCCAGGACCCCGGCGCCATCTTGGATCCGGGTCCTGGGAGGGAGGAAGCCCTCAGAACAGCGCGATCACATCGCGCTGCTCTGAGGGTCTCAGGGGGGCGCGCAGGGAGCCCCCACCCTGCGCGATCCTCCCCTGTGCCCCCAGTACACCGCGATCATGTTTGATCGCGGTGTGCAAGGGGTTAATGTGCCGGGAGCGGTCCGTGACCGCTCCTGACACACAGTCATGGGTGTCAGCTGTGATAATCAGCTGACACCCGGCGGCGATTAGCTGCGCTCCCCTCAGGAGCGCAGCTGATCGCCTATGACATACTATCCCGTCCATGGTCATACGGGCCCAGGTACCATGGACGGGATAGTACGTCCGATGGCAGTAAGGGGTTAATACTGTGTATTGCCCCCTCTAACATCAATAACAGCTTGAAGTCTTTTATGGTAGTTGTGGATGAGGTTCTTTATTTACTCAGATGGTAAAGCTGCTCACTCTTCTTGGCAAAAAGGCTAAAGTTACTGTAAATTCCTGGGCTGTCTAGCATGAACTAGAGATCTCCCCAGAGTGGCTCAATGATATTGAGGTCAGGAGACTGAGATGGCCACTCCAGAACCTTCACTTTGTTCTGCTGTAGCCAATGACAGGTCGACTTGGCCTTGTGTTTTGGATATTTGTCAGGTTGGAACATCTAAGTACGTCCCATGCGCAGCTTCCGGTCTGATGATTACAAATTTGCCTCCAGTATTTGCTGATAACATGCTGCATTCATCTTTCCTTCAAGTTTGATCAAGTTTACTGTGCCTTTGTAGCTCACATATCCCCAAAACATCAGTGATCCACCTCCATGATTTTACAGTAGGACTGGTGTTCCTTTCATCATAGGCCTTGTTGACCTCTCTCCAAATGTAACGTTTATGGTTGAGGCCAAAAATTTCAATTTTGGTCTCACCACTCCAAATTACCTTGTTCCAGAAGTTTTGAGGCTTGTCTCTGTGCTGTTTTGCGTATTGTATGCATTATACTTTGTGGAATTTGCACAGTAATGGCTTTCTTTTGATGACTCGACCATGCAGCCTATTTTTCTTCAAGCGCCTCCTTATTGTGCATCTTGAAACAGCCACACAACTAGTTTTCAGAGAGTCCAGTATTTCAGCTGATCTTATTTGTTGGTTTTTCTTTGCATCCTGAACAATTTTCCTGGCAGTTGTGGACAAAATTTTTGTTGGTCTACCTGACCGTGGTTTTGTTTTTACAGAGCCCCTGATTTTCCATTTGTTAATCACAGTTTGAATGCTGCTGACTGGCATTATCAAGTCCTTGGATATCTTTTTGTATCCCTTTCCTGTTTTATACAGTTCAATTACCTTTTCCTGTAGATCCATTGAAAATTCTTTTGCTTTCCTCATGTCTCACAATCCAGAAACGTCAGTGGCTGGATGAAAGATACAAGAGTCTGTCTGGATCCTAGAAACTCACTCAGCTTTTATGCACACACACTGATTATTAGCAAACAGGTCACAGGTATGAATGTTACTTTTAGTAGCCAGTCAAACCCATTTGTGTCAACTTCTGTGCATGTTAACAGGGCAAAATCACCAGGGAATGTAAACTTTTGATCAGGGTCATTTGGATGTTTTGGGTTGTCATTATGATTTAGAAAGAGAAAACACAGTAGTTTGACAATAAATGTCTACACCCAACCACTAACCATGAGTGGAGAAAAAGTTTTGGTGTTATCATTCATATTCTCTGAAAAAAAGGCCAAGAAAGCAAAAATTCTGCCAGGGTATATAAACTTTTGATCACAACTGTACTTATGTATTCTATGTATATATATATTCTATCTATTCTATTATGACAGGTCACACTGTGAATTTACTGTACTCGTCTGATGAAATGTCTGGTTTTCTATGAGCTGAGTGCGTAAAAATCGAATGCCACAAGCATGGCCCGTGTGCCATGCGATTTTTCTCGCACCATTGACTTGCATTTGCTAGTCTCGTCCAATATACGTGGCCACTCGAAGCATGCTGCAATTTTTTTCTCAGTCCGATATGAGCTGAGAAAAAAAAAATCGCAGATGAGCAGGGAATCATAGATTAACATTAGTCAGAGTGCAATCCGATATTTTTTATTGGATTGCACTCCTCTGTTTTTAACACAGTTGAGTGTGAGCCCTAAATTTGCTAGTGTCCTGCAAATTAATTAACGAAATATAATGGTTCTAAAAATGAGAAATGGAGAAATAAATATTTAAAAGTTTTAAATTTCAATGCAGATCCTATTTAATGCATATTATTATAGGAAAAGCTCCTGATCAGTATCATTTTACTCAAATACGTGTTTTTCTTAGCAGACAATAAAACATCACTGGGTAATCTTGATTAAAGCTTCAGTTATCATAATTAAAAATTGATGTTTTCCGTCCATAGGCTTTCTGCCAACACCTGTTACAGCTCCATGGAATCAATCTGGATTTGTTTAAATTTAATTCTAAGGTAACATCTGAGGTCCTAAAATCATCCAGTAGTTTAGCCAGATTCTTCTCTGTATCTAAGCCTATGGCTAAAGGTGAATCATTTCTCTCTGCAATAAAATACATTAAACCCTTCTCAGGGCTGGCTCCAGGTTTTCTTGGGCCCCGGGCAAAAGATTCTCAGTGGGCCCCTTTAACACATACCACGCTACATGTTGCACAGATACAGCAGATACAGCAGAGAAATATAGGTATAGTACAATGCCAAAGATTTCACTTCTTACATTACAAGAGTGATATATATTGTAAATTTTGCAATAGCTCAGAAACCGTCGAAAACCTCGCAGCGTACAGTGCGTGCACTGGGGGAATTCAAAAGTCTGCAGTCACACAGAGTGAATGCAGACTTTTCATTTTAGATCAGACAGTATAGTCCTCCATACAGTATTATGGGCACAATATAGTTCTCCATATAGTATTATGAGTACCACATAGTCCTCCATACAGTATTATTGGCACCACAAAGTCCTCCATACAGTATAATGGACCCCATATATTGCTCCATACAGTATAATGGGCACCATATATTGCACCATATAGAATAATGGGCCCCATATATTGCTCCATACAGTATAATGGACCCTACATAATACTACATACAGTATAATAAGCCCTGTATAATGCTCCATACAGTATATTGGCCCCATATATCTGGCCATACCGAATAAAGAGCCCCATATATTGATCCATACAGAATGGGCCCGTATAATGCACCATACAGTATAATGGGCCCCATATAATACTCCATACAGTATATAATGGCCCTATATATTGCTCCATACAGTATATAATGGCCCCATATATTGCTCCATACAGAATAGTAGACCCCATATGTTTCTCCATGGAATAATGGGCCCTATATAATGCTCCATACAGTAAGTAATGGCCCCATATATTGCTCCATTTAGTATATAATAGCCCTATGTAATGCTCCATATAGTATAATGGCTCCATATAATACTCCATACGGTATAGAATGGCCCCATACAATGCTCCCTACAGTATAATGGGCCCCATATAATCCCCCATACAATATAATGGGTCCCATATAATGCTCCATACATAAAAAATAAATAATCAAATATTCACCTCTCCTCGTTCCCTTGCTGCTTCGGTCTCCTCAGCATCTTCTTCCTCTGCATTGCTCAGCTGAGGACTCGCTGTAGTGACGTCATCACACCCTCTGCCCTGAGATGTCACAGAGAGTCAGAAGATGCTGAAGAGACCAGAGCAGTGGGGAATGGGGATAGGTGAGTATTTGAGGGGGGTTCTGCCAGTGTCAGTGCTGGGACTCGGCTCCCCTGACTCATGGACTCCATAGCGTGCAGGTGTCCCTGACAGTAAGAGGGCCTCCCATGCGTCCAGCCCAGGGACCCAGCACTTGCCCAGGTGCATCAGGTGGGGACGTCGGCCCTGACCCCTCTATTGTGAAATCACTTTCAGTTTGACCTTCTGTATGATCTGATGCCTCCTTCACACTAGCTACTATTGATTGTATCAATAATTGCACTGTTAGTGGACATACCGTATTTAGCCAGAGGACACTGACAGCTTGGGGCATCTGTTCAAGAAGTTTTTCTGGGCCCCTGGATGCTGCTCCATCAGCAGACATTATATTTCATATTGAACAGGAGAGGACTTTAACTAACCAAGAGGAAGCGCTCTTAATAGCAATAATAACAAGAGAATAAGCTATACATTGCAAATGATCATACTAAGTAATAATGGGAGGGTGCTATACATAACAAAAGAGGACAATATGTAATAAGGGACAATGCCATACATATGTAGAGAGCATACCATGTAAAAGAGGACAGTGCTTTCTATAACAAGACTTGGAAAAAAGATTGGAATTTATAAATCTTGTGTTCAGCCTATACACCATCCATTTGATTGCAATTGCACCAGATAATTGGTAAAATTGTAGTGAAATATTCACCAACATTTTTTTAAATTGCTAAGGTAATCTTAGAAAAAGTGATGCAAAGCATTAAAATGTTTGTGTTAGCATAGTCACTGCAAATGTAGATATAACTATGCCGTGGCTCTGTCCGTGGTCATGGACAGGCTTTGTGCTGGCTACTGCTCCTACCAGATCCCAGATATGCACTGGCCTTCAGTCTTCAGCCCTACAAGCATATGGACTTGGGACCTTGGGTTGATTCATCAGAGTAGTCTCTGGCCAGTGGGGTGGGCTGGCACGAATTGTCAGGTCGCTAGGTCAGAACTATGAGGGCAGAAAAAGAACAAAATTTCAAGACAGAAGAATAGCTAGGAAATGGGCTGAGGTCAGAATGAGAATAACACATGCTATAGAGGAGTTGAATGAGAGATGTGATCCTGGGCTAGTAAAGTCAGTTGGGAGTTTTAGTATGGTGTAGAGTTGTCCAATTGGTCTAAGCAGGGAGATGATTACTCTAGTTGGACAGCACACACCCATCCTATAGGTCTTAGCCACCCTAGTCTCAGTGACTGGATGGAGCATGAGGTACCAAAAGCTTCAGGTCCTGATGTCTTCTCCATATCCAGTGCAGCCCTTAGAATGAATGCAGCAGTGCCTGCAGCAGTTCCAGGAGGAGATGTAACAATCTCAGTAAAGGTATAGAAAAAGCTACAAACAGTGAGGCAACTGAACTTTTTGCTGTCACCCCAAGCATATTCTGCCATTCAAAGGTGCATCTTTGCACATATGATTTAAAGAGACCCTGACACCTGATGCATTGTGCCTAATACGTGGGCAGCATGTACTAGGCACTGGTTGCATTATCTCAGCCAGTAATGTTTGACCGCTGTTGACTAGTTGGACAGATGGGTCCCCGGCGGCGTCTCCCTGCCCGCTGCCCCGAATTAACAGGTATCTGCTTATGTGTGCATATAGGACAAGAATACAGCAAAAAAAGGCAGAGATGCTCACCTGCCCAGGCCTTACGTACTTTGGCCAAAATACCAACTAATACCTCACATTATTTAATATATTTTTTAATGTGTTTTTTGCACTTTATTTTACAGGGTGCATGTGGGCCCATTTGGTCTTGTAAACTGTGGTGTCTGTTCACATGGCATGCATTTTAATAGCGCTGGGCAGCCCGCCTGATCTAATAGAAGGGTGTAAATACTAGGCTGTTTAACTGGATGCTGTGCATTGCCATAATGTGAACGGCGCTGCATACAAGTCTTCTTTGTGCATCAATATACCAAGCAGCCGCCCCCTCCATGTATTGGTAGGTTGTGAGCGGTTGCCTCATCGGTATTCTTGCACCTGTGTTGCCGTCATCTTAACTATGTGGGTCCACTGCATCCTGATAGTGCATTTGTTTGAAGGCCTGGGCAGGTGAGCATCTCTGCCTTTTTTTGCTGTATTTTTGAATTTTTGGAGGATTTCTAAGTCCTCTTTCTGTGCTATTGCTGTTTAGCATATAGGACAAGCCGCCGGGGACCCGCCTGTCTGACTAGTCTACAGCGCGATCTCTCTACAACTCTTAAATTAAGTTTTCTAGCTGCAGCGTTTCAGAGTCAGATATACCTAGCTGAGATAATGCAGGCAGTGCCTGGTCCAGGGCAGCATTTATCAGCTGACAGGTTCACTTTAAAGCCACTTGTGGCCACAATATATATTCAGAAGACACAGGAAGAGAAAAGCCTCTGGTTAATAGGGTCTATTATGCCTAATTGTAAATGGCATTGCTACTTTAGAGAGATTTCAGGAGGATGGGTTTGAATAATGAATCCTGGTACATCATATTAGATTCCATATTCTATATAGTTTATAGTCAGTGATAAAAACTAGACTCTTCATTCATCCTTAAACACCTAACAAATGATCATTAGCCTATCTTTTTCCTTTCATTTTTTACTGCAGATCATGTATTATGGGAGATCCTCTTCCCTGGGAGCTATGATGTGTGGAATGTAGTGGGTGGCATTGAATAACTTATCTTTCTGAATAATCCTTGCTGCTCCTTGAGCGCTTGCAGCCGTTGATAATGATGTAATGCTGGAAACCCTCAATGTTGTGAGTGGGTAAACAAACACTTCATTGTGATATAGAGGACACTAGAGATAAGACCACAATAGTTTACATTTCCACATATTACTCGATGTAACCAATCCAATCGAGTTTACTGTAAAAGACAAAGTGTGTAGATTATTTTTTCCTATATTTTGTGATTAGTTTTATATCATATCTATTGTTAAAGTATTTTTATATAAGATCTAATAATTGTGATGCCAAGCCTTCTAGAAATCCAGATTACTCAATGGTTTAATGGGGTTGTCCAGTCAAAACTAGTTATCACCTATCCACAAATGATACCTTGCTGATTGGTGTGTGTTCCATCCTTGGGACCTGCAGAGTTGTTATCCCCGATGGGGAACTTTTATTACTGTTACAGAATGGAATAGCAGGTCAGAAGCCTGATCACAGGAATAAGCCAAGTGCTGCCTTCAGCAGACCTTTTGGGAAAGAATGGAGCAGCAGACAAGCATGCGCACTGCCGCTCCACTCTAAAGGGGATAACAGTTCCCCTTTCTGTCACTCGGCGTAAGTCTCAGAGGTGGGACACTCTTTCCGATCACCTATCCTATAAACTATCGTTTTCAACCGTCTACCCCATTGACAAAAATAATTTTTCTACTAATAACATCTATTAACTATCCATAGGATTGCCAATAAATGTTACAGTGGTCCAGATCTGACTGCTGACTTCCTGGAAATAAAATTATTTTTACGTGAAAATAAAACTTGTTTGTACTGTCAAGAGCGCTATTAGGCTAATTTCACACCAGCATCTGACCCTGCATCGGTCAGCACAGGGCCGCCGCTAAGCTCCGCCCCCGGCTGCGCCTCCTCCCGCCCTCTCCGCCTATGGGCACATGACGCTGCATGTGACCTGCGTACCCTATCTTTAGCATTGGGTATGCAGGCCATGCGCAGCTATGCGTTTGCTGCCGCTTGCGTCCTTTTGACGGTGCGCCGACCGCACCAAAATGCAACACGGTGCGTTGGGCACAGATCGGCGCACCGTCTAAAGGACGCAAGCGGCGGCAAACGCATAGCTGCGCACGGCCTGCGTACCCAATGCTAAAGATAGGGTACGCAGGTCGCATGCAGCGTCATGCGCCCATAGATGGAGCGATCGGGAGGAGGCACGGCCAGGGGCGGAGCTTAGCGGCGGCCCTGTACTGACCGACGCCGGGTCAGATGCTGGTGTGAAATTAGCCTAATAGCGCTCTTGACAGTACAAACAAGTTTTATTTTCAGGTAAAAATAATTTTCTTAGTACTCCTTGTATGCGATGCCTAGCTTCACCATTTCCTGTTCCAGGCACTTCCTGCAGGGGAGTCTGTTTACCGTTCTCAGCTGCTGTAAGTTGTTTCTTTATTGTATCGTCTATAAATGCTGATCGCTACTACAAACAGCACTAGCTACTGCTCCTGATGAAGCCACGGTAGTGGCGACACGCGTTGGGCTTTGCCCTCCCTGAACCCTTCTCTTTCCTCCCCCACAGGCTTGGTAACATTCTGGTCATTTTTCTATGGGTATTTCTCCAGCTTACCAGGTCACAGACCTTATGGGCGCTCTATTTTTTGCATGTTGATATACTATATATTCATAGGATTATTTCTACAGGTATCGACCCTTTTTGGGCTTATTTTGTTATTGGTGCCATCTATTTTGTCATCTAACACATATATTGTTGTTATCATATTTATATCATAATTTTGGTGTAAGAGCAGCCTATATTATTGTTATGTGACCCTATTTTCAGCCATTTATATGGGGATTGGTTAGGCTTACATGCATACATATAAACCTTGTGCAACACGTTTTTCATATTTATACTATTGCATATGTATTTCCTATATTTACACAGCCACATGGCTTTCAGGGAGCTATGTACCCCTTTTTGGGGATTGTTTGCTCATTTTTAATTGTTTTTTAATTGTTCAGTGTGTTGTATTGTATTGTAGTTTTCAATAAAACTGATTTTTGTTTGATATATTGGAGTTCCCTGGTGCATAGTATGTCCTTTTTTCTTTTCTTGTTCTAATCATACTTGACATACTCCAGGTTGAGCCCTTATTCTTATATTCTGGGGTTGTGCCCTCCATCCTTGTCTTTTTCCTCCCGCCCTCTCCGCCTATGGGCACATGACGCTGCATGTGACCTGCGTACCCTATCTTTAGCATTGGGTATGCAGGCCATGCGCAGCTATGCGTTTGCTGCCGCTTGCATCCTTTTGACGGTGCGCCGACCGCACCAAAATGCAACACGGTGCATTGGGCGCAGATCGGCGCACCGTCTAAAGGACGCAAGTGGCGGCAAATGCATAGCTGCGCACGGCCTGCGTACCCAATGCTAAATAGGGTACGCAGGTCGCATGCAGCGTCATGCGCCCATAGATGGAGCGATCGGGAGGAGGCGCGGCCGGGGCGGAGCTTAGCGGCGGCCGTGCGCTGACCGACGCAGGTCGGTCAGACGCAAGTGGGAAACCGGCCTTACACAAAATACTCAATATTGTTTCACTCACTCTCAATCAAAATAGCATGGTGGCTGCAAGTAGGCAAGTAGGTGCATCATTCCACGCACCAATCGGCGCTGATGGGTTGCCATGACCGCCGAAGGTATGCCGAAGACCCTTGTGCTTGTCATAAGAATCCTCCTGTGAAAGCCAGCCTGTACTTGGCATTCATAGGAGACCGTGATTTTCACTATATAGTATATGTATATAATATAGTATACGTGTATAGTATATATATAGTATAAGCAATCAGACGATCGCAGATGCAAGTTCCCTAAGGGAACTTTTAAATACTGTAAAACATTTAAAAAAAGCTTAAAATAAAACCCACAAAAGTTCAATTCAACTCTCTTTTTCCACATTAAAAAATAAAACAATGATAAGAAATACACATATATGGTGTCGTTGTGTTTGTAAAAGTCTGATCTGTCAAAATATAAAATAAATTAATCTGATCGGTAAACAGCGTAACAGGAAAAAAAATTAAAACGCCAGAATTACGCTTTTTTGGCTGATGCAATTTTGCAATAAGAGGAGATCAAAACTGCATATCTGCTCCAAAATGGTATCAATAAAAACGTCAGCTCAGGGCCCAAAAACATAAACCATCACATAACACTAGATCCTGAAAATTAAAAGCGTTACAGGTCTTGGAAAATGGCAAGACAAGCAAAGGTTTAGCACAAAAAACCTAAACGGATATCACAAGATAAAAAAGTGACTTAAAAAACACCTTAAATGATGAAATCGGCCCTATGTGTATCGATTGACTAGTTTAATGAGATCCTCTGTCCACGTGTGATATTGTTGATACTAAAAATTCCACCCAGCACTTTGCAGTCATGGGCATCCTTATGCAATTTGCCATCCAAATGTAATGGTTTGTAAAAAGGACATAAAAGTTCATGTTTGTGGCTGAATGTCTTACCTAAAGCAGTGCCTGGGATGCACAACACATTCACATTGAAAGCATGCTCATTATTGTGCAGATTTTTGTTGTGGCTTTCACCTTATTCAATGCTTAGTAAATGGAGAAGGGTGATAGCCACAACTAAATCAGCAATGAAAGCCACATGTGACACATAAACTTAGCCATAGGAGTCAATTGAGGCTGTAGAGGGGGAGAGATGACATTGGCTGTGATATTCTTCCTGACTATATTTCTGTAGAAATTAGCAAAAATATTCACACTATTCTGTTCTGGGATCGACTTAAGTACTTCATGCCAGGCAGACACAGTGTTTCTGTACAGGGAAAACATAGATGTAGTCACAGAGCTAAATCAACAGTGTGGCCTCTTGGCCCTGGAAGTGTTAGACCTCCACTAATCATAACATACCCTAACAACATATCAACTGCACGGTGGAATAACCTCTTTAATATACAACCATAGAATAATCCAGTGCGGATCAGAGGTGGTCTACCTAAAGATGTGTTCAGGATTGGTTTTAAGGCATGTTCACATAGGTTGAACCGGTTTCAGATTTTTGGATGGAAAATGCTCTGTGTATGAGAGTACCAGACTTATGGATGAAAATGTGAAGTAGAAATAGAGTAGCACTACATATAGCAGCGGACTATCCTCGGTGGGCCCCTGTTGGATATAGAACAACCATTGGCCTATCAGAGACCCCGCTCACTGATAACAGTGCGTGGCACATAGCGGCCACTGGCCTATCAGAAGCTGCAAGCTATACGCACAACCTTTTTTAGGCCAGCAATCTTTCAATAACACTGCTATGAGCTGCGTACAGACATCAGTGCAAGGCCTCAGATGGGTCGACTCGGCGGCCATTTTAACAACCGCGTGGGATATGAAGCTTCAAGAGGATTTTGGGGGAGCACAGGAAGGTGAGAAGAATCTTTTTTTTATCTCCTCTGTGAATGGTCAGGGTAGTGAACATAGAGGCTCAGGAAGGGGCACCATATAGGTCTAGAATGGGTGACATAAGGGCCCAAGATGGGGGCAACATAGGTGCCCAGGATGGGTGACATTATTAAATTAAGGTGCCCCTGATGGGGACATTATTAAATAAAGGTGCCCAGTATGGGAACATTACTAAATAATGGGGCCCAGTATGGAGACATTATTAAATAAAGGGACCCAGTACAGGGACATTGTTAAATAAAGGGGTCCTGGATCTTGGACACTATTAAATAAAGGGGTGGCAGGATTGGTGTTATAATTACTGTAAGGGGGCCAGAATGAGGAACATACTTTATTGGTTTATAGTGGGGGACATAATGACTGTAAGGGCCAATCAGGGGACATTATTACTGCTGTAATATAATTTACTTTTGAGGATACTGTCTCCCATGGGGGGAAGAAATGGGAGGTCCTGTTACTGTGGAGGGTGGCATTATATCGCTTATTTCTTTATCTGATGAAGTGTAGTTTTCGAGGAAAAGTGGAGAATGCGCTCTAGAAGTGATCAGCTATAGATGACTGTGTTTTGTTTCCTGCAGAAACAAGTTGTGGTATGAAGAAGTGATAGCGGTCTGCTCCAGATGAATAAGAAAAGCGAAGATGAAGGACTTTAACTAGAGACGTCAGTGGTAAGTCACTGTATTACATGTACACGCACAATATACACTACATACTATATACAGAGCTTCTGTGTCTTATGTCGCTGGTGAATCCTGTATTACCTGTACACTGACACTATATAAAGAGCACCGGTGTATAATGTCACTGGTGATCCCTGTATTACCTGGACACTGACACTTTATACAGAGTGCCGGTGTATAATCTCACTGGTGATCACTGTATTACCTACAATACTGAAAAAAAACACAATACTAATATTTATATTACCTTAAGTGCCATTATACTCAGACGCTCTGTACATAATATACAGTGTATAGTGTAAGTGTACAGGTAATACAGTGACTCACCAGTGACATTATACACAGGAGCTCTGTATATAGTGTCAGTGTACAGGTATTACAGGGATCACTAGTGATATCATACATAGGAACTCTGTATATAGTGTCAGTGTACAGGTAATACAGGGATCACCAGTGACATTATACATAGGAGCTCTGTATATAGTGTCAGTGTACAGGTAATGCAGTGATCACCAGTGACATTACACTATGTACAGAACTCCTGTGTATACTGTCACTGGTGATCACTGCATTACCTGTACTGTACACTAATAGGTAACACAGGAATCACCAGTGACATACTATATAGAGAGCTTCTGTGTATAATGTCACTGGTGATCGCTGCATTATTTGTACACTAATACTATATACAAGACTCCTATGCATAATGTCATCAGTGGTAATATTTGTGCTATTAGCATTGTGGTTTTTATTCAGGATCATTATAGAAGTATTATTCGGTCATTATGTGGTGGTAATATGTGGTCTGGTTATGGTGTGGTGGTATTTGTCAATTTTATGTATTATTATTCAGTCACTATGTGGTAGTGATATGTGCTCTTGTCATGGTGTACCAGTATTTATCCCTTGTGTGTGGTATTATTCAGTCACCATGTGCTGGTTATATGTGGTCTAGTCATGGTGTGGCAGTATTTTCTCTTGTATGTGGTATTATATGGTCACTATGTAGTGGTAATACAATGGGGAAAATAAGTATTTGATACACTGCTGATTTTGCAAGTTTTCCCACCTTCAAAGAATGATCTGTAATTTTTATCGTAGGTACACCTCAACTGTGAGAGACAGAATCTTTAAAAAAATCCAGAAAATCAGATTTTTACATAATTAATTTACATTTTATTGCATGAAATAAGTATTTAATACAATAGAAAAACAGAACTTAATATTTGGTACAGAGACCTTTGCAATTACAGAGGTCAGACTTTTCTTGTAGTTCTTGACCAAGTTAATACACAGCAGCAGGGATTTTTGGCCCACTCCTCCATACAGATCTTCTCCAGATCTTTAAGTTTTTGGAGCTATCGCTGGGCAACATTGAGCTTAAGTTCCCTCCAAAGATTTTCTATTGTCTTCAGGTCTGGAGACTGGCTAGGCCACTCCAGGACCTTAAAATGCTTCTTACGGAGCCACTTCTTAGTTGATCTGGCTGTGTGTTTTGGGTCATTGTCGTGTGCTTTGGGTCATTGTCATGCTGAAAGACCCACCCAAGACACATTTTCAATGCTCTTACTGATGGGGGGTTCGAATGCTGGGACCTGCACCAATCGGTAGAATGTGCAGGTCTCATTAGTATGGAGCGGCATGTACAACTCGACCACTGATCCATTCATTCCCTACGTGGCTGCACTTGGCTTTTACTGGAAGTCCCAAACAGTATGAATGGAGCTGCGGTCAGACATCCCAGCTGCTGCTCCATTTTTAAAATGGGGATAAAATTGCTCTATCAGGGATAAAAGTTCTCCATTCTTCCGATCGGTGCAGTTTGCAATGGTTGGACTCCACCGATCAATAAGTTGTCACCTACCTAACCTGTGGATCTGTGATAACTTGTTTTCATCAAAGATCCCCTTTAATGTAAACTACCGTATCTGTACATTCCAAATATGGTGGTGCAGAGTAGATGTGCAGGAGCCTCCTGTGTTGTACAGTCAGCCAAAATTATCGATATATTGTGGGATGTGTATAGGAGCCTCCCAACTCTCCTGAACAGATGATGTAAGGGAGATAAGAATCTGATCTGCTGAATTTCAGCAGCTGATCCTTTTGTTCTTGGGGTGATAAGATGCCACCAGAGTTGTCTGGCTATGACTCTCTCATGTAGGACATACAGTCAGGGCCAGAAATATTTGGACAGTGACACAATTTTCGCGAGTTGGGCTCTGCATGCCACCACATTGGATTTGAAATGAAACCTCTACAACAGAATTCAAGTGGAGATTGTAACGTTTAATTTGAAGGGTTGAACAAAAATATGTGTTAGAAAATGTAGGAATTGTACACATTTCTTTACAAACACTCCACATTTTAGGAGGTCAAAAGTAATTGGACAAATAAACATAACCCAAACAAAATATTTTTATTTTCAAAATTTTGTGGCGAATCCTTTGGAGGCAATCACTGCCTTAAGTCTGGAACCCATGGACATCACCAAACGCTGGGTTTCCTCCTTCTTAATGCTTTGCCAGGCCTTTACAGCCGCAGCCTTCAGGTCTTGCTTGTTTGTGGGTCTTTCCCTCTTAAGTCTGGATTTGAGCAAGTGAAATGCATGCTCAATTGGGTAAAGATCTGGTGATTGTCTTGGCCATTGAAGAATGTTCCACTTTTTTGCACTCATGAACTCCTGTGTAGCTTTGGCTGTATGCTTGGGGTCATTATCCATCTGTACTATGAAGCGCCGTCCAATCAAGTTTGCAGCATTTGGCTGAATCTGGGCTGAAAGTATATCCCGGTACACTTCAGAATTCATCCGGCTACTCTTGTCTGCTGTTATGTCATCAATAAACACAAGTGACCCAGTGCCATTGAAAGCCATGAATGGCCATGCCATCACGTTGCCTCCACCATGTTTTACAGAGGATGTGGTGTGCCTTGGATCATGTGCCGTTCCCTTTCTTCTCCAAACTTTTGGCTTCCCATCATTCTGGTACAGGTTGATCTTTGTCTCATCTGTCCATAGAATACTTTTCCAGAACTGAGCTGGCTTCTGGAGGTGTTTTTCAGCAAATTTAACTCTGGCCTGTCTATTTTTGGAATTGATGAATGGTTTGCATCTAGATGTGAACCCTTTGTATTTACTTTCATGGAGTCTTCTCTTTACTGTTGACTTAGAGACAGATACACCTACTTCACTGAGAGTGTTCTGGACTTCAGTTGATGTTGTGAACGGGTTCTTCTTCACCAAAGAAAGTATGCGGCGATCATCCACCACTGTTGTCTTCCGTGGGCTCCCAGGTCTTTCTGGATTGATGAGTTCACCAGTGCTTTCTTTCTTTCTCAGGATGTACCAAATTGTAGATTTTGCCACTTCTAATGTTGTAGCAATTTCTTGGATGGGATTTTTTCTGTTCTTGCAGCTTAAGGATGGCTTGTTTCACCTGCATGGAGAGCTCCTGTGACCACATGTTTCCTTCACAGCAAAACCTTCCAAATGCAAACACCACACCTCAAATCAACTCCGGCCCTTTCATCTGCTTAATTGAGAATGACATAACAAAGGGATTGCCCACACCTGTGCATGAAATAGCCTTGGAGTCATTTGTCCAATTACTTTTGGTCCCTTTAAAAACAGGGTGGCACATGTTAAGGAGCTGAAACTCCTAAACCCTTCATCCAATTTTAATGTGGATACCCTCAAATGAAAGCTGAAAGTCTGAACTTCAACTGCATCTGATTTGTTTTGTTTCAAATTCATTGTGGTAATGTCTAGAACCAAAATTAGATAAATGTTGTCTCTGTCCAAATATTTATGGACCTAACTGTAGGAGCTCTTGACCTGTATATGGGGGAAGGAAATTTAGCTGCCACTTATCTGTTGAGCATGGGTACCTAATCATTTGTAGCATGTCAATTTATACTGTGGATTTTTACTCTGGGTTGCGCTCTTATAAATTGCAAAGCTGCACCATTTCTGTAACTGCGAATTTCCCACGTGGACTTATCGTAATGAGAATATATAAGTACGCAATTAATAACTTTTATGGATGACTATAAATAATTTAATACAATGCTTTTTTAAGTTCGTATTACAGAGACTTTTGGTTGTCAGGTCCCCATATGAGTCACTCAACACGTACATAATGTAAATTTCTACTAATAGCATATTAAGAATCTGTAACAAAAAGATAAAAGTCAGCTATTTAAGCTCCATTCCTTGGCGGTAGATGTTGCATTCCTGCAATTTTTGTTCAGAAAGTATTTGACAGCATTTATGAAAACAGATCTACACTTTTCATTGAAACATCTATAAAAAGCCCAGCTCTTGATCCCATAAAAGGAGACACAAAAAAGCCTAAAATCTAATAATACATCACACATGTAACCTAAAATATTTTACCGAACACCTTCAAAAACCTTGGCATCTAAATGAGTCTTGGCGTTGAGTATTATGACTGCAGAACAGTTTTTGAACAGATATGAAGAAAATAATAGCCGAAGTAAAATGGAATATTTTCTGGCGTCTGACTTGTCTAACTGCAATGGTGTATGTACACGAATCCAGACACAATCAGAACTCATCATTGCTTATAAAAAACAAAGCACAAGACATGTTTATAATAGAAGCCTTATTATTGGTAAATTGTTAGTATGTTTGATGAGATTCCAAAATGCCGGTGGCATAAAACAGAAAGGCTGGGTGTGACCCTTGATCAAAAATGTAGTTTTAGTTTAGCAATAACCACTTAGGTCACATATAGTGTATAATTAGCAATCAGTGCTGAAATTATTATGAGATAGATGTTTACTCAACCTATAACGAGATGCAGAACCGGTCATTTTGGTTTATAAATTGGCACTTATTTGCTACAGTGCCCTTTATTTTACCTGTGGCATAAATACAGATGATCCATTTGATGGTTAGAATTTCCTTGTGGGTGTATTTATTGTCATAAAATTCTCAGGAGACATGGCCCCTGTGAGAAAAATAGATGATACTATTTAATGACGAAGAAAGGAATAGATGATTTATGTGCTAGAAGTGCAGGGTGTATTCTCTGCTCACTTCCGCCCCCCTGTCACTAGGTGATCATGTGTATTACTACATGGCAGTAGTAGCGACAATTCCACCTTTTGTGCACTACAGAATGAATTTGTGGAGCTCTTTTTTTCACAGAACTAATTTCCTACATGAATAAGGACCGAGACTTTTTTCTCACAATAATTGGGGGGTCTCAATTTTTTTTATATACCGTATATACTCGAGTATTGGGAAAACTTATTGACTCAAGCATAAGCTCAGGGTGGAAAATGCAGCAGCTACTGGTAAATTTAAACAATAAAAATAGATATCAATAAAAGTAAAATTAATTGAGGCATCAATAGGTTAAATGTTTTTGAATATCCATATTTCATCAGGAGCCCCATATAATGCTCCATACAGCTCATGATGGCACCATAAGATGCTCCATACAAAATACGCTCCATATAATGCTGCACAAAGGTTAATAATGGCCCCATAAGATGCTCCATAGATTATCCCCCATATGCTGCTCCATAAAGGTTATGGCGCCACAAGATGCTCCATAGAATAGGTCCCATATGCTGCTCCATAAAGGTTATGGCTCCATAAGATGCTCTATAGAATAGGCCCCATATGCTGCTGCTGCGAATAAAAAAAAAATGACATACTCACCTCTCGTCGCTGGGGGCCAGGTGCCGGTGTCCTGAGCAGGCGGGGACACCGACACGCTATGGGGGCCAGGTGCTGGTGTCACAGCTGGCTCTGGCCCCTGGCACTGACGATATTCACCTGTCCCCATTCAGGGCCGGCTCCAGGTTTTTATGGGCCCCGGGCGAAAGAGCCTCAGTGGGCCCCTTTAACACAGACCACAATTCATGATGCACAGATACGGCAGAGAAATATAGGTACAGTACAATGCCAAATACTTCACTTCTTCCATTACATGAGTGATATCTATTGTAAATTGTACAATAGCTCAAAAACCGCCAAATCCTCGCAGCGCACAGTACAGACTGGACAGTACAGACCTCCATACAATATTATGGGCACCACATAGTCTCCCCCTCATCACCCATATAATACCCCATGCAGGATGTCACCCCCATCCTCATATAATGCTCCATACAAAATACTGGACTCAATATAATGCTCCATACAAAATACTGGACCCAATATAATGCTCCATACAGGATACTGGTCCCCATATAATGCTCCATACAGGATACTAGTCCCCATATAATGCTCCATACAAAATATGGAACTCTCCTCTGCGCTGTGCTGCGTTCTGCACTGTTACGGCTCAGTAAAAGGGCGCTGTGGAAAGACTCCCCATTATCATCATCATTGCCTCCCCATCATCATCATCGCCTCCCCATCATCATCATTGCCTCCCCATCATCATCATTGTCTCTCCATCATCATCATTGCCTCCTCATCATGATCATTGCCTCCCATCATCATCATGGCCTCCCCATCATCATCAATGCCTGCCCATCATCATCATTGCCTCACCATCATCATCAATGCCTGCCCATCATCATCATGGCCTCCCCATCATCATCATCAATGCCTTCCCATCATCATCATCGCCTCCCCATCATCATCATGGCCTCCCCATTATCATCAATGCCTGCCCATCATCATCATGGCCTCTCCATTATCATCAATGCCTGCCCATCATCATCATGGCCTCCCAATCATCATCAATGCCTGCCCATTATCATCAATGCCTCCCCATCATCATCAATGCCTGCCCATTATCATCAATGCCTCCCCATCATCATAATTGCCTCCCCATCATCATCATGGCCTCCCCATTATCATCAATGCCTGCCCATCACCATCATGGCATCCCCATCATCATCAATGCCTGCCCATTATCATCAATGCCTGCCCATCATCATCATCGCCTCCCCATCGTCATGATTGCCTCCCCATCATCATCAATGCCTGCCCATTATCATCATCGCCTCTCCATCATCATCAATGCCTCCCCATCATCATCATCACTGCCCTCCCCCCACCACCATCACACAGACAGCACCGCAGCACACAAGCACTCTCTCACATACATACATACACACACATACACAAAGCACCGCACTACATACACACACACTGATACACACAGACACACACACACACACACACAAACAAACACACATCACATCTCACCTGTCCGGCGTCCGCGCGCTCTCTGCCACAGCCAGCCACTGAATGATGACGTCATTCAGCGGCGCTGCTGTGAGAGGAAGCGCAGGCGCCCCCTGGAGACCAGAGCTGCGGCAGCGGAGGCACGGGGCTCAGAGGTAAGTATTACGCCGGCTGCTGCCGGGCCCTGAGCAAGGGGGGGGCCCAGTGGCGGTGCTGACACCGCTAACAGGCGCCGGGGTGCCTGACAGCGAGTGGGCCCCCCCGCATTCTCAGGGCCCCGGCACTTGCCCGGGTGTGTCGGGTGCTGACGCCGGCCCTGTCCCCATTCCACAGCCGCTCTTTCTTCCAGGTCCTCTGGCTGTGAATGTTCAGGCAGAGGGCGCGCACTAACTATGTCATCGCACCCTCTGACCTGACCGTCACAGCCAGAGGACGCGGAGGACAAAGTGGCGTGCGGCTGTGGAATGGGAACAGATGAATATAGCAGGGCTCGCCCCAACCTCCCCATCATACTCACCCCCTACTGGCACGTCTCTGCAGCCCCTGCTTCTCCCATGTTCTCCGGCACCGCAGCTCTTCCTTCCTGCAGCGGTCACGTGGTACCGCTCATTAAAGTCATGAATATGCACATATTCATGACTTTAATGAGTGGTACCAAGTGACCACTGAACACAGGCGCCGGAGACCATGGGAGAAGCAGGGGGGCTGCAGAGACCGTGCCAGGAGTGGTTGAGTATATGTGACAGCCGCGCTCCCCCTCCCCCGCTGACCCCCTGGTATATGACTAGAGTATAAGCCGAGAGGGGCACTTTCAGCCATAAAAAATGGGCTGAAAATCTCGGCTTATACTCGAGTATATACGATAATTTTAAGTAGAACATATGATTACTGTCATATTGGTAAAGACTTATTAATAGAAACCTTCATCTTCATCAAAGTGACCTCTAGAGTTATGTAAGATTATATTAGTCTATTTTAGGGTAATCCCTTAATATATTTATAATGATATACTGTACAGGAAATCTGTCAACACCAAAAAACGCATTCATCTGCTATAACCAAGTTATAGCTCGCCTGCCACTAATTATAGTGATGTTCTTTCTGGTCTTCAACTCGCCTTCTCTCCAGAGCCATACCACCAATGATGGGAAACCATGTAGCTGCTACAGGGCTCATGAGCTGGGGAGGACCCAGGGCCAAATGTCCCAAAACCCTGCCCAGTGTTCCCAAATTCGATGGTACATACATGCTAAGGATGCAGTTGAGTTCAATGAAGAAGCAGGGAGTCATCATCTCCCATCTCAACCATTTACTTGGCAGGTTGCTAAAGGGGAAAACTGACTTACCCCAAATCTCAATTTTGTTCCCCAGCTGCAGGATGACTCAGAGAACAGGAGAAACCAAGGATGGCATGTTGGGATGGGGAGTATGCTGGTGGAGATGCTTGTTTGGATGGAAGGACTCTGTAGAAGAGATATATGCCTGATTGGAGTGGAGCAGTCAAGGAAGAGAAAGTGTGGTGAGAAGAGCAGCACTGAGGAGAGACTAGAAGAGAGGGAAAACCTTCAGTTCATCAGTGTCACGTACCAACAGCTCAGGTGCAGCACAAGTTCTTCTCTCTGTATTATGTGTGGCCACAAATGAGGTCACCATTACAGCATTGGGACACAAATACTGTATATGGCACAATATGAGCACTATCACTAAATACGAGCACATATGTGTTAGGGTTCGAGTTCTCACTCCTGCACAGGGGGAATCTCGAGCTGTACCCGCTGCGGTCCCCCATCCGTCTCCGGCCGCAGTAGTTCCTGCTCAGCAGAGACGTCGGTCCCAGCGTCTTGCCCGGCCCAGTATTGTGCAGAGACTTGCTGCTGCAACCAGTGTTGGAGCAGGCAGATTTGGGACTAAGTCCTTTGTTGCTTCATCTGAGCATGCCCAGGGCAAGATCTCCCATTGGAGATCAGGGGTCACATGCTCAGATACAGCTGCCAATCCTATTGGTCCTTCAGGAAGGTCCTGTGGCCGTTGATGTTCTGAAGCAGCTACCCATTGGTCCTTCCTGGAAGGTCTTTTTCTTGTGGCTGCTATAAAAGGCTGTCCTTACCGCACGGCCGTGCGCTAGTATCAAATCTGTTACGTGCTTGCGCCAGTGTGGTCATGTATGCATGTGGTTAGGTCAGGCTGAAATAAGCCCCTAGAATACCGGCACCTCCGGTGAGGAGATTGTATGCACGTGTTCAGGGCTCGGCTGAAAATGCCATTAGAATACCGGCTACTCCGGTGAGGAGATTATTGCTTGGGTTCTGATTGCATGACCACAGACTGCAATCCGCTTAGCAGTCATCTGTGTTCCCTGTGAGTCTAACAGGACACAGACTTTGTTACAGCAGCTCTGTGATTTAACAGAGTTTGCTTATATCGCCATATAGTGCTACGGCGTTTACATCTGCGACTCTGCGGGATAACAGAGTTCGCTCATACTGCCTATTTACGCCATCTTACTAGCAGCAGACTCTGCCTGCACGGTGGACCCCGGGCTGCGAACAAATGTCCACAGCGATCGGGGAAGTGATCGCGTCTAGTGGCCCTGGGAGGAGGTTCACTAGAGACAGCGGCATTTTCCTCCAAGATGACATTTAAAGGGACAGTCACTGTAGACTCTTACACGCTTACAGTCGAGCTTTGTGTGGACTCAGGAGCAGAGGGGAATTTCATGTCATCTACCTTTGCTCGTCGCCACGCAATACATCTGGTAGTGCTCGACAAACCAGTGACTGTCCGGGTAGTGAATGGGTTGACATTGCCCTCGCCAATAACACATCAGACTGTCCCTCTTACTTTGTGTGTACCCCCTTCCCATCAGGAAATTATTTCCCTTCTCATCCTTCCCGAGGGAATAGACGAAATCCTACTGGGAGTACCCTGGCTCCGTTTCCACTCCCCTCATATTGAGTGGACCTCCGGAAGGATACTGGGTTAGAGTGAGTCATGTAAGGACAGATGTGTCAGGGAGTGCATTCAGGTTACCACTACAGAGATACCCGCAGATCTTTCTCCTCTTCACAAGTGCTATCAGTTATGTGCAGACGTGTTCTCTAAAAGCGCTGCGAAGACTCTACCGCCCCATGGTTCCTACAACTGTCCTATTGACCTCTTGCCTGGAGCAGAACCTCCTCGGGGAAGGGTCTATCCCCTCTCTCTTCCTGAGATGGAGGCTATGTCTCAATATATCCAGGAGAATCTGGCAAGAGGGTTCATTAGGAAGTCGGTGTCACCAGCAGGAGCAGGGTTCTTCTTCATGCAGAAGAAGAGTGGAGAATTACGTCCGTGTATAGATTACAGAGGTCTTAAAGCCATCACCGTTAAGAATAAGTACCCGTTGCCCCTGATTTCTGAGCTCTTTGATAGGCTCCGGGGAGCAAGGGTATTTACTAAATTAGATCTGCGTTATGCTTATAACCTGATTCACATCCGTGAGGATGACGAATGGAAGACGGCTTTTAATACCAGGGATGGGCATTATGAATACCTGGTGATGCCCTTCAGGCTCTGTAATACCCAGCCATTTTCCAAGACTTTGTCAATGACATCTTCCGGGATATGCTTTCCACCTCTGTAGTAATATATCTGGATGATATACTCATCTTTTCTCCAGATATTGACTCTCACCGGAGGGATGTCTGCAAAGTCTTCGACCTGTTACGGGCGAACTCCCTCTATGCAAAGTTGGAGAAATGCATGTTTGAGCAGGAGTCTTTACCTTTCCTGGGCTATATCATCTCCGCCCAGGGATTGGCTATGGATCCTGCCAAACTACAGGCTGTGTGATGAATTGGCAAGAACCCCATTCTCTTAAAGCGGTGCAGCGCTTTATGGGGTTCATTAATTACTATCGCCAATTCATTCCCCACTTCTCCACTTTGGTAGCTCCCTTGGTAGCCCTCACCAAGAAGGGAGCCAATCCCAAATAGTGGTCAGAGGAGGTCTCCGAGGCCTTTACTTCAATTAAGTCCCATTTTGCTAGCGCTCCCATCTTACATCGCCCCGAGGTTGATAAGCCTTTTATATTGGAAGTTGATGCCTCGTCCATTGGTGCTGGAGCAGTCCTTTTTCAAAAGGATGCTCAAGGGCGGAAACATTCTTGTTTTTTCTTTTCCAAGACCTTCACACCAGCGGAGAGGAATTATTCCATTGGGGATAGGGAGTTGCTAGCCATGAAGTTGGCCTTTTCCGAGTTGAGACATCTCCTGGAGGGGGCTCGCTATCCCTTTCAAGTTTACAAAAATTTGGTCTATTTACAGACTGCCCAGCGGCAAAATTCTCATCAGGCCAGATGGTCCCTGTTTTTCTCCCGGTTCCATTTCACCCTCCATTTCCTCTCCGGTGAGAAGAACATTTGAGCCGATGCTCTTTCTCGCTCCGCGGTGTCCTCTGAGGAGGTGGAGGAGGAGCCTCGGTTGATTGTCCCCACAGAGAACCTAAGAACTCTGGCCCCGGTTTCGCTTGAGTCTGTGCCTCTGGGCAAGACTTTTGTGCCCACCAATTTGCGACCGGAGGTACTCTCTTGGGCACATTCGTCCAGGGTGGGTGGACATTTTGGGGCAAAAAGGACATCTGAGTTGCTGGCGAGGACATACTGGTGGCCACATATGGTCCGTGACATCAGGGAATACGTTCAGGCGTGCGTCTCCTG
Source organism: Oophaga sylvatica (assembly GCA_033576555.1). Taxonomy (NCBI): domain Eukaryota; kingdom Metazoa; phylum Chordata; class Amphibia; order Anura; family Dendrobatidae; genus Oophaga; species Oophaga sylvatica. The sequence goes on from JARQOD010000004.1 coordinate 319,249,709, forward strand.
CGCCAAGAATAAGTCCCCTCGACAACGGCCAGCTGGGCTACTTTTCCCTTTACCGGTGGCAGACAGGCCTTGGGAGATGGTCGGGATGGATTTTGTGGTGGGCTTACCCAAGTCTCAGGGCTGCACCATCATCTGGGTGATAACCGACCACTTCTCCAAAATGGTGCACTTTGTGACCCTACCACGGTTACCGTCTGCACGGGCCTTGGCAGCATTATTTATTAGGCATATTTTCCGTTTACACGGAATGCCAGACAAAATCGTCAGTGATTGAGGTTCCCAATTTGCGTCTCTGTTCTGGAGAGAGCTGTGTCGTCTACTCAGCATTGAGTTAAATCTCTCCTCGGCATATCATCCCGAGACGAATGGGTTGGTAGAGAGGGCCAACCAGACCTTGGTCACATACTTGCGACATTTTGTCTCTGCCAGGCAGGATGACTGGACATCCTTGCTACCGTGGGTTGAGTTCGCTCTAAATAATGCTGTGGCTGACTCCACCGGACAGACCCCATTCCTCCTGAACTACGGTCAGTATCCGCGAGTACCAGTGCCAATGCCCGTGTCTTCCGCCGATTCCAGGGTGGCAGACTGGGCTATGGAGAAACGTGACATTTGGGACCGCACTCAGGATGCCATTCAGGCCTCCAAAGAGAGGATGAGGTCTTCGGCCGATGCCCATTGGCGCCCCGCTCCTACATTTACTCCGGGTGACCTAGTGTGGCTCTTTGCCCGAAACATCAGGCTACGTGTAGAGTCCACCAAGTTGGCACCTCGCTTTTTGGGTCCCTTTAAAGTTCTTGAGCAGGTGAACCCGGTGGTTTACCGCCTAGCCCTTCCGCCTCGCCTTGGTATCACCGACACCTTTCACGTGTCCCTCCTGAAACCCGTGGCCATTTCCCGGTTTTCCAAGTCATCTGCCGGGACGTCGGGTTCATCTACCGACGATCATGAGGTGAACGCCACTGTTGGGTGGTACGAGGCAAAAAATTTTATTTGGTGGATTGGAGGGTTATCTGTGTTCCCTGTGAGTCTAACAGGACACAGTCTTTGTTACAGCGGCTCTGTGATTTAACAGAGTTCGCTTATATCGCCATATAGTGCTACGGCGTTTACATCTGCGACTCTGCGGGATAACAGAGTTCGCTCATACTGCCTATTTACGCCATCTTACTAGCAGAAGGCTCTGCCTGCACGGTGGACCCCGGGCTGCGAATGCATCTCTCCTTAATATCTATTAGGTGCGTTCCGCAGGCCCCTAACACATATGTGTTCACTATTACTCTTTTGCTGCACTAATAATGTGGGTAGCATAATGGTGGGCTTTATTACTTTGTGGAGAACAAAAGGTTGAATTAGAGGACACAAAAGGGCACCGTTATTGTGAGGGAGTCACTTAATGAATATCAGTTCTGTGTGGGGACAACTATTACTGTGTGCCGCACAAAAATGGCACTATCAAAGCATGTGGGGCTATAGGTGTGCATTATTACTGTGTGTTTCACAAAAAGGATTTATATTACTGTGAGGTATTATAAGGGGACAATATTTAAGCAAAGGGTATTATCTGTCTGCCACTGTTATTGCAATGGTCAAGGTTGGAGAAAATCAATAATTGCCTTCTGTCACCCCATTGGTTCTCTGCAATGCAATCTAGGCTCAGGGGTCTGCCATATTAGTAATCCTGTTATGTCCCAAAGCAGAGGTTAGTAAGATAACTTTGACAGGACAATACATTGCAATCCTGAAGTTTTGCAGTGTATTTTACAGGTGACCAATCAATGACATGCTCAAGTTCATTAGTATAAAAAATAATAAAAGTATTAAAAAAGTTAAAAAACTACAATAAAAGGTTAAAAAAAAGTCCAAACATTAAGCACCACATTTGTATATTGGGGACTGTAAGGCATGCACCAAACAATAAGCAGACTACTTATTGCAGCAGCACACTTACTGTTCACAGGACTGCAGTGGTGTCTGGAGGTGGATTGAAAGCTTATAAATACATGTCCGGAATCAGTATGTCATGCATCGATGGGGGTTTACTGTAGATTAGATACTAAAAACTAGCGTCTCTTTAACCTGCCTTTCTTTATATTTTTTAGCAGAAGTGAAAGAACGAGCAGGGTTAGGTACAGCCTCCTAGTAATGTATGATTTACTACAGTACTAACTACCCACCACAAATACAAGTCATAAGCATCAGGGTTTACATTCAGCTCTTTAGGATAATAAAGAAATGTGTGACTTGTGGTGGGACATTAACAGATTGTCCTTTTACAGCAACAAATTATCCTACACCTCCTTCCAATTAAAATATAACTTTATAACGTTATTGATATTTCTAAAATAATCTTAGTTTCTATCTCTCAATCTAAACTCCTCATTCATGGGAGCAGAATGGAAACAAATGGGAGCCAGGAATGAGACACATGGGGCCAAAAATGAGACATATGGGGGCCAAGAATGAGACATATGGGTGCCAGGAATGAGACACACGGGGACCAGGCTGTGGGACATTATTACAGGAATGGGCCAGGATGTGGGACATTATTACTTTAGGGGCGAATTAAAGGATATTATTACTGCTGTGATGTATTTTATTTTTCAGGATACTGTTTTAGGTGGGAGGTTAGAGGTCCTGTTACTGTGTAGGACGGCACTATGTTACTTTGTTTTCTTCATCTGGCGTAGTGTAGAAGTTGGAGAAATATTGGGGAATGTGCTCTTGATAAGTGTGTTATTTTCTGCAGAGACAAGTCCAGGCTGGAGGAAGTGATGGAAATGTGCGCTGGATGAAGAAGCAAAGCGAAGATGATTATCGTCAACTAGAGACATCACTGAATCAGTGTGTTACCTGTAAACTGACACTATACTCTATATAGTATATACAGAGCTCCTGTGTATAATGCCACTGGTGATCCCTTTATTACCTGTACACTATACACTATATACAGAGCTCCTGTGTCCAAAGTCACCAGTGATCACTGTATTACCTGTACACCGACACTATAAACAGAGCTCCTGTGTATAATATTACTGGTGAACACTGTATTACCTGTACACACACTATATACAGAGTTCTTGTGTATAATGTCACTGGTGATCACTGTATTATCTGTACACTGACACTATATACAGAGCTCCTGTGTATAATGTCACTGGTGAACACTCTATTACATGTTCACTGACACTATATGCAGAGCTACTATGTATAATGTCACTGTGAACACTGTATTATCTGTGCACTGACACTATATACAGAACTCTTGTGTATACTGGCAGTGGTGATCATTGTATTACCTGTACACTATATACTATGTACAGAACTCCTGTGTATAATGTCACTGGTGATCACTGTATTACCTGTATACTGGCACTATACACTGTATACTACGAACAGAGCTCCTGTATATAATGGCACTTATGGTAATATTAGTATTGTGGTTTTCTTACTAATGATCAATATTGCAGCATTTGGTCACTATGCGGTGGTAATATGTGGTCTGGTAACGATGTGATGATACAGTATTTATTCCTTGTATGTGGTGTTATTCGGTCACTATGTGGTGGTAATATATGATCTGGTTATGGTGTGGTGGTATTTGTCCCTCGTATGTGGTATTATTTGGTGACTATGTGATGGTAATATGTGGTCTGGCCATGGTGTGATGGTATTTGTACCTTCTACTGTATGTGGTTTTATCGGTCATTTTAAAAAATGTATGTGACACATTCCCTTAAAGAAAAATAAATAGAAATGTACCTAAAAAGGGTATTGGCTATTTTAAAGGGGTTGTCCAGTACTTTAAATTAACTCCCCAATGTATCACCCCAGGGCCCCTTATGAATTTTGTAAATACCTCATGCTGCCTATACTGCCTGTGAGCGGCGCTATCGCTGGCTGCTCACAGGCAGCACGTGACCCCCGGCTGTAGCCGACTCTTGCTTCCGCTGATGTCCCGACAAGTGCTGGCAGCAGCCGGGGGTCCCTCTTTCTCCTTCCGCGCTGGCTGCCAGGATGTGGGCGGGGTTATCCCTCACATCACACCCTGCATCCACCGCACGCCCATTCATTGAGAAAGTGCGCGGTGGATGCTGGGTGTGAACTGGGGGGAAACCGCGCCCATGACCCAGCAGCCACCGCGGGGACCCAGCGCTCAGTCACACCTCACCTGTCGTGACGTCAGTGCTGGGTCACGTGCTGCCGCTCACAGGCAGTATAAGCAACATAAGGTATTTACAAAATTCATTAGGGGCTCTGGGGGGAAACATTGGGGTGTTAATTTAAAGTACTGGACAACCCCTTTAAGAAATGTTTACTAGGTTATCGTGGTGGCAGGCTTAAAAAATCTTTTGGCCAAAACAAAAGCTGATGGGTATGTATGTGATATGATGTTCAATGGGAACTGTTAATGTGTGATTGATGAGGACAAGGTGCAGAAGTGGAGTTTTTTCTAGAGTGGGTGGTGCGAATATGGAAGGTTTGAGGATGAGCTGGGGTGGATGCTGGGCGAAGTCTCAAAGGGGCCCAAAATATTTTGCTCTGAAATTCCTGGTAGCAGCTCTGCATGATGGAATAGTACGTAATATGTTAGAAAGGGGAAAATACTAATCCACCGTGCTCAAGACTGTTTTTTAGCTGATGGTTCTATATAATAACTAAGTTATTATCACATTGTATTATTTAGGTTATTAGTGAATAACAGAATACTTTTGCACGAGCTGGTAGTAACATAGGCAAGACAACATTCATTCAAATGAAACTTGAAAGTCTTTAAATTATTTCTTAGAAGCTAAGGTAACTCATACATAAACAATGACTAGTTTGTTGAAATCCAGCTGGCATGTAAGGTTGAAACTGGCATTTAAAAAAAAAAACAACAAGAAAACATTCTTTTCTTGCACAGTGATTACTTGCATTGGATTACTAGATACTCACATTTCTTTCTTATATCTTTGCTTTTTCTTCATTCTACCTATCTATTTTATAATATAAATTATGTTAGCCAAATAGCCTATATTATTTTCATGCACTATTGCAATTTATTTATTTACTGCAGGGTATTTGTACATTTTGTTTTTATCTTAAGTTTTAGCTATGAAAGTTGTTTACAATGTAATACATTATTTTCATGAAAATTAGATCACATTCTGAAAAATATAATTCCATTGCATTGGTGTATGCTTATTTTCCTTGTAAAGTAGATGTTATTGTAATCTGGATTCTACTTATAATGAAACTTCTAAACTTTTTGTATGAACACAGCTTTACTTTAAAGGGAACCTGACAGCTGAAACATACTGCCCGATCCACTTTAAAAGCCGCTGGAGACCAGCCGACCTTATCGGGCGATGTTCTTTAAGTCCCCTTGCTCCTTTATGGCTGCCTTTTTGGTGAATAATTGTGGATGTGGCTGAGGCATGTACAGATACCGCCACCTCCGGCTTGCCAGCTGAGTCTTGAAGTCCTCCACTAGGCTTGGGGGCCGGTGCTCCCCTGCAACCTGGTCCCTCCAATGCTGGATCGGGCCCCACGGATGGATCTCTCACTATTCGTGCCCCTAGGATCCCTTGTGTCCTTCCAGGAGCATCCTTCTGTCACTCTCCTCTCAATTCTCTCTCGCATCCCGGACAAGGTCCTCACAGCTTGAGCTCCCCTCACATTCTGACTAACTCTCCAGTCCTCTTCCCGCTCTCTAAGCTCCTCCTCTCTTTCTCTACCTTCTCCACCCACATCCCAACACCCTTTCCTACCCAGCCAGAGATGAGTCCCTCCTCCCTTGGGGAATACCCTGGTGCCCTGATTGAACTAGTGTGTATTGGGTGAGAATGTTAGAGCCCTGGGTAGTGCTCCCTCCTTACTGAGAGTGGGATACCACACCTCTGGATAAGGTGTAGTACCTCTGTGGCAACTGGACCCTCAGGTATACTCTTGGGCATTCTTTTGGGGCGTATTTTAAGGTTATTGCCTCATGGGGCATACCTTCTGTCCATTGTCCTTTACAACATTCTTGTGACCAGTCTCTATTCACATACAGATTGGCTGGATCATGTCATGATAATGCCTATTCATGCTTTACACTTTCCACAAGGCCAATTTGGCTTTCCTCAAACCCCATTTTTGCCCTGGATATGATCTAATACCACACTAAGGGATATTTTCCTCTCATTAGTTTGACTATTGGAGTTTTTTTGCTTTAGGGATATTTTTTACCATCCTTTTCATGGGTGTGTGGTTTTTGTATTGATCTATGTGCATTATACTTGTATTTTGATCCATATCTTTGCCAATGTTGTCACACATTTATTTGGATGCACAATTCAATGTATAAGATCAGTCTATACATTATGGGGTATTTTGGTCTGGAAATCCCTGTTGTACATTTTTAATTGTTTTTAGACACATTTTTTGGTTGTTGTTTTCTGTCTAATAAAACTACACGTTTTATACTACTTAATTTTGAGAGTGTGCACCATGGTTACAGTTAGGATAAATGCTTCACGTGATCTAGACTCTGCGTTTCTCTTAAATCCTAGTACTATGTTTACCTTTTTTGATGCTGCATCACACAGTTGACTCATGTGCAGTCTGTGATCTATTAGTATACCCAAATCTTTTTCACACGTGCTGTTGCTTAGTTCTATTCCTTCCATTCCATATATTTTGTTTTTCTTGCCCAGATGTAAAATCTTGCATTTGTCTCTGTTAAATACCATTCTATTAGTCACTACTAGAGTTGAGCGATACTTTCCGATATCCAAAAGTAACGGAATCGGAATGGTATCGCCGATACCATTAAAATATCGGCGATACCCGATACCGATACCGGAAATCCAATGTAAGTCTATGGGAACAAAATATCGTAACTAAAAAAACCCCATTCTTTCCTTGTAAACACTAAATATACACACATAGAATACATATATATATATATATATATATATATATACATGTCATTGTGACATATATATATACATATATGTATAGTTTATACACTTCTACATAGTAAAATATCCTCTGATTCAATTGCCGGGTAAAGCCGGCTTCTGTGAAAAGATAGAAGCACCCGACATGAAATGACACTTGGTGTACATAGGGTTAACCATGTCTTTTCATGTCGTTTGCTATCTGATTTGCACAACCAATTACATCAGTCTATGTGTGCAAAATTTCACACCTGTAGGGGTTAATTAAAGGTGTAAATTCGTTGTAAAAAAAACAGACTTTTTTGCTACGAATTTACACCTTTAATTAACCCCTACAGGTGTGAAATTTTGCACACATAGACTGATGTAATTGTTTGTGCAAATCAGATAGCAAAGGACATGAAAAGACATGGTTAACCCTATGTACACCAAGTGTCATTTCATGTCGGGTTCTGCATTTTCACAAAAGCCGTCAATTGAATTAGCGGCTATTATACTATGTAGAAGTGTATGAACTATAAATATAAATATATATATATATGTGTCACAAATTCAATGACATTTATATATATATGAGGTGTAAAATTGCTGAAAAAAAATGCGTGGGCTCCCGCCCTATTTTCGCAACCAGACAGACAAAGCCAGTGAGTGGGGGCAGATAATAATAGCCCAGAGAGGGACCATTATTTTTGGCCCCCCCCTGGCTACTAACATCTGCCCCCAGACACCCCAGAAAGGGCAAATCTCTAATTAGATTTGCCCTTTCTGGCACTTTGCCCGTCTATTCCCATTGCCCTGTAGCGGTGGCGAATGGGTTAATAAGGGGTTAAAATGACCTTGCAATTGAAAGGTCACTTTAAGCCAGGTTAATAATTGAGAGCTGTCAATTAGACAACTATCAATTATTAATCCTATTGCATGAAATAAAAATAAAACACACACACTTTAATTAAAAATCATTTTAATGAAATAAAGACACATGTTTTTGACCATCTTTTATTTTACTGCAAAAACCATTTCCTGTAATAAAAATAAAATAAAAAAGCAAAATTATTCTTACCTATCCCATGCACAGTCAGGTCCCACGGTGTAATCCTTCAGAAAGGGTTAATGTTTACTGCAGGGACCGCAGCTAATGCTGCAGCCTCACAGTAAACCCCCAAATGAATGAGTTCCTCTCCTGGCTGACAGGAGAGTAAAGGCTGGGTCTCACATAACGATACACTAGCGATCCTGACAACGATATGCACTTGTCAGGATCGCTGGTGTATCGCTACATGATCGCTGCTGAGCTGCCAAACAGGCAGCTCAGGCAGCGATCTGGGACAGCGACACTGCGAGTAACATCGCTTAAGGGCCCGTCTCACATAGCGATATCGCTACCGTGATCGCTGCTGAGTCACTAGTTTTGTGACGCAGCAGCGAGCTCACCAGCGATATCGCTGTGTGTGACATTCAGCGACGATCAGCCCCCTGCTGGGTATCGCTGATCGTCGCTGAAATGTCAGGACCTTTTTTTGATCGCTGGTTTCCCGCTGACAGGCACGCATCGCTGCGTGTGACAGGCGGGAGACCAGCGATCCGCTGGTAACCAAGGTACACAGCGGGTTTCCAGGCGCGGGGCTGTGCCTAGAAACCCGCTGTGTACCTTGGATACCAGCGCCCTGATGCAGGGGAGCTGGTATCCAAGGTACACAGCGGGTTTCCAGGCACCGCGCAGCGCTTGGAAACCCGCTGTGTACCTTGGATACCAGCTCCCTGCATCAGGGCGCTGGTATCCAAGGTACACAGCGGGTTTCTAGGCACAGCCCCGCACCTGGAAACCCGCTGTGTACCTTGGTTACCAGCAGATCGCTGGTCTCCCGCCTGTCACACGCAGCGATGCGTGCCTGTCAGCGGTAAACCAGCGATCAAAAAAAGGTCCTGACATTTCAGCGACAATCAGCGATACCCGGCAGGGGGGCTGATCGTCGCTGAATGTCACACACAGCGATATCGCTGGTGAGCTCGCTGCTGCATCACAAAACTAGTGACTCAGCAGCGATCTCGGTAGCGATATCGCTATGTGAGACGGGCCCTTAAGTGGAAAGCTTAATTGATTGCTTTCCACTTTCACTTCAGGTCAGCCAGGGACACAATCAGTGACGTCAGAGGGAACTGATTAACAAAAATAGGGGTTCCCTTCGAAAAAAAAATGGCGTGGGGTCCCCCCTATTTTTGTTAACCAGCCAGATGAAGCAGACTGCTGAGGCCTGGATTTTCAGGCTGTTAAGGAGCCAAGATCCATGGACCTTGCCAGCCTGATAATACCAGGCCACAGCAGTCTGCATATCTTGGCTGATTAACAAAAATAGGGGATCCCCTCGAAAAAAATTGGCGTGGGGTCCCCCCTATTTTGGTTAACCAGCCAGATGAAGCAGACCGCTGAGGCCTGGATTTTCAGGCTGGTAAGGAGCCAAGATCCATGGACCTTGCCAGCCTGATAAAACCAGGCCACAGCAGTCTGCATATCTTGGCTGATTAACAAAAATAGGGGATCCCCTCGAAAAAAATTGGCGTGGGGTCCCCCCTATTTTTGTTAACCAGCCAGATGAAGCAGACCGCTGAGGCCTGGATTTTCAGGCTGTTAAGGAGCCAAGATCCATGGACCTTGCCAGCCTGATAATACCAGGCCACAGCAGTCTGCTTAGCTTGGCTGGTTAACAAAAATAGGGGATCCCCTCGAAAAAAAAACGGCGTAGGGGTCCCCCTATTTTTGTTAACCAGCCAAGTAAAATGCAGACTGCTGCGGCCTGGTATTAAAAGACTGTCAAGGCCCATGGATTTTGGCTCCTCAACAGCCTGATAATACCAGGCTACAGCAGCCCCACATTTGGCGCATCAAAAGATGTGCCAATTGTGGCACTTTACCCGGCTCTTCCCACTGCCCTGTAGTGGTGGCAAGTGGGGTAATAAGGGGTTAATGTCACCGTTGATTGCACGGTGACAATAAGCCCGGTTAATAATGGAGAGGCGTCAATAAGACACCGATCCATTATTAATCCCAAAGTTTTTAAATGTTTAAAAAAAAGACACAGCAAGAAAAAAGTCTTTTAATGAAATAAAAGAGACAACACAGTTTTCATTTCTTTTATTACTCTCTCATTCCTGCGACGCCATCGATCTCCTGTAAAAAAATTAAAAAAACAAACCAACAGTATACCACCTGTCCGACGCAGTCCATAGTAACGACAGTCCCACGACGATCCAGCTCTGCTACATCGGAATGACAGGCAGAGCCTGACATCCCGGCGCAGCACAGCTGCTTACCAGCTTCCCCGGCGGTGACGTCATCGGACTGCTTTACGGCCGCGATTACCCAGCAGTCACTGCAGTTATCGCGAGAAACTGCATGTGACCGCCGGGGAGAAGAGGATGGCGGCCATTAAGCAGTCCGGGATGTGACCGCCGGAGATCTTCTGCCGGGTAAGTGCCGCTGACTCCTGACAGACCCGACCGACGGACACTGACAGTGACAGTGACAATCCCGATTCCGGTATCCGATATGACGAAAATATCGGAACTCGGAATCGGAATTCCGATACAGCCAATATCGGCCGATACCCGATATTTGCAGTATCGGAATGCTCAACACTAGTCACTACCCATTGTTCAAGCTTATCTAGATCCTTCTGAATCCTTTCTCTGTCTTCTTTAGTGGTAGTTATCCCTCCTAGCTTTGCATTCTCTGCAAATTTGATGAGTTTACCTTCAGTTCCCGCATCTCGATCATTTATAAAAATGTTGAACAACACTGGCGCCAGGACAGAGCCTTGTGGTACCACACTTGGAACACTTTTCCAGTTGTATGTACAACCATCTATTACCACTCTTTGAGTACGATCACTGAGCCGATTATGAATCCACCTAACCGTAGCCTTGTCAATCCCATACTTGGTCATTTTTTCAATAAGTATAGTATGAGATGCTTTATCAAATGCTTTTCTGAAGTCGAGATATACTATATCTACCGCTTTTCCCTGATCCACCCAGTCAGTGATTCCATCATAGAAGGAAATTAGATTAGTCTGGTATGACTTGTTTTCTACAAACCCATGCTGGCTCTGGTTAATTACTGTATTCTTATCCAAGTACTTACATACATGCTGTTTAATATTTTGTTCAACTATCTTTCCTGATATAGTAGTAAGGCTCACTAATCTGTAATTTCCTGGCTCCATCTTCTTTCCTTTTTTGAAGATAGGGGCAACATTTGCCCTCCTCCAATCTTCTGGGACTTTTCCTGTTTTCTAGGATTTTTCAAAGATTCTGGCTAGTGATTCTGCAATTTCCTCTGCTCTTTCCCTCACCATCTCTCTGTTTATAGATAGAGTGGATTATTTTATTACTTCAATGAAACCGTGATGTTAAGTTTGCTTTCTTAGAGAACATAGATGTAAAATAGGAATTTAAAAGTTCAACCTACTCAACATAAAAATTAGATAACTTTAAACTGAATACCTGTTTTGCATATGATAAATTTTTCTTTAGGTCACTAGAAGAGCAAACTAAGTATATGCAGAGGGAATTCATAAAAAAACCTCAGGGCTCAAAGGAATTAAATATGAGGGTCAGCTTGAAAAAATGAAACACCATTAATTGTTTCTCCAGAGAATGGACGGACAGGTAATTAATCACTTTAGAAAATGACAGGGTCTGATGTCTGAGCTGATGTCCAAATGTAATGTGAATGTAACCATTGTTGCAGGTTTGCCAGGACGAGATGTTTCACAGTTCAATGAGTGAGACCACCATTCAAAAACAAACTCTTTACTGAATGGCAACTTGATAAGGGTTATATACAAGGGATAGAGGGTACAGAGTCTTATGAACATTTCCTTTACAAGTCAAAGCATTCTCCACACAGTTTAATTCTGTTGTAGTCTATAGTGTCCTCTATGGCCACTGATTCTCACTACTTCACCACAACACAGCTTCAACACTACTGTACTGATTTACAAATGTCATCTACTTGTTCTGCGGTTCCATGTCCTCTTTTCCCTTTAAAGTGTCAGCATGGCCGGTAATGCTGACACTCTGGAACTCCCTATCGGGATAATTTTCTTGTCCCGCGTACTCAGTCCTGTTTATGGCCCATTACCTTCCAGTGTGATAAGCTCGGAGTCTGATGGCTAGGTGCCCTCTACTACGACTCATTTCCAGAAGGTCACTGTCTCTTAGTCACTTATGCTCTGGTCCTCGATATCCCTTTTCTTCAGTCTCTTACTTAGGGTCACCGCAGAATGAAGTACTGCTCACTTTTGACCTTTTGGTCCACTCACTATGAACTTGAGGCCGTATCTGACAGGAAATTGTCACTTTCCCTTTCACTCAGCCCCTCTCACTCTGGGCTAGTCCCAAACATTAACTATAACTATCCCTATGGTCAAACTGAAAATATTAATAATGTACATCACAATCCACATTATATCTTATGACAAAACATTATATATTACATTTCACATTACACCACATAAAAGTAAACTTGTTTCTTCAGAGGGAAATGTGGACAGCATGCACATATCCTTATACAAACACTGATGAGTACAAGAAGGTGAAGGTTTTCTACTACATCAAAGCAAAAAAAAACATTGAGGGGATTTTTTTGCAAAACAAAATTTTTAGTTTCAGTGTAATAGAATTTCATTGAATGACAACTGGTGAGAAGAAACATGTTTTCAACCTTTGACTACATATCACAAAGTGTCAAGCAACCAGTGAAAGCCTTTGTAATAGTCCAGACAAATGTACTCCTACTGTGTATTCAGAAGTGCTTTATCTTCACAGATGGGAGATTGTTAACAATGGTTTCATTATGCTCATAAGCACAGAGGCACACCCAAAATGCCACAAGGCTTTGCATTGCATGATCTGTCTGATCTGCTGGAAAGAGTCAGCTCCCTATGTCAGAGCCAAAATAAACCTGATAGGACAATTCGAACACTTCTGGATATTATTTAAATACAAACTGAAGAAGTACTGTATGTGCTTCTTTACATCACAACATGCAGGAAAACCTTGCTCTGTAAAGTGAACCTGTCATCTGATTCATACTGCCCAAACTGTGAATCAGAGACTGGCCACACTATAATAGCCAGGGATGTTTTTTCTCCATAGTGAGAGACCTGTCAATCACCTGCAGTGGTGTTGGGAGAAGTTAGCCAAGGGTGGAGCCAGACTATTTTCACCTCCGGCATTGGGCCAGGCTAGATCTTAAACCCCTTTCTGCCATTGGACGTACTATTCCATCCATGTGACTCGGGCTTTACTTCCCACGGACGGAATAGTACGTCATCACGATCGGCAGCGCACACGGTGGTATGGTAATCACGATCGTGGCCGGGTGTCAGCTGATTCTCACAGCTGACACCTGGCACTACGTGCCAGGACGGTCACAGGCCGCTCCCGGAACTTTAACCCCGGAACACTGCGATCAAACAAGATAGCAGCATTCCAGGAGCAGGCAGAGGGCTGACAGCCTCTCTGCCTTTGGATCGGAGACCCCGCAAGGTGAAGTGGGGTCCCGATCGCTGCCATGGAGACTCGATGTCGTCATGACGACATCTGGGTCTCCAGAGCTGAGAAACTTCCTGTCATGCGCAGTGCATGATCAGGAAGTTTCTCAGGTCAGTGTGAACTGAGTGCAGCGCTGACAGCTTCTGTAGCATGCAGATGCTGCCTCATCTGCATGCTATAGAAGCGATCCGCCTGCAGAAAATGATTGTTCCATAGTGGGACAAAATGTAAAAGTTAGAATAAAGTAAAAACATTTTTTAAATAATTGTAAAAATATTTTTAAAAACAATAAAAAACAATCTTATTCTATCACTAAATATTTGAATCAAAAAACAATCTAAACAATAAAAGTACACATATTTGGTATCACCGCGTCCGTAACGACCCGTCCTATAAAACTGTCCCACTAGTTAACCCCTTTAGTGAACAGCATTAAAAAAAAGGCAAAAAACAATGCTTTTTCATCATGCCACCGAACAAAAAGTGGAATAACACGCGATTAAAAAGACGAATATAAATAAGCATGGCACCGCTGAAAACGTCATTTTGTCCCGCAAAAAAATGAGCCGCCATACAGCATCATCAGCAAAAAAGTAAAAAAGTTATAGTTGTCAGAATAAGGTGATGCAAAAACAATTCTTTTTTCTATAAAATAGTTTTTATTATACAAAAGCGCCAAAACATAAAAAAATATAAATGAGATATCGTTGTAATCGTACTGACCCGAAGAATAAAACTGCCTTATCAATTTTACCACACGTAGAACGGTGTAAACGCTCCTCCAAAAGAAATTCATGAATTGCTGATTTTTGCTCATTCTGTCTCCCAAAAATCGGAATAGAAAGTGATCAAAAATTGTCATGTGTCCGAATATGGTACCAATAAAAACATCAACTCGTCCACCAAAAAACAAGACCTCACCTGACTTTGTGGGCCAAAATATGGAAAAATTATAGCTCTCAAAATGTGATGATGCAAAAACTATTTTTTGCAATAAAAAGCGTATTTTAGTGTGCGACAGCTGCCAAACATAAAAACCCAACATAACGCCTCTTTTCACACGTTCCTGATATTTCCGGTACAGGAGATTTCAGTGTCCGTGTGTGTGATGTTTGCGGCACACATGTGGCATGTGTGTGTTGCATCAGTACCACACGGACAGATGCCAGGGAAGAAGCGCTAGATTAAGCGCTGTTCCCCGGCGCCACTTGCTGAACATGGCTCTCATCATTCTCCCCTGCTCTGCCGGTGATCGGTGAAAGCAGGGGAGAATATATTTAACCCCTTAATGACCACCGATACGCCTTTTCATGGTGGACGTTAAGGGTACTTAAACCACAGTGCCACTTTTAACGGCGCTGAGGTTTAAGGTTATAGTGACTCCCAGCGTCGGAATTTCTCTGGGGTCTCGGCTACTCCCAGCAGAGAACATGGTTCTGGTTGTTTTTTACCGGCCCCGGTGTTGCATCACCGTTATTAATCGTTATTAAAAGTCTTATTTTCCTTTTAATTTCTCTCTCCTCTGATGTGATACAGTAAAGATGTATATCTTTGTACCATGTTAGCCAGTAGATAGAAAAATATTTAGAGTTGAGAGTCCTCAGTGGTTGATACCTTTTAATGGCTAACTGAAAAGATGGTAACAAATTGCAAGCTTTCGAGACTACTCAGGTCTCTTCATCAGGCTAGACTAATACAAAATCTGAAGAATCACATATTTATACACAACACAGCACAGAAATAATGCAATAGGTAAGACAAGTGACGTGAAGCAGAATAGTCATTATGGCAGAGGGATGAACATAAATATTGGAACAGTTCAACAGTACACTCCTTATCTATGAACTGTTCCAATATTTATGTTCATCCCTCTGCCATAATGACTATTCTGCTTCACGTCACTTGTCTTACCTATTGCATTATTTCTGTGCTGTGTTGTGTATAAATATGTGATTCTTCAGATTTTGTATTAGTCTAGCCTGATGAAGAGACCTGAGTAGTCTCGAAAGCTTGCAATTTGTTACCATCTTTTCAGTTAGCCATTAAAAGGTATCAACCACTGAGGACTCTCAACTCTAAATATTTTTCCTCTGATGTGATCGCACATCAGAGGAGAGAGAAATAGGGTCCCCCGATCACCCTCCCCAGTACCTCTGTTGTCCCTGTGTAACGGGTCTGGGAGGCGGAACCTCTGAGCTTTATTATACAAGGAGACTTTCCTTGTAAAGGAGCGGGTGGCACCCGGGGAGACTGACAGGAAGTCACTGCAAGTGACGGGGGCAGTCTCTGGACAGACAGGCGGGAGGTCACGGCAAGTGACCGGGGCAGTCTCTGGATAGACAGGCGGGTAGTCACGGCAAGTGACCGGGGCAGTCTCTGGATAAACGGGCAGGTAGTCACGGCAAGTGACCGGGGCAGTCTCTGGATAGACAGGCGGGTAGTCACGGCAAGTGACCGGGGCAGTCTCTGGATAGACAGGTATATACGACCTGAGATGGTGGAGCCTCCCGGTAGGCTAGCAGGCAGATGACAGATGAGCGCCCCCAAGTGAGCAGGCGAGAGTCTCTGGAATTGCCGATGGTCACCGCATGTGACGGCCGAACCTCCAGGCAGGCTTGCGGACAGGTAGCAGACAGTAAACTGGCAGGAAACAGGCAGGTAACTGGTAACGGACCCTGAGGGCTAAAGCAGAGTAGTGAACAGTGCAATAACAACATTGCTCGGGCACCTCCATTAAGGAGGAAGTACTTTATATAGGGTGGAGTCCTCCGGCATTGGCCGGGGACCTTTTTGAAAGATGCGCGCGGCCCCTTTAAGAGCGGGGGAGCGCGCGGGCGCGCCCTAAGTCCAGTAGCAGGGAAGGAGCGCGCGGCCCCAGCAGGGCGGAAGGAGGACGCTGAGCGCGGGTAAGGGGGGCGACGTCCCTGCCTGGCAGAGGACGCTGTCGCAGGGGAACAGCGTCCCTGCCTGGCAGAAGGCAGGGACGCCGGCGCTACAGTACCCCCCCTTTAGGCCCCCCCTTTTTTAGGCCAGAAAGAAATTTAGCTAGGATGAGAGGGGAATGGATGTTCTCCCGAGGCTCCCACGTTCTCTCCTCAGGACCAAACCCCTTCCAATCCACCAGAAAATAGGTCTTTCTTCCTACCCTTTTGGTGGCCAGAATGTTCTCTACCTCAAATTCGTCTTCAGCAGACACTGGAGCAGGAGGTGTACCTGTAGACTTGACAAAAGAGTTAAGTACCACCGGTTTGAGGAGAGATACATGGAAGGAGTTAGGAATCCGCAAATTGGCCGGGAGTTTCAATTTATAGGACACCGGGTTGATCTGACTGATGATCTCAAAAGGACCGATGAACCGAGGGCCTAACTTGTAGGAAGGAATCTTGAGCCGGACATACTTGGACGAAAGCCAGACCTTATCCCCAGGACGGAATTGAAGAGGATCCAGACGTTTTTTGTCAGCATGTTTCTTCATGCGCTCGGATGACAGAATGAGTGCGGACCGGGTACTCTCCCATATGGAGGAAAATTCGTTAACCAGAGATTCCGCAGCTGGATTGTCCACAGGGATGGAGACAGGAACAGGGATCCGAGGGTGTTGACCGAAGACTACAAAAAACGGAGATTTGGAGGAAGATTCGCTCTCGTGATTGTTGTAAGAGAATTCGGCCCAAGGCAGGAGATCCACCCAGTCAGAATGGTGGGCATTAACGAAGTGCCGGAGATAACTGGTCAGATTCTGATTGATTCGCTTGACTTGTCCATTGGACTGCGGGTGGTAAGCGGAGGAGAAATCCAAGGTGACGTCTAGCAACTTACAAGTGGCTCTCCAGAAACGTGAGGTGAACTGTACCCCACGATCCGACAGAATGTGACGAGGCAGACCATGAAGACGGAAGATGTGGCGGATAAAGTCTTTAGCCAACTCGGATGCAGACGGAAGCCCTGGCAGGGGAATGAAGTGAGCCATCTTGGAAAATCGGTCAACGACCACCCAAATGACCGTACAACCGGCAGAGACGGGCAGATCTGTTATGAAGTCCATGGCTATATGCTGCCAGGGGGCAGCGGGTACAGGAAACGGAAGAAGACGGCCGGCAGGCAGGTGTCTCGGAACTTTGTTGCAGGCACAGGAGACACAGGCAGAAACAAAGTCTATTACGTCCTTGTGCAGGGTAGGCCACCAGTAATGCCGAGTAATGAGCTGGAGGGTCTTTTTCTGACCAGCGTGGCCAGCTAGTTTAGACGAATGACCCCAGTGTAGGATTCTCTCCCGATCAGTTACCGATACAAACGTCTTACCAGGAGGGAGACGATTTAGACTCACGGGAGCCACCTGCATCACTCTGGCGGGATCGATGATATGTTTAGGTTCCTCCTCGAGATCCGACACCAGGAAGGACCAGGACAAGGCGTCCGCCTTGATGTTCTTGTCGGCCGGGCGAAAATGTAAGAGAAAATCAAAGCGGGCAAAAAACAAGGACCACCGGGCTTGGCGAGGGTTAAGTCTCTGGGCATGCTGGAGGTAAGCCAGATTTTTGTGGTTAGTGTAAATGATTACCGGATGAAGAGCCCCCTCGAGTAGGTAACGCCACTCCTCCAATGCCAGCTTGATGGCCAATAATTCTCGGTCTCCTATGGAGTAATTGCGCTCAGAAGAGGAGAAGAGTTTGGAGAAGAAGCCGCAAGATACCATCCTCCCGGATGAAGATTTTTGAGTAAGTACCGCTCCGGCTCCAGAAGAGGAAGCGTCCACCTCCAGGAAGAACTGCTTGTTGCCGTCCGGGCGATGCAGCACTGGAGCGGAAGAGAAGGCCTGTTTTAAAGAAAGAAAGGCCTCCTCTGCTTCGGGCGTCCACTGTTTGGGAATAGCATCCTTGCGGGTGAGCGCGGAGATTGGAGCAGTCCGGGAAGAGAAGTGCGGTATGAAAAGGCGGTAATAATTGGCGAATCCCAGGAACCGCTGAATGGCCTTCAACCCCTCCGGTCGGGGCCATTTCTCGATGGCAGACAGTTTCTCCGGATCCATTCGTAGGCCTGTCTGAGTAATGATGTAGCCCAAAAACAGAAGCGAGGTCTGCTCAAAGAGGCACTTCTCATATTTGGCGAAGAGGTGATTCTGCCTGAGCCTGAGCAGAACCTGACGAACATCCCTCCGGTGAGACTGGAGATCCGGAGAGAAGACCAAGATGTCGTCTAGGTACACCACAACGCAGGAGTAGAGAAGGTCCCGGAAGATGTCATTGACCAACTCCTGAAAGACTGCTGGAGCATTACAGAGACCAAAGGGCATCACCAAATACTCGTAGTGGCCGTCCCGGGTGTTGAATGCCGTCTTCCATTCATCTCCCCGACGGATACGGACCAGGTTATATGCCCCACGAAGATCCAGTTTGGTGAAGATTCTAGCTCCCCTCAGACGATCAAACAATTCTGGAATGAGCGGAAGAGGGTACTTATTCTTCACCGTGATCAAATTTAGGCCTCTGTAGTCAATACAGGGACGGAGAGAGCCGTCTTTCTTTTTTACGAAGAAGAAACCTGCTCCCGCTGGGGAGGTGGATTTCCGGATGAATCCCTTGGCCAAATTCTCCTCGATATATTCGGACATCGACCTGGTCTCAGCAGCGGACAATGGGTAAATACGCCCACGGGGAGGCGTAGTACCGGGTAGCAGGTCGATCAGGCAATCATACGGTCTGTGAGGGGGTAATGTCTCTACTTCCTTTTTATTAAAGACATCAGCGAATGACCAATATGGAATCGGGAGCCCTGGTAGATTAGTTGGTGTAGGAGAAGGACGGACGGGATGAACAGGAACCAAACACGTTTTATGACAGTCCTGTCCCCAGCGAAGGATCTCTCCAGTCTGCCAGTCGAGCACGGGTGCATGCTTTTGGAGCCAAGGCAGACCTAGTAAGAAAGCGTGAGAGAGTCCAGGCAGAACATGAAACGAGATGCTCTCAGAATGCAACATTCCCACCTGCAAGGTTATGGCTTCAGTGATAAGTTGGATGGGACGTGGTAGGAGACCCCCATCCACAGCAGCAACAGATACTGGTTCAACCAGAGGTTTGGTAGGAATGCGATATTTTTCTACTAGAGCCTGTGAAACAAGATTCCCGGCTGCTCCAGAATCAAGTTGGGCTAGTTCGAAATAACGGTTCTCACCGAGGAGAAGTGAGACTGACAGCAGCAGAGATGAAGAGGATTTATTTTTGTCTAGGTGGACCTCTCCGAGCGAACCTAGACACAAGCGTTTCCCGACCTCTCTGGGCAGGTACGGATCCGGTGCTCCTTACTGCCACAGTAGAAGCAACTCCCTTCGGCACGGCGTAAGTCCTGACGGGCTTTGACCATCTTGGTCTGGTCGACTTGCATAGGCTCAGAAGAGTGTACCTGAGGAGAAAAGGAAGGAGTTACAGGTCTCTGAAAAGAAGGAGCTAGACGAGGAAACCTTCTCTCACGGGTGACCTCTTTAGCGCGCTCCTGGAACCGTAGATCAATTCGATTGGCAAGAGTTATTAGGTCATCGAGAGAGGTTGGAATGTCCCGACCGGCAAGTTCATCTTTAATACGGCTGGACAGACCCTCCCAGAAGACAGATATCAGAGCGTCATTATCCCAAGCCAGCTCCGAGGCAAGGGTACGGAACCGTATGGCATATTGACCCACGGTGAGACTTCCTTGACGGAGACGCAGCAGAGAAGATGCAGAGGAGGTCTTCCGTCCGGGTTCGTCGAATACCTTCCGGAAGGCTGAGAGAAAAGCAGACAGGTCAGACACCAGAGGATCTTCTCTCTCCCAAAGAGGATTTAGCCAGGCCAGGGCCTCTCCGGTGAGATGGGACATGATGAAGGCAATTTTGGCCCGGTCGGAGTTAAACTGGTGTGCCAGGAGTTCAAAATGCAGGGTGCACTGGTTAATGAAACCCCGAGCCAGAGCAGGGTCGCCTCCAAACCGAGGAGGAGCTGAAAGTCGAGGTCCAGGAACGGAAACCACGGAATTGGTAAGCAGCGGAACTGCCGGATTGCGAGTCATGGCGCCCGCGGTGGTTGCTGGTGAAGTAGTCAGGGTGTCCAGGCGGGAATTAACATTCCGCAGGTGACCCAGGATGGACTCCTGTTGAGACCTCTGACAAGACAGTTCATGACACAGGTCAGAGAGCGAGGGAGTTTGGGTGCCACCGGGTTCCATGGCCCGAGCAAACTGTAACGGGTCTGGGAGGCGGAACCTCTGAGCTTTATTATACAAGGAGACTTTCCTTGTAAAGGAGCGGGTGGCGCCCGGGGAGACGGACAGTAAGTCACTGCAAGTGACGGGGGCAGTCTCTGGACAGACAGGCGGGAGGTCACGGCAAGTGACCGGGCAGTCTCTGGATAGACAGGCGGGTAGTCACGGCAAGTGACCGGGGCAGTCTCTGGATAAACGGGCAGGTAGTCACGGCAAGTGACCGGGGCAGTCTCTGGATAGACAGGCGGGTAGTCACGGCAAGTGACCGGGGCAGTCTCTGGATAAACGGGCAGGTAGTCACGGCAAGTGACCAGGGCAGTCTCTGGATAGACAGGCGGGTAGTCACGGCAAGTGACCGGGGCAGTCTCTGGATAGACAGGTATATATGACCTGAGATGGTGGAGCCTCCCGGTAGGCTAGCAGGCAAATGACAGATGAGCGCCCCCAAGTGAGCAGGCGAGAGTCTCTGGAATTGCCGATGGTCACCGCATGTGACGGCCGAACCTCCAGGTAGGTTTGCAGGCAGATGGCAGATGAGCGCCCCCAAGTGAGCAGGCGAGATTCTCTGGAATAGCCGATGGTCACCGCATGTGACGGCCGAACCTCCAGGCAGGCTTGCAGACAGGTAGCAGACAGCAAACTGGCAGGAAACAGGCAGGTAACTGGTAACGGACCCTGAGGGCTAAAGCAGAGTAGTGAACAGTGCAATAACAACATTGCTCGGGCACCTCCATTAAGGAGGAAGTACTTTATATAGGGTGGAGTCCTCCGGCATTGGCCGGGGACCTTTTTGAAAGATGCGCGCGGCCCCTTTAAGAGCGGGGAGCGCGCGGGCGCGCGCCCTAAGTCCAGTAGCAGGGAAGGAGCGCGCGGCCCCAGCAGGGCGGAAGGAGGACGCTGAGCGCGGGTAAGGGGGGCGACGTCCCTGCCTGGCAGAGGACGCTGTCGCAGGGGAACAGCGATCCCTGCCTGGCAGAGGGCAGGGACGCCGGCGCTACACCCTGCAGGCCCACCTGAAGTCTCCCGGGCCGCAGGCTTCTTTTTCCGGGAGAAAATGGTGGGCGCATGCGCAGTGCGCCCGCTGAGATCTACAGGCCGGCACCCGGCAACAATAGGAGATTTTTTCATATTGGTTTATTTTGATCACAGTGATCAAAAGAAAAAAATAGTAAATCAAACCCCCCTTTATCACCCGCTTAGTTATAAATGTATTTATTTCCATTTTCCCATTAGGGTTAGAGTTGGGCTAAAGTGAGTTGGGCTAAAGTTAGGGTTAGGGTTGGGGCTAAAGATAGGGTTAGGGTTGGGGCTAAAGTAAGGGTTAAGGGTTGGGGCTAAAGTTAGGGGTAGGGTTGGGGCTAAAGTTAGGGTTAGAATTGGGGCTAAAGATAGGGTTAGGGTTGGGGCTAGAGTTAGGGTTGGGGCTAAAGTTAGGGTTAGAATTGGGGCTAAAGTTAGGGTTAGGGTTGGGGTTAGATTTGGGGTTAGGGTTTGGATTACGGTTACGGTTGGGATTAGGGTTAGGGTTGGGATTAGGTTTAGGGTTGGGATTAGTGTTAGGGGTGTGTTAGGGTTAGATTTGTGGTTAGGCTTATGGCTAGGGTTGGGATTAGGGTTAGGGGTGTGTTGTGGTTAGGGTTGGAGTTAGAATTGGGGGTTTCCTGTTATGATTTGGTAGCTGAGGAGAGCAGGCAAAAAAGGCAATACACCAGAGAGGTAGGAATCTATTGGATTGCAGTACCCTGACTAACCACCACAACTAAAGGCAGCCGTGGAGCGTACCTACGTTGGTCCTAGACGCCTCGTCACAGCCTGAGAAGCTAACTTCACCTAAAGATAGAAAGAGGAAAACTATCTGCCCCGGAGCAGATCCCCAAAGAACATAGGAAGCCCCCAAACATGTAATGGTGGTTAGACAAGAGGAAATACAGACACAGACAGAAAATAGTATGAGCAAACGTTGGGGCCCAATCTTCCTAGACAGAAAAGGATAGGAAGGTCACTTACTGCAATCCAAAAAACCCTAAAAAAATACCAACACACTAATTGCAAAAACACCTGAGATCACACGACCTCTACCACCTAAATTAGTTCTCTGGTGTAACAAAACTAAGCCGCAGCCACAGAAAAAACTGGAAAAGGCAAATGAACAAACAACTGGCTGAACTAAACTGAGAGGAGAACAAGCCCCCGGAGGGGACCTGGCAGACCCACACAAAAGTGCAGGACAAAATGCAAAAAGCAAGCACAAAAAACTAAAAGAAGAAAATGTCTTATCTGTTAGCAGAAGATGCAGGCACGAAACAGCAAGCTTCAAAGTGAACCAGGAACAAAAGTTGAGACCAGAACAATTGATCACCGGCAACCCTGATGGGAGGGAACCTCCCTTATATAAGACCAGTCAGTAACACCTGATCGCCAATCTTCACAATCTTCATTGAATAGTTCAGTACTGTTTGTAACCACCAGAGGGAGCTTCTGCTCAGAATTCATTTCTAGCACATTCACAACAGTACCCCCCCCTTGAGGGGGGTCACCAAACCCTCATTTGGGCAACCAGGTCGGTCAGGATGAGCTCTGTGATACGCACGGATGAGTCTTCTAGCATGGATGTCCGAAGCAAACACCCAAGAATTGTCCTCCTGACCATAACCTCTCAACTTAACCAAATACTGGAGTTTCCGTCTAGAAAAACGAGAATCCAATATTTTCTCAACCACATACTCCAGATTGCCCTCAACCAAAACAGGGTCAGGACGCACAGCCATAGGAACCACTGGCTCAACAAATCTCTTCAATAAGGACTTGTGGAACACGTTATGGATCTTAAATGTCCCTGGAAGAAGTAAACGAAAGGAAACAGGATTAAGAATCTCCATGATCTTATAAGGTCCAATGAACCTAGGCTTAAACTTAGGAGATGCAACTCTCATAGGGATATTTCTTGAGGACAACCAGACCAAGTCCCCCACTTCAAACCGAGGACCATCAGTCCTATGCCGGTTGGCAAACCGCTGGGCCCCTTTCCTGAGAGAGGGACAACCTCTCCACTACCTGGTCCCAAATCTGCTGCATACGCTCCACAACAGAGTCAACACCTGGACAGACAGAAGCCTCCGTCTGTCCTGAAGAAAATCGAGGGTGAAACCCAAAATTGCAGAAAAATGGAGACAGCAAGGTTGCAGAGCTAGCCCTATTATTAAGGGCAAACTCAGCCGTAGGCAAAAAAGAGACCCAGTCATCCTGATCAGCAGACACAAAGCATCTCAGATAAGTCTCCAATGTCTGGTTTGTTCTCTCAGTTTGTCCATTGGTCTGAGGATGAAAAGCTGAGGAGAAAGACAATTGAACACCAAGTTTAGAACAAAAAGTCCTCCAAAATCTGGAAACAAACTGGACTCCTCTGTCAGACACAATGTTCTCAGGAATACCGTGTAACCGAACCACGTGCTGAAGGAACAAAGGCACCAATTCGGAGGAGGAAGGCAACTTAGGTAATGGCACAAGATGTATCATTTTGGAAAACCTATCACAAATCACCCAGATAACGGTCATTCTCTGAGAAACAGGGAGGTCGGAAATGAAATCCATAGAGATATGGGTCTATGGTCTCTTGGGCACAGGCAATGGCATCAACAAACCACTAGGGCGAGAGCAAGGCTTGGAGCGAGAGCAAGTCCCGCAGGACTGCACAAATTCCCTGACGTCACGAGACAAAGTAGGCCACCAAAAGGACCGACTAACCAAGTCTCTGGTACCAAAAATTCCGGGATGACCGGCCAATGCGGAACAATGAATCTCAGACATCACACTCTTTTTCCAACGGTCTAGGACAAACAATTTCCCAATAGGGCAGAGTTCGGGTTTATCCTCCTGACACCCTTCCAGAGCCAGTCTCAAATTGGGCGAGATGGCGGAAAGAACTACACCCTCTTTCAAAATAACAGTAGGATCAGATAACTCGGGAGAGTCAGCAAGGAAACTCCTCGAGAGGGCATCCGCTTTAACATTCTTAGTGTCAGGAAGAAAGGAAACCACAAAATTAAAACGTGTGAAAAACAAGGCCCACCTGGCCTGTCTAGGATTAAGTCGCTTGGCTGATTCCAGATAAACCAGATTCTTATGGTCCGTGAGGACCACCACCTGATGTTTGGCTCCCTCCTGCCAATGTCTCCACTCTTCAAAAGCCCACTTCATGGCCAATAACTCCCGATTACCCACGTCGTAATTACGTTCAGTTGGAGAAAATTTTCGAGAGAAAAAGGCACAAGGGTTACTTTTAGAGGTCTCTGGATCTCTTTGGGACAAAACGGCACCTGCCCCAATTTCAGAGGCATCAACCTCCACCTGAAATGGCAGAGAAACATCAGGCTGCCATAGAACAGGAGCAGAAGTGAATCTCTGCTTAAGTTCCTGAAACGCAGAAACTGCCTCAGGAGGCCAATTCACCACATCAGAACCCTTCTTGGTCAAATCAGTCAATGGTTTAACAATAACAGAGAAATTACCAATAAATTTACGATAAAAATTGGCAAAACCCAAGAATCTCTGAAGAGCCTTTAATGAAGTAGGTTGGACCCAATCACAGATGGCCTGAACCTTGACCGGGTCCATTTCAATAACAGATGGGGACAAAATGAATCCCAGAAATGAGATCCTCTGTACGCCAAAAAGACACTTTGATCCCTTCACATACAGAGCATTCTCTCTCAAAATCTGGAACACAGTCCGAACATGTTTCACATGAGAGTCCCAATCATTGGAAAAAATCAAGATATCATCCAAATAAACAATCAGAAATTTATCCACAAAATCCCTGAAAATGTCATTCATGAAGGACTGGAAGATGGAAGGAGCATTAGTGAGCCCAAAGGGCATCACTAGGTACTCAAAATGCCCCTCTGGGGTATTAAATGCCGTCTTCCATTCATCCCCGTGCTTAATGCGAATAAGGTTATATGCCCCCCTGAGGTCAAGCTTGGTAAACCAAGTAGCACTTTTCACCCTGGAAAACAGGTCAGAAATCAAGGGTAACGGATATTGATATTTCACAGTGATATTGTTCAAGAGACGATAATCAATACACGGCCTTAATGAACCATCCTTTTTGGCCACAAAGAAAAAACCGGCACCCAAGGGTGAAGAGGATGGTCTGATATGACCCTTCTCCAATGACTCCTTGATATAAGACCGCATAGCGTCATGTTCAGGTACAGACAAGTTAAAAAGGCGACCTTTAGGGAATTTACTACCAGGCACTAATTCAATAGCGCAGTCATAGCTCCTATGGGGGGCAAGGATGCAGATTTACTTTCGCTAAACACATCAGAAAAATCAGTCAAAAAGTCAGGAACATCCTGAGCCTGGGGGGAGGCAGAAAAAACAGGAGTGTTGGCATTAACACATTGGCAGCCCCAACTGGTTACAGACACAGATTTCCAATCCAAAACAGGATTATGAGACTGTAACCAAGGGAAACCCAGTACAATAATGTCATGCAGATTATACAGCACCAAAAATTTGCAACTCTCCTGATGATCAGGTTCAACCCTCATTATCACCTGAGTAGAGAACTGGGGTTTATTCTCAGCTAAAGGGGTAGAATCGATCCCCAGTAGGGGAATAGACTTCCATAGGGGTATCAAGGGAAACCCACAACGTTTAGCAAAATCAAAATCCATCAGGTTAATAGCTGCTCCCGAATCAACAAAAGCCTGAGCAGAAAATGTGGACAGGGAGCAAATCAGGGTAACAGTCAACAAAAATTTAGTCTGAACACTACCCAAGACAACTGAACGTGCAAAATGTCTTCCCTGCTTAGGGCAGACTGAAATAGCATGAGAGGCATCACCACAGTAGAAACATAACCCATTGCGTTTTCGAAACTCATGACGCTGTGCCCCAGAAGCCACTCTATCACACTGCATGGGTTCAGAAGCTGGTTCACAAGGCAACACTATTCCACGCATACCTCTACGCTCACGCAAACGTCTGTCGCTAATGACATAGAATCACTGAGACCAGAGGGGACAGGGAATCCCACCATAACATCCTTTACATTCTCTGACAGACCCTTCCGAAAAAGGGCTGCCAAAGCATCGTCATTCCATTTGGTCAGGACTGCCCACCTTCGGAATCTCTGACAGTATAACTCAGCATCCTCAAGCCCCTGATTTAATGCCAACAAGGCTTTTTCAGCTTGATCAGTGACGTTAGGCTCATCGTACAATAACCCAGAGCCTTAAAAAATGCATCAACATTACTCAAAACAGGGTCCCCAGGTGTCAGGGAAAAAGCCCAATCCTGAGGATCGCCGCGCAGGAGAGAGATGACAATTTGAACCTGCTGTGCTGTGTTCCCTGAGGACTTAGATTTTAAGGCAAAAAACAACTTACAGTTATTTTTGAAATTCAGAAATTTAGCTTGATCCCCTAAAAACAAATCTGGCATGGGAATCCTAGGTTCCACAACAGGCAACCCTGCAAGATAGGTAGCAATACTCCGAACTTCAGTGGCAAGCTGATCCACACGGCCAGACAACTGTGCAAACTCCATTGAGAGAAAAAAAATCCTCCTCAGCACCCAGAGATACAGAGGGAAAAAAAAAAAAAAATCTCTGACAACTCTGACAATCTTCTTTCTTTCACACTATTTTTCCCTTCTTTGAGTACCATATAATTATCAGTTTTAGGCCGGTGGTACTGTTATGATTTGGTAGCTGAGGAGAGCAGGCAAAAAAGGCAATACACCAGAGAGGTTGGAATCTATTGGATTGCAGTACCCTGACTAACCACCACAACTAAAGGCAGCCGTGGAGCGTACCTATGTTGGTCCTAGACGCCTCGTCACAGCCTGAGAAGCTAACTTCACCTAAAGATAGAAAGAGGAAAACTATCTGCCCTGGAGCATATCCCCAAAGAACATAGGAAGCCCCCAAACATGTAATGGTGGTTAGACAAGAGGAAATACAGACACAGACAGAAAATAGTATGAGCAAACGTTGGGGCCCAATCTTCCTAGACAGAAAAGGATAGGAAGGTCACTTACTGCAATCCAAAAAACCCTAAAAAAATACCAACACACTAATTGCAAAAACACCTGAGATCACACGACCTCTACCACCTAAATTAGTTTTCTGGTGTAACAAAACTAAGCCGCAGCCACAGAAAAAACTGGAAAAGGCAAATGAACAAACAACTGGCTGAACTAAACTGAGAGGAGCACAAGCCCCCGGAGGGGACCTGGCAGACCCACACAAAAGTGCAGGACAAAATGCAAAAAGCAAGCACAAAAAACTAAAAGAAGAAAATGTCTTATCTGTTAGCAGAAGATGCAGGCACGAAACAGCAAGCTTCAAAGTGAACCAGGAACAAAAGTTGAGACCAGAACAATTGGTCACGGGCAACCCTGATGGGAGGGAACCTCCCTTATATAAGACCAGTCAGTAACACCTGATCGCCAATCTTCACAATCTTCATTGAATAGTTCAGTACTGTTTGTAACCACCAGAGGGAGCTTCTGCTCAGAATTCATTTCTAGCACATTCACAACAGTTTCCACTGCTTAGCCACATAAGGGGCTGTCCAAACCCAACATGGCGTCTGATCTCAATTCCAGCCGATTCTGCGTTGAAAAAGTCAAACGGTGCTCCTTCTCTTCCGAGCTCTGCCATGCACCCAAAAAGTGGTTTGCCCCCACATATGGGATATAAGCATACTCAGGACAAATTGCACAACAACTTTTGGGGTCCAATTTCTCCTGTTACCCTTAGGAAAATAAAAAATTGGGGGTGAAAATATTATTTTCGTGAAAAAAATGTGATTTTTAATTTTACGGCTCTATGTTATAAACTTCTGTGAAGCACTTTGGAGTTCAAAGTGTTCACCACACATCTAGATAAGTTCCTTAGGGAGTCTACTTTCCAAAATGGTGTCACTTGGGGGGGGTTCCACTGTTTAGGCACATCATGGGCACTCCAAATGCGACATGGCATCCGATCTCAATTCCAGCCAATTTTGCATTGAAAACTCAAAGGGCGCTCCTTCCCTTCTGAGCTCTGTCATGCTCCCAAACAGTGGTTTAACTGCAATATATGGGGTATCAGCGTACTCAGGACAAATTGTACAACTTTTGGGGTCCAATTTCTCCTGTTACCATTAGGAAAATAAGAAATTGGTGGAAAAAAAGATCAATTTTTGTAAAAAAAATATGATTTTTTATTTTTACGGCTCTACGTTATAAACTTCTGTGAAGCACTTGGGGTTCAAAGTGCTAAGCACACATCTAGATAAGTTGTTAAGGGCTCTACTTTCCAAAATGGTTTCACTTGTAGGGGGTTTCCACTGTTTAGGCACATCAAGGGCTCGTCCAACGCGACATGGCATCTGATCTCAATTCCAGCCAATTTTGCATTAAAAAGTCAAATGGCGCTCCTTCCCTTCTGAACTCTGCCATGCGCCCAAACAGTGGTTTACCTGCATATATGGTGTATCAGCATACTCTAGACCCCAAAAGTTGTTGTATAATTTGTCCTTTTTCTCTTGTTACCCTTGGTAAAATAAAAAAAAATTGGATCTGAAGTAATTTTTTTGTGAAAAAAAGTTAAATATTCTTTTTTTTTTTAAATATTCCAAAAATTCCTGTGAAGCTCTTGAAGGGTTAATAAACTTCTTGAATGTGGTTTTGAGCACCTTCAGGGGTGCAGTTTTTAGAATGGTGTCACATTTGGGCATTTTCTATCATATAGACCTCTCAAAGTGAGTTCAAATGTGATGTGGTCCCTAAAAAAATGGTGTAAAATGAGAAATTGCTGTTTAATTTTTAACCCTTATAACTTCCTAACAAAAAAAATGTGGGTTCCAAAATTGTGCTGATGTAAAGTAAACATGTGGGAAATATTACTTATTAAGTATTTTTGTGACATTTGTGACATATCTCTGTGATTTAAGGGCATGAAAATTCAAAGTTGGAAAATTGCGAAATTTTTGCCAAATTTCTGTTTTTTTCAGAAATAAATGCAAGTCATATCAAACAAATTTTACCACTATCATTATGAAGTACAATATGTCACAAGAAAACACTGTCAGAATCACCGGGATCCATGGAAGCATTCCAGAGTTATTACCTCATAAAGGGCCAGTGGTCAGCATTGTAAAAAGTGGCATGGTCATTAACATGCAAACCACACTTGGGGGTAAAGGGTTTAAGCAATATAAGTCGATATTTTCAAAAATTTTGCTCAACAACTTTATTGTCCAAAAGTTGACCACATATTGATAAT
Organism: Oophaga sylvatica; assembly: GCA_033576555.1. NCBI lineage: Eukaryota > Metazoa > Chordata > Amphibia > Anura > Dendrobatidae > Oophaga > Oophaga sylvatica. The sequence continues at coordinate 319,279,703 of JARQOD010000004.1, forward strand.
TGATCTTACAGTAATACTGTACATTGGGCTCATCTGATCAACAATAATTATTAGTCAAAACTACTGATTTTTAATTTATTGAAGTTTGACAGTCCCATTAGCAAATTTTGTTCAACCTGCACATGGAAGCAATTTCTAATTCCATGCTTTCTTATTTACATAGTTTTGGTATAATAGTTGAAGACATCATAAAAATTGCATGTGTATGCAATCTAATGTATTACTACTGGACAGGGGGGGTGTTGCTAGAGGCCTAAAAGATGAAGGGACCAAACCATAAAGTACATGTCACCTCATATGACCCACCACCACCACTTAAAAGAGGATCTACGTATACATATATATTTGGACACTATTTTTTGCTACTAACCCAAAAACTTACCATACAAACACCAATATTACCAAAATTACTAAAAAGCCTAAAATAATTCTACTACACAATGTCTGGTACCATTACCACTATGTAGTGAATACATAAAATTACAAATATACTGTGACAAAGTCACTGGCAAAGTGCTGGAAGGCAGATACGTTCACTGAGGCTATTAGCTTCAGGTATTTCAAACCCAGAAGTTTGCTCAAGCACACTACAGTATGTGTTGAGAGGGCTTAATCCGCCATTTTAAGGGCTGAGTTTTTGTGGACAACCATGCAGCGAGTGGGAGATTGTACACCTTATCTCCATCACAGGGTGTGGCTTGGAGTTTAAATAGCCAGCCTCCTGAGGCATTTAGTGTTCAGTGTGTCTGGAGAGGCAAACTCCAGAGAAGTGTTCATGCTTGTGCTAACCTGAACCGTGTGTTTTACTAACCCTAAGCGGGTGGATCCCCGCTACTACAAGGACTGAACTTTGTGCTATCACTTTGTTTTGTTTTCCTGCTTTTGCCCAGAGGACCATGTTTATTTTTACTTCAGCATTGTTTATACCACATATATAATATACCAGTGAAGAACTTAAAGAGACAGTGTTCCCGTGTCTACCTCCGTGTACATATGAGTGTGCCGACCTACCACAATACCCATTACTTCTACATAAAAAAACACACTATACAAAGACCAATAATACCACCAATTCATCTTCCACTGTATAATTGACAGAAATACATTAACCCCTTAGTGACAGAGCCATTTTGCAGCTTAATGACCGGGCCAATTTTTACAATTCTGACCACTGTCACTTTATGAGGTTATAACTCTGGAACGCTTTAACGAATCCCGCTGATTCTGAGACTGTTTTTTCGTGACATATTGTACTTCACGTTAGTGGTAAAAATTCTTTGATATGACTTGTTTTTATTTATGAAAAAAACGGAAATATGGCGAAAATTTTGAAAATTTAGCAATTTTCAAATTTTAAATTTTTATGCCCTTAAATCAGAGAGATATGTCACACAAATTTCTTAATAAATAACATTTCCCACATGTTTACTTTACATCAGCACAATTTTGGGAACAAAATTTTCTTTTGTTACGAAGTCATAAGGGTTAAAAGTTGACCAGCGATTTCTCATTTTTACAACACCATTTTTTTTAGGGATCACATTACATTTGAAGTCACTTTGAGGGATCTATATGATAGAAAATACCCAAAAGTGACACCATTCTAAAAACTGCACCCCTCACGGTGCTCAAAACCACATTCAAGAAGTTTATTAACCCTTAGGCCGGCGTCACACACAACCACAAAAAATCGGTCCGTTTTAGACGGCCGACAATCGGAACAAAATCAAAACATCACACATCCTTCTGGCATCCGATTTTCCTTCAAAGATGCGATTTAATCGCATGTGTGTGTACCTTGTAACATCCGATTTTCATCCGACTTGCGAGATTTTCTCGCAGGCTTGCAAAACTGACATATAATGGATCCAAAAGAATAGTATTTAAATGCCAAAAGAAAGAATAGATATATACACATAGAGCACATATATATATATATATATATATATATATATATATATATATATGTCATTGTGACATATATATATATATACATATATTTATAATTCTTACACTTCTACATACTGTTATAGCCGCTAATTCAATTGCCGGCTTCAGTGAAATCACAGAAGCCGACATGAAATGATACATTGTTTCCACACATTTAACCATGTAATTTCATGTATTTTTATATATGTTTGAAACATACAATTACATGAGTATATGTGTGCTAAATTTCAGACATGTAGGGGTTAATTAAAGGTGTAAATTCGTTGAAAAAAAATGCGTGGGCTCCCGCTGTATTTTCTCCACCAGACAGACAAAGCAAGCGAGTGGGGGCAGATAATAATAGCCTAGGGAGGGTACATTTTTTTTGTGCCCCCCCTGGCTACTAACATCTGCCCCCAGACACCCCAGAAAGGGCAAATCTATAATTAGGCGCACGGGCGCACGGCAGGGCTTGGAAAGGAAGTAATAAAGCTTTGGAATACAGACGTTGATGGGGGTCATGTTCCGTTTGCAGTGCCGCAGATGTGCCTAAACAGTGGAAAACCCCCACAAGTGACCCCATTTTGGAAACTAGACCCCCTAAGTAACTTATCTAGATCTGTGGTGAGCACTTTGAACCCCAAGTGTTTCACAAAAGTTTATAACGCCTGGGTGTGAAAAAAAAAATCAATTTTCCACAAAAATGATTTTTTAGTCCAAAATTTTTTATTTTTCACAAGGAAATTGGACCCTAAAAGTTGTTGTCCAATTTGTCCTGAGTATGCTGATACCAAATATGTGGGGGGGAAACTGTTTGGGCGCACGGCAGGGCTTGGAAAGGAAGTAATAAAGCTTTGGAATGCAGACGTTGATGGGGGTCATGTTCCGTTTGCAGTGCCCCAGATGAGCCTAAACAGTGGAAAACCCCCATAAGTGACCCCATTTTGGAAACTAGACCCCCTAAGTAACTTATCTAGATCTGTGGTGAGCACTTTGAACCCCCAAGTGTTTCACAAAAGTTTATAATGCCTGGGTGTGAAAAAAAAATCAATTTTCAACAAAAATGATTTTTTAGTCCCAAATTTTTGATTTTTCACAAGGAAATTGGACTCCAAAAGTTGTTGTCCAATTTGTCCTGAGTACGCTGATACCAAATATGTGGGGGGGAACTGTTTTGGCGCACAGCAGGGCTTGGAAAGGAAGTAATAACGTTTTGGAATGCAGACGTTGATGGGGGTCATGTTCCGTTTGCAGTGCCCCAGATGAGCCTAAACAGTGGAAAACCCCTACAAGTGACCCCATTTTGGAAAGTAGACCCCCTAAGGAACTTATCTAGATGTGTGGTGAGCACTTTGAACCCCAAAGTGCTTCACAGAAATTTATAAACGCAGGGCCGCGTTATACCGCGGTGTAACGCAGTCCGTCTAACGGACTGCCATAACGCAGTATGAACCCAGCCTAACCCTAATTATAACCCTAACCCTAATTATAACCCTAACCCTAATTATAACCCTAACCCTAATTATAACCCTAAGCCTAACCCTAACCCTAGCAGAAAAATGAAAAAAAATATAATTTCTATATTTTATTATATGTCCCTAACAAAGGGGAGGGGGTTATGTACTGTTTTTTTTATTTTGATCACTGTGATAGTTTATCACAGTGATCAAAATGCACTTTTGTGAGAATGAATGAAACTTTTTTTGAATCTGCCGCCAAGCAGATCGGCGGCGCACTGCGAATGCGCCCGCCATTTTTTTTTTGCAGGAAGAAGACGCCGGTTTCCTGGGGCCTTGAGGAGGACGGAGGACACCGGTAAGTATAGGGGGGGGTGATCGGGGGACCGGGGGACCCTCATTTTCTCCCCTCTGATGTGCGATCACATCAGAGGGGAGAGAAATCTTTTTTTTTTTTTTTTTGCGGTCGCCATTATACGTAGTATAATGGCGATCGCGACACCGGGGTCGGTAACTACGACCCCGATCATGTTCTCTGGGGTCTCGGCTACCCTCGGCAGCCGAGACCCCAGAGAAAATTGCCCACCCCCCCGGCAGAACGCGGCGGGCGCACTGAGCATGCGCCCGCCATTCAAGATGGCGGCGCCCACCGGAGGAGGAAGGTGGGCCCGCGGGCCACAACGGGGACACTGGGGGACACAAGGGGGATCGGGGACCCTTTTTCTCTGTCCTCTGATGTCCGATGACATCAGAGGACAGAGAAATTAAATGGCACATCAGATTTTTTTTTTTTTGTTGCGGTCGCCGTTATAGGATTAATAACGGCAATCGCAACATCGGTGTCGGTAAAAACCGACCCGATTCATGTTCTCTGGGGTCTCGGCTACCCCCGGTAGCCGAGACCCCGGAGAAAATGCGCCTCTGGGGGCGCTATTCACTTTTTCCACATCGCCATTAATTAACGGCGATGTGGTTTAAGTACCCTTAATGACCGCCGTTAAAAGGCGTATCGGCGGTCGTTAAGGGGTTAAACTACATTTAAAAAAAAAAAAAATTAAAACACACTATAAACAAGACCAATATTGCTACCAGGCAGTGACCAAATAGTGGTAGATGTCAGGCCATATGTAATAAGGATCTACCAATCAAAAAATGAGGTGTATACAGCAAGGTAGAAGTGCAGGCTTAAAATATAACTTTTAATAATTGCCCTTAAAAAACGAAATTTTCGTTCAATAATAACAAAAAGCATTAAAGTGTATCCTAACCACCAATAACTTGTGAGAAAACAAAATATAATTAAAACCGTCAGTAAAACAGACTGACTTAATCATAGGTTAAATAGGGATAGATCTATCTGGACACTATCCACAAAATATCAATGACTGTATGTGCTTATTTCCTCTCATAAATTGCACATCAAAAATATGGAACAGTCTTACCACTAGTGTTGAGCGATACGATACCGCAAGTATCGGGTATCGGCCGATATTAGCTCTATCGGACTTTCGATACTTAGTTCCGATATTTTCGTCTTATCGGATACCGGAATCGGATTTGTCACTGTCACTGTGAGTGTCCGTTGGTCGGGTCTGTCAGGAGTCAGCGGCACTTACCTGGCAGAAGATCTCCGGTGGTCACGGCCTGGACTGGTTGATGGCCGCCATCATCTTTCCCCGGCGGTCACATGCAGTTTCTCGCGATAACTGCAGTGACTGCTGGGTAATCCCGGCCGTAAAGCAGTCAGTCCGATGACGTCACTGCCGGGGAAGCAGGTAATCAGCTGTGCTGCGTCGAGATGACAGGCTCTGCCTGTCATTGCGATGTAGCAGAGCTGGATCGTCGTGGGACTGTCGTTACTATGGACTGCGTCGGACAGGTGGTATACTGTTGGTTTTTTTTTTTTCTTTTTTTACAGGAGATCGATGGTGTCGCAGGAATGAGAGTATAATAAAAGAAATGAAAACTGTGTTGTCTCTTTTATTTCATTAAAATACTTTTTTCTTGCTTTGTCTTTTTTTTATACATTTAAAAACTTTGGGATTAATAATGGATCGGTGTCTTATTGACACCTCTCCATTATTAACCGGGCTTATTCTCACCGTGCAATCAACGGTGACATTAACCCCTTATTACCCCACTTGCCACCGCTACAGGGCAGTGGGAAGAGCCGGGTAAAGTGCCACAATTGGCACATCTTTTGATGCGCCAAATGTGGGGCTGCTGTAGCCTGGTATTATCAGGCTGTTGAGGGCCAAAATCCATGGGCCTTGACAGTCTTTTAATACCAGGCCGCAGCAGTCTGCATTTTACTTGGCTGGTTAACAAAAATAGGGGGACCCCTACGCCGTTTTTTTTTTCGAGGGGATCCCCTATTTTTGTTAACCAGCCAAGCTAAGCAGACTGCTGTGGCCTGGTATTATCAGGCTGGCAAGGTCCATGGATATTGGATCCTTACCAGCCTGAAAAACCAGGCCTCAGCAGTCTGCTTCATCTGGCTGGTTAACAAAAATAGGGGGGACCCCACGCCAAATTTTTTTCGAGGGGATCCCCTATTTTTGTTAACCAGCCAAGATATGCAGACTGCTGTGGCCTGGTATTATCAGGCTGGCAAGCAGGGTCGGACTGAGGCACCGGGACACCGGAGAAACCTACGGTGGGCCCCAGTTCCTGCGTGGTGGGCCCTGATTTGAAAGGATAGGTCGCGGGGCAGAGGGGGCGGTGGCCCCGGGGCCCGCGCTCTGAGGGGGCCCACCCGGAGCTACGATACAGTTACATTCTGCGGCAGAGCAGGGAGAATCGCTCTCCCTGCTCTGCCGCCCGGAAGCTATGGGGCCTGAACAGGCGTTGGGGGGGCCCGGTGCCAGCAGTGGGCCCCCCACCCGTCATCGGAGGGTCAGCTGTATAGGCATCCAGCCGATAAAGCTGACCGCATGGAGAGAGAAGGAGCGAGCGCTCCTTCTCTCCCATAATCCCCCTCTCAGCGTATTACAGCGGGCGCAATAACATCACCTGCCGGCGCCCGCTGTCAGACGCTGAGAGGGAGAACAGTGAGCAGCACAGGAGCCGGGAGGTGAGTTTTTTTTTTTTATTTTTTTTTTAATGGGGGTGCAGTCGAGTCCTGGCTGGAGAAGTCGTCATGTCGGTGTGGGCCAGATGGAAAAGACATGAAAAGTGAACAATTCCATTAGAAAGAACATCAGCGGTAAGTCATTATCTGTACCTGTGCTGTAATCTATATGTTCTGTAGGACTGGTATTATTTAACACAGACCATATGGCGGTAATATCAATATTGGTCTTTTTATATATAGATTATTTTGGCCAACAGCGCGGTCATTTGCTGAGGTTCTCTGATGATGGGCCCACTCAGAAGTTTTGCCCCCACTAAACCAAAACCCTAGCTACGCCTATGGCTCTCTCTCTAGTCTTTCTTTCTCGCTCTCTGTTCTTTCCTTCTCGCTCTCTGTTCTTTTTTCTCTCTGTTCTTTCTTTCTCTCTTTTCTTTCTTTACTCTCTTTCTTTCTCTGTTTGTTCTTTCTCTCTCGCTGCTCTTTCTTTCTTTTCTTCAGTACCAGCCACTGTGCCCTCATTACCAGTCAGTGTGATCAGCAGTGCTAAATGGTTACGCTTGGGGCGAGGATATGGGTGTGATTAGCTGTGAAATGGGTGTTGTCAGGGCGTGGCCTAAAATTTTCAGCGGCGCGCAACACGCGCCGCAGCCTTTAATCTCTTTCCTGTCTTCCAAATTTGGGAGGTATGCTGTATGACCTCCCTACAACTTCTGGCCATGCTCCTGATGAGCGCGACGGATGGTCTCGTGAGGGATCTCCTCCCACACCTGGACTAAAGCATCCACCAACTCCTGGACAGTCTGTGGTGCAACGTGGCATGGCCTAAAATTTTCTGCAGCATGCACAGCGTGCCACAGCCTTTGTCCCTCTTTCCCTTATTCAAAGGTTGGGAAGTATGATGTTGGGCCGCAAGAATATATTTTTTCTGGTGGGACCAAGGTACTCCAGTCCGACGCTGCTGGCAAGGTCCATGTATGTTGGCTCCTTAACAGCCTTAAATACCATGCCTCAGCAGCAGGGGCGTACATATAAATCATGGGGCCCCATAGCAAAAGTCTGAATGTTCCCCACCCCCCCCAAAAAAAAACCCAGAGGCATTTGTAAATGTAAAGTGCCAGCACAGTGAGGGAAGTTGAGTCGCACAGAGACAGGGGTTTTGGGGGTACTCGGCACCGATCACGTCGACTTCTATGGGGGATGTCACGAGTAGCACAGCTCGGTCCGTGACCTGGGCGATCACTGGAATGTGGGATATTTCCAGGGGATGATAGAATGTTCGTGTAGTTTGTCGTGACGCCACCTGTAGTACCTGGTCAGGGTGTCCAGCGCTGCTGTGCAGGTCCTCTGGAAGGGATGGTGTAGTGCAGGTAGGTGAAAAGTCTTCTACAGGTAACACGCCATCCTTCCAGGGCAGATAGATGTGAGATAGAGCAATGGTGCAAAGTGATGTAGCAGAGTGGACTATGCGACGTAGTAAGAAAGCAGGAAACACTTCAAGTTAAACGTTGCATAATAAAATTTTTAATAATAACATTACAAAAGTGCAAATGGCTTATATTATGTGACATGTTTTGTTACTGTTCATACCCTTGATATGTGTTATACATGTGTGTTAATAAATACATATTCAACAAAAGTGCAAATAGCATTAGTGCCGAAGTTCGTGGAGACTTCTTAGGACTACCCCCACCGGGGTAACTTCACAGTGTCCTTTACTTGTGCTTGTGGAGGACCCGCTCCAAACCTCCAACTGTGGTCTTGGGTGGGCTGCAAGACTTTCCTTGAGCAGACCTCACTTTCGGCCACACCAAACGGGTTTTTAGTTTCTGAGGTAGTTGAAAATAGTGCACAGTAAAGTTTTTTGTAAAACCAAGATGGAGCACCGAAGTGCCAACTATTTACAGAAAAGTTTGTGAGCCAGTACAGTTCATGGCTTCAAAGTTCAACATTTTCATTACAGTGAAACACCATTACCCAACCTGGGTATATTAAGGCAACAATAAACTTGTTCTTCTGAACATTCACCCGTCCGGGTACATCAAACCATTACCCAACCTGGGTATATTAAGGCAACAATAAACTTCTTTTTATGAACATTCACCCGTCCGGGTACATCAATAATTTAACTATTTACATACAGAGACCCTGTCCGGGTTATTTAGACTTCTTTGGCTGGCCTCTTACAGGTACCACCTGGTACTGTTCTGGAGCTTGCCAAACATCCGTGACAGGAGGGTCCACCCAGACCTGATGACGTCGTGTGGCCTGTACAGTGACGTCGTGACCCGCTATCTGGGTCTGTGTGGCCACCTCTTTCATCTCCCTCCGGGTCTGGACCCCTATGTCCCGGACTGAACGAACCCCAGGGGGCCTAACAGGCGCCGGGTACGGGCCAGCTATCATTATCATGTCCATAGCTGGGGCTGCTGAGGAGACCACTGAGGGAGGCTGGGGAGATTTACGGCGTGGGGTGGGCGCTTGTGCAGAGGCCTGGTTGGGGGAGGCTGAAGGCTCGTAGGGTCTGTCAGTTTCCTGACACTCTGGGGAGTAGGGGTCGCACCTGGTAACATTTAGGGCGTACCATCCATTGTAACCCCAGTGTCGGGTGTAAGTCACCAAGTCTCCTGGCAACAGGTCCCTCCCTGGGTGTCCTTCTGGGAGGTGAGCCTCCACGTCCCGCCGGGTTACAAAAACTTCTAAATAAAGTCCAGGCTCCTGGATGAAGCCCCAACCACCTTTTAACTTAAAGTTCCGTACTGCACCCTTACGCCGCGGCTCCCTCACCGTACTTTTATCCTTTCTCATACGTGCCTTCTCTGCCAGGTCCTTCTCCAGGTGACGTTGCCGAAGCTTTTGGGATTCTCGCTGCTCCCTTTGTCGCTCTGCTTCCCGCTCCCGACGTCTCCACTCTTCCTCCTGACGCCGGTTGTAATTCTCCTCCACCAGCATCTCCATGTCTCCACCATCAAACGCCAGCTTACGATGTACGGTTTGCGGCAGCTCTCCTGGCGCCCGCCAGTCCTGGCGGCGCTCACCTGTGGCGGAAGCAGCCGGCTCTGGAACAGATGACGGTCGGGGCTCCGGTACAAGCAGGTAGAGCTCTGGTGCCTGCGCGGCCTCCTCCATGAGGACGGGTGTCGCTTCTTCTGCCTCAGCGACGGGGGCAGACAGCGGGATCTGGGGTGCTGGTGCAGCATTTTCTGCAGGAACGGGTGCCTCCACTGTGATACTGGCAACCGGTTCAGATTGCAAGGGCTGGGATGCCCGCACGGCCTCCTCTACTGGAACGGGTGCCTCCACTGAGATACTGGCAACCGGTTCAGATTGCAAGGGCTGGGATGCCCGCACGGCCTCCTCTACTGGAACGGGTGCCTCACCTTCCGGTACAGACACTTCAGGGGGTAAGAGGGATTGGCGCCGCTCCAATTGTAGTTTTAGGGCCCGCCAGCTCGCTTCCATCCTGGCGACCTCCTCCCGGTGCCGGGCCAGGTCTCTCAGGGTATCCTCCGCTTCTTCCAGCGTAGGAGGGTTTCCAGGCCGGGTGCCAAACGGTGGCTCCGTGGCGATCGGGTCGCTTCCGTGGGGGGTGTCACGCTGTATAGCAGATATATATATGTGATGACAGTAATCTATATCAAAAGGGCAACATACTATATAACATGCGCATAGATATATGATAACATAGATTTTACCTGACAGAATGTCCAGAGGGTCAAAACGGAATCCGTTATACGCTGTCTCCGGCTAGAGGGTGACCGGGGTCTAAGCTGACCCTAAACTGGGGTCCTAACTAATCCCTCAACCTGGAGGTACTGTTAAAGGTACAGAGGTCCAGGCCACCAGCGTAAACCCTGTCTCCTATCAATCCCTGCCAACTGTATTCTAGTCCTAAGAAGGACCCTGAATACCACCAAAGGGAATGACCAGGTAACGGTTAATGAACAGAAAGACATACAAGAAAGATAAGAAATAAAGTAAATAAAGTCTTACATACAACACTCACACACAGTAGGAACACCTTAGGTCTCAGAGATAAACTATAAGCTGTAAGAGTAAAACAACTAAGGAGCTCTTAGCTTAAGTATTCCCAGAACCGATCCAGTCTGCTAAACTATATGAATGCTTTCACCGGCATCCAACACCCAGACTGGCAGGAATATAAAGGAAACTAATTAGAACATAATCCAAAGCAGCCGGGCGAGGCTGAACCTAGCCTTAGCAAAGAGCTAGGTAAAATTAACTCTCTCATTACCAAAACACAAAGAAACAGCAGCTCAGCTGTGAGAAGTCAGAATGTGCAATCGCGACGATCTTCGTGGCGATGCACCCATGACAGTACCCCCCTTCTACGGGGGGCCTCCGGACCCTCATGACCAGGTCTGTCCGGGTAAATTGTGTGAAAGGTCCGAACCAATCGATCTGCGTTATCATCAGACGCAGGGACCCACGTCCTCTCCTCAGGACCATACCCCCTACAATGAACTTCCACGTTATCATTGACTACCACTGAAGGAGGAGGTAGAGGTGACGGTATGACTGGTGCCACATACTTTTTAAGTAATGACTTGTGAAACACATTATGAATTTTAAACGTAGGAGGGAGGTCCAGACGAAATGCCACAGGATTAATTATGGAACTGATCCTGTATGGCCCGATGAATCTGGGACCCAACCTCCAGGAGGGAACTTTAAGTTTTATATTCCTGGTAGACAACCAAACTAGATCGTTCACATTCAGATCTAGACCAGAAACTCTCCTCCTATCAGCCATCCGTTTGTAAGGGTTCTCCGTAACCTTCAGTCTTAAGCGATCTGGAACTATCAGTCTCCCTGGAAGTCCCACAGGGGCGCCCCCATGAGCCCCCAATACCTCCCCCTCAAGCTCAGAGCATACAGCTGACACTACAACTCCCTCCTGAGGAATAGGAACCGGATCATCCGTCTTCCCGACCCCTGGGAAAGTACGAGATAAGGCATCAGGAAGCAACTTTATTGAGAAGTCATATGTGCGATGAGGAGGTAACTCTTTACACCCCTCCTCTGAGAACTTCTCCCAAAAGTCCTCCAGAAAAGGAGGCAAAGTCCTAGGCACAACCGCACCGATGACCGTGCTCATGCAGTTATTCTTGCAAAATTCACCCCACTGGCTTATCTTTCTGGATTGCCAATCAATCACTGGGTTATGTTTAGCCAACCAAGGAAGTCCCAACACAATAGGAGCAGGCAGACCCTCCAACACATAACAAGACAATTGCTCTTTATGTATTGCCCCTACTCGAAGATCTATGTTATGAACAGCTTGTACCAAGCTACCTTGACCAAGAGGTCTAGAATCAATAGAGAGTATAGGGACCGGTTTGGCCAATACACTCAGTTGCATACCATGCACCTGGGCAAACCGAGTGTCCACCAGATTAGCCCCGGACCCACTATCAAGAAAAACAGAAATCCTCTCAGTTCTAGTACCAATCACCACCTCCGCAGGCACGAGAAACTGAGAGGGATTTGGGGACGAAATACACACTCCCAGGTTAACTCCTTGGTTCAAAGAGGTCCGGGATGGACACCCCCCAACAAAATGTCCCTCTCTCCCGCAAAAGAAACACCTTCTAGTCTTGCGGCGCACCGCTGATTCCCTCCTACAAAATGATGTCCCTCCCAACTGCATGGGTTCCTCAGAACAGACCAGGGGAACCTCAGTATAAGGAACTTTAGTAGTAGGTGGAGTCATCACGGGGGCGGGGGTTACCTCGCGTCTTCCCCGAAGACGTCTATCAATGCGAATAGCGAGGGCCATAGCAGCCTCCAGTGATGGAGGAGAATCATACTGAGCCAACACATCTTTTAATTTGTCAGACAACCCTTGACAAAACTGGCTCCTAAGAGCGGGGTCATTCCACTGAGTATCTGTTGCCCATCTACGGAACTCAGAAGAATATTCCTCCGCTGGACGATTTCCTTGCCGTATTTCACGTAACCTTGTTTCAGCAAGGGAGACTCGATCCGGATCATCATATACCAGACCCAGGGCAGTAAAAAATCGATCCACTGACTGGAGATCTGGGGAGCCTGGAGGAATAGAGAACGCCCAAGATTGAGGGTCCCCTTGTAAGAGCGAGATAACAATTCCCACCCTCTGCTCTTCACTCCCAGATGACCGAGGCCGCAGCCGAAAGTACAATTTACATGCCTCCCGGAAAGTAAAAAATTTGTCCCGCCCACCAGTGAACCTGTCTGGGAGAGCAACCTTAGGTTCAGATCTGGTTTGCTCCGGGGGGACAAAACCTTGGACTTAATGTCTGCCAACTCCATGGACAATCCCTGCAACTGCCGGGCCAGCTGGGCTACTGGATCCATGACAGCTGGGGAGAATCTTTAGTATGGCCGGTGAAAATGTCACGCTGTATAGCAGATATATATATGTGATGACAGTAATCTATATCAAAAGGGCAACATACTATATAACATGCGCATAGATATATGATAACATAGATTTTACCTGACAGAATGTCCAGAGGGTCAAAACGGAATCCGTTATACGCTGTCTCCGGCTAGAGGGTGACCGGGGTCTAAGCTGACCCTAAACTGGGGTCCTAACTAATCCCTCAACCTGGAGGTACTGTTAAAGGTACAGAGGTCCAGGCCACCAGCGTAAACCCTGTCTCCTATCAATCCCTGCCAACTGTATTCTAGTCCTAAGAAGGACCCTGAATACCACCAAAGGGAATGACCAGGTAACGGTTAATGAACAGAAAGACATACAAGAAAGATAAGAAATAAAGTAAATAAAGTCTTACATACAACACTCACACACAGTAGGAACACCTTAGGTCTCAGAGATAAACTATAAGCTGTAAGAGTAAAACAACTAAGGAGCTCTTAGCTTAAGTATTCCCAGAACCGATCCAGTCTGCTAAACTATATGAATGCTTTCACCGGCATCCAACACCCAGACTGGCAGGAATATAAAGGAAACTAATTAGAACATAATCCAAAGCAGCCGGGCGAGGCTGAACCTAGCCTTAGCAAAGAGCTAGGTAAAATTAACTCTCTCATTACCAAAACACAAAGAAACAGCAGCTCAGCTGTGAGAAGTCAGAATGTGCAATCGCGACGATCTTCGTGGCGATGCACCCATGACAGGGGGAGAGCTCTGACTCCTCCATCCCTTCCCACTTCTGCTCACGTCCATTCGCCATCTCTGCCAAGTCACATGTGTCATTAGCATCAGGAGAGGCGACATCTTTTGTAGGGAGGCGGGACCTTCGCGTTCGTTTCCGCCCACTGAGGAGGATGAGGAGGCGGAACTCCAGAGCTGTGGGGCACGATCTTACATTGCAGTAACATTTAGAGTGTGCGGACATCGTTTTCGCGCCACGGAGTGAGTGTACGCCCACGAGAGCACGCCCTTATTCTTCACCTGTGCCTCGTGGCGCAGATATGACGGAAAAATGGCAAATACAGTCTATGATGATTTTTGCAATTCTCAAGCAAAAAAACAGTTCAATTAAGGCACACAGGACTCGCTTATAGCGAGCTTCTGAATCCTGTTTGTGACGCCAAAGTTGAGTCGCACAGAGCCACAGGTTTTGGGGGTACTCGGCACCAAGCCCGTCGACTTCTATGGGGGATGTGACGGGTAGCACAGCTATGTCCGTGCCCTGGTCGCTCACTGGAATGTGGGATATTTCCAGGGGATGATAGAATGTTTGTGTAGTTTGTCGTGACGCCACCTGTAGTACCTGGTCAGGGTGACCAGCGCTGCTGTGCAGGTCCTCTGGCAGGGATGGTGTAGTGCAGCTAGGTGATAAGTCTTCTACAGGTAAGACGGTATCCTTCCAGGGCAGATAGATGTGAGATAGAGCAATGGTGCAGAGTGATGTAGCAGAGTGGAGTATGCGACGTAGTAAGAAAGCAGGAAAGGAAACAATTCTTACTACAAAGACATGCAGCATAAGGCTGCCTCAACCCCTCCCATCCAACTAGCTACACCCTGTTCTAACCAGCCTGAGCTAGACCATCCCATTGGGTCTGCCTACACTCAGCTGGCATAGTGTACTGTTGAATGCAGTGGTTGGAGTCAATGGGGTGTTTCCTCCTTACCTGAGAGTAAGTTGTCACACCGCTGGGTGCGATGCAACATCTCTGTGGCGACTGGACCCTCGGGTGCTTCTGTCTTTTCACAAATGCCGGCTTTACCCGGCAATTGAATCAGAGGCTATTTTACTATGTAGAAGTGAATAAACTATAAATATATGTATATATATATGTCACAATGACATGTATATATATATATATGTATTCTAAGTGTGTATATTTTGTGTTTACAAGGAAAGAAAGTGTTTTTTTTAGTTGCGATATTTTGTTCCCATAGACTTACATGGGACTTCCGGTATCGGAATCGGATATCGCCGATATTTAGTGATATCGGCGATACCATTCCGATCCGATATTTTTAGATATCGAGCAGTATCGCTCAACACTACTTACCACATGTCGATATCCACCGTATACTTGTAGATGGGGGAGGCCTTTTTAAGCATAATGCCATACATTACCCCAAACCAGGTGGATACATGTGAACCAAGGACTGACAGTCTCCCAACGCGTTTCTCTGGCTAGATCATCAGGGGAGAATTATGCCATTTTTGTCAGCTGTTATGGTGTCTGTCACCCGCAGCGCCTGTATGGACTGTTAGATGGGTGCGCGTTTGTCTGAACCACGTGCGCTCTTAAATAGGACGCTAAAACGGTCATATAGTGACGTCAGATCCTGTGCGTTCTCATTCACGACGCAATATCCTGCGCGTTCTCATTCGCGACGTAATATCCTGTGCGTTCTCATTCGCGACGTAATATCCTGTGCGTTCTCATTTGTGACGTAATATCCCAAGCGTTCGTCATCTGGAACGTAAATTTGGAACGCAAACTATCATGCAGGTGCACGTTAATAAATCAACCTATAGGAAGCTAAGATGACATCATATCCTAAGCGCCCTTCATAGTGACGTAGGTCTCAAATGCGCTCCTCATCCGAGACACTTAATTGGAACGCGAATTAATCAGTAGGTGCACACTAATCAAAAACATGATAATTTCAAAATAGAACGCTGAGATAACGTCATATCCTGAGCGTTCTTTATAATGACGTGATCTCATATGCGTTCCTTATCTGAGATGCTTAAATGGAACGTAGGTTAACTAGCAGGTGTATACTAATGGATCACATGAATTCTAAAACACCATCATAACTTATGCGTCCCTCATGACGACGCAATATCTAAAGCGCTCCCATATGGAACGCACATAGAATCAGAAATTCCAAAATATTCATGTGATTCATCTATGGGCGTCACATTGTAGATATTGTGCCAATAGTGTATTTAAAGATAATACCATCCCGTTTTTTAAAAAAGGTTTTTCAAAGCTGATCCAAAGATTCTTTTTTAGAAAACATTATGATATTTTACAAATACCACAAAAGACCAGTATCAAATCATAAATAATATTGGGGTATTGTACAGATTCAACATATGTATACAGATAGTCAATATATCCCTAAAATTTTCAATACTGTATATTGACACTGTTATCATAAAATAATACAAAGGAATTTCTTTGGAGTACATAGAATTATTTTAAGACAGGACCCCATTTAATGATAAATCTCTATAAGATCAGCAACTACACAAGGTGTGATGGTAAGAATTTTGGATAAACTCCATAAATATTGACTCAGACAATTCATGATAGAGTCAAGGGAGAATTTAAATCTCTTAGGAATTAACAGGTTCCTTGTAGTGGAATTGGTAGTGATCTGAGTTCAAAGCATCATCATTGACAATAGAGATGTGATAGAGGACACTGGAGATAGGTAAAAAGAGGGGGAAACAATAACATCAAAAATTGGGCTAAATGTCCCTATCAGACCTGGTACAACCTACCTAACCGTGGAGGTTGGCACCCTAAGAAGAACGAATTTTTGGCGCCCCCACTCCTCGGCGGCTGAACCTGTTTTTCCCTATCACACCCTATTCTAAGCCTAGAATAGGTGTGGAAACAGAGATTACATCAATAGTAAAGGGATACATGGAAGAGGAAGAGGGAAAAGAGGGGAGGCTGAATATGGGAGACGAGAATATAGGAGTTCATACATAGCAACTATATGTCAAATTTTCATTGAGACCTAAAGGCTGTTGTGTTTTTAGCTGATAGATCCATTTTGTTTCACTCTGTAAAATTCTCCTGTCCCAGTTGCCGCCCCTCTTTGGTGCTCCTATTTTATCAATGCCGATGAATTTGAGACCCGTTGTTTCCCCCTCATGTTGGCTAGTCATCTGTCTGACTAGGGGGGTGTCTCTCTTTAGGGCTATGTCTCGCAGATGTTCACCTATTCTTCTTCTAAATTCTCGAATGGTCTTTCCTACGTATTCCAGATTACACGGGCAGGTGGCTTTATAGATCACCCTTTGGTGCGACAGTTGATGAAATGTCGGATTTCATAGGTTCTATTCGTTGCAAAGCTCGTAAATGATCCTCCTGTAGCTAGAACCGGACAAGCAATACATCCACTGCATTTATAACAACCTTTTATATTGCTAGTGAGCCATGTCTCTTTCTTTTGGGGATTAAAATGACTATGTACAACTCTATCCCCAATAGATCTACCCTTCAAAAAGCGCTTTAGATATTGCGTCGTCATGAGGGACGCATAAGTTATGATGGTGTTTTAGAATTCATGTGATCCATTAGTATACACCTGCTAGTTAACCTACGTTCCATTTAAGCGTCTCAGATAAGGAACGCATATGAGATCACGTCATTATAAAGAACGCTCAGGATATGACGTTATCTCAGCGTTCTATTTTGAAATTATCATGTTTTTTGATTAGTGTGCACCTACTGATTAATTTGCGTTCCAATTAAGTGTCTCGGATGAGGAGCGCATTTGAGACCTACGTCACTATGAAGGGCGCTTAGGATATGATGTCATCTTAGCTTCCTATAGGTTGATTTATTAACGTGCACCTGCATGATAGTTTGTGTTCCAAATTTGCGTTCCAGATCACGAGCGCTTAGGATATTACATCAAAAATGAGAACGCACAGGATATTACGTCGCGAATGAGAACGCACAGGATATTACGTCGCGAATGAGAACGCACAGGATATTGCGTCGTGAATGAGAACGCACAGGATATTGCGTCGCGAATGAGAACGCACAGGATCTGACGTCACTATATGACCGTTTTAGCGTCCTATTTAAGAGCGCACGTGGTTCAGACACGCGCACCCGTCTAACAGTCCATACAGGCGCTGCGGGTGACAGACACCATAACAGCTGACAAAAATGGCATAATTCTCCCCTGATGATCTAGCCAGAGAAATGCGTTGGGAGACTGTCAGTCCTTGGTTCACATGTATCCACCTGGTTTGGGGTAATGTATGGCATTATGCTTAAAAAGGCCGCCCGCATCTACAAGTACACGGTGGATATCGACATGTGGTAAGACTGTTCCATATTTTTGATGTGCAATTTATGAGAGGAAATAAGCACATACAGTCATTGATATTTTGTGGATAGTGTCCAGATAGATCTATCCCTATCTAACCTATGATTAAGTCAGTCTGCTTTACTGACGGTTTTAATTATATTTTGTTTTCTCACAAGTTATTGGTGGTTAGGATACACTTTAATGCTTTTTGTTATTATTGAACGAAAATTTCATTTTTTAAGGGCAATTATTAAAAGTTATATTTTAAGCCTGCACTTCTACCTTGCTGTAGATGTCAGGCCAGCAGAACATATAAGTGGTTAAAGTTTAGATATATACAATATAGTGACCTACAGGTGTCATTCTTTCTAAATGGGGTAGTTCACTTTGCTCGTCTTTTTCATTTGGTCCAGACCAACATGACAATTTCTTCCAGCCACTACTCAGCTGCTGTACTGTGAAAGAACAATTGACTTCTCACATTTCTAGCACCGTCCCCACTTATTTCCAACCTACAAAAACTCCCCATTCTGTGTGCACCTATAGTATGGAGCAGTGTCCCCAATACTTCACAAATTGTGTAATTACTAGGATTATCCCGTCCCCCCACAAATGCTACACTGTCAGCATGTCAGATAGAGGGTGCCTCTAAAAATAGTAGTGTCCCACATAAAGGATTAATGCCACTACTTTGCTACCTAGAAAGCAATAAGGCGCGCCTTTTAAGGTTGTAATTCCCCAAATGCTCCCTTCAAGAAATAAATAACCTTGAGTGTCATAACCATGCCTCTCAAATGCCCCCATGTAACTCAATTAAAATTAATAATGCCTTCATTTAAAAAATAATATCCTCTGAATGCTTGTGTTTCTCCCTATGTACAGTATGATGGCCCCACAAACCCCTATATAAAGTTTGATACACCCAAAGATGCCTATGTACAGCTCTGGCAAAAAATTAAGAGACCACTGCAAAATTTTCAGTTTGTCTGATTTTTCTCTTTATAGGTATATTTTGAGTAAAATGTAAATTGCTCTTTTATTCTAAAAACTACTGACATGTCTCCGAATTTCCAAGCAATAAATTTTGCATTTATTTTCAGAAAATATGAGAAATGGTCAAAATAACGAAAAAATGCAGTGCTTGCAGAACTCAAATAATGCTAAGAAAACAAGTTCATAATCATGTTGAAACAACAAAAATGTTTTAACTCAGGAAGAGTTCGGAAATCAATATTTTGTGGGATAACCATGATTTTTAATCACAGCTTTCATGCATATTGGCATGTTTTCCACCAATCTTTCACACTGCTTTTGGGTGACCTTATAACACTCCTGGTACAAAAATTTAAGCAGTTCTTCTTTATTTGATGACTTGTGACTATCCATCTTCCTCTTGATTACATTCCAGAGATTTTCAATGGGGTTCAGGTCTGGAGATTGAGCTGGCCATGACAGGGATTTGATGTGGTGGTCCTTCATCCACACATTGATTGACCTAGCTGTGTGGCATGGGGCATTGTCATGCTGAAAAAAAACAGTCCTCAGAATTGGGGAACATTGCCTGAGCAGAAGTAATCAACTGTTTTTCCAGGATAACCTTGTATGCAGCTTGATTCATATGTCCTTCGCAAAGATTAACCTGCCCAATTCCAGCCTTGCTGAAGCATCCCTAGATCATCACCGATCCTCCACCAAATTTCACAGTGGGTGCAAGACACTGAGGCTTGTACGCCTCTCCAGGTCTCAGTCTAACCATTAGACGACCAGGTGTTGGGCAAAGCTGAAAATTAGACTCATCAGAGAAGATTACCTTACTCCAGTCCACTATGGTCCAATCCTCATGGTCTTTTGCAAACTTCAGCTAGCTCTCCTTTGCTTCTCATTGCCGAAAGGCTTTTTTCTAGCTTTACATGATTTAAGCTCTGCCTCTGGGAGCGTTTACGAACTGTTCTTGCCATGCACTTCACCCCACCTGCCATTTGCCATTCCTTTTGTAGGTCACTTGATGTCATCCTGTGGTTGCTGAATGACATTCGAATAAGATGATGGTCATCCTGGTCATTGGAGAGTTGTTTTTGCCCTAAGCTGGTCTGTTGGTCTGTAGCTTTGCTGTCCTCAATGTCTGCTGCTTGACCTTGTTGTAATGGACTGCGGTCTTAGAAATTTTAAGGATGGAGGCAACATGATGCTCACTGTATTCCTTTGCTGGTAAAGCCAGAATTGAGCCCCTCTTTTCCTCACTCAAGACTTTGCTTTTCAACTCCTTTAACATGGTTAAAAGTTATTTTTTTCATTCCTATTACTTTTGGGATATTACTAGCACTTGTTTTGCCAGAGGATTGTGAACACCACAGCAGTGTTTTTCATACTTTCCTTCGTTAAATACGATTTGGTTCAGGTGATCACCTAATCAGAAGCACATTAAGTAGAATGAGGTGTACTCTGGTTGGAATTCAACTGACACTGGAATGGAATGGCTGTCAGACATGTAGAGAAGCTGATTTTTATAAAACTGTGCAGTGGTCTCTTAATTTTTGCCAGAGCTGTATACTGACGAGCAAAAGGGTAGCAATGTTTTGAACGTTTGGCTTTCAGGCTCAATATCTCACGTCACCATCCACTACTGCTTCGAACCAGAGACTATCATTATTTTATAGATAATCATCTTGCTATCTCACACATAAATTTGACTTGCAACCAATTAGCATATGATTAATTATGCACTTTCTTGTCATGTCACTGCATTGTTACTGTGTTGCTCCTGGTGGTGGAAATATGTTTTTCTTCCTGTTTACTACAAAATACAGTCTATTCTCACATTCCCTAGTAGCTCAGTGTGTTATTAGGTTGATTCCCAAGTGAAAGGTCACTGGTTTGAAGCAAGGTGCACCCAAAAAAAGAGGAACAGCATGTAATGTATGTAGTACAGTTCATATAGCGTCTTGTGCTTGGGTGCGATGAAAACACAGGAGTCACAGGTTTGATATAGAAAAGTCCTGTATTACTTCATACAAGTTGGCAGAAATAGTCACACAGTTTGCAGACACAGAAACAGGAGACACAGCAGGCCAGAGTAATCCAAGCTCAGCAATCACTCTCCAATACAGATTCAGGATCTTCTTCTCTGTTACCGTAAGTCCATGCAAACGTGGGTCTTTCAAAGAGCAGGGTTCAGAGTCCACAAGTGCTTCAGAGTTCCTCAGTAGGAATAGCTGGAGTACAAGGTCCAAGGCTTACAGGAGTCAAGTCACAGGTTCACTGCAGGCTAGATTCTGAAGCACTGATTGCTCAGCTGTGGCTGCTTAAGAAGCAAAGGAGAGAATCAGGGCGGGAACATGCAAGCTGGAAACTCCATTTTGACTGAGGGCAAGATAGCTGCAGCAAGACAGAAAGTAAAATGGCTGACGAACAAACTGAGTTTCAGGAATATATACATAGAACCTTACATTACTCCCCCCTTAAGGACAACCTCCGGATGACCTCAGACCAGGCTTGTGTGGGTACCTCTGATGAAACTGACGGAGCAAGCGAGGAGCATTAACGTTATTGACCGGTTCCCATGAGTTGTCCTCCACTGGGTAGCCCTGCCATTTAATCAGATATTGTAACTGATTTCTATACAACCTGGAATCTAAAATCCTTTCCACCACAAATTCTTCCTGACCATCGACTAGCACTGGGTCAGGGCAAGGAGAGGAACGTCCAGGAAACGTATTGGGTGTCGCAGCCTTTAGTAGGGATACATGAAAGACAGGGTGGATTCTCATAGTTCTGGGCAGTTGAAGACGACAAGCAACGGCACTTATAATTTTACTGATTTTATAGGGTCCAATGTACTTATGTCCCAACTTAGACGATGGAATCCTTAACTTAAGATTTCTGGTTGACAGCCAGACCAAGTCTCCTACCTTGAAAGCTGGTGCAGGTTTACAAAATTTATCTGCTGCTTTCTTGTACCTTTCTTGAGCCGATTCCAGATTTTCCTTTAGAAGATCCATATTCTTCTGTAAAGACGTGATTCTTTCAGCCACTGCTGGTAAAGGCGTTTCTATGGGAAATCGTGGTAGAATGTTAGGATGATAACCTAGATTAGAGTAAAAAGGAGACTGTTTAGTGGAGGCACTCTGAGAGTTGTTATACGAGAACTCAGCTAATGGAAGTAGATCCACCCAATCATCCTGTAGGTGGCAGATAAAGCAGCGGAGATACTGCTCCAGGGTTTGATTGGTTCGTTCGGTCTGTCCATTAGTCTGGGGATGAAAAGCAGAAGAAAGGTTTACTTTAATGTCCAATGCTGCACAGAAATTTTGCCAAAACCTAGAAGTGAATTGCACCCCTCGATCCGAAATAACCTCATCCGGTACTCCATGTAAGCGAAACACATCTTTAATCATCAAATCTGATGTCTGTTTTGCAGTGGGTAAGCCGACACAAGGGATAAAATGAGCTGCCTTTGTTAGACGGTCAACCACCACTAGAATGGTGTTCTTCCCCTGAGAGGTTGGTAACTCCACAATGAAGTCCATAGAAATGGATCCCCACGGGCGGGACGGGGTGGGAAGAGGCTGTAACAGACCAGTTGGTGAGGAGCGAGGTGTTTTGCATCTTGCACAGACCTCACATGAAGTGACATAATTCAAAACATCCTTCCTGCAAGTGGGCCACCAAAAGAAACGAGAAAGAAATTCCTGTGTCTTTAGAATTCCTCTATGCCCAGCTATCTTGGAATCGTGAATGAGTTGCAATACTCTTAATCTGACTGTTTCAGGAATATACAGACGTTGTCCCTGAATCCACACACCATTCTTAAAGACAAGACTTACGTCCCTTGGGGGTTGTGCCAAAAAGGAATCCGCATGGTATGCTTCCTTGATGTCCTTAAGTAGGTCTTGATTATGAATTACTCCTAGGAATCTAGAGTCAGGAAGAATAGTCTTAGGAGGAGTAATTGGACGTGTCTCTGCTGAGTAAATCCTAGAGAGTGCATCAGCCTTTCCATTGCGCTATCCTGGTCTATAAGAGATGATAAAATTAAATTGGTTTAAGAAAAGATTCCAGCGAGCCTGGCGAGGAGTCAGGCACTTAGCCGACCTGATAAACTCAAGGTTACGATGGTCTGTCAGGACGACTATTTGCTGTGCAGCTCCCTGAAGAAGGTGTCTCCATTCTTTGAAGGCGGCAATAATGGCCAACAACTCTCTATTGCCCACATCGTAGTTCCTCTCAGCCGAAGACAACTGCTGGGAAAAGAAGGCACAGGGATGCAAGACATTCTTCTCACCTGTTCTCTGAGAGAGTATAGCTCCAACGGCACAGTCTGAAGCATCCACCTCTATTATGAAGGCAAGCTCGGGGTTGGGATGTACTAGGATAGGTGCAGTGGTAAATTTATCTTTTAGACGGGAAAATGCTTCCTGGGCTTGGGGAGTCCAGGAAAACCTAGACTCTTTCCGGGTAAGTTGAGTGATAGGTGACACTACCTCAGAGAAATTTCTAATGAAACGTCTATAGAAGTTGGCAAACCCGATGAAGCGCTGTACCTCCTTCACATTTCTAGGACTTGGCCAATCCTTGATGGCTTGGGTTTTGCTTCCATCCATACTAATTCCTTGTGTAGACAGTACATACCCCAGAAATTGAATTTCGGTCCTATGGAATTCACACTTTTCAAGTTTGATGTAAAGATGATTTTGTCTTAGTCGTTCCAAGACCATTCTCACATGTCCATGATGTTCCTCTGTGGAGTTAGAAAAAATTAGAATATCATCCAAATAAATTACCACGAATGTATCTAGGAGATCCCTGAAGATGTCATTCACCAAGTGTTGGAAAGTGGCTGGGGCGGTACTCAGACCAAAAGGCATAACTAGATATTCAAAGTGTCCATAGCGTGACCTGAATGCAGTCTTCCATTCATCCCCAGGTCTAATACGGACTAAGTTATAGGCCCCACGAAGATCTAGTTTAGAAAAAATTTTGGCATGTCGCACTCTCTCCAATAACTCAGGGATTAAAGGCAATGGATAACGGTTTCTAATAGTAACCTTATTGAGTTCCCTATAGTCTACGCATGGTCTCAGAGATCCATCTTTCTTCTTTACAAAGAAGATGGGTGCACCTGCAGGAGATGAAGAGGGGCGTATGAAGCCCTTGGCTAGATTTTCATCTATGTAATCCTTTAAAGCCTTTAGCTCGGGCCCCGCCAGGGGGTAGATCTTACCAAAAGGTATCTCTGCTCCAGGCAATAATTCAATTGGACAATCATATGGACGGTGAGGAGGAAGCTGGTCAGCGTTCTTCTTGTCACATAAATCCACATAGTCCTGGTATACAGCTGGTAGTTCAGGGACTGACATGATTCCTTTAGGAACAGAGCAAGCTGAAACTTTTGGACTCATCTGTTTCTCTGGAAAGTGTAATTCCTTGGTCTCCCAGTTAATGGTAGGATTCTGAGCCTGCAGCCATGGTAGCCCTAGAATAATGGGAAAGTGGGGAGAAGAGATAAGCATAAAGGACAGTTTCTCTTGATGATCTTTACCCATAAGAACCCTCAAAGGCTCTGTTTCCTGATCCACTGGTCCAGAGGTCAGCAGGGAGCCATCCACAGTTTCCATCTGTACTGGAGTAGCCTTCTTCACTGAACGTATTCCCTGTTTCAGAGCAAAGGAGACATCCATAAAATTTCCACTTGCCCCTGAGTCGATCATAGCAGAGCTAGACACCCAAGCTGAGTCAACCCAGAGTTTGATGGAAAGAAAGCAATGAGAATTGATTTTCTTACAACTCAGTTGGGACACCGCTGAGGAAACTTGAAAAATGGCAGCGTTTACACAGTCAACGTCCTCAGAGGTAACGGAGTTTAAGTCCGAGAAATCAAGATCTGTTGCTGCAGATCTCTCTGGAGCCTGAGGCTCGGACCTGACAGATCCCCTCTCGCAACACTCACAATGAATGAGTGCTGCAGTAGTCTTACGAGAACGGCTGGGGCAGTTTATAATGAAGTGCCCTGACTTACCACAATAGAAACATAGATTCTCCTTAAAACGATGTTCCTTGCGTGCATCACTAACCCGTCGTTGTAAAGAGTCTACCTGCATGGGTTCAGGTTCAGGTTCCCGTGTAATCCTACTCAAAGGTTCCTTAGCTGGAGAGGAAGGTAGGAAAAGGTTAGTACGATTGCTTTCGAACCATCTCTCTTGCCTGCGTTCAGTCAGACGAGTATCAATACGGATGCAGTAGTTAATAAAGTCACCTAACGCAGTGGGAGGGTCGGCGCGAGCAAGTTCATCCTTAATCAGTGGAGATAACCCCTTTCGAAAAATAGATTTTTTGGCGGAACTGTCCCAGGTGGTATCAAGGGCCCATCTCCTGAAATCCAAGGCATATTCAGCTACCGAGTGCTTACCTTGGCGCAAAGCTAACATGGCTGCTTCAGCTGTTGCACCTCGATTGGGGTCATCAAACACCTGCCCCATGGCTGAAATAAAATCATCAAGGTGATTCAAACAATCATCCTCAGTCTCAATCAGAGGGTTTGCCCACATTAAAGCCTTGTTGGTAAGCAACATAATTATAATAAGCACCTTAGATCGTTCAGTGGGAAATTGTGAAGCATGTGCAGAAAAAAAAAGATTGCATTGATTAATAAATCCCCTGAATTTCTCACGTTCACCGCCAAAACGAAAAGGGGGCAACTTGGGAATCCCAGCACTCGGGGCTACGGCAGGAGCCTGGACTCGCCCCTCTAGAACCTCAATCCTGGCTCGCAAATCCTGGGTAGTCTGTCCAACCACTTGCAAATTGTGATTATTGAGGTCCTGTAGATTTGTAAAACGGGTCTTAATATTCTGCAAATCTGCAAGGATATTATCAGTCACTCCGCAAAGTTCCTTTATGCAGGCCTCCATTTTCCAGATCTTTTAAGACAGGATTACTGGAAGAAGAGGAGAGAAAAAAAACAATAGTGTTCACCTGTGGCAACACTGCAGAGAGAAAAAAAAAATTAAGGGAACTGCTCACCTGGAATGGTTGTGAGAAGTCACAACCACTATCATCACAGAAAGTTTCAACCAGACATCTGATATCCAGAGTTACAGCAGACAAAAAAGAGAAAAGAAAGGAAAAAAAAACAAACAAAAAAAAAAAACAATAGTGTTTACCTGTGGTAACACTGCAAAAAGAAAAAACTTAAGGGAATTGCTCACCTGGAATGGTTGTGAGAAGTCACAACCACTGTCATCACAGAAAGTACAACCGGACGTCTGATATCCACAGTACAGCAGACACAGCCTTCCAGACCCAGCAGACACTAACGTTTTGGCTTCAGAATCTTGTAATGTATGTAGTACAGTTCATATAGCGTCTTGTGCTTGGGTGCGATGAAAACACAGGAGTCACAGGTTTGATATAGAAAAGTCCTGTATTACTTCATACAAGTTGGCAGAAATAGTCACACAGTTTGCAGACACAGAAACAGGAGACACAGCAGGCCAGAGTAATCCAAGCTCAGCAATCACTCTCCAATACAGATTCAGGATCTTCTTCTCTGTTACCGTAAGTCCATGCAAACGTGGGTCTTTCAAAGAGCAGGGTTCAGAGTCCACAAGTGCTTCAGAGTTCCTCAGTAGGAATAGCTGGAGTACAAGGTCCAAGGCTTACAGGAGTCAAGTCACAGGTTCACTGCAGGCTAGATTCTGAAGCACTGATTGCTCAGCTGTGGCTGCTTAAGAAGCAAAGGAGAGAATCAGGGCGGGAACATGCAAGCTGGAAACTCCATTTTGACTGAGGGCAAGATAGCTGCAGCAAGACAGAAAGTAAAATGGCTGACGAACAAACTGAGTTTCAGGAATATATACATAGAACCTTACACAGCATCATCCAGCTTATCGAAAGTGGTCCCTTGGTCAAGAAAATTGACAAACTACATCATTTGAGTGCAATATCAGCTGGAAGAACATGAAATGAAGCCTGTTCATCCATTCAAAAGCCAAGAAATAGACATCCAGGCAAAATTTCGGCGTGAACAACTTGACTCAACACAAGGTCTATCAGTTCTGGGGTGACAAACACGGCAGTGCAGGTGGTATAAGAAAAAATAGGATCACTTTGCTGAATGTGTAAAAAATATCTTCTTTATTTCACACCATTAAAATGACAATGGAATCTATGTGAATAAAAACAGAGATCACATTCTGACGCATTTCTGGCTATCAGTCCTTAGTCATAGAATGGCTGATAGCCAGAAACAAGTCAGAATGTGATCTCTGTTTTTATTCACATGGATTCCATTGTCATTTTAATGGTGTGAAATAAAGAAGATATTTTTTATACATTCAGCAAAGTGTTCCTATTTTTTCTTATACTACTATCTGATGATCAGACGGACTTTGGATCTCTGCTGCAGCATTTAAGGCTGCCAAGCACACATTACACGGTGAGGCAAGTTTCCCCTTTTTTTTCCCATTGGTAGTGCAGGTGGCTCATATGCTTTATAACAGTGAGATCACAGACATCGATGCAAGCACCGTGCAATGCACATTACACAAGCCTGGAATGGTGGCTCGAAAAAAGGCTAGACTTTAATAATGTCATAAGACGTCGGCTCAAGTTTGCAGAAAAGTGGAAAGTAGAAGTTTGGAAACTGGTGATTTGGAGCGATGAGATGACAGTCAGTAGACTTGGTTTCTGATGCGTGAAAATGTATCTGGAAGAAACAAGGGGAAAAGGGGATAACGGTTTGAGAAATTTAAGGAACTATCAAGTTCGATGGAGGAAGCCTGATAATGTCGGTTTTTTTCACAGTTTAAGGCATTGGATACTTGATCAGGATGGAAGCTGAGCTATATGAGAGTATCCTACAAGACGAGTTACTTCGTATGTGGCACCCCAGGTGTTATGTTTCGGTAACTGAGGAGAAATAGCAAAACATAGCAAAAGCGGTAATACACCAGAGAGGCTGGAACCTATTGGATTGCAGTAACCTGAACTAACCACACAACTAGAAGTAGCCGTGGAGCGTTCCTACGGTGATCCTAGACGCCTCGTCACAGCCTGAGAGATAACTACACCTAGAGGCAGAAAGATGAAAGCTATCTGCCCCGGAGCAGATCCCCAAAGAAAATAGGAAGCCCCCAAACATATAATGGCGGTTAGACAAGAAGAAAGCACGGACACAGATAGAAAATAGAATGAGCAAATGCTGGGGCCCAATCTGTCTAGACAGAAAAGTACAGGAAAGAATTCTGACTGAAATCCAAAAAAACCGTAACAAAAATACCAACACTTCTGATTGCCAAAAAACCTGAGATCACACGATCTTATCCACCTAAATCAGATCTCTGGTGTAACAAAACGCTATTCAGCAAATAAAAAGTAACAAAGGAGCAAAGCAAAAGTGCAGACACAAACGGAGCACAATTGCAGAGCCAGACCCCCAAAAGGGGACAGGCTGCAGTCCACTGCAAGCAGCAAACCAGCAGAGAAAATCAAACAGAGGAAAAAAAAACAGCAAACACTTATCTGAAGGAGAGCAGGAAGCTAGCAGTGCTTCAAGCAAGACCAGCAGGAACAATTGATAACCGGCAAGGCTGCAGGGAACTCAGGCCACTTATATCCTACCATTCAGCGCCAGCTGAAGGCCATTCGGTAATCAGTTCATTACCCTCAGCAACCACCGGAGGGAGTCCCAGCTCAGAAGCCACCTCCAGCATATTCACAACACCCAGGAGTCCGGTTGCCACAGTGGCATTTCTTCCTTCACAGGGGGTGATGCCATGCCTGGAAACAAAAAAGGAAACCTCTTGCCAGGTAACACACAGCACGCAACACTTTTCCTACTCCAGACCTGAAGGGGGAGCTCTAACACCTGATTTCAGGGGAGCTTCCTTGGAAGCAGAAGGAGAATCTGTCTGTAGACAGGGACGAGAGAGGACGTGTGGAGAGAAGCTCGTGGGAAAGGGGCTGTATGCTACGGCTCACCCAGAACAGAGCTCTGCTAAAAGAGAACGCAAGAGTCCTCGACCAGTTGGGGACTCCAAGCCCGATAGTCGCATCAGGAGAACAGAGAATTGCAAGTTTTCTGTTCACACTGACACCTGCCAGCAGAGCGGTAGAACAAGAGCCAGGGTTGCCAGTGAGAAGAGACAGAGCCCTTGATAGGCTCACTTTGCCTGCTATACAGGTTGGAAAAACAACACAGAGAAGAAGGCCGCAGCTTAGCTATAAGCAGCAGAGGCCAGGAACAGAGAGAGCAGCAGGAAGGCCTGTAAATCCTCCTGGCAAAGTGGAACCCAAATTGTTTCCAGGCAATCGGAACTCCAGCACCATCTGTAGCCATTACCCTCGACACTTTACCTGCAGAACTGTGAGTAAAGCTTTGGAAACTGCACCAGACTGTGTCCTTTCAAGTTCTTCCTGCAACACCCACTCAGCACTGCTACATCCTTTGCCAAATACTACATCATTACTATCTTGAACATACTACATCTGCCCTGGGACTTAGCTCTACCTGTGGGGAGCTATACCAACTCTGCTGCCTCACCACCAGTCCCAGAGGATCTGCATTACAGTGGTGGTCCCCTCTGACCACAAACCACGGGTCACTGCCACCGTGACATCCCCTTTAAGGAGTGAACGGCCCGGCACCAAGTACCCCGCGGGCCCCAGCAGGCGCTCCAACTTGGCGTCACGAACAGGATATCGAAGCGCGATATCACCGGGTCCTGTGAGCCAGAGACTTTGTTAAAATTGTAAAATTGCTGCTATTACAGTGCCACATAGTGTGCGGGAAGCAGAGGAGGCGTGCCATCATGGGCGGAGCCTGAGTACAAGCACGAAAAGAGAAGTGCTGCGTGCGCTCTGCTGTCAGCTTACAAAAAGCCGGGAGCTGAGGCCTGGAATCCTGGTGCACCCTGTTCATCCAACTGACAGAGCAACAGCCTGGTAAGCAAGTGGAAATTCAGAGCCTGGCTAAGATTAACTAGGGGGCGGAAGAGAATGTCTAACGCAGAAGAAAATCTAGCAGCAGACGCCGCTGCAGCCCCCATGGCACCGCAAGATTTGGACGCAGGTGCCGCAGCAGCTCCCATAGCACAGCAGAATCCGGTGGTCGGCACAGCTGCAGCCCCTAGAGCGCAGCAAGATCTGGCGACTGCCGCTGCAGTGCCTATAATGCCGCTATCAATGCCATATATACTGGGAGTGGCATGCCTACCGCAATACTCAGGGGAGTCGCATACCCTGAGCGATTTCAGGAGAGACTGTGCAGTTTATTTGAAGTGTACCCCCTGTCTGAAAGCCAAAAAGTAAACATTCTCATTGGACAGTTAACTGGTGCAGCTCAAAGAGAAGTTAAGTCCTGGCAGGACAATGATAAAGAGACTGTTAAGCAAGTTCTGGCTAAGCTGAGGAGCACCTTTGACACCCGCACTGCAGCAGAAATAAAAATTAGGTTCTTTGGGTGCAAACAAAGGATGCAGGATAGTATACGGGACTATGCTCTTAACCTTCAGGAGGGACTTCGGCCATAAAGCAGATTGACCCAGACAACATGCAGGATGGAGACAGATTGCTAAAGGAGCAATTTATTGAGGGACTTCTGTCCAGCACCCACAGGACACAGCTGCGCATCATGGCCCTACAAAACCCTGACCTGAACCCTGGATAATGATCCACCTGCAGAACTACGTCTTCAGGTACAGGAGCTGACCAAAAGTGTGGCTGCACCAGCCAAAATTGTGCAGTCCATGCAAGTGCCCTCAAAGGAGAAGATCCAGTTGGCCTCCAGTCCAGATGACATCCCGTGGCCACGGCGGAAGAGGATCCCACCGATCAGAGGAAGAGACAATGATCGCTATGACCAGGACGGACAACCCATTTGCCGCCGCTGCAGCAAAGAGGGGCACATCGCAAGATTCTGTCATTTAAACGAGCAACCCCTAGGGCAGAGGGCCAACCCCCAGGAGTAGGACCACCAGGCCCACAGAACTGGTGAGCCAAGTACGTCAGAGGACGACCGGTCCTCCCAGTTGTGTTTGATGGTATCCCAATGAACGCTTTACTGGACACCGCCTCTCAGGTGATGACTATGCCATATATTCTTTACAAACAGTACTGGGCTGACTCTAATCTTACTCGTGGCCCAGATGATGAGCTGACAGTAGTCGCCAGCAATGGTCAGGCTTTGCTGCAGGTGGGGTACAAGGAGGTGACCATTAAAGTGGGGCGAGTAGAATTAAAAGCCAAACGTTTGATAATTGTAGACATTGACCAACAAGAATGTAACCCAATAATGACCTTAGGTACTAATGTAATAGAAAATTGTCTTGCCGGGGTTACTGTTTTGTTTAAACAGGTGGGCATAACTGCTGGTTCCAGTGAAAAACATGTCCTGCAAAAGGAGATCAAGGCCCTGATGCAAAGACAACAGGTAGAGCTGTCTGGCGGAGAAGTTGGCAGTGTCAGAGTGAGTGAAATGTTGATTTGGTGTCGGGCAGCCATAGGCATCAGAGGTAAAGATTACCAAGCACTGGTAGAACCAGTGTACTCTGATAGCAGGCCTGCTTTCCTGACAGCCAGGGGGTAGTCGACGTCCACAAGGGGAGGGTACCTGTACGCATCTTAAATTGTGGGGAGCAAGAGGCCAAACTACCTCGGTATGTCACCGTTGCTAAGCTTTTCACTGTCAATCACAACACAATTCAGACAGCAGAACCCGTTTTCTCATCTGACCAGGTGGAGGACAAGGGCTCTGCAAAACAGCTGGAGGATTGGTGTCAGCAGCTGCATGTAGGCACTGACTCTACCCTTCCACACCAAAAGGATGGGGTTTACCGAGTAGTCCAAGAATTTGAACGGTTATTCAGCAAACACCCTTTAGACTTTGGGCAAGTAAAAGGGGTCCAACATCATATCCCTACTGGAAATCATCCGCCCGTTAAAGAGAGGTACCGGCCTGTACCCCCAGCTCACTATCAATGTGCCAAGAGTATGTTACGGGAGATGAAGGAGGCTGGGGTGATCAGAGACAGTTGTAGCCCCTGGGTAGCTCCACTAGTCCTCGTTAGAAAGAAAGATGGTAAGATGAGGATGTGTGTTGACTACTGAAAAATTAACAGCATTACCCACAAAGATGCCTATCCATTACCTAGGATAGAGGAAACACTAGCTGCACTGAGAACCGCAATTTCTCTACCTTAGATCTCACTAGTGGGTATTGGCAGGTTCCCGTGGCAGAGGCAGACAAGGAGAAGACGTCCTTCAAGACACCAATGGGCCTCTCAAAGTTCAACTACATGCTGTTTGGGCTTTGCAACGCACCAGGGATGTTTCAGAGGTTAATGGAGTGTTGCCTCGGGCACAAGAATTTCAAGACAGTTCTATTGTACCTGGATGACATCATTGTTTTCTCCAAGACATATGAAGACCACCTGAAACACCTAGCTGAGGTGTTTGAGGCTCTGTCCAACTTTGGTCTGAAGGTAAAACCATCCAAATGCGAACTTCTAAAGCCCAAGGTGCAGTACCTAGGCCACGTAGTGAGCGCAGAAGGGGGTAGCACCAGACCCTGACAAAGTCACTGTAATCCGGGACTGGCAAAAGCCCAACAATATCCATGAAGTGCGGCAGTTCCTTGGGTTGGTAGGCTACTACCGAAGGTTCATCAAAGGCTTCACTGAGATAGCTAAACCCCTACAAAATCTTCTCGTGGGTCAACCCAAGAAGGCCAGGAAGAAGAGTCCTTCGTTTGACTGGAATGACAAACTGGAAGGGTCCTTCACCCGACTGAAGTTGGCCCTTACATGGGATGAAGTCCTGGCCTACCCAGACTACGACCAACCATTTATACTATATACTGATGCCAGCAACGTGGGACTGGGAGCCTTGCTGTCACAAGTACAGAAAGGCAAAGAAAGAGTGATTGCCTATGCCAGCAGGAAGCTTCGTCCCACTGAAAGGAATCCTGCCAACCATAGCTCCTTCAAACTGGAGCTCCTCGCCGTCGTCTGGGCGGTCACAGAGTGCTTCAAACACTACCTGGCTTCAGTTAAATTTGCCATCTTCACGGACAACTATCCACTGACTCACTTAAAAACTGCAAGGCTTGGTGCGCTGGAGCAGCGATGGATGGCTCGGCTGTCCAACTACGAGTTTACCATTAAGTACCGAGCATGGCACAAGAACGCTAATGCTGACACGCTGTCCTGGATGCCCAACTTACCAGAAGAGTAAGAAGATCTGGAAGAGCTGGAGGAGATCGAATTACCAGCCTTCCACCGCCCTGGAGCGGCCCAGTGCTCCCACTGTGTCAGGGACAGGCACTATGTCAAGGTAGAAGCCATGTTCAATCCATTGCCCCACCATGGATGGGCAGGATAGCGACCCAGCCGTCCGCCTGGTAAAGGAACTGCTAAAGCAAGCTGACTCACGTCCTGGCCCAGATGCCCCACAAGAGACCCAAAAGTTGTGGAAAGAGAAGGGCAAGCTATTCATCTACAAGGGGAAGCTGCGTTGGAGAAGTATCAATTCCCGAACCCACAAACTGGTCTGACAGGTAGTAGTCCTGAGGCGGGATGCACCAATGGTCCTGGAAGCGTACCACGATGGAGCAGGACACTTCGGATGGAAGAAGTTGGAGGTCCTGGTTCGTGAGAGGTTCTACTGGATTGGCATGAGGAAAGCCATTGAGGACTGGTGCTGAGATTGAGGGCCATGCAACCTGCGCAGGAAAGACTGTAACAGCCAGCGAGCCTCGTTACAACGAATAATCAAGCAGCCGCTTGAACTGGTAGCTTTGGACCAAGTGATGCTGACCCCAAGCCGTTCAGGCTATGTCTACGCCCTCACAATAGTGGAACACTACTCCAGGTTCCTGGTAGTCATGCATGTCAAGGACCAAACAGCAAATACAGCAGCCAAGGCGTTCCAAGAACACTTGTAGGCCGCATGGTTACCCTGAATGAGTGCTTACTGACCAAGGTCCAGCTTTCAAAGCAGAGGTGTTCCAGAAGTTCTGCAACCTGTATAGTTGTAAGAAGATCAGGAATACGCCCTACCATTCACAGACAAATGGCATGCGTGAAAAGATGAACCTGGTGGTAATTGACATTGTTTGCTTGTTAAAATGTTTCTTATGTGTTTCCTCATTCCAGAAGTACTGAATTTAACTAGAGGGGAGTGTGGCACCCCAGGAGTCCAGTTGCCACAGTGGCTTTGCTTCCCTCACAGGGGGTGATGCCATGCCTGGAATCAAAGAGGAAACCCCTTGCCAGGTAACACACAGCATGCAACACTTTTCCTACTCCAGACTAGAAGGGGGAGCTCTAACACCTGATCTCAGGGGAGCTTCCTTGGAAGCAGAAAGAGAGTCTGTCAGTAGAGAGGACGAGAGAGGACGTGTGGAGAGAAGCTCATGGGAAAGGAGCAGTATGCTATGGCTCACCCAGAACAGAGCTCTGATAAAAGAGGACGCAAGAGTCCTCAACCAGTTGGGGACTCCAAGCCTGACAGTCGCATCTGGAGAACAGAGAATTTCAAGGTCTTTGTTCATACTGACACCTGCCAGCACAGCAGTAACACAAGAGCCAGGGTTGCCAGTGAGAAGAGACGGAGCCCTTAATAGGCTCACTCTGCCTGCTATACAGTTTGGAAAAACAACACAGAGAAGAGTGCCGCAGCTTAGCTATAAGCAGCAGAGGCCAGGAGCAGAGAGCGCAGTAGGAAGGCCTCTAAATTCTCCTGGCAAGGTGGAACCCAAATTGTTTCCAGGCAATCGGAACTCCAGCACCATCTTTAGCCAGTGCCCTGGACACTTTACCTGCAGAGCTGTGAGTAAAGCTTTGGAATCTGCATCTGATTGTGTCCTTTCAAGTTCTTCCTGCAACACCCACTCAGCACTGCTACATCCCTTGCCAAATACTACATCATTACCATCTTGAACACACTACATCTGCTCTGGGACTTAGCTTCACCTGTGGGAGCTATACCAACTCTGCTGCCTCACCACCAGTCGCAGAGGATCTGCATTACAGTGGTGGTCCCCTCTGACCACAAACCACAGGTGGAGTCACAAACATTTCCCCTTTAAAAATCCCCTTTTCCTTTAACTTAATTTACACCATCTTTGCATGGACGCCCGGGGCCACGGACCGGGTCACTGCCACCGTGACATCCCCTTTAAGGAGTGAACGGCCTGGTATCGAGTACCCGCGGGCCCCAGAGGGCACTCCACGTACGCTCCAGTACTATGTGCATGAAAAGGTCAGCATAGTGGTTCAGCAGGACAACGACCCGCAGCATCCATCAAGATTGACGGAGAAATGATTCAATGACAATGAAGTAGAAGTGCTGGATTTGCTCCCACAGTCTCCAGATCTAAACCCAATCGAACACTTGTAGGTAGCGTTGAAGAAAATACTGTATACATACCCAAATGAGTCAACCAGTATACACTAACTTTGGGAATATGTAGAAGAGACCTGGTATCAGATTTTGGTGGAGACATGTTTGAATCTGATTGAGAATTGAGAGCATGCCCAGAAGGTTTCAGGCATCGGTGAAAGCCAAAGGTGGATTTACAAAATAATAAAAAATAAATTTTAGATTTTTAAGAGCAAAACAGCAGCAATGCAGGGACATGACAAGAATCTGCATGACTAATCATTTGCTAAATAGTTGCAAGTCAAATTTGTGCGTGAGATAGCCAAGATGATGGTCTACAAAATGATGTAGTTTCACGTTCGAAGCAGTAGTGGATGATGAGTTATGAAAGTTAAAAGTTCAAAACATTATTACCCTTTTGCTCGTCAGTATACAATATGATGGACCCACATCCCCTTATATACATTATGAGCCTCACAAGACCTATATACAGTATGTTGTTACCACAGTTCCTATATACATTATTAAACTCCAACTGCACCCTATATACAGTGTGATAGTTCCCCACAGCCTCTATATACAGTATGATGGTCCCCCACAGCATCTATATATTTTGAGTCTCCATAGCTCCCTATATAAAGTATGATTTTCTCCCTACATACATTTTGAGGTGTTCAGAGCCAACTAAATACAATATTATGTCCCAACAACTTTCTATATACATTATGAGGCCCCCAGGGGAATCCAATATACAATATGATGAGGACCCAGCAGCTCCCTATATATAGTACGATGTCTCCACAGCCCTTCTATATAGAGTATGATGCACTACAGCCCTTATATACAGTATGTCCATCACAGCCCTTATATAGATTATCATGTTCAGATAGTCACTATATATATATTATATATATATAATATATATATGATGGCCCTCGCAGCTCTCTATATAAAGTATGATGGCTCCCTAGACCCTTATATGTAGCATGATGTCCACACATTTTCCCATATATTGTATGATGTCCTTACAGTCTCCTATAAGTAGTATGATGGCCCCAACAGCCCTTTTACATAGTATGATGTCCTCACAACCCCTTAAATATAGTATGATGTACCTCCACATGATGTCCCTACAGCTTCCTATATACTGTATAACAGCTTCACTATATAATAATAATAATAATAATAATCTTTATTTATATAGCGCCATCATATTCCGCAGCGCTTTACAGTTTAACAGTTTCAAAACACAAGTCATAAGTAACAACGTTAACAATACAGTAATTAAAGCAAAATAAGATGGCCCTGCTCGTGAGAGCTTACAATCTACAATGAGGTGGGGGAGATACAAAATACAGGTGTGTATATACAATGGTGCATTTACAATGATGGTCCAGCCATCTTAAGGGAGTGAGGGATGGATGGAGATAGTGAATGGGCTACACACACACACACACTTACACATAGAATGACTTTGATTAGTGAATGTGATAGGCCGCTCTGAACAGATGTGTTTTGAGGGAGCGCCTGAAACCATGCAAATTGTGGATAGTCCTAATTTCTTGGGGTAGAGCATTCCAGAGGATTGGCGCAGCGCGGGAGAAGTCTTGGAGTCGGGAGTGGGAGGTACGGATTAGTGCAGAGGTTAGTCGAAAGTCGTTTGCAGAGCGCAGCAGTCGGTTAGGCCGATAGATAGAAATGAGGGAGGAGATGTAGGGGGGTGCTGCAGTGTGGAGAGCTTTGTGGGTGAGAACAAGTACTTTGAATTGGATCCTATAATGAATGGGCAGCCAGTGTAAGGACTGGCGAAGAGCGGACGCGTCCGAGTACCGATTAGCCAGATGGATAACCCTGGCTGCTGCATTAAGGATGGACTGGAGAGGGGATAGTCGAGTAATGGGGAGGCCAAGTAATAGAGCGTTACAGTAGTCCAGGCGGGAGTGGATCAATGCTACAGTGAGGGTTTTTGTTGTTTCCATGGTGAGAAAAGGGCGGATTCTAGAGATGTTCTTTAGGTGTAGGCGGCAAGAGCGGGCAAGAGATTGTATATGGGAGGTGAAGGAGAGATTGGTATCAAACATAACACCCAGACAGCGAGCCTGCTGCTGGGGTGTTATTATGGTGCCGCCCACTGAGAGGGAAATGTCAGATTTAGGGAGGTTAGTAGATGGCGGGAGCAGAAGAAGTTCAGTTTTGGAGAGGTTGAGTTTCAGATAGAGAGCAGACATGATGTTGGAGACTGCGGACAGACAGTCGGTGGCGTTCTGTAGTACAGCGGGGGTAAGGTCGGGGGATGACGTGTATAATTGTGTGTCATCAGCATAAAGATGGTACTGAAAGCCAAATCTGCTGATGGTCTGTCCAATTGGGGCGGTGTAGAGAGAGAAGAGAAGGGGGCCAAGGACTGAGCCCTGGGGTACACCGACAGTGAGAGGAAGAGGAGATGATGTGGAGCCAGAGAACGAAACACTGAAGGAGCGGTCAGAAAGATAGGAGGAGAACCAGGAGAGAACAGTGTCCTTAATACCTAGAGAGTGGAGCCTGGACAGTAGGAGACGGTGGTCAACCGTGTCGAAAGCTGCAGAAAGGTCGAGTAGAATGAGCAGAGAGTGGTCGCCGTTACGTTTTGCTGTCAGAAGGTCATTGGTCACTTTGATGAGTGCAGTTTCAGTCGAATGTAGGGGTCGGAAGCCGGACTGTGAAGGGTCTAGGAGGGAGTGAGTGGAGAGGTAACGGGTGAGGCGGGAGTAGACTAGGCGCTCCAAAAGTTTGGAGATGAAGGGGAGATTGGAGACCGGTCTGTAGTTGTTTGTGCAGGAAGGGTCAAGAGCGGGTTTCTTTAGTAGTGGAGTAATGATGGAGTGTTTGAAGGAGGATGGGAAAATGCCAGAGGAGAGTGAGAGATTGAAGATTGTAGTTAGGTGAGTTGTGACAACAGGAGAAAGAGACTGGAGGAGATGTGAGGGGATGGGGTCGGTAGTGCATGTAGTCGGACGAGAGGAAGAGAGGAGTCTGGAGACTTCTTCTTCTGTGATGGGTCAAATGTGGAAATTGAGCCAGGGGAAATGCAGGGTGGGATGGGAGTCACAGCACTTGGTGGTTGAGAGCAGATTTCCTGACGGATAGTATCTATTTTTTCTATAAAGTGGGAGGCCAGGTCATCAGCACAAATGTCTGTGATAGGGGCTTGTGCTTTTGGCCCGAGGAGGGAGTGAAAAGTGTCAAAAAGTTTCTTGGGGTTGTTGGCTAGTGAGGAGATCAGTGTGGTGAAGTAGGTCTGTTTGGCGAGGTGAAGGGCAGCATTATAAGTTCTTAACATGAATTTAAAGTGGATGAAGTCTTCTGGTGTGCGGGTTTTTCTCCATAGGCGTTCAGCACTCCTAGAGCATTGCTGGAGAAGGTGAGTTTGCGATGTGAGCCAGGGCTGTTTTACTGTGTGTTTGGAAGTTCTGAGGGTGAGCGGTGCTACTTGGTCAAGGGTGCTTCTAAGAGTGTCATTGTAGTGCTGAACAGCCAGATTAGGACAAGAAAAAGAGGAGATTGGGGACAGCGAAGAGTGTAGGGAGTCTGAAAGTGTCTGAGGGTTAATGACTTGCAGATTTCTGAATGTGCGGTAGGTAGGAGTTCGCTGGGGTGGTGGAGGATTTGTGAGCGTGAAGGAGAGAATGTTGTGGTCAGAGAGTGGAAGCGGTGAGTTATTTAGGTGGGAAATTGAACAGAGGCGGACAAAGACCAGGTCAAGGGTGTTGCCATCCTTGTGTGTCTCAGAGGTTGAAAGCTGTGAGAGGCCTAGAGAAGTGGTTAGTGATAGAAGCTGAGATGCAGATGTGGAAGTAGGACTGTTAATGGGGATGTTGAAGTCTCCAAGGATAAGGGTTGGTAGTTCTGAGGACATGAAGTGCGGCAGCCAGGCTGAGAAGTGGTCAAGGAACTGGGTGGATGAGCCTGGGGGCCGATATATGACCGCTATTCTGAGGGAGAGGGGATGGAAGAGCCTGATGGTGTGGACCTCAAAAGAAGGGAATGAGAGTGATGGAATTGGGGGGATGACCTGGAAAGTGCATTGTGGGGACAGGAGTATGCCAACTCCACCACCATGTCTGTTTGTGGGTCTCGGGGAATGGGAGAACTGTAAGCCACCATAGGAAATGGCAGCAGGGGAGACCGTGTCAGAATCCTGAATCCAGGTTTCAGTGAGGGCCAACAGATGAAGAGAGTTGTTCAGAAAGTAGTTGTGCAGGAAAGATAGTTTATTGCATGCAGACCTTGGATTCCAGAGGGCACAGTTGAAAGAAGGAGATGAGGGAGTGCAAGTAATATTAACAAGATTATTATGGTTTTGAAATGAGGTAGGGTAGGGATTGAGGTTGGGGGATGGACCAGGGTTGGGGAGATGTCCCCTGAAATCAGTAGGAGTAGGAAGATAAAGAGCAGGTAGTTGTTGGATTTATAAATAGGTTTTTTCTGAGATATGTTTGGGCAAGATGGGCTGAGTTTTCTTAGGAAGGTGAGGAGTGCATGGGAACTGTACATGGGAGAGGGAAGTATGGAGGGGCTGATGTATATGAGTCGTGATGGAGGGGGGATGGGGCAGTGAATGTGGATGGCAAGGGAACACAGGAGGATAGAGATAGAGAACATAATTTAAAAGAAAGCAAAGTGTGGGCTACCTGATTCCTGCCCTGATTAACTGCCATGGATAACTGCCTTTTACTCGATGCTTGTCTTTCGTGATGCTTTGCTTTCTGTGATGCGTGCGCCCCCTTACTGCGTGCGCCCCTTAGACTACTCCTAAATATATAGTCCACACTACAGGGTCAGGAAAGTGGGATTGTGAGGGCTGTTTTGGGATAATTTGCCAGCTGGGGCCAGCACACCAGGGGGTGGTTAGATCATCAAAGGCTACCTGGCAACATCTATATGCTTTAGCACCTTCCACCTGATAGCATCTAGAGAGGCCCCAGTCACCGGGATATAAAGCAGTAAGTATTTTAAACACAGTGCAAAAATGAATTATTCCAAAGCCTTATTAACAGGCACATTAAACTATGTTGCAAGATGGTAAAGCAGTGCTTGGCAGCAAGTAGAGGTATGGAGTGCACACCATTAATAAATAGTGCAGCATTCAACACAGATAGCGGAGGTGGGGATTCTATTCAGCTGTTTGCTTCCACTGAATGCAGTTCATACCATTAATATATAGTGCAGCATTCAACACAGATAGCAGAGGTGGGGATTCTATTCAGCTGTTTGCTTCCACTGAATGCAGTTCATACCATTAATATATAGTGCAGCATTCAACACAGATAGCAGAGGTGGGGATTCTATTCAGCTGTTTGCTTCCACTGAATGCAGTTCATACCATTAATATATAGTGCAGCATTCAACACAGATAGCAGAGGTGGGGATTCTATTCAGCTGTTTGCTTCCACTGAATGCAGTTCATACCATTAATATATAGTGCAGCATTCAACACAGATAGCAGAGGTGGGGATTCTATTCAGCTGTTTGCTTCCACTGAATGCAGTTCATACCATTAATATATAGTGCAGCATTCAACACAGATAGCAGAGGTGGGGATTCTATTCAGCTGTTTGCTTCCACTGAATGCAGTTCATACCATTAATATATAGTGCAGCATTCAACACAGATAGCAGAGGTGGGGATTCTATTCAGCTGTTTGCTTCCACTGAATGCAGTTCATACCATTAATATATAGTGCAGCATTCAACACAGATAGCAGAGGTGGGGATTCTATTCAGCTGTTTGCTTCCACTGAATGCAGTTCATACCATTAATATATAGTGCAGCATTCAACACAGATAGCAGAGGTGGGGATTCTATTCAGCTGTTTGCTTCCACTGAATGCAGTTCATACCATTAATATATAGTGCAGCATTCAACACAGATAGCAGAGGTGGGGATTCTATTCAGCTGTTTGCTTCCACTGAATGCAGTTCATACCTGTGTGAAGAGAGAGATGAATATATAACTATATATAACTATATAAAGTATGATGTACTCACAGCCCCCTATGTATAGTATGATGGCTCAGGTCTCCCCTATATAATATGATGGACCCTATAACTCTCATATATATAGTATGCTGACCACATTACTCCCCTATATACTGTATTACATCCCCACAGCTCCCCTATATATATACTATTGTTAGATCGAGTTCCCACTGCTGCACAAGAGGAATTTCGAGCCATCCCCTCTGCGGTCCCTCATCCGTCTCCGGCCGCAGTGGAGTCTGCTCAGCAGAGACGTCGGTCCCAGCGTCTCGCCCAGTCTAATACTGTGCAGAGGATGACTGCTGCCTCCTCAGGTCCTGCCATTGTAACCAGTGCAGGTCAGCGGCAAGCAGACGTAGTTGGGACTAAGTTCTGTGTGTTCGCTTCTGAGCATGCTCAGGGTAAGGTCTCTCATGGGAGATCAGGGGTCACATGGTCGGATGGTGCGGCGACTCCCATTGGTTCTCCAGGAAGGTCCTGAGGCTGCTTTAGTTCTGGAGCAGCTTTCCCATTGGTCCTTTTCTGGAAGGTCCTGTGGCTGCTACTATAAAAGGTGGGCATGATCACACGGCGGCGCACTAGTATCAAATCTGTTACGTGCTTGCGCCAGTGTGGTCATGTATGCAATTATACCACAGTTTTGTCAATATACAAGAAGAAGATCAAATTAACTTGAATCACAGTATCTCCTCAATTTAAAAATAAATTTTTATTTATAACCGTTAAAAAACTAGGACAATACTAGGCCAAATGGCAAATAAAGCGACATCATGTTTAAAAGAAATGAATACACACCAGAGGGTCGTGTCTATCCCTACAATGGCCTATGTAGCCCTACCTATCCGCGGAGGTTGGCACCCTAGAACCTGCGCAGTGGCGCCCCCGCTCCTCGACGGCTCACCCTGCTCACCCTATAGGGCCCTAAGGTGGCAGGGGGTGAGGAAAGATTGGAAATATAGTAGGTGAGAAAGAAAAAGGATTATTGATGTTTAATTAATTTGTGTGTCTTTATAAAGTGTGGGCTAATTAGATATGATGTTAAATATATCCCACACCAG
Source organism: Oophaga sylvatica (assembly GCA_033576555.1). NCBI lineage: Eukaryota > Metazoa > Chordata > Amphibia > Anura > Dendrobatidae > Oophaga > Oophaga sylvatica. The sequence continues at coordinate 319,322,107 of JARQOD010000004.1, forward strand.
CCAAATGAACTAATTTATCATAACATAGGCCACACAGAAGACCCTCTCAAAACAGTGACAAAACCACAGCCAAACTGAACCAAAAAACCAAAACACAACACGAAAACAAGTGCTAATTAAAAATGTAATTCAATAATATTCATATGAAGATAAATAGATCACTTTTGAAATCCTTGTAGAAGTAATCCAAGATACCCAGTTAAACAAATCACTCCAAATATCTCTCGGCTTATATGGATATAACAATTTTAAAGTATCTCTCGGCTTAGACAGATATCATGACTATATATTGGTTATTATGTTGTAACCCTTAATCATATTGTAACTGAGTCACTGTTAACTTGGTAAGATATATCACTCCAAATATCTATCAGCTATAACGGATAGCTATTTTACACTATTATAACCAATATCCATATTGCAGCTGAGTCATTGTAATCTTGATTAGATATATCACTCAAAATGTCCGTCGGTTATCACAGATATCAGGACCATATATCGGTTATAATATTATAACCCTTGATCATATTGCCACTGAGTCACTATATAGGATATAAGATATAACTCAAGTTAACACTTAAATTGACCCAGCATATCAGTTGTCAAGCATGGCTATATATCAGGTATGAGGTTAATAACCATTAATCATGCTACTATCTCAGTTACTGCATAGGATATAGTTACAATCATGACCCATTGATTAAGATGTTATATAGGAAAGATGTGTATCTTCGTACCGTGTTACCATCTTTTCAGTTAGCCATTAAAAGGTATCAACCACTGAGGACTCTCAAGTCTAAATATTTTTCTAAGATGTTATAGCCATTAGTCATGTTGCCATATAGTCACTGTATATAGTATAACTCCAAATACAACTCGACGCGTTTCTCCTCTTCCGAGGTTCATCGGGAGTAAGATGACATATAGGAGTACTTAGCTTAGATCATTATGGATACAGCCAGATAAGCAGGGACTTATGTCCATCATACCAAAAAAGAGGGGACCGTCCCTGCTTATCTGGCTGTATCCATAATGATCTAAGCTAAGTACACAAATTAATTAAACATCAATAATCCTTTTTCTTTCTCACCTACTATATTTCCAATCTTTCCTCACCCCCTGCCACCTTAGGGCCCTATAGGGTGAGCAGGGTGAGCCGTTGAGGAGCGGGGGCGCCACTGCGCAGGTTCTAGGGTGCCAACCTCCGCGGATAGGTAGGGCTACATAGGCCATTGTAGGGATAGACACGACCCTCTGGTGTGTATTCATTTCTTTTAAACATGATGTCGCTTTATTTGCCATTTGGCCTAGTATTGTCCTAGTTTTTTAACGGTTATAAATAAAAATTTATTTTTAAATTGAGGAGATACTGTGTGGTCATGTATGCCTGTTGTTAGGTCTGGCTGAAATAAGCCCCTAGAATACCGGCACCTCCGGTGAGGAGATTGTATGCACGTGTTCACGGCTTGGCTGAAAACGTCATTAGAATACCGGCTACTCCGGTGAGGAGATTATTGCTTGGGTTCTGATTGCATGACCACAGACTGCAATCCGCTTAGCAGTCTTCTGTGTTTCCTGTGAGTCTAACAGGACACAGTCTTTGTTACAGCGGCTCTGTGAATTACCAGAGTCCGCTTATATCTCCATATAGTGCTACGGAGTTTACATCTGCGACTCTGCGGGATAACAGAGTTCGCTCATACTGCCTATTTACGCCATCTTACTAGTAGCAGGCTCTGCCTGCACGGTGGACCCCGGGCTGCGAACGCACCTCTTCTTAATATCTATTAGGTGCGTTCCGCATGCCCCTAACATAATACTAGTGCCAGGGTCTGGCTAGTAAAATGGCGGATGACCAGCGTCTACCGCAGTACATCCAGCAGCTGGAGGGTAGGTTGGCGGCTCTTGAGCGCACAACCTCAGCTGTGGATGTTACCGCAGTCGCTGTTCAGGCTGCTAGCGTGGCTGCAGCCAGTTTGTCCTCTGCTACCTCTGCCCCTACATTATCCCACCTCCCGCTTCCTGACAAGTTTGCCGGTGACAGCAAGCAATGTCGGGGATTCGTGAGTCAGTACTCTATACAGCTCGAGCTTCTGGCTGCACGTTTCCCCACGGATCGGGCACAAGTGGGTTTTGTACTGTCTCTACTCTCGGGCAGAGCGTTGGAGTGGGCAACGCCGCTGTGGGAGTGCGACGATCGTGTGGTGCGGAGTGCTCCTCGTTTCCTGGAGGCTCTTAAAAAGGTATTTTTAGGACCTCAGGTCACCCACGATACGGCGCTCCAACTGCTGGCATTGGCACAGGGTTCGTCTTTGGTCAGTCAGTTTTCCGTCCAGTTTCGGACTCTGGCCTCAGAGCTAGACTGGTCGGATAAAGTTCTTATTCCAGTCTACTGGCGAGGACTGGCTGACCATGTTAAAGACGCTTTGGCTACCAGGGAGATTCCCGCCACACTGGAGAAGCTTATCTCCATATCTATCCGCATCGACCTCCGTTTTCACGAGCGGAGGTTGGAGCGGGCCCAGTGTAGGCAGAGGATTCGGTTGGCTCCCACCTTTGCCAAACTTCTTGAATCCCCCGATCTGGCGTCCGAACCCCAAAAGGCCACAGAGGTCCCTCGTGCAGGACCTAAGTCTCGGACCGTCCGAGTATCCGTGGTCTGTAACCTTTGTCAGCAGACAGGACACTACGCTAACAAATGTCCACAGCGATCGGGGAAGCGATCGCATCTAGTGGCCCTGGGAGGAGGTTCACTAGAGACAGTGGCATTTTCCTCCAAGATGACATTTAAAGGGACAGTCACTGTAGACTCTTCCACACTTACAGTCGAGCTTTGTGTGGACTCAGGAGCAGAGGGGAATTTCATGTCATCTACCTTTGCTCGTCGCCACGCAATATATCTGGTAGCGCTCGACAAACCAGTGACTGTCCGTGTAGTGAATGGGTTGACATTGCCCTCGCCAATTACACATCAGACTGTCCCTCTTACTTTGTGTGTACCCCCTTCCCATCAGGAAATTATTTCCCTTCTCATCCTTCCCGAGGGAATAGACGAAATCCTACTGGGAGTACCCTGGCTCCGTTTCCACTCCCCTCATATTGAGTGGACCTCCGGTAGGATACTGGTTTGGAGTGAGTCATGTAAGGACAGATGTGTCAGGGAGTGCATTCAGGTTACCACTACAGAGATACCCGCAGATCTTTCTCTTCTTCCCAAGTGCTATCAGTCATATGCAGATGTGTTCTCTAAAAAGGCTGCAGAGACTCTGCCGCCCCATCGTCCCTACGACTGTCCTATTGACCTCTTGCCTGGAGCAGAACCTCCTCGGGGAAGGGTCTAACCCCTCTATCTTCCTGAGATGGAAGCTATGTCTTAATATATCCAGGAGAATCTGGCAAGAGGGTTCATTAGGAAGTCGGTGTCACCAGCAGGAGCGCGGTTCTTCTTCGTGCAGAAGAAGAGTGGAGAATTACGTCTGTGTATAGATTACAGAGGTCTTAATGCCATCACCGTTAAGAATAAGTACCCGTTGCCCCTGATTTCTGAGCTCTTTGATAGGCTCCGGGGAGCAAGGGTATTTACTAAATTAGATCTGCGTGGTGCTTATAACCTGATTCGCATCCATGAAGGGGACGAATGGAAGACGGCTTTTAATACCAGGGATGGGCATTATGAATACCTGGTGATGCCCTTCAGGCTCTGTAATGCCCCAGCCGTTTTCCAAGACTTTGTCAATGACATCTTCCGGGATATGCTTTCCACCTCTGTAGTAGTCTATCTGGATCATATTCTCATCTTTTCTCCAGATATTGACTCTCACCGGAGGGATGTCTGCGAAGTCTTCGACCTGTTACGGGCGAACTCCCTCTATGCAAAGTTGGAGAAATGCATGTTTGAGCAGGAGTCTTTACCTTTCCTGGGCTATATCATCTCCGCCCAGGGATTGGCTATGAATCCTGGCAAACTACAGGCTGTGATGGATTGGCAAGAACCCCATTCTCTTAAAGCGGTGCAGCGCTTTATGGGGTTCATTAATTACTATCACCAATTCATTCCCCACTTCTCCACTTTGGTAGCTCCCTTGGTAGCCCTCACCAAGAAGGGAGCCAATCCCAAATTGTGGTCAGAGGAGGTCTCCAAGGCCTTTACTTCAATTAAGTCCCATTTTGCTAGCGCTCCCATCTTACATCGCCCCGAGGTTGATAAGCCTTTTATATTGAAGGTTGATGCCTTGTCCGTTGGTGCTGGAGCAGTCCTTTTTCAAAAGGATGCCCAAGGTCGGAAACATCCTTGTTTCTTCTTTTCTAAGACCTTCACACCAGCGGAGAGGAATTATTCCATTGGGGATAGGGAGTTGCTAGCCATGAAGTTGGCCTTTTCCGAGTGGAGACACCTCCTGGAGGGGGCTCGCTTTCCCTTTCAAGTTTTCACTGACCAGAAAAATTTGCTCTATTTACAGACCGCCCAGCGGCTAAATAAGGAGATTATTGCTTGGGTTCTGACTGCATGACCACAGACTGCAATCCGCTTAGCAGTCATTTGTGTTCCCTGTGAGTCTAACAGGACACAGTCTTTGTTACAGCGGCTCTGTGAATTACCAGAGTCCGCTTATATCGCCATATAGTGCTACGGCGTTTACATCTGCGACTCTGCGGGATAACAGAGTTCGCTCATACTGCCTATTTACGCCATCTTACTAGCAGAAGGCTCTGCCTGCACGGTGGACCCCGGGCTGCGAACGCACCTCTCCTTAATATCTATTAGGTGTGTTCCGTAGGCCCCTAACAACTATAATGTCCCAACAGACAACTATATACAGTTTAATGGCCCCAAAGCACCCTAAATATAGTATGATTTCAACACAGTTCCTCTATATATTGTATGATATTCCCAACAGCTCCTTTTATATAGTATGACAGGTCGCCATAACCTTATAATATAAAATTAAAGATTATGCACACTTAATCCTGATTACCATCACCTTTTTTGACTTCTATGGCCTATAGAGACAGCGCAATGCAGTGGCATCACCGCACTGCCTGTGTGAGTGCACTCAGTCAAAAAGATTAAGGTTTGCACCATAACTTACCAAGGATGAGTACTCTAGAGCATAGGAATTGCATTGCTGCCATAGAAAATGGGAGAAAAAATTGAAAAAAGCGCTATATAGTGTATATATGAAATATGTATCTGCAAAAATTGCTATGAAAAAAGGAAGGTTCTTAGCGCATAGATTGGCCAATATATGTATGCCCAATTACCACTTCAAGGTGTCCTTCGTAAACTGGGTCCCTGTCCTGTAATGTCACCTCTCTTGGGCAAAAAAGCATACAATTTATGGGGCAGGAATGGACCAGCTAATCTGCTTAAAATTACCTATGGCTATCGGGAGTGGAAGTGCACATGTCCAAAAGGCTTTGATACAAATAGACAAAAAGTAGGACCAGCACATCTAAGCTAGTGTGAATAGGCGCCAACCAAAGAAAGCATATAAGTCAAAAAGATTAAGGTTTGAACCATAACTTACCAAGAATGATTACTCTAGAGCATAGGAATTGCATTGCTGCCATAGAAAATGGGAGAAAAAAATAGAAAAAAGCGCTATATAGTGTATATATGAAATATGTATCTGCAAAAATTGCTATGAAAAAAGGAAGGTTCTTAGTGCATAGATTGGCCAATATATGTGTGCCCAATTACCACGTCAAGGTGTCCTTCATAAATTGGGTCCCTGTCCTGTAATGTCACCTCTCTTGGGCAAAAGAGCCTACAATTTATGGGGCACCTATTCACACTAGCGTAGATGTGCTGGTCCTTCTTTTTGTCTCTGTGTGTGAGTGCACTGTCATCTAGTATGCTGCATGCCTACAGCAATCTACAGCTTACAAGACAGAAAGTGATAGGGAGGCCATGGCTCATTGCCGTATACTATGGGATTGAACTGTATCAGTGTCATATTGACGCTGTCACAGCTCAATGTGACCAGAGATTTGGGTCTCTTGGCAAGAAGTTCAGGACTGGAGCCTCTAATCTTTGATACTAGCATTGCCCTCTGCTACTGAACTACTGAACCATTGACTACTGAAAATGAAACTTTCGCAATACAAAGTAGTAGTGCGCAGCAGAGGTGGAAAACCGTTTATAGCCTGCTATGTCATTTGGTCTGGCCTTTTGTCAGATTCCCTGTGAGCCGTAGTGCTTGGGTCACCGGCCATAAAAATTTCTGTAGAATACATGTACATGTACACAGCACTTATGCATATAGTCTCAGTGTATCTCATGTGATGTATATGTATATACAGCAGTCTCAGTGTATCTAGTGTATCCTATGTGATGTATAAACAGTGTCTTATGTTCTGTATAAAGCATTCTGAGCGTATCTCATGTGATTTATTCAGCAGACTCTCAGCTTATCCTATGTGATGCATAAAGCAGATAATGTGATGAGCATATAAGCAGTCTCAGTGTAACATATGTGATGTATATACAGCATTCTCAATGTATCCTATGTTATTAGTCCACAAGATATTGGAATAGCGGCACCAATGTTTGTGAATCAACCCCTTTGTCTGGAGGTGGAGAGTCGAGTATTAGAGCTTGTATCAGCCTGTGAGCCTGAATTAGCAGTGCTCTGCATGTATCAACATGACATCTTCTAATTGAGAAAAAGTATGCAGCACTCACCATGGCAAGTTGAAGTGAAGTTCTTTATTGCGTGACTTTCATATCAGATGGCAAAGTGAAAAGGTATGCTGAGGTGTGTGGGAGAGGACGAGAAGGACAACGGTCGTTTCGCATTACCCCGCTTTAACGGGTCCAGGTCCTATGTTATGTATATTCAACTGCCTCAGTGTATCCTATGTGATGTATACAGTTGAGTCGCATCACATTCTGTTATGTACAAAGCAGACAATCAGTGTAGCCCATGTGACGTGTATACAGCAGTCTAATTGCATTGTATATAGTATATACAGAAGTCTCAGTGTATTTTATCTGTATACAGCAGTCACAGTGTCTTCTATATAATGTTTATACAGCAGTCTCAGTGTCTCCTATGGGTTGTATACAGCAAAGTCTCAGAGTCTTCTTTGTGATGTATATACAACAGTCTCTGTGTATCCTATTTGATGTGAATACAACAGTCTCCGTGTATTCGATGTGTTGTACTTAGCAGTCTCGGGATATGCTATGTGATGTATACAGCAGTCTCAGTACAACGTATGTGATATATATAGTTGAGTCTCAGTGTATTCTATGAGATGTATATACAGCAGATACACCATAAAGCAAGCAGCCGACAGCACACGGGAGCATAGGGGATGCACGCTCCAAGTTCATGGATCCAAATGAACAAAGAAGTCCATAGAAAATAATGAGAGCAGCATCCAGTCCAGGTGAAAAAATTCAAAAAGTCTTTCTTCTGCCAACATCAGTAACAATGTGAGGCTTAATCAAATGTGTGACAAATTTATCAAGAGGGGTTACGCGGTTGGTGATGTTCAACGTTATAAGGATAAAGTTATGAAAATGACACCGGATGGTGTTAGACATAAGCGTAACAAAACTGCATCTAAATGGGTCCCTTTTGTGTCAACCTTCTGCCCGGTGAGTGGTAGGATTGGGGGTATCCTGAATAAACACTGGGATTTGTTACATAGAGGCCTACCACAGGTCGCGGAATTTGCATATAGGCCGTTACTTTCGTATAGGCGTGGACACAATTTGAAGGACATACTGGTCAAGCCAGATATTGGCTCTGAGAAATCATCCAGACAGTTGACATTGTGTCCTCCTAAATTAGGTAATTTTCCATGCCTTGGATGTGCATGTTGTGGTAACATGGTTAAAGGAGATAGTTTCAACTACCCACGGACAGGGAAATGCTTTTTGATTAAGGAACGATATACATGCTCTTCAAGTTTTGATATCTACATATTGACATGCCCATGTGGGCTGATGCATGTGGGCGAGACAACAATGGAAATCAGAGCACGTATTAGCAAACACAAGAGTACAATTAGGACTAAACTCTTGGAATTACCAGTATCTAAGCATTTTGTTGATTGTAGACATTCAGTAAATCAATTGAGATTTAGGGTGATAGTTGGAGTTCCTCCTTTGAGACGGGCCGGTGATAGGTCTAAGCTATTGAAAAAGAAGGAATTGCGTTGGATTTCTGTTCTAGATACGTTACAGCCTAGGGGCCTGAATTTGGATTACAATTTGCATATTTATATGAGGTGAATCCCTGGTCTCATATTGGCATCATTTTCTGTGTATTGGTTGCTTTTAGATTTTATGTACTTCTTTTCTTTTCTTTTCTTTTTTTTCTAGGATTGGTGGTCTGGAGTGACTGGAGGACATGGGGACTCAACAGTCCTGAATTGGAATATTAATTTATTTTGTTTTATTATTATTTTTCTTTATTATGTTGCCCCGTGCCCTCCTTTTGTTTCCATACTTATCTATTTTTAGCTTGCCTTGCACTCACATGAGCTTTTGTTCATATATGCCTTCTTTGTATGGGGGCGTTAACGGATGTGACACTTCTGCTTTTGCGATATGAGACACCGCCTCTGATGGGGTGGTTGGATTGGCGCCAGAAGTGAGTGAGTATATTTATTGGCTGGGACGTTTATATGTGTATGGTGTCCGGCGACTGGTCAACTGTCACTATGGTTACTGTGTAGCCATTCATCTATTGGTGAGCACTTACCGTATATGTTTTATTGTTTATATGGGGTCCCTGTTGAATTTCTGAGACATTGTATAAACAGTTCTTGTATTGTACGTTATGGGATAACTTTCAGACATCTGATTGGTGTTTTATATTTGTATATATGTCTATTAGCTAGTAGGTGGAACCTAAGAAGGCGATTGGCTCCTCCACACCATATAAGGCCGCCTGTATGCACCTTGTATTGTAATTGAAAAAGGCCACAATATGGGCGAAACGTGTTACTGATGTTGGCAGATAAAGACTTTTTGAATTTTTCACCTGGACTGGATGCTGCTCTCATTATTTTCTATATATATACAGCAGAGTCTCAATGTGTTCTATGTTATGTATACAGCAGACCTGAGTTCTATAAACGTTACATGAAAAATTATGAATTTCACACTTTCAGGAGACCTGTTTGGAAATAAGCATCTGTGTTAGGAACAACTTACGGCTGTGAGCCATTCTTTTCAAAATTTACCATTGCAAATACCTGGAAAAGCAGTTGTAATTAGTAATCTCATTAATACCACCTAACATCACCCGCCTCACCGAAGAGATGTAGTTCAAGCCATCACATTAGGGGTGAGTTAATTATATGTTTGACCTAATATAGCTGGATAATTTTTAAGCTGATAATTTATTATGGACAGTAAGTAATGTTCTGTATATCCAAATGTCCCTCGGCAAGAATAGGTTCCCCCACCCCTGGTGTGTGGGCACAGTTTTACGTAAAGAACAGGTTGTGAGTTTCATTGCAAATATTTTGGAAAGTACTGTGTTAACAATATTTCTTAGGCAATCTACTTTTGATTAGTGTATTATGAAATTTGTCACCTTGTTGATAAAAACAGTAGGTGAAGCCTAGCAACTTTACATGTACAGCACAAAAGGTCTATGCATACACGTCAAGTCAACACCTGAATCCGGTGCTTTCTTTGTGACTTATGCTTCCTTGAAAATTAATTTACAGATGACACTTAGTGTGATAAGAGCAGAAACATTTATCAAAGCTGTTAGAACTCACCTCATTTTTTAAACTACTGTGGAAAAGATATCATTTTGTTTTTAATCAATGAGGCACTCTATATTTTAATAATAAAAATTGCCACTAAAATATTACTAGAAATTAATAAATTGATGCCAAATACATAACTAATTGTCTCAGAGTTTAGAACCGAGAAATTTAAATTACTAGTATAAAAAGAACGAAACAATAGCATATGGTTAAAAATGGGTTGTCTGGTCTTCTGATGAAAGTCAGCAGTCATGCTAAGTGACTGCAGACTTCCGAGTCCTTACAGTCTGGATGCTGCACGGATAGTTTCAGATTTTAATAAACAAAATATGCACCATGAGGATATGACAAGTAAATTCGTGCAGAGAGGTTATCCTCTTAGACTAGCATCCAGTGGAAGTAATGCTGAGTCCCATTCTTCTATTCCCATAGCCAGGAACAAAAATAGGTTACCTTTTGTGACCATGTATCATCCTTTTGCACCAATTTTCTGAGATTGCATTTGTAGACACTGGTCCTTGTTGGGTAAAGCCTACCCTGATATTGCAGAATTCCAAGAAAGACCATTTATATGTTATAAGAGACCTCCAAATTTAATAGAGCTTACTTGCGAGAGCTGATGTTGGCTCTTTAAGGACTACTGGCACACAAAGAAGATTGATGACCCCGAAGAGAGGAACGTTCCCTTGCCTTCACTGTTTCCAGTGCTCTAATATCATTAGAGGCAACACCTTTACTCACCCGCGTTCAGGCCAGATTTTTCAGGTTAAAGACTTCTTTACCTGTGAGTCTTCATACGTGGTTTATTTGATTAAGTGTCCATGCGGTCTCGGATATGTGGGTGAAACCACCCAACATATCCAAGACTTCATCTCCCAACATAAGTCCACGATTAGATGTAAAAAATTGATGTTACCAGTCCCGGCTCATTTCGACGCATGTGGACATAATGTGTCACAACTCCGATATCAAGTAATTGATACTGTTCCTGCCCTACGTAGAGGGGGTGACAGGATTAGGCGTTTAAAAATAAAAGAGGCTTACTGGATTTATACGCTGCAGACTCTGGAACCGTGGGGTCTAAATAGGGAATATGAGGTAGCCTTCTAGGTATCCTACCACTTTGACGTAAAATATTGTATTCCGTCTTGTAATATAGGCTGAGGTGTTTTAATCATTTATTGTTTTGGTTGTTCTTACACATGAAATTGTTCGCTATAAATAATTGTCTATAAACCATTAAGACTTTATCTTTACCTTGCATAAGTTCGTCCTGGTCTCTACCTTTTTCATCCTTTGAATCTCTACCCACTGCACGCAATTCAATATGATATAGCCTTAGTCTTTTTTTGCGCATGCGCGCACTTTCGGTTTTCACTTCGGCCTCTCCGGAGACTCACGAGTGTCGGCTGGGATCAACACAGCTGATAGCAATTTCTCCACCCCTCTCGCGAGCATAAGAGAATGCTCGGCCAGCCACTAACACATTGCCACTCCGGACACACCGCGCACTGTTGCATGCTTCTGCTCAGGTAATTATTATGGATTGTTTTCACTATCTTTGCACCCAGATAGATGAACGGGGAACATGTTCTTTTTTACCATACTGTCTGTAGCATTTCTCTTTGCTCACTGGGATAAAATTGAAATGGTGAATATTATCATCTCTATGGTCACAGACAGATTTAGCAAGCTTATTGATACATTGGTGGATATAGAAATTTTACTGCATAGTTTTCTGACATATTTCATTAAGAATGATTGGAGGTTTCTCTCAATTTAAGGTATATGATGCAAAGTTTGGGCATAGGGTTTATGCCACTCAGCGATATACGCTTGACTGTTTACTAGGTTTTTCTTATGCTATTCAGCACTGCATAGATGAAGCAGACATTTGAGTAGTCATTTTTTTCACATACTCATATGAAATTGCACAAGTATTGTATTATACATTATATATATGTATCTTTTTTCTCTTATATTAGTTTGTTTTGGGATGAACATGTATAACAAACATGTATTTTCTTGTTATGCTTTTTGTATTTATATTCTTATGTATTTTCTTATTTTTCTCATTTATTAGAGTATTTCCCCTTGAAAAAGGCCAATATGGCCGAAACGTCGGGGAGCCGTACTATGTATAGCAGCATCTATATAAATTTTTGAGTGTGCATTTTCCGATGCATTTTCCGATGAATTCATGAATATGTAATGAATGGAATATTGAAGCATTGCTCACCGTTATTTGGAGAACATACTCCTATAAATAAATAAAGATGAAAGACTAATATTCTTTTGCAACATTTTTTCTGAGTGCTCGGGGTACGTTTTACTTGATTACAGATTTTTTCCTCAGTAGCACCACATATAAGCACAAGTGTGCACAGGACCTTATCTCTTAAAATGGACGCTGCACGCTGTCAGGCTTGTCTGGTGCTACTGGTGAAAGTGGATGGTCCCGTTAACAGAAGTTTGTGATTTGTATACATGTGGTCAGGTAAATTTAGTGAAGCCAAACACGTAGGGTGGGAATGTGGCTGGAAGTATGCAAATCAAACATTCACTGAGGGCTTTTGCCAGAAACGCATTGAGATGATGGACTGAATTATGGTACAGGACATGGTGAGGCTATCTTTTTGTTTATTTAAATAACTAGCTGAAGAGCCCAGCGCTGCCCGGGCATTGTAACTAACCATGGTTAGTTATAACAAATTATAATGATTATATCTTTATATATAAAGCTGAGATTATAGCCCCGCCCACTCCACATAGCCACATTCACTATAATATCCCACACAATCCCGTCAGCCAGAGCTACTGGACTACCACCCCTAATATCCCACATCGTCCCATCAGCCAGAGCCACCGGACTACTAATATCCCACATCATCCAGTCAAAGCCACCGGACTACTACTCCTAATATCCCATATCATCCCATCATCCATAGCCACCGGATAACTACCACTAATATCCCACATCATCCCGTCACAGCCGCCAGACTACTACCCCTAATATCCCACATCATCCCGTCAGCCAGAGCCACCGGACTACTACCCCTAATATCCCACATCATCCCGTCAGCCTGGGGTGAGAATCAGAGCGCTGAGGATTTACCCTAACTTCCATACCAGAGATCCCTTTAAAAGAGGCCTGGGGTCAGTACCAAAGCCCAGAGTGGATTTGCCCTCACTTCCATACTGGGGATCCCTTTAAGAGGGGCCTGGGGTCAGAACCAGAGCGCTGGATGGATTTGCCCTAACTTCCATACAGGAGATCCCTTTAATAGAGGCCTGGGGTCAGTAGCAGAGCATTTGAAGGCAATTGCCCTAACTTCCATACAGGGGATCCCTTTAAGAGAGCCTGGGGTCAGAAGCAGAACACTGAGTGGAATTGCCCTCACTTCCGTACCGGGGATCCCTTTAAGAGGGTCCTGGGGTCAGAACTAGAGTGCTTAGTGGAATTGCCCTAACTTCCATATCAATGATCCCTTTAAGAGGGGCCTGGGTCAGAACCACAGTGCTGAGTGGAATGGTCCTACCTTCCATACCAATGATCTCTTTAAGAGACCCTGGGGTCAGAACCACAGCGCTGAGTGGAACTGTCCTAACTTCCATATTAATGATCCCTTTAAGAGGGGCCTGGGGTCAGAACCACAGTGCTGAGTGGAATGGTCCTACCTTCCATACCAATGATCTCTTTAAGAGACCCTGGGGTCAGAACCACAGCGCTGAGTGGAACTGTCCTAACTTGCATACTGAGATGGATTTGTCCTAACTTTCATACAGGAGATCCCTGTAAGAGGGAAGATGTGCCTATGGGATGGAGGATGTGTGATGGTATATGGGAACAGGAGGGGGTGATTAATTTCTGTCATGTGCTCTCTGCTCCTTTCTGGGGGCAGACAATGGATGGGAGATTATGTTCCTGGGGATGATAGATTTCTCCCACCCAGTTACTGTCTGCTGAGGTGTTGTCATGGAGTGAGAAAACTATTGCTCATAGCAACGAATCACAGCTCAGCTTCTTTTAAACAGCTCTGGTGAAATGAAAGATGCTTAGTGATTGGTTGCAAGGAAAACTGTTGCTCATAGCAACCAATCACAGCTCATCTTGTTTTAAACAGCTCTGGTGAAATGAAAGATGCTTCGTGATTGGTTGGTGATGCACACACACACATACACACATTCAATTTTATATATATAGATACCAACTTATATATGTACTTACTGACTACGGCTCAATATCAAGTGTAAAGAAATGAACAGTGGCAAAACATTGAATTCTAGCAAGTTAAGAACATGGTAATACAGCTAAAACAGGGTATTTACGCAATATTATTTAGATGGCCACTCTATATTCACAACTAAGCAACTATTGTCCTCAGTAATGTTTCGGTCCTAATTCCTCGACCTAGGGTACGTCACCATCAATAACATGCCTGTTGCCACTCCCCAAGCAATATGAAGTGCTGTACAGGCCCCAACGAGAGTCTACGTCACTTCATGTTAGGCCGCAAGTCCCATATTGATGGGTCACTTGGCACACCTGACACACTGGCCGTCTCCATTTCCTGAAGTATGGCCCCACTCCCCCCCTCTTTACCTTATGTTCTACCGGGGGCTGTGGCTCATACGTATGTCTCTCTCCGACAGCCCGATTGCCTCTCTCAGTTCTTGCTCACACAACTAGGGTCTGGTCTCTTGTAATGGTGGCTATACGCCAACTCTGCTGCTCACATGACTATCCTGCTACAGGTTCAGGAGCTGACGCCTTCCTTGCCGGGCCTTTTATAATTATTAACTGTGCCACAGCTGTCACTTGGCCTGGCGTCTCCCCAATCTCTTTTCTCAGGGGACATGTACTTTACTCTTCAGTTCCTACTAATGTAGCAGTGAAGCGACCGCTCTCCATGCATCTTATGGATGCACCATTTCTAGGGTGGCTGAGGGCTGATATTCTTAAGGTACTGCCACACTAAACAATCCCGCTAGCGATCACGATAACGACGCATACTAATGCGATCGCTAGCGGGATTGTTTCTATATCGCTAAGTGCGGCCACATTTAGCGATATAGTTAACGACGCTATCGCCGTTAGCGATCTTCTTAACGACTTTAGCGGTACAAAAGTACAGCTAAATCGCTAAGAAAAGGTGCCACACTAGCGATATATACTTACCCAGCGGGAGCGCCGACGAGAAAATAGGGTCCGGAACGATTCCAGCGACGAGCGAGATCACAGCAGGAAGCTCGTCGCTGGCAGATGCCGCACTGAACAACATCGCTAACGGGATCGCTAAATAGTGACGTTTTTTAGCGATCCCGTTAGCGATATTGTTCAGTGTGGCATACCCTTTAGTCTGCGATGGGGTCGATATCCATGTCCCCTTCCTAGGCTATTAAAATCAGCCAGCAGCTGTCCGCATAGCCTTTGCAGGTTAGTAAATATAGGTGGGACCCCACAGCATTTTTTTAAGGGTCTCCCCTATAATAATCAGTAAAGGCTAAGCAAACAACTGTGAGCTGATATTAATAGACTGGGAACCTTAATGTCTATTGGCTCCTGCCCAGGTTAACATCAGCCCCCAGCCGTCAGCTTTCCCTCAGCTACTTTATATATTAGCAAGTACAGTAAAATGCACACTGAGAACATGGCTTCATGTGACTGGTGGTGATGTAATTAAGGTTACTGCCGCTCATAGGCAAAACTTCTCACACTCTGCTCAGTGTGTTTTTGCTGGCGTGACGGCTCTCCAAGCCATCCAGATTGTCGTGGGAAATGGCCATTAATGGATTATCGGCGGAAAGGTGAGTATAACTTTGCTTTTTTATTTTATTTTTGGTGAATAAATGTTAGGGAGTTTTTATTTAAAATAAAAGTCCATGTTGGGATCTGTGCACAGACATTGGATGTTCGGTACAGACCCCGAACTTTACCATTTGGGTTTGCCCATCCCTAGTCTCTTCTTAAAACTAAATAAATCTAGTACTTTTAATCTTTCCTCTTAAATCCTCAGTGCCCCTTGTCTGTTTTGTGTCTCTTCCTTAGAGAAATAGAAACAACACTACTAATCCTTTCTTAAATATCAGTAATAAATAAGTTGTATAATTCCACATCCAGCACTGAACCTTGGAGTATATCACTTATAACCGGAGACCATTCAAAGTAGCAATCATTCACCAAAGCTCTCTGGGTGAACGCTTAGAGCCATTATTTGTACCAATTACAATCTTTAGTTTCTAAGCCTATAGCTTTATCAATATGATCCAGAAGCCTGATTTATAGCTGCAGATTATTAGATACAGTAGTTATCAAAGATTTAGAGGGGTATCTTGTGTAAGATTCACTAACATGATCTCTGTAGTGTATATTATTACTTTAAGAATACTGTAAATAGCTTTGCTTATTAATTTTGACCATGACTATACTCATCCAACAGTTACTGTTGTTTTACTGTTTTACTTAGAAGTTTTTTGCTGTGTAAAACAAAGATGTAGCTGATAACCTCAATTATAGAAAAGTAATTTAGTCACCAGGAGTGTTAATAAGTGTGTAGCTGTGATATTGGGAATACTCAGTCCCATTACACATCATGTTAAGAGATCCACTTTCCTATACATCTTTTTAGATTAAAATTAGGATAGTATCATGGGACAACAGGTAGGGGGTATGTTTTCCCTCTCCAGAGTGACACGATTAAATTTTTCTTTTGAAATTACTAATATGTTGTAAATTAAGATTATTATCTCCTGGATGAGATCTAGAAGGCTCCTAGACTTAAGTCAGTGCACAATGTAAGAAAAGAAGTCCCTTGGCACATTGGAAACAGAGAAAGCGAAGACAGTGTTGAAAAGAAAACTTATTGTATTGTGAAATGTGAAGAGTCATTATTGAAAAATGTATAAAACATTTTTGTAAGTCTAAATGATAAGCCATTGGGTTCAATGCAGACAATTTATCTACCAACATAAAAGGAACCTGACTTGTCTCTTTATTGGGCTTTGAAATCAAATCTTATTTAAGGATTTGTTCTGTAGGAATAATTTTGGGTTATATAACTATTTACTTGAATAGGTTACTGTGATGACACTTTTATTTTGACGAGACATAACATGCTTCTGATCATCACCTTGTAGTAAAGGGTTGGAGTGGATAAAAAAATAAAATGATTGACAAATGTTAACCAGGGATAAAGTAATAAAGCAAAAAATCAATTGACCCTGTGTAAGATGTGTTACTTTCAAAGAAATTATGCAGTTAAAGGATTCATTATAGGCAACGACTGTTCAAACATCCAGTGAATGATTGGTGGTCTAAAGAGTTACTCCCAATATAACGCACTGATCATTGGAGGTTTGGGTTCTACAGAGCACCATCCTGAATGGAGCAGACATCCTCTTCATATTCATTTCGACAGGAGGCGGAGACAGTAGTGCCAGCGCTGATTGGGAGCCGGGCTGTCACGCTGTTCTGTCTGTTCTTGGTAGTAGGCGTGACAATGCATGTTTCTGCTTTAAACCCTTTGCTCCTTTCCCCCTAAATGAGCTGGGATACTGTTGTCTGTTACCTGTATGGATGCTGCTCAGTTCCCAGCTTCGCTGCATAGTCGTGCATGCGTGAGTGTCTCCGCTGCGCTGCATGACCACCCGCATGTGCGGTCCCTGGCTATTGCTGTGTAAGCTAACCGTAGTTTGCAAGGTCCTCTGCAGTGGTGCATGACTTACTACGCGTGTTTAGGCTATAGCCGTTGCCAGGTGTCCTTGCTGTGCTGATTTGTGTCTGGCTGCATAGGGTGCTGCTTTTATCAGGGTTAGTGTGTGTACTTGAAATGCTGTCCCTAGCCAATTGCTGAGGGGCAGCTTCTATATAAAGGCTCCCTGCCCTATGGGCGGGCTTTAGCTACTCACATAGCTTCTGAATCTTGACATGTGTGTTGTGTGTTCCTGTACCTGTCCCTGCGCCTATCCTGGAGGCGGTAATTCTAGCCTTGAACCCCTGATCACGTACTCGTCCCTGCGCCTGTCCTGGAGGCGGTAATTCCAGGTTTGCCTATCCTGGAGGCAGTAATTCCAGGCTCGCCTATCCTGGAGGCGGTAATTCCAGGCTTGAATCCTTGATCCTGTACCTGTCCTGTACCTGACTGTCTGAACTGTGTCTGCTGTGTTATGTTCCTGAAGTCCTTCTGTGTCCTGAACCCTGTGCCCAGTGACTGTGATCTTTTGCTAACTGACTTCCTTTGATACAACCTGAGTTCATCTTGGAAGGAGGAGTCCGGTGTGGGTGTGCTGAGTTTCCTTTACTCTGTGCTCAGCTTGTTTTTGGTGCAACCCCCCGCCGGCTCCAGTTGAGCCTGTCGGGGCTTGCACCAGACCACTTGGGTTCCTTTTTAGATCGCTTCCAGATGTCTGGATCCTATCCTTCCCTGCCTTATGCCCGGAGCCTGCCGATCGTTGCCAGATGTCCGGAGTCCGATGCCAGTGTTGGTCTTGTGATCCAGTCCGTGTTCCTGATGTCCAGTCCATGTTCCTGATGTCCAGTCCATGTTCCTGATGTCCTGTCCGTGTTCCTGATATCCTGTCCGTGTTCCTGATTCCGTGTTCCTGATGTCTGGTCCATGTTCATGAGATCCAGTCTGTGTTCCTGATGTCCAGTTTCCTGATGTCCGGTTCGTGTTACTGAGATCCAGTCCGTGTTCCTGATGTCCAGTCCGTGTTCCTGATTCCATGTTCCTGAGTCCGTGTTCCTGATGTCCGGTCCATGTTCCTGAGATCCAGTCTGTGTTCCTGATGTCCAGTTTCCTGATGTCCGGTCCGAGTTCCTGTGATCCAGTCCGAGTTCCTGTGATCCAGTCCATGTTCCTGATGTACTGTCCGTATTCCTAATTCTGTGTTCCTGATTCCATGTTCCTGAATCCATGTTCCTGATGTCCGGTCCGTGTTCCTGATTCCATGTTCCTGTGGCCGTGTTACTGATGTCTGGTCCATGTTCTTGAGATCCAGCCAGTGTTCCTGATGTCCAGTTTCCTGATGTCCGGTTCGTGTTCTTGAGATCCAGTCCGTGTTCCTGATATCCTGTCCGTGTTCCTGATTCCATGTTCCTGATGTCCGGTCCATGTTCCTGAGATCCAGTCTGTGTTCCTGATGTCCAGTTTCCTGATGTCCGGTTCGTGTTACTGAGATCCAGTCTGTGTTCCTGATGTCCAGTCCGTGTTCCTGATTCCATGTTCCTGTGTCCATGTTCCTGAGGTCCAGTTCGTGATCCTGATGTTTAGGTTCTGTGTGTCTTTACTTTATTAACTCAGTAAACTTTGCTTACTCTATACCTGAGGTTGTGCGGTATAATGAAGTTCTACGTGTCTTTTCCTTGTCCACATGCTCAGCTGCCACAGAACCCCAGTCTCTGCCCTTCCCTAGTTCGGGTAAACTGGGTCCCCCTCTGCGGTATGGAGGGTCCATATTGCGTTCCCGGGGGACGCCCGCCCCACGCTGTGGTGGTCGGTCAGCGTGGGGGCGATTATGGGCTGGGCCGCTCCTCGGCGGCTGCAGCCAATCGTGACACGGGCACGACGTGTCATTTTACCACATCACAGCCCCGGAACACCGCTGGAACGGAGTCGGCACAGGAGGTGAGTGTAGGTTTGTTTATGTTATCTGGGCCAAACATTTTGTTTAAGAAGAGGTTGTCCTAGTAGTGGACAGCCCCTTAAATCTTGGCTCCAGCAATCTTATATTCAATGGTGGGATGAAAAACTTTAGTATGCAGACCTCTACTCCATTGAAGAGGGAGCTCTGCAGAGCCCAACACTTGAGTTCCAGAACCTTGCTCTTGGGATCGCAGGGGATCACATCGACCTGACCTCCAGCTATTAATAAGCTATCTCCTATCCTTAAGTTGAGGGATAACTTGTCAATGGGGAGGATACTGGGGGGAGTGTATTTTACTCCAGAAAGTTAAGCTGGGCAAGATATTTATTTAAAGTACTGGTTGGTCCAGCAGCTTAGATGTTGACCCTTTTTATTCATTGTAGTACCAGGCCATTTTTTTATTGGAGTGATGAGTAGGATTTGGTAGTGGTTCTCATCACACCCACTCCTGCTCCAGTACGGTTTTGCTGGAGGCCTAGCCAGCTCAGGTCAGAGAGGCCATCTCAATACAGACACAGAAAAGTCTGAAGGAAAAGCTTCAGAGAGACACAGCCTCCGAACTGATATGGTGTATTTTTGAGAAGGATATGCACAGTGGTTAAATGTGCTAAGTTGCTGAAGAGCTAAGGCCTGCTCACATCCCTGGTAGCGTGAGTCAGAGGTACAGTTTCTTAGTTAGCGCCTAGCTGGGAAAGTTTTTGTTGGTTTCGGTTGCTTTATTGTTTGCTGAACCAGATAATTCTGTTCTTTTCCATTAGGTTTATGACATCATGTGAGTAAAAACTGACTAGCTGAATCCTTTTACGCTCTATGTAGAAACAGGAAGTCTCTTTTCCGTGCATGAGTCACCACTGTAAAAGTCCCAGGCAGGAGGAGGAACGGAGCAGCTGGGTCAGGAGTTCAAGAGGGAAATAATAAATGCAGGCAAAGAGACTTCCTGTTTCTACATAGAAAAGACAAAAGAGAATACTTATCTGGGTAGAAAGGCAAAATGAGCAATTGTAAGTATGCATTGCCAGATAATATGATGATGAAATATATTAAGAGGATAAAAGCTTTAATGGGACTGCTTCTTTAATATTTGAGATTTTATTAAATAATTGTAGAATTTAATTCCACGATCTTTACTAAGAATATCATTGTTGCCTATAGACAACTCTTCCTAGTGGTAGCAATGTTGTGCCCAGTTACATTTACTGATTGAACTGCCAATACCAATATGAATAACTGTACAATTAATGAAAAATAATGATAAATAATAGTTTTCTAGTTTTCCACTGATCTTCTCAATTCAGTTACGCATAAAAAAAATGATTATAATTATTGGAACACACGTAAATCAGAATGATTGCACACACAAGCCTTATAATATTTGTGCAATGTCTAATATTGGGACACATGGGGCGGTGCATGTTACATAACACCATAAGGAGCCTCCCCGTGTCATAAAAAGCTCCTTGTGTTAAAATGCTGTATAGTGTTGCCTGTTTTAGATCTTTCTTCATACAAAACAGCGAGTCAGTAGGCTTACAAGAATTTGCACCCTACCTGCTTACTATACTATCATGTCAGTATCTTATATACTTATGGTTTCTTGTAACATTAATGAATTCTCAGTATATCCCTGCAGCAACATGCAGCCATTAATTAGATACCAGATGCAAATTAAATAAATGAAATCTACAGGCTGCAGATATTAATTTAAAGATTAGTCATACATAATTAGAAAGCATGATCTTATAGATGAGAAGTTACTCTTGTGAATTTATGTAACGATTACTCATCTGATGTTACACAATACACTAGTAGGTTTGCAGGTCAATTAATTAATATGCTGAGGTTCATATTTATTGAAAAGCCTTGAAGAAATGTATTGTATAAGCAGAAGCTTTTTGCAGCAGAAAAATATTGTAATTCAGATACGCAGTCAAAATATACCGTATATACTCGTGTATAAGCCGAGATTTTCAGCACCTTTTTTCGTGCTGAAAATGCCCCCTCGGCTTATACACGAGTCATAGGGCAAGAAACCAGCGGGGGAGGGGATGCCGCGGCAGGAGCCGGTGGCTGGGATCATACTCACCCCTTCCCGTGCCATCGCTGAGCGTCCCTGCAATCCTGCGTTCTCCCCGTCTTCCTGCAGCTCTTCAGCACTGAGCGGTGACGTAATACCCGCTCATTAAGGTCATGTAATATGGACGCGACGCCACTCCCATGGGCGTCGCCTCCATATTCATGGCCTTAATGAGCGGTATTACATCACCGCTCAGTGCTGGAGAGAGCTGCAGGAAGACGGGGAGAACGCAGGATTGCAGGGACGCTCAGCGATGGCACGGGGAGGGGTGAGTATGATGGAGGAGAGGACAAGGAGCACGGAACAGGACGGGGGGGAGAACGGTGGACGGGGGAAGCATAGAGAAGGACGGGGGAAGCTGGAGCAGGACGGGGGAAGCATGGAGGAGGACAGGGGGAGAACGGAGGACGGGGAAGCATGGAACAGGACGGGGGGGAGATCGGTGGACGGGGAAGCATAGAGGAGTACGGGGGAAGCATAGAGGAGGACGGGGAGGACGGGGGAAGCATGGAGCAGGACGGGGGGGAGATCGGTGGATGGGGGAAGCGTGGAGGAGGACGGGGGAAGCATGGAGCAGGACAGGGGAGGATGGAGGGCACAGCGGAGGACGGAGCAGGAGGGGGGGAGTACAGAGGAGAATGGGGGAGCACAGAGCTGGATGGGGGAGCAAGGAGCAGGACGAGGGCAGCACAGAGCAGGAGGGCAGTTTATACACCCGGCTTATACATGAGTCAATAATTTTTCCCAGTTTTTTGTGGCAAAATTAGGGGGGTCGGCTTATACACGGGTTGGCTTATACACGAGTATATACGGTATATATCTTTCCTACTAGAAACAGGCTAGGTTTACCCAAAATCTCAGTTGGCAACATTTAAAATGCCATAATACCCAGTATTGTCCTGGCGCTGGACCTACTGGACCTGCTTATGATGAATGAGGCTAGGTCTACATGGCCGTTCCTCTGTGGTAAGATGGCAATAAATTGCAATTATGTCCTTTGGGAATTCTATGTTACTATGCAGAATGTTGTGTTTTTCGAACAAACATTTAATCACACTGTGCAGCTTACTATATATGGGAATATCATGCACGTCTGTTGGATAGAGAAAGGAAAAACTGAAGATAAATGGAAATGTCAGTGAAAAGAGATCTAAAGTAAACTACGTAAGTCAATACAGTTACTGATCACACCTAGTCACACATAACAAGCTGCATAATGGCTTGAGTGTTATTAATTATAACAAGTTGAATTCTAGAATGATATTTCCATGATGTGCTTATACTTAGGGATGAGCGAGTATACCCGTTGTAACGAATGGAAGCGGAGGCAGAAGTTCACATTCGTTTTTATTTTTAATGTGGAACCTCGAGACAGCGGTCCGGGGGGCTCCGAAGGGGGCGTAACTAGTGAGCCCCGGGTACCCGTAGTAAGGCCCCTCGAACAGGACCAGAATGGAATACCCGGAGGACACAGGTGCTACCTCCAGTTAGACCCCGGACACGTGGCAGCTGTCCCAGAGGGACCAAAGGGGTAACAGGTATTTACAGAGTCCGTGGAAAGTTCTTGACGGAGAAGGGTAAGGTCCTGGTCCAGAACGGATGGTAGAAGGCTGGCTTCAGTGACCTTGTCACGATCCACGGGTACGGATGGCTGATGGCGGAACGGGATGACACTTGCGCCAGTAATAGCCGAGATTGTCCAAGATAGCCAGATACAGGTTAGCAATGATCTGAGGAGACAAACAGTATCAGCGAAGCACAGAGACTGCAGACGCAGCGCATACAGATCAGGAACAGAACTGGATGTAGCAATGATAGAACACGTTGCTCCGGCACTCCCCTAATGGTGGAGTGACCAGATATAGTACTGAGTGCGCAGCCATTGGTTAATTAGCTTATTTCAAAAAATGCACGCTGCCCCTTTAAGAGAGACGTGGGCGCGGCCTCGCGTCCTAAGCAGACTATCTGGAGGCCTGCCAGCAGCGTGCCAGGAAGTGGAGGAGGACACAGGACGCCGAAGGGCAGCTGGGGCAGTTGAGTGAGCAGAACGGAGTGCAGAGCCAGCGCTGGGACCGGGTGTAACACCCGTTAGGATTCGGTACTCGGCGAGTAATGCGGTACTCGAATCCTAGCGAGTAAATTTCACTACTCGCCTCGCAATATTCGGATCTCCCGCCCGTCATGTGTTAGCCAATCACAGTAAAGCCGCCGCCTTCTTTGTTGTGGCATTACTGTGATTGGCTGGCTGTGCAGCCTCATAGTCATAGCCTATGAGTCATAGGCTATGACTATGTGTGCGGAGAATGTGTGCGGGGGTCTGTGTGTGTGTGGGGCCTGTGCTGGGCTCTGCCGGCTCGGGCTCTGCCAGGCTCTGTAGGCTCTGCCAGGCATGTGCCAGGCATGTGCCAGGCTGTGCCAGGCTGTGCCTCTGCGGGGAAGACGAGGACTTCGGGGAATTAGGTGTATGCGGTGAGTATGTACTCTATGTTATGTGTTGTATGTTATGTGTATACTGTACTGTAAGTTATATGTTGTATGTTCTGTATGTCTTTTTTTTTTTACATTCACCACATTAGCCGGATGATGGGAATACTACTTTCCCATCATCTGCTAATGTTTTTACTGTAGCAGGCATAGCCGGATGGGACAAGTAGTCCCATCGGACGATGCCCATAGTCTCCGCCCACACACATTCTCTACCCATTACTTGCATTTCCCATAGACTTACATTGGACTCGCTACTCGTTACGAATACCCGAGTATTAGGAGCTATTCGTAACGAGTACAGCGAGTCCGAGTATTTCACTACTCGCTCATCCCTACTTATACTGTATTTATAGGATTACTTGATACAGTACTTAGTATACATTAGTGATCATGCAGTGTGTAGTACTTCAGCTGAATTACTGCAGTCATTTTGTGTGACTCCGATCCCTGTGAATTGACAATAAGGAATGTGTACAGTGTCATGATTCTGCTCAGTTGTCTATTCAAGCCAGTGGTCACTTGACCATATGTTTAATTAAATACTTGGGGTAATGTGCTGCTGATTACACTCTCATCCATTACTTCATTTATAACTTTGAGAGAAGCTGGAAAAGATGCCAGTCAGCATGTGACCACAACCATGCAAATTACATACTAGTTATCCTTTAACTGGCAACTTGAGCAATTGAATGGAATCCTGAAAGTGTGCACATTGCACACCGTCTGGATACATACAGCCACACTCTCCGGTCCGAGTGCCGGTGGCAGTGCCGGGTATTGACGCGAGTTTCTAGCATCGCACTCGCAAATGTTACCCCGGCCTTATACTGAATTTCGGAAATGTAGTAAACCCGGAAAACCCCTAGTTTACAGCTTTTTTACTTTTTTGCTTTACTAGTGAGGGATTGTTCAAAAGTTTTTTTTATTAATACGATTACATAAAAACTAATTGTTTAATATTTCCAATGGTTAATGTTTAATGTCTATACATTTTTTGTGTGTGGTCCTTAACAGGTTAAAAAACACAAGTCTATGCTGTCCACTGACAGGAAGTGTACATTATCACATGTGGATGTGGATGAATAAATGGTTTTTGAGTATGTCTTGGTTTTATTGTATACTTACATCAAACATTACTTTTTTTCTATTTTAGCCTTTTTCCAGTGCACCAGGCTGCACATAAGCTTCA
Organism: Oophaga sylvatica; assembly: GCA_033576555.1. NCBI lineage: Eukaryota > Metazoa > Chordata > Amphibia > Anura > Dendrobatidae > Oophaga > Oophaga sylvatica. Next base: position 319,347,240 of record JARQOD010000004.1, read on the forward strand.
CTCTGCATTGAAATATGTAAAAGAAGGGGTTAATTATATCTTCTGCATGCAGTAATATCCTTGAATAAACTACAGTGCTGGGATTGCCTAACAAACAGGAAATCCATGCATGTGTTGCACCTGTCAAACAGCTGCGGGGACTTGAACATATTTTTCGAGCACGCTGAATACACTCGGTTAATCCCGAGCATGCTCAGATAACACCTTATCCGAGCACGTTCGCTCATCACTACTCTTTATATATTATACAGCAAAAAGTGGATACAATGTATCCAAACACATCACTCAAAGAGAAAAGTATATAGAAAAGTAACAAACTTTATTTGAAATTTAATAAACAAGTATCATAATCATAATTGACAAAATAAAATCATATAGGAGGAAAGGAATACAGACTCAAGTAAAATGCACATGGTGAAATAAAGGGAAATAAATAAAAGACTCAGGGATCATGCGACATAGGGTCATACACTAACATATCACCATGCATACAATAAAGCGTGTCACAGAGAGTCCAGCTATATAAAGTGCATGTGCAAAAAATAGGTGAACATGAAAGTCTCAATCTATAATCAAATACCAGCACATAAGTATGCATGAATAAAGCCTAACCATACATAGTCAGATGGTATAAAGTGCATGTGCAGAGATAGGTTAGTATAAATGTAGCACCAACACATACCCATAATCAGTCTGTCCCAAAATCACCAATGTCCCGACGCGCGTTTCGCGTACCGCTTTTTTAAGGGAAAAGTGTGCATGCCATGTCTTGAGAAATATCCTGGTTTTTATGGGGTAAGTACTCATGTGTGGGCCAATGATGCGTCGCGCACTGCACCGCCGCCCCCTGGTCTCAGGTGCATTAGTGTCCGGCACTCAAGTTCGGCGTGCGGGGAGGAAGTCCTCCATGACGTCATTTCCACGATGCCGAACATAACAGAGGCCTTCCACAAAATGCAGGAGATCCAGGTGTGGTGCGCGTGCACGTCGCCATTTTATTGAAGTTCACAGAGGGATATTCACCCCGGTCTAGCGCATGCGCATAGCCCAGATAATAAAGGTTACATCCAGCCAAACTAATGATGGATGCCACGTTATACCACCAATGACTGTCAATCTATGCACAGGTCACATACACCGAATAAATGACAATGATGCATTGAAGCAATGTTCATCTGTATATGCCATATCCCCTGATGAATCCTAAGGGAAGAAACGCGTCGGGAAAAGGCTTCATTCACCTGGGACAATGACTCATGAATGGTTTTGTCTAAGAGAGACGTCTTTTGAATGGGTGAGATCGTTCCCTTTATTTTCCATATAATGGCGTCTAATGCAGCTATTCATGAAACAGTAGACAGCATTAATACAATCCTAGCGGTGCTAGATTGTTTATGAAACATTGGTTCTAGCGGTGCAGAACTGTTTTTGCTGCTATTTAATTATATTTAGTCCCTTTTGTCTAAGTGTCTCATTTCTCTCTGAAATATATCATATATCCTCATTTATAACATAATTTGGAGGATGGTGTTTGTTTGTTATATGTGTCCAATTTTAACGTTTTTGGTAAATAAATGTTAAGTCTTATTATCCCCCCTTTTTTTCTTTCTATGTGTTATTGTCCAGCCAAAATAACAATGGGTGCAGCGCTATACCACCAATGATTAACATTCTGTGTACAGGTCACATATACCGGACAAATGGCAATAATACCTATGTGGTATTAAACATAATAGAAGTCATTTAAGCATCCTAGTTAGCATAGCAAGAATTATTATATATAGAACAATAACATCACATTTAATAATAATAATAATAATCTTTATTTTATTTTTCATCATAATAATTCAAGGAAAGAATTCCTAAGAAATATATCAAAACACAGTCATGTCACATATCAGGGTTCATTACATATAATCATAAAAATACAAAAAAACAAACAATGAAAAAAATGAAAAGAATCCCGTTGAACTCCTGAAGATATGAACAGTTCTAAATGTAGAGTCTCCGAATGATCATAGACATTTAATGTGGTTGAAAGGAATCCTTTTCATAGCCCACTTGAATCTCCACTGTGAGTAGATAGAATCCCATCTTAGTCCAGGATAATAAAGAAGGATTTTACTAAAGTTCAAAACTAATAAAAAATAAACATAAGAATAAAAACAAGACATAACATAAAAAATTAAAAACGAACAGAGACTCATAAGAAAGGGGCAAAACTGGGTTTCTCATTCAGTCCTGCCAGAGCCATGGTGCCTAATTCAACAATCCATTTTGTCTCGGCTTGTGCCAACATCTGTTTTAGTTTGCCGCCTCTTATTACCCCATGGATCCTATCTATACCCCTAATTTTAAGGGGTCGAAGTTATGGTATACGTGAAAATGCCTAGAGTTTTCAACAGCGATAGGTCTTCCACCTCTCCCGCCGCAAGGATGTCCCTAACATGCTCCCTCACTCTGACACGTAGCTCCCTTGAAGTGAGGCCGATATAGATTTTGGAGCAAGGGCATTGTGCAAAATAGATCACGTATGAGGTAGTACAAGAGATGTAATGAGTGATGGTATACTCATGGGTACCATCGGCAGTATTAAATGTTTTAGCCCATACGACATTATGATGATTACAAGCCATATAGTTACCACAGGAGTAACAACCCCATCTCTGTTTTTTGGCACCAAACAGATTTTTTTGGGGAATTACATAATGGCTTCTTACTAGATGGTCCTTGAGGTTTTTACTCCTCCTGGCTGTAATCAAAGGTCTGTCAGAAATTTCCTTTTTCAACACTGGATCTGTTTGTAAAACAGACCAGTGTTTAACTAGGGTCTGACGAATACATTCCCATTGGCAATTAAAAGTGGTGATAAATCTGGTATGTGTATCGACCTTGTTCTTAACATTACCAGTACCACAGAGTAATTTTTGTCGTGGGGTATATTTAGCACGATGGTACCCGCGTTTAATACTCCTCTGACTATATCCTCTCTCCAAAAAACAGTCCTTCAGATCTTTGGCCTGCCCCTCAAAATGATCAACTGTAGAGCAAGTACGTCTGGCCCTCAAAAATTGGCCGACTGGAATGGCCTTGATGGTAGAATGGGTATGCCCAGATGATGAGTGGAGAAATGAATTGACAGAGGTTTCTTTACAGTATAGATCAGTCTGGACGGATCCCGAGTCGTCCACCACAAGAGCAATATCCTTGGTTTTATTGTATACTTACATCAAACATTACTTTTTTTCTATTTTAGCCTTTTTCCGGTGCACCAGGCTGCACATAAGCTTCACTCTGCATTGAAATATGTAAAAGAAGGGGTTAATTATATCTTCTGCATGCAGTAATATCCTTGAATAAACTACAGTGCTGGGATTGCCTAACAAACAGGAAATTCATGCATGTGTTGCACCTGTCGAACAGCTGCGGGGACTTGAACATATTTTTCGAGCACGCTGAATACACTCGGTTAATTCCGAGCATGCTCGGATAACACCTTATCCGAGCACGTTCACTCATCACTACTCTTTATATATTATTCAGATTAATTATTTACCATTTCCATATATTTATTGGTTAACTTATAAATAATATATTTCCAATATTTCCATTAAATGAATATTGCCTTCCTCACAATTGTACCTTGCTGTAGTACTTACAGTTCAAAACAATAGTAACAGCAGGGGATAGATGGAAACTTTATCACACTGAGCTCTGCAGTCACTGGTGTTCATTATACACACATGAATATTTGATTATTTGTAGGAGAAAGTAGAGACCCCCTTTCGCTGCCAGCAGGCTACCTGTAAATGTTTGGAAAACTGCTTTGTAAAAAAAATGAATCAATATTGCATAGCTGCATAACAGTAAATTTAATATAGCAGGGTGGGTGAGAGGGGGATGCAGCTGCAGTTTCCCATTCAGTGTTTCAGTGCAACAGCATGGGGGGGAGCAGAGATCTTTCTGGATGAGTTTTCTGATGACATCAGAAACAATGTGTCTTCATAGTTATGTGGCTGAACGAGCCTCTTTTAACTTTTTTTCTGCTTTGCACTACACTATCCACTATCTCTGTTATATGACGTCTTCTTTATTATCCTAATTTTAATTTTCTCATTTGTCATTACAATTGTTTCAACACAATGGTTACCATCTGGTCCTCACTTTAGAGAATCCTTTAAAGGGAGTCTTATCACCCCTGAAAACTCAAATTAAACCACTTATACATTCATACAAGCGACCTAGTTACCTACAACTTGATCTAGCACAGATTTCAGTTGTACATTTCATTTTACACATGTAACTAAATTCACACCTCTGCGCCTCAGTGTCATAGCGGGTAGGTTCTCAACTCCTCGCAGTCAGAATCATCCGCAGTCAGGAGAGACATTAGAGCATTTCTGCACTGACACTGTGTGTCCTGTCGGCTCCTGCAGTGTCAGTGCATGCAGGGCATCCGACATTGACCGTCGGCCTTGTCCCTTGACATGGATTTCTCCAGAATCTCTGAATCTTTTGATGATATTGTGTACTGTATTTGGTGGGAGTCTTTGTATTTTTATGTTTGGCAACATTTTTCTGAAATTATTTCACAATTTTTAAATAAAGCTGTTCATAGATTGGTGAACCTCTGATCATCTTTGCTTCTGAGAGACACTGCCACTCTAACATGCTTTTTTTATATATATACAATCATGTGATTTAGATTAAAAAAAAATCACCCACTTGCTGTTTTTTATTAGCACCATTTATTTTTCCAGCCTTCTGTCATAGATGTAATTGTAAAATCTATAAAGTCATCTCATAGTTCGTGTCATAGTGAACTTGAAGCAAGGCTAGCACACTATTAATCTCCATGTGAGGGACGAAGTGCAGGTCTCTCCCCTCCTGAAATGTGCCCCCATCCTTGCATCCCCCAAGGCCATAAAAAACCATGCAGTGTTTATCTTTAATTAAAAACCAAGAACAAGCCCTTTGAAGCTCATAACACAAAGGTGGGAAATCCTCTGCAGCTACAGCAAACTGAGCCATTTTCTCTGAAGCACATGGGTACAGCAAGGCTATGGGGTATTGTATCTGGAAAATGACCTATAATAACAGAGTGCAATATCTCTGAGCCTAGCCGAGCAGATCATCTGAATCGGCGTACCTCTCCCCATATGCCCGTGCCCGGCAGCCAATTGTAGCACAGAGTGCGTGTTACACCCGGTCCCAGCGCTGCCTCTGCACTCCGTTCTGCTCACTCACCTGTTCCTCGGGCTGTCCCTCTGCGGTGGTCTGTGCGTGGGCTGGGGTCTCCTGTCCCATCTGCTCTCCGGCGTCCTGAGTCCTTCTCCACTTCCTGGCACGCTGCTGGCAGGCCTCCAGACAGTCGGCTTAGGATGCGAGGCCGCGCCCACCGCCTCTCTTAAAGGGGCAGCGTGCATCTTTTGAAATAGCTAATTATCCCATGGCTGCGCACTCAGTACTATATCTGGTCACTCCACCATTAGGGGAGTGCCGGAGCAACGTGTTCTATCATTGCTACATCCGGTTCTGTTCCTGTTCTGTCTGCGCTGCATCTGCAGTCTCTGTGCTTCGCTGATACTGTTTGTCTCCTCAGATCATTGCTAACCCGTATCTGGCTAATCTGGACAATCTCGGCTATTACTGGCGCAAGTGTCATCCCGTTCCGCCATCAGCCATCCGTACCCGTGGACCGTGACAAGGTCACTGAAGCCAGCCTTCTACCATCCGTTCTGGACCAGGACCTTACCCTTCTCCGTCAAGAACTTTCCACGGACTCTGTAAATACTTGTTACCCTTTTGGTCCCTCTGGGACAGCTGCCACGTGTCCGGGGTCTAACTGGAGGTAGCACCTGTGTCCTCCGGGTATTCCATTCTGGTCCTGTTCGAGGGGCCTTACTACGGGTACCCGGGGCTCACTAGTTACGCCCCCTTCGGAGCCCCCCGGACCGCGGTCTCGAGGTTCCACATTAAAAAATAAATAAGAATGTGAACTTCACCACCTCTGCCTCCGCTTCCATTCGTTACAGATTGCTCCGGCCATGGAACCCGCTGGATCCCAGAGACCTCCGACCACGGATCTGTGCCAGGAGGTGGCCCGTTTGGGAGTTCAACAGGACAAGATCACGACTTATCTACGCAGCTTGTCTACCCGCATGGATTCCCTAGGGTCCTCGACAGCACCTGACTCTTCTATCAATAATCAGGTACCAGTTCCCATGGCAAATCAAGGTCCCCGTCTGGCGGCTCCTACCCGTTTCCAGGGTGATCCTACTCTGTGTCGGGGTTTCCTCAATCAGTGCACTCTACACTTCGAAATCTTGGGGCATATGTTTGCTTCTGACCGAGCCAAGGTGGGCTTCATCATGTCACACCTGGGAGGAGAAGCCCTCGCCTGGCTAAACCCGCTATGGGAGAGAGGGGATCCGGTGGTTAACGATCTTCAATCTTTCCTAGAGGCTTTTCGCAGGACTTTCGATGAACCTGGTCGTACCACTTCGACTGCATCAGCTCTGCTCCGCCTGCGCCAAGGTACTCTCACGGTAGCTCAGTATGCTGTTAAATTCCGCACCCTCTCGTCTGAATTATCGTGGAGGCCCTGGTTGCTAACTTCTGGGAAGGCCTATCCGGAAGAATCAAGGATGAGCTGGCGGGACGGGACAGACCTACTCTCTTGGAAGAGCTAATATCCTTGGCAACCCGAATTGACCTGCGTTTTCAGGAGCGCTCCATGGAGATCAAGCGGGACAAAAGGTCCTATCACCTGGACTCTAGTTTGTACAAAACAGGTACTTCACCCTCCGCCTCCGAGGTCATGGAGGTGGACCATGTAAGTTTGGCCACCCGCCGCCGGGAGGCACGTCGCAAGGAGGGAAGTTGTTACTACTGCGGTAGTTCTGAACATTTGATTCATTTCTGTCCTAAAAAGTCGGGAAACTCCAGTGCCTAGGTCCGGTAGGAGGGGCCAACCTAGGTAAAGAGCAGTCCTCTCCCTCTTTACACATCTCTGTCACCGTGTCCTATGGAGCAATAAAATTCTCCGAACACTGTCTACTGGATTCTGGAGCTGCAGGGAACTTCATCCAGCAGGCGGTTGTGGATCATTACCGCTTACCAGTCCAGCGTCTTCCTGATCCGTTACAGGTGTCCGCCGTGGATGGCAAACCGCTGACCGAGCCCGTCCAGTTTCAAACCGAGTTGGTGGAACTCCGGGTAGGTCTAATGCATACTGAACGAATGCGATTTTATGTATATCCTGGTTTATCCCATCCCATGCTTCTAGGTTTACCTTGGCTTCAGATGCATGAACCAGTCCTTAATTGGAAAACTGGAGAAGTTCTGCGTTGGGGAGATACCTGCATGAATCATTGCTTAACCCGGATTCAACCTGTTTCGCCTCCAGTCCAGCCTGATACCCTGCCAGGGTTGCCTTCTGCCTATTGGTCCTTCTCTGACGTCTTTGGGAAAAAAGAGGCTGAGAGACTACCTCCACACAGGTCGTATGACTGTCAGATAGAGCTTCTTCCAGGAGCATCACCCCCTCGCGGGAGAGTTTATCCTCTTTCACAGGCAGAGACTCAGGCCATGTCGGACTACATTCAAGAGAATTTGGCTAGAGGATTTATTCGAAAGTCATCGTCACCGGCAGGAGCTGGATTCTTCTTTGTGAAGAAAAAGGACGGATCCTTGCGGCCCTGCATTGACTATCGGGGTCTAAATCAAATCACGGTAAAAAAACAGGTATCCATTGCCTCTTATTTCAGAGCTGTTTGATCGTCTCCGAGGGGCCAAGATCTTCACCAAATTGGACCTCAGAGGGGTCTACAACCTGATCCGAATCAGAGAGGGAGACGAATGGAAAACAGCCTTCAACACCCGTGACGGCCACTATGGATACCTGGTAATGCCATTCGGCCTAAGCAATGCACCTGCGGTTTTTCAGGAATTTGTTAATGACATTTTCAGGGACTTGCTCTATACTTGTGTCGTGGTTTACCTGGACGATATTTTGATTTTTTTCTGCTGACTTGACGTCACACCGGAGGCAAGTACGCCTGGTCTTACAAAGACTGAGAGAGAACAGGCTCTATGCCAAATATGAGAAATGCCTCTTTGAGCAGTCCTCTTTGCCTTTCCTTGGGTACATTGTATCTTCCACAGGATTAAAGATGGATCCGGAGAAGTTGTCTGCAGTTCTCAACTGGCCTCGTCCGTCTGGGCTAAAAGCTATACAAAGGTTCCTCGGATTCGCCAATTACTACCGGCAATTCATTCCACACTTTTCCACCCGAGTGGCTCCAATCACAGCCTTAACCCGGAAAGGTGTAAACTCTAAGGAATGGTCCTCCGAGGCAGAAGAGGCCTTTGTTTCTCTCAAAAAAGCCTTCGCTTCCGCACCCGTTCTCCATCGTCCTAATTCAAGTGAGCAATTTTTTCTTGAAGTTGACGCTTCTTCCATAGGTGCAGGAGCAGTTCTGACCCAGAAGTCGTCTACCGGGCGGATGATCTCGTGTGGTTTTTTTTCCAAGGTTTTTTCTCCTGCAGAAAGGAACTACTCTGTCGGTGATCGCGAACTGTTGGCCATCAAATTGGCTCTGGAGGAATGGAGACATCTTCTTGAAGGAGCTCATCACCAGGTAATCATATTCACCGACCATAAAAACCTTGCCTATCTCCAATCTGCTTTAAGACTGAATCCCCGTCAGGCCCGTTGGGCATTATTTTTTGCCCGTTTCAATTTTGTACTTCATTTCCGTCCAGCTGACAAGAACATCAAGGCAGACGCACTCTCTAGGGCCTTCTTGCCTCCTGAACTGGAGGAGGAACCTCAGCACATTATTAAACCTTCTAGGTTAGTCTCTGTTGCCTCCACTGATCTGGCCCGGCTTCCTCCTGGGAAGACTTTCGTGTCTGCTTCTGACCGTACTCGTGTTCTGCGCTGGGGTCATTCTTCTAAGTTGGCTGGCCATGCTGGTCAGAAAAAGACGCAGCAACTCATCTCCCGGTATTACTGGTGGCCTACCATGGTCAAGGATATCCAGGAGTTCGTCGCAGCATGTCCTTCATGTGCTCGTAACAAAACTGTTAAACATCTACCAGCCGGCAGGCTTCTGCCTCTTCCGATTCCGTCCGCTCCCTGGCAGCACATCGCGATGGATTTCATCACGCATCTTCCCATCTCTTCTGGCTGCTCAGTGGTATGGGTTGTGGTGGACCGCTTCTCTAAAATGGCTCACTTCGTTCCGCTATATGGCCTCCCGTCTGCTCCAGAACTGGCCACTCACTTCATCCAGCACATCTGTCATGTATAGTGTACAGTTCCTATAGCGTCTTGTGCTTGGGTGCGAGGAAAACACATGAGACATAGGTTGATATGAAATGACTTGTATTACTTCATACAAGCATGCAGAAAAGGTCACACAGTTTGCAGGAACAGAGGCAGGAGAACACAGCAGGCCAGAGTAACTTCAAGCACTACAATAACTCTCCAAGCAGGTTCAGGATCTCTTCTCTGTACCGTAATTCCTCTGCAAACATGGATTCACTAGACAGCAGGTTTCCAAAGTCCAAAAGTGTTCCAAAGTTCCTCAGTAGGAAATAGCTGGAGTCCAAAATCCTAGGTTTCCAGGAGTCAGGTCACAGGCTGACTGAGGCTTGATTCAGGAGCACTGATTGTTCAGCTGAGGCTGCTTAAGAAGCAAGAGGGAGAGAATCAGGGCGGGAACATGAAAACTGGAAACTCCATATTAACTGAGGGCAAGAGCTGCAGAAAGACAGAAAGCAAAATGGCCGACGGAAAACTGAGTTTCAAGGAACATGTCAAAAGAGACAAAGAACCTTACATTACTCACCCCTTAAGGACAACCTCCGGTTGACCTCAGACCAGGCTTGTCAGGGTACCTCTGATGAAACTGGCGGAGCAGGCGAGGAGCATTTACATTATTGACTGGTTCCCATAAGTTGTCCTCCACTGGGTAGCCCTGCCATTTAATCAAATATTGCAACTGATTTCTGTACAACCTGGAATCTAGAATCCTTTCCACCATAAATTCTTCCTGACCATCGACCAGCACTGGGTCAGGGCAAGGAGAAGAGCGTCCAGGAAACGTATTGGGTGTTGCAGCCTTTAGTAGGGATACATGAAAGACAGGGTGGATTCTCATAGTTCTGGGCAGTTGAAGACGACAAGCAACAGCACTTATAATCTTACTGATCTTATAAGGTCCAATGTACTTATGTCCCAATTTAGACGATGGAATCTTTATTTTAAGATTTCTGGTTGACAGCCAGACCAAATCTCCTACCTTGAAAGCTTGTGCAGGTTTACGAAATTTATCTGCTGCTTTCTTGTACCTTTCCTGAGCCAATTCTAGATTTTCCTTTAGAAGATCCATATTCTTTTGTAAAGAAGTGATTCTTTCAGCCACTGCCGGCAAGGGCGTATCTATGGGAAATCGAGGAAGAATGTTAGGATGATAACCTAGATTGGAGTAAAAAGGAGACTGCTTAGTGGAGGCGCTCTGAGAGTTATTATAAGAGAACTCAGCCAGTGGAAGTAGATCCACCCAATCATCTTGTAGGTGGCAGATAAAGCAGCGGAGATACTGCTCCAGGGTCTGATTGGTTCGTTCTGTCTGTCCATTAGTCTGGGGATGAAAAGCAGAAGAAAGGTTTACTTTAATGTCCAATGCGGCACAGAAATTTTGCCAAAACCTTGAAGTGAATTGCACCCCTCGATCCGAAATGACCTCATCCGGTACTCCATGTAAGCGAAACACATTCTTAATCATCAAGTCTGATGTCTGTTTTGCAGTGGGTAAGCCGACACAAGGGATAAAATGAGCTGCCTTTGTTAGACGATCAACCACCACTAGAATGGTGTTCTTCCCTTGAGAGGTTGGTAACTCCACAATGAAGTCCATAGAAATGGATCCCCACGGGCGGGACGGGGTGGGAAGAGGTTGTAACAGACCAGTTGGTGAGGAGCGAGGTGTTTTGCATCTTGCACAGACTTCACATGAAGTGACATAGTTTAAAACATCTTTCCTGTAAGTGGGCCACCAAAAGAAACGAGAAAGAAATTCTTGTGTCTTTAGAATTCCCCTATGCCCGGCTATCTTGGAATCGTGGATGAGTTTCAATACTCTCAATCTGACTGTTTCAGGTATATACAGACGTTGTCCCTGAATCCACACACCATTCTTAAAGACAAGACTTACGTCCCTTGGGGGTTGAGCCAATAAAGAATCCGCATGGTATGCTTCCTTGATGTCCTTAAGTAGGTCTTGATTATGAATCACTCCCAGGAATCTAGAGTCAGGAAGAATAGTCTTAGGAGGAGTAAGTGGACGTGTCTTTGCTGAATGAATCCTAGAGAGTGCATCAGCCTTTCCATTG
>JARQOD010000004.1:319358742-319376237 GCA_033576555.1 Oophaga sylvatica
TATCGATGACAGGTTCTTCCTCTTGGAGTTTTAACAGATCCAGACACAACTTTAGGTGATCTCTGGATACAGTTGTAGTCGTTTTTCCTCCATCATTACTGATTAGACACATTTTCCTGTTATCAAACCTTGAATTCAACACAGTGTAGGGCTCTCTTTCCCACTGATCGTCGAGTTTGTGCATCCTCCTCTTTCTTTTCAGTACGACCTCACCAGGTGTGAAGGGTTCTGCTGGCGCACACTTGTTGTAGTGATCCTCTTGCTTGTCTCTCACTCGATTGAGACTATCTTCAACGCAGGCCTGTACTTTTCTGTACTGTTCCTGTCTGGTCGTGTCCCAGTCCTCGGTAGTCACATAATAATAATAATCTTTATTTATATAGCGCCATCATATTCCACAGCGCTTTACATCTGCTTCGGGCTCTACCAAGCTCTAGATCCATGGGCAGCTTTCCTGGTCTTGCCCTCATGAGGTAAGCTTGGGTGCAATTGGTGGAACTCACAGGTATGTGATTGTACAGATCTACCAAATCAGGTAGTAGGTCTGGCCACTGATTTCTCTCCTCGAGTGGTACAGTCTTCAGCAGATCAATGATGATGTGATTTATCTTTTCACAGAGACCATTGGTTTGTGGGTGGTACGGTGTGGTTCTTATCTTCTTATATCCGTACAGATGGCAGAACTCTTTGAACAATTCAGCCTCAAAGGCTGCGCCTTGGTCAGTTAGCACTTGCTCAGGATATCCATGGGGTCTGCAGAAATACGCTTGGAAGGTTTTTGCTGCCGTCTCTGCCGTCAGATCTTTGACAGGGGCGACCACCAGGAACCTGGAGTAGTGATCCACCATAGTCAGGGCATAGGAGTATCCTGACCGTCTGGGTGACAACTTGACATGGTCCAGGGCCACGATCTCCAAGGGAAGAGTCGTCTTGATGGGTTGCAGGGGTGCCTTCTGGCTGCTGTAGTCTTTTCTTCTGAGGCTACAGGGTCCACAGTTTTTGCACCACCTCTCAATGGAGCTGCGCATTGCCACCCAGTAGAAACTACACTTCAACAGGGTCTCCAGCTTCTTCCAGCCAAAGTGCCCCGCCTGATCATGGTAAGCTTCCAACACCATCTGGATATCTGTTCTGGGGACTACTATCTGCCATACCATCTCATGGGTATTTGGATTGACGTACCTCCGGCACAGCTTCTCACGGTAGATAAACAGCCAGCTTCCCTCATTCCACAGCTGCCTTGCTTGTGGAGACGCATCCTTCTCCAAGGAGGAACCTTCTTGAGTTATCAGGTCCTTGATACGGCTGACAACTGGATCGCTGTCTTGGGTCTCCTTCCAATTGTGGTGAGGTAAAGGATTTAACGTCTTACCATGCTGCCTCCCAAAGACTCGTTGCTCGTGGATCATCCCATTTCTGTGAAAGGCAGGTAGTTCAATCTCCTCCAGGTCATCCACTTCCTCTTCTGTGTCCGAATCGTGAGGCATCCTGGACAGGACATCAGCGTTGGCATTCTTGCGGCCCGCCGGGTACTTTATTGTGAATTTGTAGTTTGACAGCCGAGCCATCCAGCGTTGTTCCATGGCTCCCAGCTTGGCTGTTTCAAGATGTGTCAAGGGGTTATTGTCAGTGTAGGCCATGAATTTGCTGGAGGCTAGGTAGTGCTTGAACCTCTCAGTAATGGCCCAGACCAGTTCCAGGAACTCTAACTTGAAGCTGCTATAGTTCTCTGGGTTCCTCTCGGTCGGGCGGAGCTTCCTGCTTGCATATGCGATGACTTTCTCCAGGCCATTTTGCTTCTGACTGAGGACAGCTCCCAATCCTTCATTGCTGGCATCAGTATACAGCAGGAAGGGTTGGCTGTAGTCAGGATAGGCTAGGATCTCATCACCTGTGAGGATCTCCTTCATTTCTTTGAATGCCTCAGCCTGTTCTTTACCCCAATGGAACGGAGAATTTCTGCTCTTAAGGGACTGTCCCACCAGGAGGTCTTGCAGAGGCGCTGATTTTTTAGTGTAGTCCTTTACAAACCTCCAGTAGTATCCTGTCAGTCCCAGGAACTGAGGTACCTCCTTGAGATTTTAGGCTCCAGCCATTTCTGAATGGCGGTGATCTTCTCGGGGTCTGGCGCTACTCCCTCTGAGCTGACAATGTGTCCCAGGTACTGTACCTTTTGTTTGAGCAGGTGGCACTTCGAAGGCTTCAGTTTCATCCCATACTTGGACAGTGACTCGAATACCTCCGCCAGGTGCTTCAAGTGATCTTCATACGTCTTGGAGTACACAATCACGTCGTCCAGGTATAGTAGCTCAGTCTCGAAGTTGAGGTGTCCCAGTTAGCACTCCATCACTCTCTGAAACGTTCCAGGGGCACTGCTGAGTCCAAACAGCATTCTGTCAAACTCACAGAGTCCCATCGGGGTGGTGAAAGCCGTCTTCTCCAGATCTTCCTCAGCCACAGCTACTTGCCAGTACCCACTAGTGTGTATGCATAATGAGACCTCTAGTGGTACAATCCTTCATGCACCCTTCTGGATTTGTGAAACCGAGCGCAGCTGGGCTTCACACCGTGGCATGGGGAAATTGAACTGGTTGCCATACAACCTCCAGCCCATGTCCGAGTTCTTAAAAGCCTGTGAGTCATTCCCACGGCCAAATGCCCCAATGTCCACTGCAACAAACATACAGTCTGCATCCGCAATGGCCATGAGAACTGTAGAGAAGTACTTTTTGTAGTTGTAGTACTCCGAGCCTGTTCTTTTGGGTTTGATTATCCGGATGTGTTTCCCATCAACCGCTCCCAAACAGTTGAGGAAATTGCAGGTTGTCCAGAATTTGTCAGCTATTTCAATCCACTTTTCGGTGGTGGGCAGGGGCATAAAATCTGGACAAAGAACATTCCACAATGCCCAGCAGGTGTCCACAACAATTCCTGACAAGGTGGAGATTCCAATCCGGTACTGGAAGTGGAGTGAAGAGATGCTCTCTCCAGTAGCCAGGAATCTGAGAAAGAACAAAAAATATATTATTGTATATGCTTTTTTAAAAACATTAATAAAAGACCAAAAAAAAAATTTAGTACATGGCATAAAAATAATTATGCAGGTCTTTGTTTACTACATGGCAGAACAATAATTCTGCCAGCTGTGGAATAGTACATGGCAGAACAAATAAAATTATGCAGGCATTGGTTTAGCAATATTATGCACCGCAATGTCATCAGTAGCCTTTCCTTCGGAGGAATCGCACGACGGAGCTGTGTGTCCTGTCTCCGGATGGATTCTTGTACACGAGCAAGCAAATCCCTGATGGTTTCTTGCGACATCTGGGTATAGTCACTAAATTTCTCCAGGTTTGCCTGTAGCTCACTATAGAGGGTGTGGTACGCTTCACGGAGTTCAACAATCAGATGTACCCACAAACGCCGCCGCTGCCATCTTCGCTGTCTCTCGCTCTCACTTTCTTCATGGCAAGCAACTGCATAAGCCTGAGCCATCACGATGTCCAGATCCAAGTTAAAGTGAAAACTCTTCCAGCGCAGATCCATGTTCACAAAGGAAAATGCAAGCAAATGTGAAGAATTCGGCTGTAACAGGCTCTATATAAGGATTTCCCATAACACACGCCCACTGGTGTCCCATTGGTGGAGTCTGTTGCAAGAATTTTTCAAGGATTTTCCTCCTGGGAAATGTGACACGTAGACAACCCATGCGCCGAAAAAAGGCAAACACACGCTTGAAATCGCATACAAACGCAGCGTTTTTTAGTCGTAATGCGCACGCTGATTAGACAAAATATCGCAGCGTTTACAAGCTATTGCACGCATTTTTTTAATGCGCTTGATGTGAGCTCGAAATGCAGCGCAAAAATGCGCAAGTGTGAAAGTAGCCTAATTTTATTTTCTGTAATCTACTGTATATCAGTATAGTTTGGATTTACATCATTACAGCTGATTAAAGCAAAGCTCAACGCTAGTGTACAACACAGTCCATAACTCTGTCTGCTGCTTACAGATCAGTTTCGTGAAATTGCAATTGAAGCTGTATTGATACATATGACAGAAGATAAACTTTTGCAACATGCATCAGTGGCATTTGAAGTTTCATATAGCTGATCCCTCAGTAGCAAACATAGCCGATACATAGCCAATACTGCAGTATATACTCTTAATCCCTCTATGCAAAGCCAAATCCTGCAGTACATCACGGCTTTCAGCCCCTTTCTACAGCATATACAGTACAGACCAAAAGTTTGGACACACCTTCTCATTCAAACATTTTTCTGTATTTTCATGGCTATGAAAATTGTAGAATCACACTGAAGGCATCAAAACTATGAATTAACACATGTGGAATTATACATTACACGTTACAAAAAAGTGTGAAACAACTGAAAATATGTCTTATATTCTAGGTTCTTCAAAGTAGCCACCTTTTGCTTTGATTACTGCTTTGCACGCAGAAAAGGTGAACGGATGGATTCTACATGCCTGGTTCCTACCGTGAAGCATGGAGGAGGTGGTGTGATGGTGTGGGGGTGCTTTGCTTGTGACACTGTTGGGGATTTATTCAAAACTAGATGGTGGCCCGATTCTAACGCATCGGGTATTCTAGAATATGTATGTAGTTTATTTATGAAGATTTAAGAATAATGCTATGAATACACAGGATTTTTCGGGTAAAATATATACATTATCATTAAATGTTATTGCTCATAGAACTTAATACAACTGAACAAAATTATTACACAGATCATCAAAATATATAAACTATTACATGAATATCTAACTATAAATCATCGATATTGGTGCCAAATTTAAACACCGCTTCGCTGATTGGTCGCGGCCGCCGCCCGCGACCAATCAGCGATTTTGTACTTATTACAGTGATTTATGTTACTTACGTATTACCTCGTCACCTGTGTATTACTGCCACGCTGTCTAGCAGATATATAAATAAATAATGTCAGTAATCTATCAAGTGGGACAACATTCTATATAACATATAAATAGGTAACATTAACATGTGTATATAGCATAGTATTACCTGACATAATTTCCTGTGGGTCAATACTGAATCCTTTTCACGCTGTCTCAGGCTAGAGGTGGACCGGGGTCTATGCTGACCCTAAACTGGGGTCCTGACTAGTCCCTCTACCTGGAGGTACTGTTAATGGTACAGAGGTCCAGGCCACCAGCGTAAACCCTGTCTCCTATAAATCCCTGACCACTGTAATCTAGTTCTTAGAAGGACCCTGATTACCACCATAGGGAATGGACAGGTAAAGGTTAACAAACAGTATAGACAAACGAGACAGACAGGGGATAAAGTAAATACTGTCTTTCATACAACATATAAACACAGAGGGAACACCAAAGGTCTAGGAGATAAACTATAAGCAAGGAGAGGAGAAACAACAAAGGAGCTCTTAGCTTAAGTCTTCTCAGAACCGATCCTATCTGCAGTCTGTATGAATGCTTTCACCGGCATCTAACACACAGACTGGCAGGAATATAAAGGAAGCTAATTAGCACATAATCAAAAGCAGCCGGGCGAGGCTGGACCTAGTCTTAGCAAAGAGCTAGGTAAAATTAACTCCCTCACTACCAAACACAAAGTAACAGCAACTCAGCTGCGAGAAGTCAGAATGTGCAATCGCGACGATCCTCGTGGCGATGCATCCATGACAGTACCCCCCCTTCTACGAGGGGCCTCCGGACCCTCAGGGCCAGGTCTGCCCGGGTAAGTTGTGTGGAAGGTCCGAACCAATCGATCTGCGTTAACCTCCGACGCAGGGACCCACGTCCTCTCCTCAGGACCATACCCCTTCCAATGAACCAGGTACTGAAGGGACCGACGATTCAGACGTGAGTCAATGATCTTCAACACCTGAAACTCCAAGCTACCATTGACCACCACCGGACGAGGAGGCAGAGGCGACGGTATAACTGGCGCCACGTACCTTTTAAGCAATGATTTGTGGAACACATTGTGGATTTTAAACATAGGAGGGAGGTCCAGACGAAATGCCACAGGATTAACTATAGAACTGATCCTGTATGGACCGATGAACCTGGGACCCAGTTTCCAGGAGGGAACCTTGAGTTTTAAATTCTTGGTAGACAACCATACCAGATCGTTCACACTTAGGTCCGGACCAGACACTCTCCTCCTATCAGACCTCCGCTTGAAACGGTTCCCCATAGCACTCAGCACTCCTCTCCAAACTGAAGCAAGTGACGACGAGAATCGTTCCTCTTCAGGAACCCCAGATGGACGGGTATGTGGGGTCTTAGAGCGAGCACAAACTCCACAGGACGCGACAAAAGTTATTACCTCTTTATTTAAGTTAGGCCACCAAAATCGGCGAGAAAGGAGATCCACAGTTGCTTTACTCCCTGGATGTCCTACTAAAGCAGAACTATGATGTGCCTCGATAACTTTTTGTCTTAACTGATTAGGAACAAACAGTTTCCCTGGAGGTCCTACAGGGGCGTCCCCCTGAGCCTCCAACACCTCCTCCTCAAGCTCAGAGCACACAGCCGACACCACCACTCCTTCCTGAAGGATAGGAACCGGGTCATCCGTCTTTCCGGCCCCTGGGAAACTACGAGATAAGGCATCAGGAAGCAATTTTATTGAGCAGTCATACGTGTGATGAGGAGGTAACTTTTGACACCCCTCCTCTGAGAACATCTCCCCAAAGTCCTCCAGAAAAGGAGGCAAAGTCCTAGGCACGACCGCACCGATGACCGTGTTCATGCAGTTATTCTTGCAAAATTCACCCCACTGGCTTATCTTTCTGGATTGCCAATCAATCACTGGGTTATGTTTAGCCAACCAGGGAAGTCCCAAAACAATAGGAGTAGGAAGACCCTCCAACACATAACAAGACAACTGTTCTTTATGTATTGCCCCTACTCGAAGGTCTATGTTATGAACAGCTTGTACAAAGCTACCTTGACCGAGAGGTCTGGCGTCAATAGAAAGTATAGGGATCGGTTTGGCCAATACACTCAGTTGCATACCTTGCACCTGGGCAAACCGAGCGTCCACCATATTAGCCCCAGACCCACTATCAAGAAGAACAGAAATCCTCTCAACTCTCGCACCAACCACCACCTCTGCAGGCACGAGAAATTGAGACGGACCTGGGGACGAAATACCTACTCCCAGGTTGTCGTCCACCACACAACCTGGGATTAACAGTTTTTCGGTGACTTTTTTGCTCAATGAGGCACGGGAGGGACACCCCCCAACAAAATGTCCCTCTCTCCCGCAGAAGAAACACCTTCTTGTCTTGCGGCGCACCGCCGATTCCCTCCTACAAAATGATGTCCCACCCAACTGCATAGGTTCCTCAGAACAGACCAGGGGAACCTCCATATAAGGGACTTTAGTAGTGGGTGGAGTAATAACAGGGGGCGGAGTTACCTCGCACCTCCCCCGAAGCCGTCTATCAATGCGAATAGCAAGGGCCATAGCAGCCTCCAGTGACGGAGGAGAATCATACTGAGCCAAAACATCTTTTAATTTGTCAGATAACCCTTGACAAAACTGGCTCCTAAGAGCTGGGTCATTCCACTGAGTATCTGTGGCCCATCTACGGAACTCAGAAGAAAATTCCTCCGCCGGACGATCTCCCTGCTGTATCTTACGTAACTTCGTTTCAGCAAGGGAGACCCGATCCGGGTCATCATATACCAGACCCAGGGCAGTAAAAAATCGATCTACTGACTGGAGAGCCGGGGAGCCCGGAGGAAGAGAGAACGCCCAGGATTGAGGGTCCCCTTATAAGAGCGAGATGACAATTCCCACCCTCTGCTCTTCACTCCCCGATGACCGAGGCCGCAGCCGAAAGTACAATTTACATGCCTCCCGGAAGGTAAAAAATTTGTCCCGCCCACCAGTGAACCTGTCCGGGAGAGCAACCTTAGGTTCAGATCTGGTTTGCTCCGGGGGGGACAAAACCTTGGACTTAATGTCCGTAAGCTCCATGGACAAACTCTGCAACTGCAGGGCAAGCTGGGCTACTGGATCCATGGTAGCTGGGGAGAATCTTTAGTATGGCCGGTGAAAATGTCACGCTGTCTAGCAGATATATAAATAAATAATGTCAGTAATCTATCAAGTGGGACAACATTCTATATAACATATAAATAGGTAACATTAACATGTGTATATAGCATAGTATTACCTGACATAATTTCCTGTGGGTCAATACTGAATCCTTTTCACGCTGTCTCAGGCTAGAGGTGGACCGGGGTCTATGCTGACCCTAAACTGGGGTCCTGACTAGTCCCTCTACCTGGAGGTACTGTTAATGGTACAGAGGTCCAGGCCACCAGCGTAAACCCTGTCTCCTATAAATCCCTGACCACTGTAATCTAGTCCTTAGAAGGACCCTGATTACCACCATAGGGAATGGACAGGTAAAGGTTAACAAACAGTATAGACAAACGAGACAGACAGGGGATAAAGTAAATACTGTCTTTCATACAACATATAAACACAGAGGGAACACCAAAGGTCTAGGAGATAAACTATAAGCAAGGAGAGGAGAAACAACAAAGGAGCTCTTAGCTTAAGTCTTCTCAGAACCGATCCTATCTGCAGTCTGTATGAATGCTTTCACCGGCATCTAACACACAGACTGGCAGGAATATAAAGGAAGCTAATTAGCACATAATCAAAAGCAGCCGGGCGAGGCTGGACCTAGTCTTAGCAAAGAGCTAGGTAAAATTAACTCCCTCACTACCAAACACAAAGTAACAGCAACTCAGCTGCGAGAAGTCAGAATGTGCAATCGCGACAATCCTCGTGGCGATGCATCCATGACAATTACCTCATGTCACTGTGTATTACGTTCAGTAAACGTGACAGAAGTACATCAGACACTGTAACTGACAAAACATGTTTAGTTCATCATGGGCAGTTGGTGAGTCACATGACCACATGGGCAGAGTTAGCCTTGCGTCGCTGATTAGCCGCGGCCGGACCAATGAGCGACGCGGGATTTCCTGGACAGACAGACAGACGGGATAAGACAATTATATAGTAGATTGAAAAATATTTAGACTTGAGAGTCCTCAGTGGTTGATACCTTTTAATGGCTAACTGAAAAGATGGTAACAAATTGCAAGCTTTCGAGACTACTTAGGTCTCTTCATCAGGCTAAACTAATACAAAATCTGAAGAATTACATATTTATGCACAACACAGCACAAAAAAAAATGCAATAGGTAAGACAAGTGACGTAAAGCAGAACTGTCATTATGGGAGATAGAGATGAACATAAATATTGGAACAGTTCATAGATAAGGAGTGTGAAAGTTTTATTGCCCTCTGATTGGGGTCTGGTAATGTTTTGTGATGTTCTCACAGGGTCCTTGGAGTAAATTCCTTAATTGATGTAAAACGTCATAAATCCATGTGACAGGTTCATTCCAGCATTAAGAGTGTCAAAGGTCACCATCAATTTGTATTCGCAAACTCTTCTGTGTCTCTGAGATGTGAAACTACCTTTCAGTATAAATAATTTCATATCCAACATGCTATGACCAGGGGAGCAAAAATGTTTTGCCACAGGTAGATCCATTCTTTTTTCTCTTATTGTGTGGCGATGAGAATTCATCCTTGTTCTCAGTTTTTGCCCGATCTCTCCCACATACAGACCCCCAGTTGGACATTTAGTACATATAATTAAGTACACCACATTAGATGTGATGCAGCTGAAAGTACCTGGTATTTTGTAGTCCCGATGGGAGTTGGGGATCTTTATCTTGTCCGTGGTCATTATAAATGGACAGGTTTTGCATTTCTTCTTGTTGCAAGGAAAGGTTCCTGCAGCTGTTGGGGAGGACAGGGAACTTCTGACAATGATGCTTCTTAGATTTGGGGGCTGCCTAAAACACAGTAGTGGGGGGTCTGGAAATATGGATTGTAATCGGGCTTCTTTTTGTAGTAAAGGTTGTAGTTTCCGTGCAGCTCCCCTTAGCACCTCCAGATTTGGATTGTAGGTGACCACTAGAGGCACCCGGTTATTTTCTTCTTTAGTTTTGTAATGTAGCAGGTGATTCCTTGATATTCTGGTGGCTCTTGTAATTTGGTTTTCAATTGTTCTTGGATGGTAGCCCTGATTTAAAAAGGTCTTTCTAAGGCGACCAAGTTGTTCATCTCTATCCATGGGGTTGAAACATATACGGTTGTATCTGATGGCTTGGCTGTAGACAATAGAGTTTTTTATGTGTTTCGGATGGAAACTGTCCCATTTAAGGTATGTTGGACGGTCGATTGGCTTCTGATACAGGGATGTCTCTATTTCATTGTCCTTTAGTTTAATGATGGTGTCCAAAAAGTTAATTTCAGTGCTGGAGTAGTTGAGTGTTAAATTGATGGTGGGATGAAATTGATTGAACTGTTCATGGAACATCTTTAGCTGTTGCTCAGACTCCGTCCAGATGATTAAAATGTCATCAATGTAGCGGTAGTAGGCCAGAGGCCTGATGGGACATGAGGACAGAAAGTCGCTTTCAAGCTTGGCCATGAAAAGATTTGCATACTGTGGAGCCATTTTACTTCCCATAGCTGTGCCAGTCTCCTGTAAATAGATCTTGTTGTCAAATTCAAAGTAATTGTGGGTGAGGATGAATTTTGTGAGTTTCACCACAGAATCAGCATCATTCTCGGTATTTTCCATGAAGACTTTGCAGGCATTTAATCCATCCTGGTGTGGGATATTAGAGTACAAAGATTCCACATCCATGGTGGCCAGGATGGTCCCTTCTGGTAGAGGACCTATTGCTGCTAGTTTATTCAGTAGGTCAGTTGTGTCCTGAATGTAGCTGGGTGTATCCTTTACCAGGGGTTTAAGAATGCCCTCTACCCATCCAGATACTTGCTCAGTAAAGGTGTCCACACATGAAATAATCGGCCTCCCTGGATTTTCAGCTTTGTGGATTTTGGGAAGCATGTAGAATATCCCTGTTCTTGGACTCTCTGGTATCAGGTCATCGGCTCTTAAGGATTTGTCAGGCAGACAAGATACCAACTTGCTTAGTTCCTTGTAATAGTCCTGTGTAGGGTCCGACTCGAGTTTTCTGTAGTAGCGTGTGTCCTTAAGTTGTCTGTTTGCTTCCTTCATATAGTCTGATGTGTTCATCATGACTATTGCACCTCCCTTGTCAGCAGGTTTAATGATGATTTATTTGTTGGTTTTCAGAGACTGTATAGCCTCTCTCTCCTGGGCACTGATGTTGGATGCTTGTCTCCTGTTGGTGTCTATGATGGTGGATTTTATCAAATATCTGAATGAGTCTATATATTTATCCAAATGAGGGTTGCGTCCAGGAGGAGGTGTCCAGTCTGATCTCTTCTTGGTTGTTGGGATCCCTTTTCCTTCAGTCCGAGTGTTTAAACTAAAGGACAATGAAATAGAGACATCCCTGTATCAGAAGCCAATCGACCGTCCAACATACCTTAAATGGGACAGTTTCCATCCGAAACACATAAAAAACTCTATTGTCTACAGCCAAGCCATCAGATACAACCGTATATGTTCCAACCCCATGGATAGAGATGAACAACTTGGTCGCCTTAGAAAGACCTTTTTAAATAAGGGCTACGATCCAAGAACAATTGAAAACCAAATTACAAGAGCCACCAGAATATCAAGGAATCACCTGCTACACTACAAAACTAAAGAAGAAAATAACCGGGTGCCTCTAGTGGTCACCTACAATCCAAATCTGGAGGTGCTAAGGGGAGCTGCACGGAAACTGCAACCTTTACTACAAAAAGAAGCCCGATTACAATCCATATTTCCAGACCCCCCACTACTGTGTTTTAGGCAGCCCCCAAATCTAAGAAGCATCATTGTCAGAAGTTCCCTGTCCTCCCCAACAGCTGCAGGAACCTTTCCTTGCAACCAGAAGAAATGCAAAACCTGTCCATTTATAATGACCACGGACAAGATAAAGATCCCCAACTCCCATCGGGACTACAAGATACCAGGTACTTTCAGCTGCATCACATCTAATGTGGTGTACTTAATTATATGTACTAAATGTCCAACTGGGGTTTGTATGTGGGAGAGACCGGGCAAAAACTGAGAACAAGGATGAATTCTCATCGCCACACAATAAGAGAAAAAAGAATGAATCTACCTGTGGCAAAACATTTTTGCTCCCCTGGTCATAGCATGTGGGATATGAAATTACTTATACTGAAAGGTAGTTTCACATCTCAGAGACACAGAAGAGTTTGCGAATACAAATTGATGGTGACCTTTGACACTCTTAATGCTGGAATGAACCTGTCACACGGATTTATGACGTTTTACATCAATTAAGTAATTTACTCCAAGGACCCTGTGAGAACATCACAAAACATTACCAGACCCCAATCAGAGGGCAATAAAACTTTCACACTCCTTATCTATGAACTGTTCCAATATTTATGTTCATCTCTATCTCCCATAATGACAGTTCTGCTTTACGTCACTTGTCTTACCTATTGCATTTTTTTTTGTGCTGTGTTGTGCATAAATATGTGATTCTTCAGATTTTGTATTAGTTTAGCCTGATGAAGAGACCTAAGTAGTCTCGAAAGCTTGCAATTTGTTACCATCTTTTCAGTTAGCCATTAAAAGGTATCAACCACTGAGGACTCTCAAGTCTAAATATTTTTCTATCTACTGGCTAACACGGTACAAAGATATACATCTTTACTATAGTAGATTGAAGGCATAGTGAACCAGAATGGCTACCATAGCATCTTGCAGCAGCATGCTATTCCATCCGGTTTGCGTTTAGTTGGACCATCATTTATTTTTCAACAGGACAATGACCCCAAACACACCTCCAGACTGTGTAAGGGCTATTTGACCAAGAAGGAGAGTGTTGGGGTGCTACACCAAATGACCTGGCCTCCACAATCACCAGACCTGAACTCAATCGAGATGGTTTGGGGTGAGCTGGACCGCTCACCGCTTCAATTTTGAATAAATCCCCAACAGTGTCACCAGCAAAGCACCCCCACACCATCACCTCCTCCATGCTTCACGGTGGGAACCAGGCATGTAGATTCCATCCGTTCACCTATTCTGCGTGCAAAGCAGTAATCAAAGCAAAAGGTGGCTACTTTGAAGAACCTAGAATATAAGACATATTTTCAGTTGTTTCACACTTTTTTGTAAAGTGTAATGTATAATTCCACATGTGTTAATTCATAGTTTTGATGCCTTCAGTGTGATTCTACAATTTTTGATAGTCATGAAAATACAGAAAAATCTTTGAATGAGAAGGTGTGTCCAAACTTTTGGTCTGTACTGTATTTCCTATCAGCCAATGAACACCACTCCCTTCTTTAGTATATCACTCCTCTCAGCCCTCTACACAGAAACCCCCTCCTGTAGTATGTTCTCTCAGCCCATCTATAAACAACTCTATCCCTCTGTACATCGCTCCTCCCAGCCCCTTCTGCAGTATATCTCTATTAACCCCTGTACACAGATCCCACTCCTGCAGCATATCACTCCTCTCATCTATACAGAGCCCTGTTCTGATGTGCATGACTCCTTTTAGCCCCCGTCTGCAGTATATAGCTCTTCTCAGCCATCTACACAGAAACTCCTCTTGTAGTATATACTCTCAGGCCCTCTATACATAGCCCTATCCGAAAGTACATCTTCTCTTAGCTTCCAGCACACTGCTGGTTCTTGGTGTGAGCTCTGTAATAAATACACTGTAATGAAGGAGGTTCCGTCCATTTACATGGCATCATCCCTCACAGTAGAAGCTCATTTCTAAACACAGCATATATATACTAGCATGAAGCCAACTGTGAGAGACAGTACTGCACACCATCGACTAGGGCCCCTGGAACTCCAGAATAGTTCCAATGACAGCTGGAGGGTAAATTGAGCCCGGAAAGGCAATCTTGAGGAAAAGATGTGTGAAAAACAGGGTAGATTTAAAAATGGTTTATATTGGCACAAATTAATATATATATATATATATATATATACTGTATAGAGAGAGAGAGAGAGAGTATATACCTTATAAGACCATATTGTAATTTTGTGTACCCATGTATACAAAGTTACAAAATATGAAGTATTGTCTTTATAGAGAAAGCATAGGCAATACTAATTGCCTAAAACTTGCAATATGGAAAGCTAAGCACTTCCTTATTTTATTGATTATTACATAAGAATAAAAAACAAACATACAGTATATGTAGGATACATATAGGAACTATTCTTCAGAGGGACGTGGAGCTATATTGTGCTCCACACAAATACAATTATGCAATAGAAGGCAGAGTCTGTTCTGTGAGGCAGATTGTCAGTCCGCACAAGATTATATTTGAGATTATGATCTAGGAAACATCCTGGTGACATGCCACTGGCTATTATAGCAAGTAGATATTGAATAATGGCCTCCTTCATATTTTTTTACTAGTGTATATTGTTAATGGTATTATACAGCATTGATAACTATGCAACTGTTTGATAGTGAAAATTTAGATAAAATATATCACATAACATAGGACAGTTTTTGAACACCATACTGTATTTTTGGTGCTAGTAGTTTCTGGTGTTTATTTGGACTTTGTATGGCACTACAAGATGTGCAACAGAAGATATCTAGTTATTTATTAAGATTGATCATCTTATACTTCGGAGCTAATTTGAGTATTTGGGTCAAGACTTAAAGGGTAGACAAAGAATTCTTGCAAACTATGAATTTGGGGTGAATTTTTTTACAGGGTGGACCTTTGGACAAAAGCCACAAAATTAGTGGATGGTGTTACACTTGTACATGCATCAATCTGTCAATTACCAGAAAATCTGAATCAAGTAGGATATCAACACATAGAGTGTCGTATACTGCAATGCACGGACAAAAAGAATAGCTCAGAACGATTTTACAATCTTTTCTATTTTTTTCACAAAATGTATGACTAGGTATTTTATAATACACTCTACTAGTGGAGCCCATGTGCATTAGATAAAATGCAGAAAAAAATTACCAATTTTTACCATAGTGAATGATCGTCTGATTTGGTGAAACGAGCGATTGTTCATTTCGACTGACAACCAGGCAACAAATGATTGTAATCATTGAAAACACTTGTTGCATGTTGGATTTTTTCCGCATCTTCATTCTTCAGCCCCAAAACTCCAATATTGGCTGATGAAGTTCCTCCCACCAATGTATGATCATTCATTGCCTCAATCTCATCTACTGGGTTTAAGGGCTTGAAAAGGGGAATTTATCAAGACTACTGGAGTAAGATGTGCTAGATTTATTAAAAAAAACATGACTCTTAATAAATTCGGAGCATGTTTTGGGCTGTTTGTGCACTAGAAAACTGGATCTCCACCAGCCACAAACTGGCTGTCAGGACATAGCTGTCGGGTGACTCGGGATCAGTGACTCCTTCCCATTCCCTAACATTAAGGGGCTCCCTATCTCGCCCTACTCCCTGGGATACTTATGATGGTGAAGATGCTGGGACCTCTACTCATGCCTTATCTCCTTGAGTTAGCCGTCCGTCTGTTCTCTTCCCCCACCCAGGGAAGAGGGGCACTACTGTGCACAGTAGTACACCAACCCGACAAACTAGGCAACACAAACATGGGTTAACAGAAAACTCCAAGCATACAAAATAATCACTCACATATAACAGAGGAATGCACCGAGGTGTGAAGGTAGGGAAATAAACCAAAATAGTGAAGGATAGGGAATTACCACGCATACAAACCAAGCAACAGTCACAGATAACTCCTCCAACTCTCCTTCTTATATGAACTCCTCTCCCTCTGTTAGCCATGCAGCAAATGCTTGCTCTGACAAGGATTTGTAACAGATCCTAGGTTATAAAGGGGAAAGAAGTGGCTAACCGAGCTCAGCTGTGAGCACAGGGACTTCCAACATGGCCAATTAACCCCTGTTCTGCCAAAAGAAATAAACACTTTTAAAATGAAGGAAAAGTTCTTCTTAGCACCAGAGTAGAAGCAATCAGATGCTGCCGTCTTCTGGCTCCACACTGTCACGGTAACCCCGTGACCGTACCCCCTCTTCTATGAGGGACTTCTGGAACCTCAGGAACAGGCCTATCGGGGTGTGCTACGTTAGGAGCCCAGACCAGTCTGGCCGCATGAACATCAGATGCTGGTACCCACATCCTCACCTCAGGACCGTACCTCCTCCAATGTACCAGATACTGAAGTGACCGACGAACAACACAAGAATCCAAGATCTTTGCAATCTGAAACTCTGACAATGACAGAAAACAGTGGTAGAGGTGATGGTA
Source organism: Oophaga sylvatica (assembly GCA_033576555.1). Classification (NCBI taxonomy): domain Eukaryota; kingdom Metazoa; phylum Chordata; class Amphibia; order Anura; family Dendrobatidae; genus Oophaga; species Oophaga sylvatica. Next base: position 319,375,061 of record JARQOD010000004.1, read on the forward strand.
CTAAAGATGCAACATATTTTTTGAGGAGAGATTGATAGAATACATTATGGATCCTAAAGGTAGGCCGTAAAGCAAGGCAAAATGCTATGGACTGATGATGACTACGATCTTATAAGGACCGATAAAACTGGGACCCAGTCTTCAAGACGGAACCTTCAGCTTAATGTTCCTAGAGAACAGCCACACTAAGTCACCAACACACAGGTCCGGACCCACCAAACGTCTCCGATTAGCCACACTCATATATTAGGATCCCATCTTCCTCAAATTATTCGTAACCCCCTGCCATATGATAGTAATAGAAGATGAAAACCGTTCTTCTTCCGGTAATCCAGAAGGGCGATTACTAACAAATGAACTAAACTCAGGATGGAACCCATATGCCCCGAAAAACGGGAACTTACCAGTTGATTGCTGACAACGATTATTTACTGCGAATTCGCCTAACGGAATATAGGTAACCCAGTCCTCCTGATTTTCAGATACAAAACACACGAGTTATGTCTCTAGATTCTGGTTAACCTGTTGAGTCTGCCCATTAGACTGCGGGTGAAAGGCTGAAGAAAATGACAAGTGGATCCCCAGACGGGTGCAAAATGCCCTCCAAAACTTGAAGACAAACTGCACCCCCCAATCAGAAACAATATCGCCCGGGATCTCATGCAATCTGATTATTTCCCTGATGAACACTTACGCCAAAGATTTAGTGTTCGGTAAATCTGTCAAAGCGATAAAATGAGACATTTTAGTGAATCTATCTACCACCACCAGTATTACAGTATTCCCTTCCAATACAGGAAGATCTGTGATGAAATCGACCGACAAGTGAGTCCAAGGTCTACTGGGAATCTCCAACGGTTGGAGAGCCCCTGACGGGTGAGTATGAGAGGTCTTAGAACTCACACAGACACTGCAGGTGGCTACATAATCCCGGACATCCTGATGAGCACCTGGCCACCAAAAATGCAAAGTAAGCAGATCAGCGGTGGCATTATTATAAGGGTGTCCAGCCAGCACTGAATCGTGATGTTTGCTAAGGACTCTAATGCAGATTAACAGGAACAAACAGTTTACCAAATGGATAAGGCAGCACTGGGGGTCCCCCTGAGCATCAAAAACTTCTCTTTCCAGATTGGAGCATATAGACTCCAAAACCACCCCTTTTTGAAGAATAGGT
>JARQOD010000004.1:319376337-319462039 GCA_033576555.1 Oophaga sylvatica
GTCATCTGATTTAGAGCCGTCTGCTTCCTCCGCAGGGGAGCGCCGCCAGGACTGGGGGGCGACAGGAGAGCTGCCGCAAACCGGACACTGTAAGCTGCAGTGGAGTGGTGGAGACATGGAGCAGCTGGTGGAGGAGAATTACAACCGGCGTCAGGAGGAAGAGTGGAGACGTTGGGAGCGGGAAGCAGAGCGACAAAGGGAGCAGCGAGAAACCTAAAACTTCGCCAACGTCACCTGGAGAAGGACCGGGCAGATAAGGACCGGATGAGAAAGGATAAAGGAACCCTGTGTGAGCCGCGGCGTAAGGGTGCAGTACGGAGCTTTAAATTGAAAGGTGGTTGGGGCTTCATCAAGGAGCCTGGACTTTATTTAGAAGTCTTTGTGAACCGGCGGGACGTGGAGGCTCACCTCCCAGAAGGACACCCGGGGAGGGACCTGTTGCCAGGAGACTTGGTGACTTACACACCGACACTGGGGTTACAATGGATGGTACGCCCTAAATGTTACCAGGTGCGACCCCCTACTCCCCAGTGTGTCAGGAACCGGTGAGACCCTCGGAGCCTTCAGCCTCCCACATCCAGGCCTCTGCAAAAGTGCCCACCCCACGCCGTAAATCTCCCAAGCCTCCCTCAGTGGTCTCCTCAGCAGCCCCAGCTATGGACATGATAAGTATAGCTGGCCCGTACCCGGCGCCTGTTAGGCCCCCTGGGGTTCGTTCAGTCCGGACATAGGGCTCCAGACCCGGAGGGAGATGAAAGAGGTGGCCACACAGACCCAGATAGCGGGTCACGACTTGACTGTACAGGCCACACGACGTCATCAGGTCCTGGTGGTCCTTGGTGCCTCGGATGTTTGGCAAGCATCAGAAGAGTACCAGGTGGTACCTGGAACACCCCTGCCAAAGAAGTATAAATAACCCAGACAGGGTCCCTGTATGTAAAAAGTTAAATTGTTGATAAATAGTTAAATTGTTTATGTACCCGGACGGGTGAATGTTTATAAAAAAGTTTTTTAATTTAATAAAAAAAAAAAAAAACACAGTTTTCATTACTTTTATTACAGTCTCATCCTGCGACGCCATCGATCTCCTGTAAAAAAATGAAAAAAAAAAAAAAGTATACCACCTGACCGACGCAGTCCATAGTAACGAGTGTCCCACGACGATCCAGCTCTGCTACATCAGAATCCCGGCGCAGCACAGCTGATTACCTGCTTCCCCGGCGGTGACGTCATCGGACTGGTTTACGGCCGGGATTACCCTGCAGTCACTGCAGTTATCGCGAAAAAACTGCATGTGACCGCCAGGGAGAAGATAATGGCGGCCATCAAGCAGTCCAGGACGTGACCGTTGGAGATCTTCTGCCAGGTAAGTGCCGCTGACTCCTGACAGACCCGACCGACGGACACTCACAGTGACAGTGACAAATCCGATTCCGGTATTCGATAAGACGAAAATATCGAAACGAATTATCGAAAGCCCGATAGAGCTAATATCGGCCGATAGCCGATATTTGCATTATCGTATCGCTCAACACTAGTGAATATGTTAAATCTGCATCGGTCGATTCCCACCGTGGATTTTCTCAGAGTATAGATGAGATGTCACAAAATCCTCTCCACTACACCGGTGCTATAACACATTGGCCTAGTGCTTAATAAGCACCAGGGAACATTTATCATTGAGTTTGAACCAAAATGTGGGCGCCAACCCCTGCTGTATTATTAAGACGTGTATTACCTTATGTTATGCCCTGATATCAGCGTGTTATATTGCACAGTTGGTGGTCTTTTATTTATTTCTACACTGTGTTCCAAATTATTATGCAAATAATATTTTCTCAGATTTTCCCAAATTACCTATATGAATTGCAGTCATTGTAATTTTCCAGTCAAATAACTATTAGAGTACAATTGAAAGGTTTTTGTACAAACTGCCTATGATAACAGTATATTTTTTAAAAAATAAAACACTCAAACTGCACTCAAAATGCATGCTCCAAAATATTATGCACAGCAGAGTTTTCTACCTTTTCATTTAAAAAAAAACAAAAAAATGGTCATTTTTGAAATTATAAGCATTAGCAGGTTATTACAAACTGAAATCAAACAGTTTTCAACTCAAAACTCTATTCTTGGTGATGTTACATTTGCACATAGGACCCTTTGTTCGAAAGGAGCTTCTGAACTCTCTCGTCCATTGAATTTGTCAGGTTTTGGATGGTTTCTGCTTCAATTGTTTTGCATGAGGACATAATACCCTCCCAGAGCTGTTGCTTAGATGTGAACTGCCTCCCGCCGTCATAGACACTCCTTTTGATGATGCTCCAGAGGTTCTCAATGGGGTTGAGGTCAGGGGAGCATGAGGGCCACACCATAAGTTTGTCCCCTTTTATGCCCATAGCAGCCAGAGATGCAGATGTGTTATGTGCAGCATGAGATGGTGCATTGTCATGCATGAAAATGATCTTGCTGCGGAATGCACGGTTCTTCTTCTTGAACCATGGCAGGAAGTGCTGTTTGAGAAACTCAACATACACTATGGAGTTCATCTTTACCCCTTCAGGGATCCTAAAGGGGCCGACAATCTCTCTCCCCATGATTCCAGCCCAAAACATTACTCCACCTCCTCCTTGTTGGCGCCGTAGCTGTGTTTGCATGGGGTGTCCATCAACCAGCCATCCTCCACTCCATCCATCTGGACCATCGAGCGTTGCACGGCAATCATCGGTGAACAAAACAGTTTTGAAGTCAGTCTTCATGTATTGTTTGGCCCACTCGAGCCGTTTCTGCTTGTGTGCAGTTGATAGAGGAGGTCGACAGGATGGCTTACACACAGCTGCAAACCTCTGAAGAACCCTGCATCTTGTTCGGGGGACATTGGAGGCACCAGCAGCTTCAAAAACTTGTCTGCTGGTATGACAAGGCTTTTTTGCCGCTACTCTTTTAACCTGACGTAATTGACTGTAGGAAAGAGTCCTCAATTGTCCCTTATCAGCACGCACACGTGTGTACTGTGAATCAGCTACATACTTCTTGATTGTGCGATGATCACGATGAAGTGTCTTGGCAATGTTGATTGTAGTCATGCCTTGACCTAAACACTCCACAATTTGTTGCTTCTCAGCATCCGACACATCCTTTTTCTTTCCCATTTTGGCAGAAAATGTAGGCTGCTTAATAATGTGGGACAGCCTTCTTAAATAGTCTTGCCTTTCATTGGACACACCTGCCAAACTAATTAGCACAGGTGTCTGCAATTGCTTACAGTGATATAAAGAGCCCTGACACACATCACCATCAATGAGTTTAACTGACAAATAAAAAAATTCTTACCTTATCACTCCTAAACAATTTTTGCATAATAATTTGGAACACAGTGTATGTAGCTACCTAGTGGGCCCCAAGAATGATTTTCTCTGGTGGGCCCAAGGTGCTCCAGTCCAACGCTGGATAGGAAAATTTAGATTTATGCTCTACCCATGTCACTGTGCTGGCCATCTTGGAAGCAGAAGAAAAGGAATGCTAATTTGAGTCGAGGAGGCAGCTGTAGGCAAATGAAGGGCACCAAGTAGGGTGACTGTACATGAGAAATGTATAGTAACTTTTCATCTTAGGATGGAGGTTCACTTTAATTTTACAATAACAGTTAATGGAAGTTGCATTAGAAAAATATGCACAATTTGAATTTAAGAATTGTGAGGGAATAAAACCAACCGAAAATGTGGTATCTGAGATCAGAGTTCTGCTTTTTTCTTTTTTTTTTTTTGAAACTGTAATTCCTCTATGATATTTGCTGTGAAATATGAAAAAAATAAAAATATGAAATAGCAAACCTTTGCAGGAGAAGTGATCTGTGTAGCGCCGCAGCAAGGACGTGGTATCCACCGCTAGTCTCGTGCTGTGGCCGCCATGTTACTTCCTGTTTTACCAGCAAGGCAGTGGAACATGTGATTACTATCAGCCAATCAAACGCGGTGGGTGGATATTGACGTAAGAGGAAGGACATGGCTGTGTGTTCCAGTAGTGATGTCCTGTGCGTTCCATAGCAGAGCTGGCTGAATTCAGTGACATAAAAATAAAAATAAAGGCCGTGTGTAGATGTGAACACTATAGAAAAGATTGATTGCATGCTGACGAGGAACTCCTTTCAGAGTGTATATGTGCTCTCTTAATTTAATAAAGCCGGCTCTAAGATGGATAGAAAAACAGAAAATTAGTATATAATAAGCCGAATGTTTTCATATACCACTCTTACGACAATCTATATATAATTATGCAGGATCATCTGCAGCACTGTACATTTATAGATAACATGATATATAGGCGGAACAATGGGAAAATACTGGCGTAGTATACATTAGGAGCAGATGATGACATATAAAATCACATTATGATAGTAACAGAATTGTATAGGCAAATGGACACATACAGTAGACATGACAATAAGTGTAATAGGAACTAGTGAAAATATGATATTGGTACCTGGAGTAAAAACAATCATAGCAATATTCTCGTATAATATTGTATGGAACATAATTATGATAAGCCTCCATATGGGGTTATAAAAAGGATAGCAAGCAACTCATAATCCTTATTAAGACCTTTTGGGACAATGTGTCGAGGGTGTGTATCCAAAAGGCTTCTCGCCGTTTTAATAGCTTCACTCGGTCACCCCCTCCTAGGATGGGGCACAGTTTTGAGAACCTGAAATTTTAATTGTGATATGCCATGACCATGGGTGATAAAATGGTGTGGGATTGGGAGAAGTAGATTTTTGCATCGTATCGTTGACTTGTGTTTTGATACTCGGTCTTTGACTGATTGAGTTGTCTCACCCACATAAAGTAATCCGCAGGGGCATTTAATCACATAAACTGCAAAAGAAGTGTCACAAGTGAAGTAGCCCTTGATGGTATATGGTCTGCCAGTGTAAGGGTGATATATGGTATTGCCCTTCTGTACATTGTTACACTGGGTGCAGTTTAGACAAAGGAAAGTACCATATTTTGGACTGTGCAGTAAACGTTGTGTGGTCCGCGGTTTAGTAGGCCCTATATCTGCTCTAACCAGAGAATCTCGGACGTTAGGGGCTCGGCGGAAACAGGCTAGAAAGGGATTATTAAACTCCGGTATATCAGGGTGAGCCCTGGAGAGAAGAGGCCAGTGTCGGCGAATGGTTTTGTGTATTAAGTAGGCAAATGGATGGAAGGAATGTACAAATGCCACTCTATTCCTTGGTTGTGGGGAGGACTTTCTTGTGTCAGATAGAGATATGTCGAGGACCTTCTGCGGGTACCCCCTGTCCCTGAACTTAGAGTTCATTTCTCCTAATCTGGTATTACAGGTTTCTTGGTTCGACACGATGCGTTTGACCCGTTGGAATTGGGATTTTGGGATGGACCGCTTCATGGGCGTGGGATGAAAGCTGTCGAAATGTAATAGACCATTACGGTCTGTAGGTTTTGTATCAAGATCCGTAGATAGTCTCCCACATTCGTCCTTAATGACCATAGTGTCCAAGAAATTAATTCTATTTAGGTCATGTGTAATCGTAAATTGTAGACCAGGCCATGAATGGTTTAATAAAAGTGATGGAAATCAGCAAAGGACTCGAACGTGCCACCCCAGATGCAAAATATATCATCTATATAACGTTAATAAATAAATACCTACATGAACCCCAAAAAAAGGCCACAAAGCAAAAGCAATAATAATACCAAAAAAAGACTTTGAAAAGACCAAATACTATAAAAGTATAAATGTTTATTGAACAAAAATATAAAATATGTATAAAAAGGCAGCAATATTGGGACCAGAGGAGGAAATTGGAAAAGACTCTTGGCCCAAAAGAAGCACAGTGGATCTATAGGCTAGATACCATTACACCATTGGGTCTTAACGAACATAATAGCTATGTTCCTTTTTTACCTATTTGATCCTTCTGTGGTGTTCCATCCTTTATATTTATCTTCAGCTTTATATTTTATTTTTTATTTTATTTTGTTCCACTATTGCTCTGTACCATATTGTGCGATATATTGAGATTAACCTTGGTTTCCTTTGAGCGTTTTCTGTATTGTATTCATTGGTCCTGTTTATATCTTTTAATTGTTTTTATTTTTCCTTCCTTTTTTTAGGGCTTCTCCTCTTTTCCTGATTTTTTGATCCTGGTTATTCTTTGTTATGTCTGGTTGTGTTCATTTATATGGTTATTTAATTTTTTTGGTAATGGTCACACAATTTGGAGTCACCAATATGTGATTTTGTACTTTGATATGTTTCTCTATTTATTTTTTTATTATTATTTTTTATTATATTTTCTTTATTCGTAGCATTACTATTCTTGTATTATTTTCTCATTATTATTTACTTATTTTCTTCCTTTTTCTTTTTCCTTTGTTACTAATTTGTTTTTAGTTTTTCAGGAGATATGCACTTATTTCGCTATGCAATTAATTTTCGTTGCTTCATTAGTTTTTGACGAGTCTACCACATGCTCTATCTGGCAATATTAGGTTCAAACAATGATAGTGTGATTTTACAAGTATGTTCTTACTATTCTCCGGAGGCTACGCTTTGTCATCAGTGATCTTTATTTGTATACTTACCTCCTCATAATGGAGCAGCTCGTATGCGATGTCAGTCTTTCGTATTGTTTGATTACCATGGTTGCAGAAAATCAAAGCCGGAGCTACCTCGGATGTGAAGTGACGTATTTTCCACTGCTCGGAGTAATCCGGATATCATCGTGACATCACCGTATTACCATGGTTACTGGTACACAACTAAGAACCTCCGGAGTTACGTCAGATCGGAAGTGACGTATTTCTCATCAACCTTCCGCCGGGTGAATGGACTGGCTTGATACGCCCTTTGGGGCGGGATTTTCGATTTGTTTACATTCACTATGAACCTTTATAGCTATAGATCGGGAATGTTTTTTGTGGCGATTCAGGTGCATATACTGAAATGACTGTATTATTGTTGTTTTCTCACTTTGCGATTGTTGTTCTTTTTTGTATGCTGTGTTATATATTATTTCAGGTAATGTAGGAGGGGTATTATGTTGGTCAATTGATTTGATTGGCCCCCCACACTTTATATAGCCCTATCTGGCCAGGACTTAACCACCCCGGACGAAGCATTTCTTGCGAAACGCGCGTCGGGTGTGGTGGGTCTCTCGGGCTCCTGTGCTGGTAAATATGTACTGAATTGTTAGTTGTTGCATTTGCAAACTTACTTTTGGCTTTATATAGGTATGTGCACTATAGGTGGTAGTATATCCCACATGGGATTGATTAGTGATTTCACTACCATCACAGTCCATACTTTGGTTATATGTTTTTTCAGTTTTTTTACATTTAATCCATTTCAGCATTAGGTGTGCCTGGTTTTCCCACTTCTCCGTGTTTTGTGGCTTGCTGCCTTTTTATACATATTTTATATTTTTGTTATATTGGGACCAGAGGAGGAAATTGGAAAAGACTCTTGGCCCAAAAAGAAGCACAGTGGATCTATAGGCTAGATACCATTACACCATTGGGTCTTAACGAACATAATAGCTATGTTCCTTTTTTACCTATTTGATCCTTCTGTGGTGTTCCATCCTTTATATTTATCTTCAGCTTTATATTTTATTTTTTATTTTATTTTGTTCCACTATTGCTCTGTACCATATTGTGCGATATATTGAGATTAACCTTGGTTTCCTTTGAGCGTTTTCTGTATTGTATTCATTGGTCCTGTTTATATCTTTTAATTGTTTTTATTTTTCCTTCCTTTTTTTAGGGCTTCTCCTCTTTTCCTGATTTTTTGATCCTGGTTATTCTTTGTTATGTCTGGTTGTGTTCATTTATATGGTTATTTAATTTTTTTGGTAATGGTCACACAATTTGGAGTCACCAATATGTGATTTTGTACTTTGATATGTTTCTCTATTTATTTTTTTATTATTATTTTTTATTATATTTTCTTTATTCGTAGCATTACTATTCTTGTATTATTTTCTCATTATTATTTACTTATTTTCTTCCTTTTTTTCTTTTTCCTTTGTTACTAATTTGTTTTTAGTTTTTCAGGAGATATGCACTTATTTCGCTATGCAATTAATTTTCGTTGCTTCATTAGTTTTTGACGAGTCTACCACATGCTCTATCTGGCAATATTAGGTTCAAACAATGATAGTGTGATTTTACAAGTATGTTCTTACTATTCTCCGGAGGCTACGCTTTGTCATCAGTGATCTTTATTTGTATACTTACCTCCTCATAATGGAGCAGCTCGTATGCGATGTCAGTCTTTCGTATTGTTTGATTACCATGGTTGCAGAAAATCAAAGCCGGAGCTACCTCGGATGTGAAGTGACGTATTTTCCACTGCTCGGAGTAATCCGGATATCATCGTGACATCACCGTATTACCATGGTTACTGGTACACAACTAAGAACCTCCGGAGTTACGTCAGATCGGAAGTGACGTATTTCTCATCAACCTTCCGCCGGGTGAATGGACTGGCTTGATACGCCCTTTGGGGCGGGATTTTCGATTTGTTTACATTCACTATGAACCTTTATAGCTATAGATCGGGAATGTTTTTTGTGGCGATTCAGGTGCATATACTGAAATGACTGTATTATTGTTGTTTTCTCACTTTGCGATTGTTGTTCTTTTTTGTATGCTGTGTTATATATTATTTCAGGTAATGTAGGAGGGGTATTATGTTGGTCAATTGATTTGATTGGCCCCCCACACTTTATATAGCCCTATCTGGCCAGGACTTAACCACCCCGGACGAAGCATTTCTTGCGAAACGCGCGTCGGGTGTGGGTGGGTCTCTCGGGCTCCTGTGCTGGTAAATATGTACTGAATTGTTAGTTGTTGCACTTGCAAACTTACTTTTGGCTTTATATAGGTATGTGCACTATAGGTGGTAGTATATCCCACATGGGATTGATTAGTGATTTCACTACCATCACAGTCCATACTTTGGTTATATGTTTTTTCAGTTTTTTTACATTTAATCCATTTCAGCATTAGGTGTGCCTGGTTTTCCCACTTCTCCGTGTTTTGTGGCTTGCTGCCTTTTTATACATATTTTATATTTTTGTTCAATAAACATTTATACTTTTATAGTATTTGGTCTTTTCAAAGTCTTTTTTTGGTATTATTATTGCTTTTGCTTTGTGGCCTTTTTTTGGGGTTCATGTAGGTATTTATTTGTATTTCTTTCAGATTCAATTCTGACCCTTAATCCACTATGGATTTTAGAAGCCGAGACGCTTCTTGGACAGCACACGCTCAGACTGTTTTTAATAGTGGCTCTCCACAAACACATGAATCGGTACAGAAAACGGCTCTTAAAAGGACTTTTAAGAATTTACTTAACCGTCGCACTAGAACATGGTGGAATAAAACATCTTTAGAGAACTATATATCTAAGGGCCTAGTCCTAGAGGACTGAGGGTTCAGATTTTTCCATCATTTGTAGTTAGTGATACATCCTTTAGGTCCCGCTGGGAACTTGCCTGCCATACTTGTTCTACTACTTTTATGGGTATTTTGATTGATATTAATACTAAAACAATCAGTGATTTGGGCATTGAAATAGACGAGATTTTTAAGAAATTACAAAAAGAATGTTCTCAAGATGAATTCGAAGCTTTCAAGAAAGAGATGGATAATTGCTGCGATGAATGGGAGAAAAACATTTCTGCTATTAAAAATAAAAAATATCAAAGGGACTTGCAGGATAAAATGGACAATCAAATTTATAGATGGAGTCATAGGGAGGTTCCCAATAAGGAACCATCTGTTTCAGACTCAGCAAGTGCTTCCAGTAGCGGTGCCTCTGTTACATCATCTAGTTACGATGGGAGATATCATCTGAGATTTAATCCCGATATCCAAGGCACAATACTAGGAGAAATGTTAATGTTGACTCCGATAATAAAGAAATTCCGGATGATTCAACTATGAAGGTAATTAACCTTTCTGATGTGACACTATCGCATGCACAAATATCTCTTCTGAGTAGGGGTTTAACCTTTTCCCCTTCATCTGCTCCTGACCACTTTTCTATCTGTAAGGACCTACAACTTTTTGCTAGAAAATTGTACTTTAAAAGAATGTATTACTATCAGTCTAATGAGCATCTGTTCCCCACAGAAGCGGAAACAGAAGCGCTCCAGGTTCTAGAGGAACTGAGTGAGGAGGCTGGTCATTCTGACCATAACTATCCAATGAACCTTCTCCCCAAATCTAAAAAGTTCCCACAGATATGTAGTGTTCCTGAAATTGATTTGTTTGTACGATTAGTGATGCAAGACATACAGCAAATTCCTGAAACCATTATGGGGGATAATTTGAATTATGAAGAAAGAAAAGCGCTCAAGGAATTGTCCAACATGAAAGAGGTAATTATCAAACCATCTGATAAAGGTGGCAACGTGGTAGTATGGTCTATATCTGCATACGAGAAAGAGATGTTGAGGCAGTTGAGGAACCCACAGTGTTATAAAAAACTAACTTTCAACCCATTGTCCAAATATAGAATTGAACTCCATAACTTATTACAAGAAGCTGTAGATGAGGGCATATTGAGCTCAAAACAAAAGGAGGGATTATGGATTGAAGATCCGAGTATAGCTAGCATATACTTACTACCTAAAATCCATAAGGATCCGGTTACACCTCCGGGTAGACCTATTGTGTCAGGTGTCAATAATATCTCTGATCCTATCTCTAGATTGATAGACCATTATCTGAAAGACATAGTTGAAACATTGCCATCTTACTTGAAAGACACCACTGATACACTTAGGAAACTTGATGGCATCCATTTGGAAAAAGATATGACTCTAGTCACTTGTGACGTGGAGTCTTTATATACCTCCATTAGACATCAAGATGGTATCAAAGCCACTTCTTTTTTCTTAGAAAACAGTGGTCTGGATGACAAGTTGTGCCAGTTTCTGGTTAAAGCATTGGGTTTTGTACTCACACATAATTTTTTTGTTTTTCGTGAGTCTTTCTACCTTCAGACACAGGGTACAGCAATGGGGGCATCCTGTGCGCCCTCATATGCTAACCTATTTCTCGGATTATGGGAACGTGAGATCTTCATCACCACACCTCATAGTATGAGCCACAAGGTCATTACCTGGTGGCGATACATTGATGATGTGTTGATGATTTGGCAAGCGACCCAGGATGAGTTGGAAATATTTTTCAACGAACTCAATAATAATAACCGGAACATCAAATTAACTTATAGGAGCGATTCAAGGAAAATTGAATTTTTGGACATTCTCATTGAAGTAGACGATGATGGCTTGGTTCATACTGATCTTTTTAGAAAGAGTACATCTGTTAATTCTCTTCTGCATGCCTCTTCACAGCATCCTCGGCATCTTATTAAGAACATCCCTACAGGCCAATTCCTTCGGGCCAAAAGAATTTGTTCCAGGGATGATCTATTTGAACATCAGGCAACGGATTTATACAAACGATTTAAAGATAGAGGATACGGAAAGAAGAGCATATGTCGTGCCTACCAGAGAGCCTACCAGAGTGATAGGGCCCAGCTGTTACAGAAGAAAGGTCATAATAATCATAAGATGGAACAGGTACGTTGCATCCTTGATTTCAACTCCAGGAGCTATGATATAAGAGAAGCTATCTCCAAGCATTGGCATATTCTGCATATGGACAGAACACTTTCTAAATGTATCGGACGATATCCGGCCCTTACCTTTAGAAGATCTAGGAACCTTCGGGATCAATTGGTCCATAGCTATCATAAAGGACAGAATCCCAGCTCCATTTTTGGATCTAAAGGCCCAAAATGGGGCTGTACTAAATGTGGAAAATGCGTTGCCTGTTCCAATATTCGTAACACCACTGAATTCAACAACTCCCACAATAATAAAACATATAAGATTACTCATACCATCTCCTGTACCACAAGGGCTGTTGTATATCATGCAACTTGCCCTTGTGGTTTGGTATATGTGGGTATGACAACTCGGGAACTACGTAGGAGAGTAAGAGAACATGTCCTGGACATTGAAGGTGCTAGTTCAGAGGATGATTTATCTAAACTCAAATCAATTCCCAGACATTTTAAAATGACACATGGCTGTGATTCAAAAGGTTTGATGGTCTGTGGTATTGATAGGGCATTTATTGGGACCAGAGGAGGAAATTGGAAAAGACTCTTGGCCCAAAAAGAAGCACAGTGGATCTATAGGCTAGATACCATTACACCATTGGGTCTTAACGAACATAATAGCTATGTTCCTTTTTTACCTATTTGATCCTTCTGTGGTGTTCCATCCTTTATATTTATCTTCAGCTTTATATTTTATTTTTTATTTTATTTTGTTCCACTATTGCTCTGTACCATATTGTGCGATATATTGAGATTAACCTTGGTTTCCTTTGAGCGTTTTCTGTATTGTATTCATTGGTCCTGTTTATATCTTTTAATTGTTTTTATTTTTCCTTCCTTTTTTTAGGGCTTCTCCTCTTTTCCTGATTTTTTGATCCTGGTTATTCTTTGTTATGTCTGGTTGTGTTCATTTATATGGTTATTTAATTTTTTTGGTAATGGTCACACAATTTGGAGTCACCAATATGTGATTTTGTACTTTGATATGTTTCTCTATTTATTTTTTTATTATTATTTTTTATTATATTTTCTTTATTCGTAGCATTACTATTCTTGTATTATTTTCTCATTATTATTTACTTATTTTCTTCCTTTTTTCTTTTTCCTTTGTTACTAATTTGTTTTTAGTTTTTCAGGAGATATGCACTTATTTCGCTATGCAATTAATTTTCGTTGCTTCATTAGTTTTTGACGAGTCTACCACATGCTCTATCTGGCAATATTAGGTTCAAACAATGATAGTGTGATTTTACAAGTATGTTCTTACTATTCTCCGGAGGCTACGCTTTGTCATCAGTGATCTTTATTTGTATACTTACCTCCTCATAATGGAGCAGCTCGTATGCGATGTCAGTCTTTCGTATTGTTTGATTACCATGGTTGCAGAAAATCAAAGCCGGAGCTACCTCGGATGTGAAGTGACGTATTTTCCACTGCTCGGAGTAATCCGGATATCATCGTGACATCACCGTATTACCATGGTTACTGGTACACAACTAAGAACCTCCGGAGTTACGTCAGATCGGAAGTGACGTATTTCTCATCAACCTTCCGCCGGGTGAATGGACTGGCTTGATACGCCCTTTGGGGCGGGATTTTCGATTTGTTTACATTCACTATGAACCTTTATAGCTATAGATCGGGAATGTTTTTTGTGGCGATTCAGGTGCATATACTGAAATGACTGTATTATTGTTGTTTTCTCACTTTGCGATTGTTGTTCTTTTTTGTATGCTGTGTTATATATTATTTCAGGTAATGTAGGAGGGGTATTATGTTGGTCAATTGATTTGATTGGCCCCCCACACTTTATATAGCCCTATCTGGCCAGGACTTAACCACCCCGGACGAAGCATTTCTTGCGAAACGCGCGTCGGGTGTGGTGGGTCTCTCGGGCTCCTGTGCTGGTAAATATGTACTGAATTGTTAGTTGTTGCACTTGCAAACTTACTTTTGGCTTTATATAGGTATGTGCACTATAGGTGGTAGTATATCCCACATGGGATTGATTAGTGATTTCACTACCATCACAGTCCATACTTTGGTTATATGTTTTTTCAGTTTTTTTACATTTAATCCATTTCAGCATTAGGTGTGCCTGGTTTTCCCACTTCTCCGTGTTTTGTGGCTTACTGCCTTTTTATACATATTTTATATTTTTGTTCAATAAACATTTATACTTTTATAGTATTTGGTCTTTTCAAAGTCTTTTTTGGTATTATTATCTATATAACGTTTCCAAATTATGACATTCTCACGGAATAGGCTATGAGGATAAGTGATGGATTCTTCAAATTGTGCCATGTAACAATTTGCATACGGGGGTGCCACGTTCGAGCCCATCGCGGTCCCACGGATCTGCAGGAAAAAATCTTCCTGAAACATAAAATAGTTACGGGTAAGTACCAGTGTCAGGAGATCCACACAAAGGTCCGTCTGTGTCATTGTGAAGTGTGAATCCAAAAGAAGTTGTTTGACGGAAGCTATGCCATGGTTGTGGGGAATCAAGGTGTACAGGTCTTTCACGTCAAAACTAACAAGTATTGATTCTTCCTCTTTCGTCACTATCCACCCACCGCGTTTGATTGGCTGATAGTAATCACATGTTCAATCCACACAAAAAAGAAAAGCTGACAGCACTCAGACATCAAGATGCACGTTCAGATGCCATCTGACCCAGAAGATGGACAAGTACATACCATGTGAAAAAGGAGAGCAGCATCAAATCCGGGTGAAGAAGTAAAGATTCTTTATTTTGCCAGATGCAACGTTTCAACCAATACAGGTCTTTTTCAAGCATACAATATTGTCATAATGGCAGCCTTAAATAGGAAGTGGATTCCAGATCCACCAATCACTATCTAGAGGCCGTCCAATATAGATAACATCGCAGGTACATAAAAAAACTGTACACGAACCTGTCCTCAAGCACCGCCATATAGATGTTAGCATAGGTGGGGGCCACATTGGACCCCATGGCGGTGCCTCTCAACTGAAGGTAGCAATCATCCCCATAGAGAAAAAAATTTCTCCTGAGGATGAACTCCAACAGTGTGAGGACAAGACGTGCACAGTCAGGCCCCACGTCCGAGCCCGACAGCACCACATCGACGGCATCTAGACCCTTCGTATGTTCAATGGACGTATACAGTGATACCACGTCAAGAGATACCAACCATGTATTACCAGAAATAGTCAAACCATTAATCTTATCCAAGAAATCACCTGTGTCTTTGATATAAGATCTTGCTGAACAAGCAAATCTACACAAAATCTTATCCAAAAAGATGGCTACCTTATTGAACATAGACCCTCTACCGGACACTATAGGGCGGCCGGGAGGATTCATCAAATCCTTATGTATTTTTGGTAGTGTGTATAGAATAGGTCTGACTGGTGCATCTACAATCAAAAATTCCGCCAACTTCTGATCAATGAGCCCATCATTGAGTGACTCATTGACCAAGAGTCTAAGTTCCCTTTGATAGCCATTAGTAGGGTCCTCTGTTAATTTACGATAGACCTCATCATCAGATAACTGTATGTAAATTCCTCCTTTTTTTGGGCTGTGATGTCGATGAGTAATCCTATTGGTTTATGTGTATACACCCTTTTCTGGCGCCGAGATCTAGGAGCGCATCCATTGGTCTCTGAAGTCTCTTTACATCTATATGCCTCACGATTGGGCCTGTTATCTCTATGACTACTCTGATGCCATTTTTTGATTGGTGATGGTTTGTGATTTTATTATATAACTTGAATTTTGGTATTTTGTTTATTGTGTAATTATATTGAACATGTTTGTATAAGATTATGCATTGTAAACACTTGTTTTTATGTACCTGCAATGTTTTCTATATTGGACGGCCTCTAGATAGTGATTGGTGGATCTGGAATCCACTTCCTATTTAAGGCTGCCATTATGACAATATTGTATGCTTGAAAAAGACCTGTATTGGTTGAAACGTTGCATCTGGCAAAATAAAGAATCTTTACTTCTTCACCCGGATTTGATGCAGTAATCACATGTTCCACTGCCTTGCTGGTAAAACAGGAAGTAACATGGCGGCCACAGCACGAGACTAGCGGTGGATACCGCGTCCCTGCTGCGGCGCTACACAGATCACATCTTCTGCAAAGGTTTGCTATTTCATCCTCTTTCATTTCAGCGATTCTTAATTTGGCAGTCATAATTTTTTCCCTCACACTTATAGTGTTGGTTTACTATTTAACAGGTACTCCTTCCTGTAACTTTGTGGATGGTTACACCTCCATGATATCTCTGGTAGGCAATCACATATCAGTGCACATTTACCTCCATTAGATTTCTAGTTGACACAGCATTGTCATTTATTTCTCACAGCAAACTTATATGATATTGACCCTGGAAGTGTCCTCATTTGCCTATAAGTATCCACACAGGGGTATGTGTATCAACTTTATATGCACTAAAATCACACTCTATTTTCTTGGATACAAACCTCCTTATGCCACATTCTGCATTCTATTGTGTCCACAATACTAACTGGATTCTCGTTGCTAGTAGAAATTTCATTATTCGCATGTATTATCATTATTCATTATATTTTCATTTTATTATTTATTTTTTCTACTTGTAATTCATTTTGTTCATTATATTCAATGATTTATTGTAGTAGCTGACAAAGGTCGTGAGACCGAAACGTTCTTCCTGTATACTACATTGATTTGGATCTTATTAAACTTCATTTGTTTGCAACTTATCCAAAGTTTAGTGCAGAGTTTATTATACTATAGGATTGGGAGTTAGACCTGGGCCCCATATCTGTGAACAATGGGAGCTTGCTTAGTATACCCCAAAGTTAGTCTTTCCTATTTTGAGAGAATCACAAAACTCCACATCCTACATCATTCATATTATGCCACAGCAAGAATGTGTAGGGTTCACTTATAGCTCCTGAAAGTGTGGCCCAAGTGTCATAGGTGCCAAGGAATGCGTTTTCACCTCCTGTGGAGTTGTCCATTGAGTTGGGGATACTGAGTCCAGGTGGTTAGATTTCTAATCGACAGTATTGGGATGCCTATCAAGGAAGACACCTGGACCCACCTTTTCTTTTACTGACCCTGGACCTTACTGGGTGACATCAGACAGGCTGTTTCTAATTGTTTGTTTCTCAGAAGTGTTTGCCTAGGTTGTCTAGTAAATCTTTCCCTTGATTTTAAGAAATGTATTTATATACACAAGGCTTACCATTATAAGATTGCTAAAATCTGAGGTAGATGGATTTAGTCCCCCCTGACTGCCTTTTTATAAAAAAAAAATGGATGGAAGGGAAATTATTAGAAATCATGTGAGAGACTCTGCTCTGGTCTGTTATATATAGAGTAGAGCGAATTTGTTTGGGTTCTCTCTTATTCGGCAAGCTATAAGCTGCAGATGGAACTCGGCTTCCTGGATTGTCACAGTCACAGCACATGCATGCAGAGCCTGTTTGCCTGTCCATGCTGATCGGCCTGCTCGATCCAGGAAGCCGGGTTCCCTCTGCAGCTTATTCGGTAAGTGCTATAGCTTGCTCAATTACCGGGAACCTGAACAAATTCAATCACCTTTAGTTTTATAGTGGTCAGCTGTCCCTGCCGAATTGTGAGCATTTCAGGGATAGGTCAAAGCATTCTCAGGAGGGTAGGCTTGGTGGTGGGACTTAAATACCCCCAGAATTGTTGGCAACTATGGTAATATTTAAAGTTTTGACCTGTGAGTACTTTTTGGAAAGCTTAGTGTCAAAGCAGAAGTTATAGGCATATACTATAACCTGAAATATTTTTGTTAATTTCAAGTTAGCATTAGGCCCTTCTTCACCTACACAGTACTCTGTAAAATTATGCTTTGGACTTTATAGTCTCAGATTCTGTATATCTATATATATAAAATTGAATGTGTGTGTGTGTGTATCACCAACCAATCATGAAAGATCTTTCATTTCACCAGAACTGTTTAAAAGAAGCTGAGCTGTGATTGGTTGCTATGAGCAACAGTTTTCATTGCAACCAATCACTAAGCATCTTTCATTTCACTTGAGCTGTTTAAAAGAAGCTGAGCTGTGATTGGTTGCTATGAGCAAAAATTTTCTCAATCCACGACAACACCTCAGCAGACAGTGACTGTGTGGGAGAAATCTAGCATCCCCGGGAACATAAGCTCCAGCCATTGTCTGCCCCCCAGAAAGAAGCAGAGAGCACATGACAGAAATGATTCCCCCCCTCCCGTGCCTATATCCCCATCACACATCCTCCATCCCATAGGCACATCTTCCCTCTTAAAGGGATCTCCGGTATGGAAGTCAGGGCAAATCCCTCAGCGCTCTGATTCTCACCCCAGGCTTCTATGAAAGGGATCATTGGTATGGAAGTCAGGGCAAATCCCTCAGTGCTCTGATTCTCACCCCCGGCTTCTATGAAATGGATCATTGGTATGGAAGTCAGGGCAAATCCATCCAGCGCTTTGGTTTTGACCCCAGGCCTCTCCTAAAGGGATCCCCGGTATGGAAGTGAGGGCAAATCCATCCAGCGCTTTGGTTCTGATGCCAGACCTCCCTTAAAGGGATCCCCCAATATGGAAGGTAGGACCATTCCACTCAGCACTGTGGTTCTGACCCCAGGGCCTCTTAAAGGGACCATTGATATGGAAGTTAGGGCAAATCCACTCAGCACTCTGGTTCTGACATCAGGCCTCTCTTAAAGGGATCCCCCGGTATGGAAGTGAGGGCAAATCCACTCTGCGCTCTGATTCTGACCCCAGGCCCCTCTTAAAGGGATCCCTGGTATGAAAGTGAGGGCAAACCCACTCTGCACTTTGGTACTGACCCCAGGCCTCTCTTACAGGGATCTCCGGTATGGAAGTTAGGGTAAATCCCTCAGCGGTCTGGTTCTCACCCCAGGCTTCTATTAAAGGGATTGTCTTGACCCGCACCACAATTGTGGTTTACCAGAGCAATGGGGTACTCAGAGCCGAGCCCATGGAAGTCTATGGGGTTGTCACAGGTAGCGCTGGCTCGGTCTGTGGCCCTGGCGGTCAGGCGTATGTTGGGGGTATATTTACAGGGGATAGGTATATATACAGTTCGTGACGCCACCTGTAGTTCTCTGATCACTAAGACCAGCACTGCTGTAGATCTCTGAGGGGATGGTGAGGCAGCTAGATGTCGGGTCCCCTACAGGTGGGACTCTTCCCTCAGGTCGATAGTTATGGTGGGGTTGTGCAGGGATGCAATCAAATAACTCAGTCTCACACATAGAAGCTTCTTTCCATACCTTTTACTTCAAGTTGTTCAGGCAGGTCCCAGGGAGGCTGATCGGGTGGAGGATGTGCTTTGAGATAACAGCTGAACAGGTTATGGGCCTCCTTACTTTCAAAGATGATGAGTTCAACCAGCATAAAGCTTAGTTCCCTCCAAGAACTCCAGCTTCTCCAAGCTGTACTGCCCGGTCAGTTTTGTGGTCGGAGTCTTCCTTTGAGAGAGCTGGGTTCCTAATGTGGTCCTGCAGTGACTCAAAGTTCCCACTCTCCCTGACCCCAGTTACGTACCGACACTCCAAGGGCTGCTTTCTGTAACCTAAGGTCCAGTAAGCCTCTGGTTTTTCTATCACTATGCCTGGAGCTATAGTGACGCTTCGGTCCCCAGTGACCGGTGACAATGTGCAGGATAATCCAATCCTAAGGCACTTCTGAATTCCTTCCACTGCGCCTTTCGCCCTGTCCGCGCTTGTAGCATAAGCACTCCACACTTCCTAGGGTAATGCAGGCTAGTCCCTTCTTTCTTCTTTCCAGAGCTTGCTAACAGGTGCTCAGTAATCTTCTAGTTCAGGAGCACGTCGCTGAACTCCACTGTCCTTGGGACAGGAGACTGAAGGTCCTGCTGCTAACTCCTCTCTCTTCCTGCACAGAATGATCTCCTCTGTCCGAAGACAGGAAACAGAACTACTCTGTCCGAGGACAGGAAACAGACTGACTCACTGGCTAGATCTCACTAGCTCTTATAACCTATGGGTGTGTCTAAGTGTGTGATGGAGTGAATGTTTATTGAGCATTAAACTGTTACCTCTCCACACATCCTCCAGGGTACTGCGTGTGCCTTCACACCAGGGCTACACATTCCCCCATGGTAAAATACAGCACTCCCGGGCTGTGAAATATAAGAAGACATTTTGTTTTTCATAACAATAAACATTAACTCTTCCCATCCGGGAGGTAAGGATTTCTTGAACGTTGCATTAAAACATATAGAAAAATACAAAATACTAAATAGACATTTTCATATAAATAGATGACAATATTCTTGTGAAGGACCCGCACCAAACCTTCAACGTGGGTCCTGGGTGGGCTGCAGGACATCTGAATGCAGACCTCGCTCAGTGCCACACCACACAGGTTTTATATTCAGAGGTAGTTGAGGTGGTTTCATGTAAAACCAATATAATGCACCTTAGTGCAACTATTTACAGGATACAGTTTTTGGGCTGGCTCAGTCCTCAGCCACGCAGTCTCTTATAAGACACATTTTCAAATAATTCACATTATATCAGATTCTATTTACTCAACTAGAGTATTCCCTATAAACTTGGTGCAAATATGCGACCACTTATCACATAAATACCATAAAGTGCAAAACTCTCTTTTTCTGCTTACCCAGCCGGGTATTCTATTTTTGGCAAAATATGCAAACATTATATACTCGTATCAATGGTGCAAACTATTTTCACTTTTATAAAAACTTATATACATCTTCTCAGCTGCGGTAAACCCTG
Organism: Oophaga sylvatica; assembly: GCA_033576555.1. NCBI lineage: Eukaryota > Metazoa > Chordata > Amphibia > Anura > Dendrobatidae > Oophaga > Oophaga sylvatica. The sequence goes on from JARQOD010000004.1 coordinate 319,396,789, forward strand.
TCTGGGTCCTACCGTTCTTCACATTTTCTTGCTAACTTCAGTTACACTTTCCATCCCGGGGGCTGGAACAATGCGATGCTCGCACAGGACCGTTCCTATTCCTGGGCCCAGTGCCCAGCACCAAGATCATCGACTCCACCATCGGGGTCTGTGTGGCTGGTGTGCACTGGGCTGGTGGGGATGTCGGGGGTTCCAGCAGGGTGTCATCATCGCTGGTTACCTGCAGGGCCGGTTCACTCCGGTCCTCTAGGCCGCAGGGCCCGTCCTCCTCTGGGGACGCTGCTGCAGCATAAGATACTGGGCAAAAAGCAGGCTTTTGTAGTGGCTCAATTGAGATCGCGTCAGACTTTTGCGATGCAGAAATGGTCGCAGGTGGCGATGCGGAATAGGTCGCACAATGCTGGTGTGATGCAGAGCAGGAAGCAGGTGTGCGCAATGGCTCAATTGGGGACGCACTAACCTGCTGCTGTCGCTGCTCCATCTCTTCCCAGTCGCTCTCCATCATTGACGGCTGGGTCCCCGCCGGTATCCCTACCGGGGGACTGTGCTCCGCTGTGGCCTCCTGGCCTGGCTGGTACACCGGTCCGTCTCCCTCCGCTTCCTCGGTGGAGTCGGGTTCAGCTCCTTCATAGCTGGTCTCCGGTTTCCCTTCAGCCGCCAGCGTTGGTGGTACAGGGGACGCAGACAACGATTTCGCTCCTGGAGTGGTGAGCACGGCGTCCCACAGCAGACGCTGTTTCCGGGTACGCCGGCGTTTCTCAATCTCCTCCACGCCAGGTCGTTGCAGAATCATCTTCTTTAATCTCGCATTTTCCTCTCCAATCTCCAGCAAGGCTTGCTGCAGGTGCAGGACCACAGATGGTTCTGGTTCTAGTGGCAGCTTGGCTGGGGAACGGGGCCTGCCTTCCTCCGCTTCCCTGCTCGGCTGCACACGTCCTGCTTCCATGATGTTCCAGAACAGACTCTCTTCTTCTACCAGAGCCGTCCGGTCTCTTCCGTGGAGGCGGGGTTTGCGTCTCCTCCTCTTCGCAGGGAAGGTGAAGAGGAGGCGGACCTCCTTCGCTGTAGGGCAGGATCGCATATTGTAGTAGCACTTTGAGAGGGCAGGCATTCTCTTCGCGCCACAGGGGGGCACACGCCCACGAATCCACGCCCACCTTCTTCTCCAGCGCCTGAGGGGGCGAATTTGGCGGCAAAATGGCGGATTTTAGCGCCAAAAATAGCAAACAGTCCTTTTTCACAAAAACACCTCCACAGGCACACAGGGCTCGCAATTTTGCGAGTTTCGCATCCTGTTCGTGACGCCAAGTTGTCTTGACCCGCACCACAATTGTGGTTTACCAGAGCAATGGGGTACTCAGAGCCGAGCCCATGGAAGTCTATGGGGTTGTCACAGGTAGCGCTGGCTCGGTCTGTGGCCCTGGCGGTCAGGCGTATGTTGGGGGGTATATTTACAGGGGATAGGTATATATACAGTTCGTGACGCCACCTGTAGTTCTCTGATCACTAAGACCAGCGCTGCTGTAGATCTCTGAGGGGATGGTGAGGCAGCTAGATGTCGGGTCCCCTACAGGTGGGACTCTTCCCTCAGGTCGATAGTTATGGTGGGGTTGTGCAGGGATGCAATCAAATAACTCAGTCTCACACATAGAAGCTTCTTTCCATACCTTTTACTTCAAGTTGTTCAGGCAGGTCCCAGGGAGGCTGATCGGGTGGAGGATGTGCTTTGAGATAACAGCTGAACAGGTTATGGGCCTCCTTACTTTCAAAGATGATGAGTTCAACCAGCATAAAGCTTAGTTCCCTCCAAGAACTCCAGCTTCTCCAAGCTGTACTGCCCGGTCAGTTTTGTGGTCGGAGTCTTCCTTTGAGAGAGCTGGGTTCCTAATGTGGTCCTGCAGTGACTCAAAGTTCCCACTCTCCCTGACCCCAGTTACGTACCGACACTCCAAGGGCTGCTTTCTGTAACCTAAGGTCCAGTAAGCCTCTGGTTTTTCTATCACTATGCCTGGAGCTATAGTGACGCTTCGGTCCCCAGTGACCGGTGACAATGTGCAGGATAATCCAATCCTAAGGCACTTCTGAATTCCTTCCACTGCGCCTTTCGCCCTGTCCGCGCTTGTAGCATAAGCACTCCACACTTCCTAGGGTAATGCAGGCTAGTCCCTTCTTTCTTCTTTCCAGAGCTTGCTAACAGGTGCTCAGTAATCTTCTAGTTCAGGAGCACGTCGCTGAACTCCACTGTCCTTGGGACAGGAGACTGAAGGTCCTGCTGCTAACTCCTCTCTCTTCCTGCACAGAATGATCTCCTCTGTCCGAAGACAGGAAACAGAACTACTCTGTCCGAGGACAGGAAACAGACTGACTCACTGGCTAGATCTCACTAGCTCTTATAACCTATGGGTGTGTCTAAGTGTGTGATGGAGTGAATGTTTATTGAGCATTAAACTGTTACCTCTCCACACATCCTCCAGGGTACTGCGTGTGCCTTCACACCAGGGCTACACAGGATCATTGGTATGGAAGTCAGGGCAGTTCCACTCAGCGCTCTGGTTCTGACCCCAGGCTAACGGGACGATGTGGGATATTAGGGGTAGTAGTCTGGCAGCTGTGATGGGATGATGTGGGATATTAGTAGTCCGGTGGCTCTGGCTGACGGGACGATGTGGGATATTAGGGGTAGTAATCCGGTAGCTCTGGCTGACGGGACGATGTGGGATATTAGGGGTAGTAGTCCGGTAGCTCTGGCTGATGGGATTGTGTGGGATATTATAGTGAATGTGGCTATGCGGAGTGGGCGGGGCTATACACTCAGCTTTATATCTATATATATAAAATTGAATGTGTGTGTGTTTCACCAACCAATCACGAAACATCTTTCATTTCACCAGAGCTGTTTAAAAGAAGCTGAGCTGTGATTGGTTGCTATGAGCAACAGTTTTCATTGCAACCAATCACTAAGCATCTTTCATTTCACTAGAGCTGTTTAAAAGAAGCTGAGCTGTGATTGGTTGCTATGAGCAAAAGTTTTCTCAATCCATGACAACACCTCAGCAGACAGTGACTGAGTGGGAGAAATCTAGCATTCCTGGGAATATAAGCTCCCAGCCATTGTCTGCCCCCCAGACAGAAGCAGAGAGCACATGACAGAAATGAATCCCCCGCTCCCGTGCCTATATCCCCATCACTCATCCTCCATCCCATAGGCACATCTTCCCTCTTAAAGGGATCTCCGGTATGGAAGTCAGGGCAAATCCACTCAGCGCTTTGGTTCTGATGCCAGGCCTCTCTTAAATGGATCCCCGGTATGGAAGTTAGGGCAATTCCACTCAGCGTTCTGGTTATGACCCCAGGGTCACTTAAAGGGATCCCCGGTATGGAAGTCAGGGCAATTGCCTTCAAATGCTCTGGTACTGACCCCAGACCTCTATTAAAGGGATCCCCGGTATGGAAGTTAGGGCAAATCCACTCTGCGCTTTGGTATTGACCCCAGGCCTCTCTTAAAGGGATCTCTGGTATGGAAGTTAGGGTAAATCCCTCAGCGCTCTGATTCTCACCCCAGGCTTCTATGAAAGGAATCATTGGTATGGAAGTCAGGGCAAATCCATCCAGCGCTTTGGTTCTGACCTGAGGCCTCTCTTAAAGGGATCCCTGGTATGGAAGTCAGGGCAATTGCCTTCAAATGCTCTGGTACTGACCCCAGTCCTCTATTAAAGGGATCATTGGTATGGATGTCAGGGCAAATCCATCCTGCGCTTTGGTTTTAACCCCAGGCCTCTCTTAAAGTGATCCCCCGGTATGGAAGTGAGGGCAAATCCATCCAGCGCTTTGGTTCTGATGCCAGGCCTCCCTTAAAGGGATCCCCCGATATGGAAGGTAGGACCATTCCACTCAGCACTGTGGTTCTGACCCCAGGGCCTCTTAAAGGGACCATTGATATGGAAGTTAGGGCAAATCCACTCTGCGCTCTGATTCTGACCCCAGGCCCCTCTTAACCCCTCTCTGACATTAGACGTACTATCCCGTCCATAAAACCCGTGACAATCTGACCATGGACGGGATAGTACGTCATAGCGATCAGCTGCGCTCCTGGGGGGAGCGCAGCTGATCGCCGCCGGGTGTCAGCTGATTATCACAGTTGACACCCGTGACTATGTGTCAGGAGCGGTCACGGACCGCTCCCGGCACATTAACCCCTTGCACACTGCGATCAAACATGATCGCGGTGTACTGGGGGCACAGGGGGGCATCGCGCAGGGAGAGGGCTCCCTGCGCGCCCCCCTGAGACCCTCAGAACAGCGCGATGTGATCGCGCTGTTCTGAGGGCTTCCTCCCTCCCAGGACCCGGATCCAAGATGGCGCCGGGGTCCTGGAGGGAGGCGGCTTCCTCAGTGCCTGCCGAGAGCAGGCACTGAGAAGCCTGCAGCGCTGCCTGTGAGATCGCAGTTTAAAAATAAACGTGTAAAAAAAAAATTCCAAAATAAATAAATAAAAAAAAAATATTCCCCAATAAATTCATTTTTTCCTGTAAATAAAAAAAATAAAACAATAAAAGTACACATATTTGGTATCGCCGCGTCCGTAACGACCCCCCCTATAAAACTGTCCCACTAGTTAACCCCTTTAGTGAACCCCTTAAAAAAAAAAAAAAAAACAAAGCAAAAAATCAGTGCTTTATCATCATACCGCTGAACAAAAAGTGGAATAACACGCGATCAAAAAGACCGATATAAATAAACGCTGAAAACGTCATCTTGTCCCGCAAAAATGAGCCGTCACTCAGCATCATGAGCGAAAAAATAAAAAAGTTATAGCTCGCAGAATAAAGCGATGCAAAAATAATTATTTTTTCTATAAAATTGTTTTTATTCTATAAAAGCGCCAAAACATAAAAAAATGATATGAATGAGGTATCGCCGTAATCGTACTGACCCGAAGAATAAAACTGCTTTATCAATTTTACCACACGCGGAACGGTATAAACGCCTCCCCCAAAAGAAATTCATGAATTGCTGATTTTTGTTCATTCTAACCTCCCAAAAATCGAAATAAAAAGCGATCAAAAAATGTCACATGCTCAAAAATAGTACCAATAAAAACGTCAACTCGTACCGCAAAAAATAAGACCTCACATGACTCTGTGGGCCAAAATATGCAAAAATTATAGCTCTCAAAATGTGGTGATGCAAAAACTATTTTTTGCAATAAAAAGCGTCTTTTAGCGTGACAGCTGCCAATCATAAAAACCCGCTATAAATAGTAAATCAAACCCCCCTTTATCACCCCCTTAGTTAGGGAAAAATAATAAAATTACAAAAATGTATTTATTTCCATTTTCCCATTAGGGTTATGGTTAAGGTTAGGGTTGCGGCTAAAGTTAGGGTTTGGGTTGGCGCTAAAGTTAGTATTAGGGTTATGGTTGGGATTAGGATAGGGGTGTGTTAGGGTTAGGTTTGTGGTTAGGGTTGGGACTAGGGTTAGGGGTGTGTTGGGGTTAGGGTTGGAGTTAGAATTGGGGTTTTTTCGCTGTTTAGGCACATCAGGGGCTTTCCAAATGTGACATGACGTCTGATCTCAATTCCAGCCAATTCTGCGTTGAAAAAGTCAAACAGTGCTCCTTCCCTTCTGACCTCTGCCATGCGCCCAATCAGTAGTTTACTCCCACATTGGGTATCAGCGTACTCTGGACCCTAAGAGTTATTGTGCAATTTGTCCTATTTCTTCTGTTACCCTTGGGAAAATAAAAAACTGGGGGCAAAAATATCATTTTTAAAAAAAAAATGATTTTTTTTGTTTTTACGGCTGTACGTTATAAACTTCTGTGAAGCACTTGGGGCTTCATAGCGCTCACCACACACCTAGATAAGTTCCTTGTGGGGTCTATTTTCCAAAATGGGGTCACTTGTGGGGGATTTCCACTGTTTAGGCGCATCAGGGGCTCTCCAAATGCGACATGACGCCCCCAGACCATTCCATCAAAGTCTACAATCCAAAACGTCACTACTTCCCTTCCGAGCCCCAACGTGTACCCATACAGTAGTTTTCTCCCACATATTGGGTATCAGCGTACTCAGGACAAATTGGACAACAACTTTTGGAGTCCAATTTCTCCTGTTACCCTTGTGAAAATAAAATATTGGGGACGAAAAAAATCATTTTTGTAAAAAAAATAAATAAATTTTATTTTACGGCTGTACGTTATAAACTTCTGTGAAGCACTTGGGGTTCAAAGTGCTCACCACACATCTAGATAAGTTCCTTGAGGGGTCTAGTTTCCAAAATGGTGTCATTTGTGGGGGGTTTCCACTGTTTAGGCAGATCAGGAGCTCTCCAAACACGACATGGCATCCAGCCAATTCTGCGTTGAAAAAGTCAAACGGCACTCCTTCCCTTCCAAACTCTGCCATGCACCCAAACAGTGGTTTACCCCCACATATGGGGTATCAGGACAAATTGCACAATAACTTTTGGAGTCTGGTTACCCTTGGGAAAATAAAAATTGGGGTGAAAAGATCATTTTTGTGGAAAAAATATGATTTTTTAATTTTACAGCTCTACGTTATAAACTTGTGTGAAGCTCTTGGGGGTTCAAATTGCTCAACAAAGATCTAGATAAGTTCCTTAGGGGGTCTAGTTTCCCAAATGGGGTCACTTGTGGGGGGTTTCCACTGTTTAGGCACATCAGGGGCTCTCCAAATGCAACATGGCGTCCAATCTCAATTCCAGCCAATTTTGGTTGGAAAAAGTCAAATGGTGCTCCTTCCATTCCGAGCTCTGCCGTGCGCCCAAACAGTGGTTCCCCCCCACATATTGGGTATCAGCGTACTCAGGACAAATTGGACAACAACTTTTGTGGTCCAATTTCTCCTGTTACCCTTGGGAAAATAAAAAATTAGTGACTAAAAATAATTTTTGTGGGAAAAAAATAGGATTTTTTATTTTCTGCATGTCTGCATGGGAACGTATGAATCCTCTCTTCAGACTAAAATCTACATCTCTGTGGAGGGGTGATGAACCTGTTGTAATTAAAAAGCCTGTGACCACCAGGTGGAGTGCTCAGGTAGAAGGTAAATGAATACATATCAAAAAACTGACCGACACATCCAAACATAGATTCAGTGTGAACAGGTGCTAAACCTAGAGTCACCAATTCATATACATACAAGAGAAAAAGGTAGCACACTGTAGCGCTATAGCTTGCAAACACGAAATATGAAAAATATGAAAAATGAATTGCATCATTACCTTAGAAATATGAAAAATTGAGAAGTCTTAGCGCAGAGATGTAGATTTTAGTCTGAAGAGAGGATTCATACGTTCCCATGCAGACAGACTTTTCTAAGCGAGGATAGGCATTAGTTAGGACCTGATATACGAGAAGAGCCTTGACGTGGCTATCAGGCTCACATAATTTGGCCATCTTATGCGCTAAGACTTCTCAATTTTTCATATTTCTAAGGTAATGATGCAATTCATTTTTCATATTTTTCATATTTCGTGTTTGCAAGCTATAGCGCTACAGTGTGCTACCTTTTTCTCTTGTATGTATATGAGTTGGTGACTCTAGGTTTAGCACCTGTTCACACTGAATCTATGTTTGGATGTGCCGGTCAGTTTTTTGATATGTATTCATTTACCTTCTACCTGAGCACTCCACCTGGTGGTCACAGGCTTTTTAATTACAACAGGTTCATCACCCCTCCACAGAGATGTAGATTTTAGTCTGAAGAGAGGATTCATACGTTCACATGCAGACAGACTTTTCTAAGCGAGGATAGGCATTAGTTAGGACCTGATATACGAGAAGAGCCTTGACGTGGCTATCAGGCTCACATAATTTGGCCATCTTATGCGCTAAGACTTCTCAATTTTTCATATTTCTAAGGTAATGATGCAATTCATTTTTCATATTTTTCATATTTCGTGTTTGCAAGCTATAGCGCTACAGTGTGCTACCTTTTTCTCTTGTATGCCCCCCAGAAAGAAGCAGAGAGCACATGACAGAAATTATTCCCCCCCTCCCGTGCCTATATCCCCATCCCACATCCTCCATCCCATAGGCACATCTTCCCTCTTAAAGGGATCTCCGGTATGGAAGTCAGGGCAAATCCATCCAGCGCTTTGGTTCTGACCCGAGGCCTCTCTTAAAGGGATCCCCGGTATGGAAGTCAGGGCAATTGCCTTCAAATGCTCTGATACTGACCCCAGTCCTCTATTAAAGGAACCATTGGTATGGAAGTCAGGGCAAATCCATCCTGCGCTTTGGTTTTGACCCCAGGCCTCTCTTAAAGTGATCCCCCGTTATGGAAGTGAGGGCAAATCCATCCAGCGCTTTGGTTCTGATGCCAGGCCTCCCTTAAAGGGATCCCCCGATATGGAAGGTAGGACCATTCCACTCAGCACTGTGGTTCTGACCCCAGGGCCTCTTAAAGGGATCATTGGTATGGAAGTTAGGGCAAATCCACTCAGCACTCTGGTTCTGACATCAGGCCTCTCTTAAAGGGATCCCCCGGTATGGAAGTGAGGGCAAATCCACTCTGTGCTCTGATTCTGACCCCAGGCCCCTCTTAAAGTAATCCCCGGTATGGAAGTGAGGGCAAATCCACTCTGCGCTTTGGTACTGACCCCAGGCCTCTCTTACAGGGATCTTTGGTATGGAAGTTAGGGTAAATCCCTCAGCTCTCTGATTCTCACCCCAACTTCTATTAAAGGGATCATTGGTATAGAAGTCAGGTCAAATCCACTCAGCACTCTGGTTCTGACACCAGGCTGACGGGACAATGTGGAATATTAAGGGGTTTTAGTCTGGCAGCTGTGATGGGATGATGTGGGATATTAGTAGTCCGGTGGCTCCAGCTGATGGGACGATGTCGGATATTAGGGGTAGTAGTCCGGTAGCGCTGGCTGACGGGACGATGTGGGATATTAGGGGTAGTAGTCCGGTAGCTCTGGCTGACGGGATTGTGTGGGATATTATAGTGAATGTGGCTATGCAGAGTGGGGGGCTATACACTCAGCTTTATATATATATATATATATATATATATATATATATAATCATTATAATTTGTTATAACTAACCGTAGTTAGTTACTATGCCCAGGCAGCACCGGGCTCTTCAGCTAGTAAAAATTAATTAATCCTGAATATAAGTGCCTATTCTATTACAAAGACTTCTCTCCATGCAATAGTACTCTAATTAGACTCAAATAAAAGGTTTTATATATAGTATGCTTGTTACTTTCAATCTCATCTCTTTGATTTTTTTTTAAAGTTCAGAGACACATGAATTGCCTTTTTCTCATTCATATTGTAGGAACTATAATTCTGTGTTAAGGATAGGGGAACTGAAATTGTATCCAATTACTTTTTAACTGCTTGCCAGCACCATCCTAATTTCCTCAACTCCATAATCCATAATTGTTAAATGCTTTGAAAAATGTACCAAATTCATTGACACGTTCAAATGAGCAATGACTATGACTCAAAAGGTTAGGATACACCTTATATCAAGGTGAGACATTTTGACATCTTGAGTATAGTCATAATTTGTTTGCTCCTACTGTACATTCATCATCCTCATACTGCATTTTGAATGTATTGATTATCCCTTTCTCACATTTGGTTGTTGATTAAAAGTGTTCATATTTCTTACATATTAAAAATTAACATTTGCTGATGTTTTTGCCAATCCTTGTATATTTGCACAATGAAGAAATGAAAATGAAAAATAGATTAGTGAATACATCACATAACTACGTTAAACTAAACATTCTTTCCTCTGTGAGCTGTTTGATGGGTCTCACAATTGTATGCAAGAACTGTCAGAGAAAACAGGTATAAATCTACTGAGTAATTGTAAGGGGGTGACTTAGTACGTCACGTGTCGCCCCTCCTTTGGTTGCTTTGCACATGTAACACATGTGGCACTTTGGTGGTTATTCATGTTGATGTGATGCAATGTTTATATACTGTAATGCTAATGTAATGTGTGGTCCCCTACTGTTATTCAATGTGTTTTATATATTGTGATGTATTTGATATTGTCTAAGATTAGGAATAAGATAGGATAGAGGTTATTATAGTATATTAATAGGTTAGCTTAAGGGGGGCACATTAGAGCAAAGTAATAGCATAGAATAGGTTAGTGAGATGCAGGCAGCACAGGGGTTAAGCAGTTGGGAGGGGCTTTAGGCTAAGTGCACACGTTCAGGAATGTTTGCAGAATATTCCTGAGCAAAAACGGACTTTTTTTGCGGTAAAAATGCGCGGTTTTTGCGCGGATTTTGCGCATTTTTGGTGTGTTTTTTTGCGCAGATTTGACGCGTTTTTACCGCGATTTTTCCCTGAACTTTCTAGGTCAATAATATAGCGGGAAAAATGCTAGAATTCCGCAAAATTAATAAACATGTTGCTAGATTTTCCGAGATGCGTTTTTTTTTCGCGGAAAAAAACGCACCATGTGCACAAAATTGCAGATTCATTCTAAATGATAGGATGCTTAATTCATGCGTTTTTGACGCGTTTTTTCCCGCGAAAAAACGCGAAAAAAACTCAAATAATCCTGAACGTGTGCACTTAGCCTTAGAGCAGAGCAGCAGCAGCAGGGGGATATAGGAAAGACACTTCCTGGTTAAGTTCAGTTGTAGCTCAGGGCATCCTGCCCAAAGAGCAAGAAGCATATTGCTTATGGAACTGCCTCAGGCTGAGAAGAGAACGCTGTTATGGGGGAGAGGAGCCTCAGGCCTTAGAACACTGTGGACGGGCATCAGTTTAGTGGAACTATCTCCAGGAAACATTCAGGGTCTATGACTAGGAAGGGAGCAGCTATAATAGTGTTCCTGGCACCTTTTCCTATGGAAGCTGGAAAAGGGGATTGTAAAGAGCTGGTGAGGCAGAAAGGACAAACGGGACAAGGAGAGTCCATAGAGACAGATGGGACTACTGATAGATTAAAGGAAGAGGTCACAGAAGAGTTAAAGTTCACCTGGAAGCCAGGGAAAGAACAGGATTTGTAACCATGTATGGAATGTGCTGCTAAAGTGTTATGTGCTTGTGTTACCAGTAAAGTTGAAATGTTTGGAAAAGACTGTGACTCCACATTGATCTTTGGAACTAGGAACCCTGAAGCCAGAATGGCAGAAACCGTAAGTGCTATGCTGCATGTGCAACTGAAGGATCTTTATATTTCACCTGTGAAGCGCCAGGGTGATGGGACACTAATTCCTGTTGCCACGGCTATCACCCTGGTCGCCTTACAGAATTGGCGCAGTCGGCAGGATCCAGATGCCTAGAATATTGCTAGCGGAGTAACGTTAAAAGTGACAGCCGTGAGTAAATCCAAGATGGCGACTGAGTGACTGCATAATGGTGCCAAAAAGCACCAAAATGGCGATGGCTAATGGCGCGAAAACTGTGAGCAGTGTCGCCCATCATGGGCGTATCCAAAGGAAAAGAGCGTGAAGATGGAGGGCTGGTGCCCGCCCAAAATGGGTGCGGCAGAAGGGGAGACCTTGACCCCTGCAACAGAGTATGAAGAAATGGGTGGAGCAGTTGGAAGCGACTCCACCCATGAAGGGGTGGGAACCAGAAGAATTATTCACCATGGTTTAGAACGCCATTGCATGCTGTGATGACAAGAATGGAGATCATATGGAGAGAAGCTGTTGCAGCTGTGATTTCCTGCCCGCGTGGCCGCCAAGGAGGTTCTTCGACGCGAGCCAAGGCTGTGGTGAGCGAGCGGCCCTCACCCCATCTGGGTCCTCTACCTTCCTCGGGCCCGCCACCTGTATCAGCCCCGCTACCTGCCTCGGCCCCGCTGTCTGCCTTGGCCTCTGTCACCCCCAGCCATGTGTACCTTGAGGAGCCCCGGGTGCCTACTGCAGAGGGGGCCAGGTGGATTAGAGGGGTCATCGGAGAAAAGAAGTGGCGGGAGCACCTGGCTTTGCAGGAGCTGCAGCACCCTGGTGGAGGCGCAATGGCCGGTTGAGAAACTCGCGGCCTCATTATGTACTTTGACCCCCGCCGGGAGTATGGGTTCATGTACGAGATCGGCACCAAGACCTGGTGTCAGGTATAATTGAAAGTCTTTTGTTTGTTTTCCCCTTCAAAGTTTTTGCACACAGTTGAGAAACCCCCTGCTGGATTACGGGACTAGAACCCTGAAAGGGTTAATTACCATGGACTGTGTGCGGCTTTAAGGACAGATTAAACCCTGAACTTATACTGTTGTACCCTGAACTGTCCCCTGAAAGTAAAAAGCAGCATATTTGTTTTAAAGAGCCAATGATCTGCAAAAGAAGGGAGGTGGAAGCACTTGTGCAGGAGGACCCGAGGACCGAGCCGTGTCAGGACTGTGTGAACTGTTGCTGAGATGGCCACTGGATAGTATGTTTGTTTTGAAGTGACTTTCTATGTTTTGTTGATTCCTGTATTTGGAAAACTGGAACAGGAAAGGACTGTCCCCACGGGCTTGGACTGATAGGTGCGCGTCCCAGGAGCAAAGTGACTGGGGTCTATCGACCCATGCTGAAAGGAACTTGAACTTTTTGTTCCAGCCATGGCTCCAACCGAGTGGAGACGGGGTCATGGATGACCCACTGAAGTTAACAGATTGCGTCAATTGTATTAGTGTTCTTAAATGTTATATTAAAGTGAAATGTGTTTTAACCACTTTAGGTTACAGGTGTCACCATTGTCAGGGATGACTATATTTAAGAAGGGAGGAATGTAAGGGGGTGACTTGGTACGTCATGTACCGCCCCTCCTTTGGTTGCTGTGCACATGTAACGCATGTGGCACTTTGGTGGTTATTCGTGTTGATGTGATGCAATGTTTATATAATGTAATGCTAATGTAATGTGTGGTCACCAACTGTTATTCAATGTGTGTTATATATTGTGATGTATTTGATATGTCTAAGATTAGGGATAAGATAGGATAAAGGTTATTATAGTATATTAGTAGGTTAGCATAAGGGGGGGCACATTAGAGCAAGGTAATAGCATAGAATAGGTTACTGAGATGCAGGCAGCACAGGGGTTAAGCAGTTGGGAGGGGCTTTAGAGCAGAGCAGCAGCAGCAGGGGGATATAGGAAAGACACTTCCTGGTTAAGTTCAGTTGTAGCCCAGGGCATCCTGCCCAAACGGCAAGAAGCATATTGCTTATGGAACAGCCTCAGGCTGAGAAGAGAAAGCTGTTGTTGAGGAGAGGGGCCTCAGGCCTTAGAACACTGTGGACGAGCACCAGTTTAGTGGAACTATCTCCAGGAAAGATTCAGGGTCTATGACTAGGAGGGGAGCAGCTATAATAATGTTCCTGGCACCTTTTCCTATGGAAGCTGGAAAAGGGGATTGTAAAAAGCTGGTGAGGCAGAAAGGACAAACGGGACAAGGAGAGTCCATAGAGACAGATGGGACTACTGATAGATTAAAGGAAGAGGTCACAGAAGAGTTAAAGTTCACCTGGAAGCCAGGGAAAGAACAGGATTTGTAACCATGTATGGAATGTGCTGCTAAAGTGTTATGTGCTTGTGTTTCCAGTAAAGTTGAAATGTTTGGAAAAGACTGTGACTCCACATTGATCTTTGGAACTAGGAACCCTGAAGCCAGAATGGCAGAAACCGTAAGTGCTATGCTGCATGTGCAACTGAAGGATCTTTATATTTCACCTGTAAAGCGCCAGGGTGATGGGACACTAATTCCTGTTGCCACGGCTATCACCCTGGTCGCCTTACAGAATTGGCGCAGTCGGCAGGATCCAGATGCCTAGAATATTGCTAGAAGCCGTAAGTGCTATGCTGCATGTGCAACTGAAGGATCTTTATATTTCACCTGTGAAGCACCAGGGTGATGGGACACTAATTCCTGTTGCCACAGCTACCACTCTGGTCGCCTTACAGAATGACAGGTTTCCAGAGCTCTGGAAGTCAAAGGAAAATTCTACAATTTAACAATAGTATAAGGGCACAGACAGCTGTATAAATTGGTCTGAGATCAGAATGCAGTGCACAGACTGGCCTGCAGCTCTCCCGACTTGAGTGTAACAACTTCTTGTATTTCTATGCAGCTGCCATGCTCAGGACAGGAGAGTCGCTGGCGAATCCATGCACTGCGTTCCGATCTCAGTCCGATTTATACGACTGCACCCTAAGGGCTCCTTTCCACTTGCGAGAAATACGTCCGATTCTCGCATGTGAAATCCCAGCTCTGGCGCCGGCACTCGGGAGTGGAGCGAGCAGCTGCATGTATTTGTATGCAGCCGCTCACTCCTCTCCCGAGTGCCGGCGCCAGAGCTGGGATTTCACATGCGAGCATCGGACGATTTCCTCGCATGTGAGTATGAGCCCTAAGGCTGATTTTACGTGCTATAATTTCCCAAAGATCCAACTAGGATTAAGATTTTTATGTCGTTTACCTAGAATTGTAAGTGATTCTTTGATGGGATGAGTACAATTTCATCAGGTTGGTACTTTGAAGACAGTCATAAAATATGCCAAGAATGTGTAGTTGTAATCTCATCTCTTTAGACCTTCAGTAAAATGGGGTAGGGAGGCATAAATTTGTCTGTAGGAGTGGATCTGAGGTAGAGGCAATGGAGCAGAGCTTCAGTGATCTGCTTCCTGCCTGGCACTTTCTGTCTGACACAGGAGCGAGGATGGATGACATCAGAATTCGGTGCTCGCCTTTGTCAGAGTGAAAGCCTCCGGCGACGATGATGCTGCGACTACGGAGAATGTGCAGAGAGGTGAGTGGTGGTGTTTTTTTTTTAACAATACATTTGTCGGATGGTGGGGGAGAACAATGATTAGGGCAATGATGTAGATGGGGAGAAGTCAATGATGGAGGTGGTGGAGAGGGCAATGATGGAGATAGTGGAGATGGCAATGATGGGGGTGGAGGAGAAGGCAATGATGGGTGTGGTGGATAGGGCAATGATAAAGGTGGTGGAGAGGGCAATGATGGAAGTGGGAGGGAGAGCAATGATGGAGGTGGGGAGAAGACAATGATGGAGGTGGTGGAGAGGGCAATGATGAAGGTGGCGGAGAGGACAATGATGGAGGTTATGGAGAAGGCAATGATGGAGGTGGGGAGAGGGCAATCATGGAGGTGGTGGAGAAGACAATGATGAGATGCGGGGGATTGGGATGGGAGGAAGGGTGCATAGGACTCTTTATAATGAACTTCAGGGATCCCATTGAGTTTGCATGTATTGTAAAACCTTGCATATTTTCCATTACAAAAATGTAGCATGTGCACAAAGCCTTACTGTACAGTTAATTGGGGAGAGTCACAGACTGAATAATTTATGTTATTAGGTGGTGGATATTATAGTTAATGGGGGGAAATAGTGCTACTTATCACTTTATATTTTTAATGGTAGGGTACATATCTGTATTCAGGGGGAGACACATTTATACTTATATACAATGTATGTGAACTTGTTATTTTGAGGGCTGCAATGATCATCGTGACAAGACGAGTCGTGGCTGGAAGATATCGACATGAAGGACCTCATAGACATTAAGGTTCAAATAGTTACTCCTAGACTCATAAGGGCTATACACTAAGTGCAAAGCTTGCCAGAAAGCTCAAGCAGGGTCATCTATACAGACTTGAAGGTAACAACTGTAGTGCCTCATTCAAATATTGTGAACAAAGTGTACTTATTGCACTCCAAACTCATGAACGCTCTGCAGACAGTGCAAAGCCAGACTAAGATTACAAGCAGGGTCAACCAGACACCAACTTGAGTGCCTCCTTCAAATATCAAAACCTCATAAATCAATAGAAGGGATATATATTGAGTTTAACACCAGAAAAATAAAGAAAATCTCTAAAAAATACCTTTTAATTCAATAATTTTAAAATTTAAGTCAAGTCATGGGGTCCCAAATGTGAATACAAAAGGTTAAAAATACACAGGGGGAGACTCTGCTCACCCTAATGGGCCCTAGTACGACCCTTCCTGACTGCGGAGGTTGGCACCCTACTTGTTGACGATGTGGCGTCCCCGCTCAACGTCGGTAGCCCTAGGCAACCCTAGACACCCCTATAGCTTGAAGGGGATACACAGAAAAACATTTGGGCGACATTAGACACAGCAGAGACACACCAATTGCCCGACATGTCAATCTAATACATGGAGGCGATGAGAAACAAATTTCCCTTCGTGTCATTGAGAAGGTGCAACCTACAGTGAGACAGGGAGATTGGGATAGGAAGATCCTACAGCGTGAAACACGCTGGATCTTCTGGCTTGATTCACAGAAGCCTAAAGGCTTAAATGAACAATTAAATTTTACTAGCTATTTATAATAAGTTTCCTGACATATCCGGCATTCTTTTGCTTTTCTCATGTTTTGAGATATGATTACTATGTATTATTTAATACTCCATTATATTTATTTTTTGATACACATCTGGGCTCCAATGTTACTTTTTCTGAGCGTATATCTAAAGAATGTCTTTTATGTAATTTGGCCTTCTTATGGCATTGTTTTGATATGTAACCTTCAAGAAGAACCTGAAAACCCACCTGTTCCGACAAGCCTACAGCCTACAATGATCCTCAGTCTACTGAACCATCGCACGACCAGCTCTATCCTTTCCTAGTGTATCCTCACCCATCACTGTAGACTGTGAGCCCTCGCGGGCAGGGTCCTCTCTCCTTCTGTACTTGTGTGTCCCTTGTCTAGCACGTTTATTGTACCTGTCTATATTTTCCCTTTTCATATGTAAAGCGCCATGGAATAAATGGCGCTATATAAATGTGTAATAATAATAATATGCAATTAATGTATATCAGTAAGCGCTCACATTGCTTCCTTTTTGTGCGCATGTCCGCTCCGGGATTATGTCAGAGTGAAGATTTTTTTCTCTGACACGCAGACTGCGTTCCACTACAGAGCATCGGAAATCTGGCTGAATTTCGGCCTCCCCTTTAGGGCGCACTTGACGGCATTTCCGGTCCTTGAAACGCATGCGTGCGGTTCACCGCCTCGTTGCCTCATCGGATGTGACGATTGACAGGTACAGCCGAATCTTTAAATTCCGGCGTCTGAAGCATGTGGAGCACGCCGCACAATACATTGTACTCTCGGCTCCTGGGGGAGATTGTACCCCCTCTTTTGACCCCTGATGAACCCTTGACATCTATACAGGGGGAAACGCGTCGGGTCTGGGTCAGGATCCACGGGTCCTGTGATTATGGGTCCTCTGACTATCAATGGCTGATAAGTATTTGCCTATCTTTAGGCTAAACATTTTTTTGAAAATTTATAATATATTGGCATGTTGTATGCACACTTTGTTATGAGACATTAATCTGTGTGTTTGAAGTACATTGGTCTCATGTTATTTTCTGAGACCGTTCTTAGACGATTTAAACAGAGGCCCAATTTGTATCTTTCTATATGGTCTCTAATCTGGGGGCTTATTGATATGTAAATCTTTTTGTAAGGGGAAAGAGGTCCTTTGATATTCTGGTTAATACGCCATTTGAAGTATCATCTGCCAGTAATCGCTTTTTTGGAGGCATTTTCTCCTCATTAGGGCTACCCCCTTTTACATTCATCTATTTTTGGCCTGTGTTATGACAGCCTGCAGTCTTTTTTATTACGAGATAAGCACCTTGGCTGCATAAGCATCTCTTAAGTCTTTTTTGCTACGAGATATATTTATTATAGTTGAGACTATATGTCTCCCCATTAGGGCTTTTTTGTATTTTCGGGTGTTTTGTATGTGTGCTGTTTTTCTGTGTATCCCCTTCAAGCTATAGGGGTGTCTAGGGTTGCCTAGGGCTACCGACGTTGAGCGGGGGCGCCACACCGTCAACAAGTAGGGTGCCAACCTCCGCTGTCAGGAAGGGTCGTACTAGGGCCCATTAGGGCGAGCAGAGTCTCCCCCTGTGTATTTTTAACCTTTTGTATTCACATGATGCATTTGGGACCCCCATGACTTGACTTAAATTTTAAAATTATTGAATTAAAAGGTATTTTTTAGGGATTTTCTTTCTTTTTTTGCCTCCTTCAAATATTCAAGATTAAAAACAGTTTATGTGCTATTGTCATCTGGTGGTGTGGAAAAATCAGGGATAATCCAGACTTTGTTCATTTTTATGAGAGTGAGCCTGTCAATACTTTCTGTTGACAGGCGAAGGTGCCTTTCTGTTATGACCCCCCCTCCCCAGCAGCACTAAAATTCCACTCAGATAAAATGCTAGCAGCAGGACAGCACAACACTTCCAAAGCATACACAGACAGCTCATGCCAGATGTCAAGCTTTGAGACCCAATAGTTGAAAGTCGCAGAGGAATTAGGGAGTACGTTAGTTTGGTTGGCCAGGTATCCTTGACCAGCTTTAAAAACTTTTCCCTCCTTGTCAAAAATACCTGGTCATCAGGGCCTAGACACTAGAAGTGTGTCATGAAATTGGTCCAGGCCTTTGACAGTGTAGCCCTGCCTCTGCTGTACCTAGTGTGTGTCTCCCTCGCCCCTCCTTTGTTAGTCAAGGAAGCTTTCCCCCTTCACTAGCTTTGTCTGATGAGAATTTTTCAACATATTTTCCACAGTGGCCTTCTGGTATAACACCATTTTTGTAGACCTCTCAGCCTCAGGAAGAAGAGATGCAAGATTCTCCTTGAACCATGAGTCTAGCAGGGGGAGCAACCAGTACTCTTTTTTGAGGGTCAAGGGAAAGGCAGCGTTACATAAAGTCTGCCATATGTGCCAAGCTCTCTACAGCCAACACTTTCGACCTGGTCAATATGCAAGGATTCATGTTATATTGTGCAGCAACCGTTTAAGTAGGCACAGAAGCGGGATTGTTGCTCTGATTATGGCGTCATCGATGTTCATTATCTTTGTGAAGACCTCAAAGTTTTGGAGAACCGTGCTATTGTCACACATCCATGCCTGCTCTTCAGTTGTTATGTGCAGAGGCTGACCAAAATACCAACAGGCATGTTGCATCTGGTATTCCACAACTAACCTCTGCTGCTCACAAAGCCTTGCCAGCATGTGCATTGTGGAGTTCCAGATTGTAGTCACATGGCACACCAGTCAATGAGCTGGCACTTGCATGTGGTGGCTGCAGCTATAGCTGACTTGAGGTAATGGGCACTGACGTGGCATACCTTGACCAGAAGTTCTGGCATATCTGGGTAGGTTTTCAGAAACCGCTGAACTACCAAGTAGAGAACATCGGCCAAGCATGGTACATGTGTGAGCTTGCCAAGCTTCACAGCCACCACCAGGTTACAACTATTATCACACACAAGCATGCCTGGTTGTAGGTTCATCTATCTGGTCTATTATTCCTTTCAATAACTTTGCCACGGTGTATGGTTTGTTCCATAGACAAAATAACTTCAACAGAGCCTGTTGGCACTTCACTTAGGCAGTGCTGCAGAGCTGATGTGGACGATGTACTCTGAGATAACAAATAGTAGATGGGCAATGAGGCGGTGCAGGAACTGGTGTAGGAGGTTGAGGAAACCCTAATAGAAGTAGGGCCAGCAATCCTCGGCGTTGGTAGCACATGTGCCATGCAGGGGTAGGACTCAGGCCAGCACTTCACAATGTTCACTCAGTGTGCCATCAGGGAAATGTAGCATCCCTGGCCACAAGCGCTTGTCCACGTGTCGTTCGTTAAGTGGACAATCCCAGTAAGTGTGTTGGTAAGGGCACTGGGGATGTTGCTGGACACATACTGGTACAAGCCAGGGATGTCACACCGGGAGAAATAGTGGTGGCTGGGGACTGAGTACTGAGGAACGGCTGTTGCCATGAGTCAGCAGAAATGCTCCATGTCCACAAGCCTAAATGGCAAAATTTCCGTGTCAAGCAGCCTGGAAATGTTCCCGTTTAGCATTTGGGCTTGAGTGGCTGGGAACTTTCTTTTTCATACCAAGGCCTGGGGTAGGGACAATTGAACGCTGTGCTGAGACAAGGATTTGGAGAGCTTGATGATGGTAAGTCAGAATGTGCATTTGTGCCAGTGTCATGGACAGGGGATTGACAAGCACTGTGTCACGATTAGACTGGTGAGTAATCTGGGACCAGGGGGCACCTTTCCTGGCCCTAATACTAGGGAGCACACCCTAGCTCGCTCTGTTCCCCGGGATTCCTCAGATGGCAAGGATGCCGGGACCTCTGCCCTTGCCCTATCTCCTGCAACAGCCCTGCGTCTGTCCCCTTCCCCCACCCGGGAAAGAGAGGCACTACTGTGTACCTCTGTACATCAACTTTAAAAAGACAGGGGGACAAAGACAAGGGTAAAAATTAAACTCCACACACACAAAATATACTTTCACAAATAACAGAGGTATTCACTAGGGTGTGTAGGGAGGTGGAATAAAATAAGAAGGGTATGGATGAGGAATTTCCAAGTGTACAAACCAAGTAACAGTCGCAAAACAAATTCCTCCAGCTCTCCAAACACCAGTTTCTCCCACTCTAGATCTATGTAGCAAGTTCTAACTCAGACAAGGACCTGGCAAACAGACCTAACTTTTATAGGGGAGAGGAGTGGCTAACTGAGCACAGCTGAATGCAGGAATTTCCCGCATAGCCGATTAACCCCTGTTCCGCTGAAAGAAACAAACACGTTTAATACACCCGAGAAGTGCTTCTTTTCAGTGGCAAAGCAGGAGCCACGAGACGCTGCGGTCTTCTGGCTCTGCTCTGTTGTGGTAACCCCGTGACTCTCTGAGCACAGGGGAAGAGGCAGTGGTCTCATCCACTGGCACCAATTGTAGACCCAGGCATTCGGCCTACCGAGTAAGGAGCAATGATTTTTTACCATTGGACGAAAACAATATTGTCTAAAAACAACTTTTGAAAATTCTGTACAGAAATGGATGGGGACCATACAACTAACTAGTTCACAATCACAAGGCTTCTCTGCTCTTCCATAGAAAAATATTTAGAATTGAGAGTCCTCAGTGGTTGATACCTTTTAATGGCTAACTGAAAAGATGATAACAAATTGCAAGCTCTCTTGAAAGCTTGCAATTTGTTACCATCTTTTCAGTTAGCCATTAAAAGGTATCAACCACTGAGGACTCTCAACTCTAAATATTTTTCTATCTACTGGCTAACACGGTACGAAGACACACATCTTTCCTGCTCTTCCATACAAACTCCAAAGAGTGTCTTACATAATGATATCTTCTCTAGAAGCAATGTTTCCCTGTGAGCATATTTCTGGACATATGCAATTGCTTCCAATGCCAATATTTTGTACGGATCTTATGAAATCCAAACCTCAGTATGACTCCATACAAAATCAGAGGGATATGAACGGATTGTAAGACTTATGGCTCTGTAAACATGGTTTTGCTTTGAAATATTTATAAATGCAGTAAAATTCTGAAAACGGGCTTGTGCACACTTAGTAAAGACATAACATTATAACATTTAACATCTGTGCTCAGATAGATAATATAAGGATAGATAAACAAAGTACAATATACTGTGCAAGTAATGAGAACTTGTTTATGTAAGGCAATTATACACAAATCTTAAACTTGTCTAAACCTACATATTCCTTAAATAAAATAAAATTGTAGCCTTTGCTCTCAGTATGAAATCATGCATTCTAGATTTCCCACCAGGGGTGCTCATAGTGTAGGTGCAGTATAATCTTTCAATAGTTGAGCCGATAAGGAGCCTGGAGCAAGGTTAAGAATGTGAACATGGACTCAGCAGGAAGGAGTCAGCAATAAACTTAATTTAGAAATGTTAACAGTCCAACAGCTAAATTGCCAGGGATCTACAGTAGTTCTGCAGCACAAATCTTTCTGTCGCACCAGTCACAAAAAGTGTAAAAAAAGGAAACAACATCTGGCTATGATTATACCGCTTGTAAATTAACCATTCTAGAGGGACTTTTCTCTATTGCACTTACAGAAAAAAATTTAAGTACCTAAACTTTATTTGCTGCACCTATTCCTCCTTTGGAAATACAGCATAAAACAGCACATGTCATTGTTTTTTACACCTTCATTGAAAGCCATCCAAACTAAACACTAGCTCAGAAAACATTTATGCTGGTTGGCCAAACTTAAAAATGCAATAGAAATTCAAATTGCCATAACTATACAGACATAATATTGATAGAGGATGTCCACTATAGGATAACCCCATCGTAACAGCCATAGGGTGCTGCATAGATGAAAAAAATCTATAAAAAATGTGTATGAAAGCTATAGGAGAGTAACTACTGAACGGCACAAATGTCATCAAAGATGCAACAAATACCACTGTCCACTCTGTAAAGATAACATGTGGTGCTTCAGCATGAAAATAGACAGTCCTGCAAAATGCTGAGGAAGAAAAAAAAAGCGTCACTCACCATAAGTGTCTGGTATCTTTGTTTTGAATAAAAAATGTGTCAACTAGGATACAGAAGGAGGAACCTGACGCATGTAGCCGATGGCCGTTTCGCACTGCTCTGCGCTTCATCTGGCCTATTCTCAACTTTCTCCCACTCAATCCTAGATGCCACATTTTTAATTCAAAATAAAGATACAAGATAATTACGGTAAATGCTTCTTTTTCTTTCTTCAGCATAAACAAAAATCTATACTTATACTAACAATGCAACTTCACTGCTGCAGCCAATCAGCGTTAGCTGATCAGATGAAACCTTTACAATTACACCCTTTATCTTAGCTGTTACAGGTACATTTGCTTAAGTATTCAGTAATATGTTCACATTTTCAAGTCTGAGAAATAACTTAAAATTACAAATAGTTATAATATTAAAACATTATATACAAATTATAAAAACTGAGAGTCCTCTGTGGTTGATACCTTTTATTGGTTAACTGAAAGGATGATGACGAATAGCAAGCTTTCCAGACTACTTAGGTCTCCTCATCAGCCATAGGTAAATACAATATCTGAAGTGGTCTGAATAGTAACTGTTGATCTTTTGTAAGGAATTTCTAACCTGAAAAAGGACAAATGCGTTCATTTCCAGATATGGGCTTGTTATTTTTGTTCACACTATTACAAATGTAATGTAACACAATAGGCTGATTGTTCGTTTGTAAGTAGATCTCAGCGGCGGCACCAGGGCTTGGCATTTACAGGTGACCACTTCAGGATTTAGTGACTGTTCAAACTTAAAATCTGCCAAGAGGTCCAGAGAGGTATTCATAGGCAGTGAGTCACTACAGGGAGTGCTGCAGACATACCAGGGTGTTAGATTATTTTTAGTTACAATGGAAAGATTAACTCTTTCAATGTGTAAAGAACAATTCCAGGTCCAATTTACTAAGGTTTCTGAAGTTCTACTAGCTGTCCTTCCAAGTAATTCTAAGTAGGAGACTGCACAATTAGGCCCCTTAACGTACGGAGGTATTTTCGTTTTTTGCGTTTTCGTTTTTTGCTCCCCTTTTTACCAGAGCCTTAACTTTTTTTTATTTTTCTGTCAATGTAGCAATTTGAGGGCTTGTTTTTTGCAGGACAAGTTGTACTTTTGAACAATACCATTGGTTTTAATATATTGTGTACTGAAAAACGGCAATTTCAGACTTGTTTTTTTTTTTTTTTTTACCATGTTCACTATATTCTAAAACTAACCTGCCATTATGATTCTCCAGGTCATTATGAGTTTATAGACACCAAACATATCTAGGTTCTTTTTTATCTAAGTGGTGAAAAAAAATTCCAAACTTTGGTAAAACTTTCCAAGACCTGAAGCGTCTCCATTTTTCGTGATTTGGGGCTGCGTGAAGGCTTATTTTTTGTGCGCCGATCTGACGTTTTTATTGATACCATTTGGTGTGGATGCGATCTTTTGATCGCCCATTATTACATTTTATTGCAATTCTGGCGTTTTTAATTTTTTTCTCGTTATGCTGTTTACTGAAAGGGTTAATTTTTTTATATTGATAGATCAGGCGATTCTGAATGCAGCAATACAAAATATGTGTACGTTTGATTTTTTTTAATGTGTTTTATTTGAATGGGATGAAACGGGGGTGATTTGAACTTTTATATTTTTTTAGTTTTTTTATATTTTTAAAACCTTTTTTATCTTTTGCATGCTTCAATAGTCTCCAATTGAGACTAGAAGCTGCAGTTTGTCTGATCGACTTTGCTACACACAGGCGATGATCAAATGGCCTGTGTGTAGCAGAATGCCCACTTGCTATGAGCGCCAACCATCGGGCGGCGCTATTAGCAATCTGGCTATGACAACCATAGAGGTCTTCTGGAGACTTCTGGTTGTCATGCCAACCCATCAGTGACCCGCGATCATGTGATGGGGTCACTGATGGGCGGGATTTACGACGCGCTTACGGTAAGTGCAATTAAATGCCGCTGTCAGAGATTGACAGCAGCATTTAACAGGTTAACAGCTGCGGGCGGATTGCGATTCCACCAAACGGCTGTTAGAGGCACGTCAGCTGTTCAAAACAGCTAGAAAAGATGTGTGATCAGCGCCGGAGCCCACATCAAAGGGAGGGATTCCGACGTGGGCATACTATTATGCCCAATGTCGGAAAGGTGTTAAAGATACATTACGGTATTTATTTTTTTTAAATCAATAGTTCACATGAAAATAAGAAACTTTGTAACATATCCTATGAGAGAAATCTGAATCTTGTTCCTTCTGGACAAGATCATTCATTCTCAATATTCTCAATTCACAGGTAAAATCTGTCTTCAGAGAATACAGATGGGGGCATGAATAGGCGCAGCTCGATGGAAGCCCCCCATGACCGCGCTTGGCCAGGAGGGGTTTTCAAACTGGGTGAGGAAGGAGGATGGGATTGTTTGGAGGGGGTTAGGTGGAAGAGTGTTGGGGCGGGTTCTGGGAGCAGGGTGGAAAAGTTTGTGAGAATCGCCACTTCAGCTCAGGAATCCGGAGAACGAAGACCACCGACAGCATCGCTTACCTCATGAAGTCAGTGGAGTCCTTAATGGATCGACTGCAGGACATCGCTCACTGCAGGAGGGAGGATGGCTAGAGGAGCAGCTTTCCTCTCTTCTGGGGGACACCGGGACTCAGGAGATTACTGGCAGGAGCAGAAGGACAAGGCTTCCGGAGAGACTTTCACCGGAGGTGACGACGCGCATCAGGCGCAGGCTCCTGAGCCCTTCTGGGGACCCTGCGGAGGCTCGGCACAGCGGCGCGGCCCCCTCCCCGTTGCGCCTCCTCTGGCAGGAATCCACACAGCCGGCCTGTGGGCGCAGGACGGCAATGATTATCGAATGCGAGGGCCGCACCAGAAGTGCGGTCTGCACAGGCAGCACAAGCGGCATCGAGGGCCTGCGGCATGGCTGGGAGGTGCGCGTACTCCCGGGGGTGCATAGCAAGTAAATGGTGCAGAAGCGGAGGCCAGTGGCAACGGCAGACACCGCAATGCACACAGACCCTGGGGAGGATCACGCAGCAGGTACCCCGGGAGATGTCCCTGTTAGGTCCTGTTAGACGGAGCACGGGACAAAGGATTCCGGCGGGCAGGCAGAAGTGGGATGCCCTGCAGCTGGGCCCAGTCAATCATTGGCAGACAAGGGGGGTGGCGGGCAGTGAGGTTGGGCTGCCTGGCAGGTCCCAGAGAAGGGTTTCGGACCGGGCTGGTGGGCTTGGGTCTGGCGAGCGTGCGCAATCCCGATCAAGGAGGAGGTCAGTGGTGCGACGTGTATTGTGTGCTCCGGTCCCCCCTCGTGACGAGGAGGCCAGGGGCGCGGGCCTGGAGCAGGAGAGTGGCGCTGAAGAATCGGAGTCTGGCAGTGAACAGCATGGGGACGGAGAGCGACAGGATTCGGGGACACAGCATCCGCGCAGCCCAGTGAGTTTAATTCCATGTCTTGTTTGTCGCCCGTAAGGGTTGTGTCATGGGAGGTTGGGTGAGTCAGTCATCAGGGTCAGACGAAAGGGGATTGGGAGAATCTAGTGGGATGGAAGCGCTGGGAATTCGAGATATTTTGCTCACTTAGTCGCAAATTTTGAGGAGACGAAAGGGTGTGGCAATGAGCGGGCCGGGACATCGCCAGTGAGGGCATGGCTCCAGGGATGGGGTTCGGATCATAGTTGGTGAGCGAGCCGTTGAGGTCAGTTGGGGGGAGCAGGTACCATTGTCTGGTGTATCCGTGTCAGTCCAGACAGAAAAAGAGAAAGGGGATTCTGTAAAACTGGACAATAGAGCAAAGGGTGAGGTATATGTGTGTTTTGCGGGACCTTTGGGAGCGCATTTAAAAAAGGAGGTAAAGGAGAAGATTTGTCGGGATGAGTATGTGGAGATATTCTCCCTCCTTCCCTTGGAAAAGTTTAATTTGGATAAGGGAAAGAAAGAAGACAGTAAGAAGGAGGAGGAGGAGGAAAAGAGGAGGTGGCGGCTGATTCCGCATACATTTGTTAATTGGTTGCAAGTGTTTGCGATATTGGCAAGTGTAATAGGAAAAAAGTTTCCTGAGAACTGTTCAGGTTTGTTTTGCTACCTAGATGCGATAGGTGAGGCGCACCGTACATATGGGGGTCAGGCATGGTTGTCCTATGACGAGCAATTTAGGCAAAGGAAGGCGGTTTGGCCTGAGATTGGCCTGAGATTAAGTGGGACCAGAAGGACATTGGGCTCTTGCTAAAAGTGATGGCTCCAGTCAGGTACAGGCAGTCCTTTCATGGGAGCGGAGATAGCGGCAACCAGCAGGCAGGACACAGAAGCGGTAGTCAGGGGATGCAAGGAACGAAGGAAAAATCCGGAAAGTGCTGGCAATTCAATAAGGAAAGTGAAAATATGGCAACACCTGTAAGTTCAAGCATGTATGCTCCCATTGCAATGGGAGTTCACATGGAGCTTCAAAATGTTTCAAAAAAGCAAGAGGGAAGCCAGAGGTGGGTGCCAGTCAAGGGGGAGACGCCGGTGAGGCTTCAAGAGATGGCCTCCTTTCTAAGTAGTTACCCAGATCAAGAGAAGGCCAGGGTTATAGAATTAGGAGACTGCGAAAGGTGACATTGAAGGAGTTGCAGTCGTTGTTAGGCCGGTTGAATTTTGCATGCAGGATCATACCTATAGACAGAATTTTTTGCCGCAGGTTGTCCGGTGCGACTGCAGTGGTGCGGTCGGCGCACCATTTCATTCCGTTGAATAAGGAGCACAGGGAGGATTTGGCTGTGTGGAAGCATTTTTTAGAGAGGTACAATGGTTGATCATTGATACAACAGGAGATATTGAATAACTTTGATTGCGAGATTTACACGGATGCAGCAGGCGAGGTCGATTATGGGGCCTATTGTAGAGGACAGTGGAGTGTTGGGAGATGGCCTGAATGGTGGCATCAGAGGGGCCTCACAAGAAGCCTGGCTTTGCTGGAATTGTTCCCCATCATTGTGGCGGTCTTAATTTGGGGTAAAATGTTTGCGAACCAGAGAGTTAGGTTTCAATGTGACAATATGAGTGTGGTGTCAGTGATTAACAGCCTGTTTGCTTCTTCCCCCAGTGATTAAGTTGGTGGGAGAACTCGTTTTACGGTGCCTTGAACTGAATGCTTGGATTTCTGCGATGCACGTGCCAGGTGTGCAAAACTCTATAGCTGATGCTTTATCTCGTTTGCAGTGGGAGCATTTCTGGGAGCAGGCACCAAATGCGTAGGCCTCAGGAGCAGAATGCCCTTCGCACTTGTGGCAGATTATTACGAACGAGCAGGACAGTTGATTCGAGCGTCGGATACAAGCCAGACCTGGGCATCATACGAAGCATCATGGCAAATATGGCAAAGTTGGGTGTTACAGTGGGGAGCGGTAGGGTCCGAGGAGGATAAGACATTGGCGGTGTTGTTTTTGGTTGGTAAGGCGGCTGAAATGGGTTGGTCTATTTCTAAAGTTAATAAACTTATGTCTTGCTTTTGGTTTTAAGTTGGAGGGCTCGGTTGATGTTACAAAGAATTTATTGGTTAAACAGGCATTAAAGGGTTTATAGATAGGCGTAGACCTATCTCGTTCAGCAAGCTTGAACGGTTAGGGGAGTCTTGGAGAGGATTTGTTGTTCCAATTTTGAGGCGTCGTTAAGTTAGCTTTTTCTTTAGCGTTTTTGGGGCAATGCGAATAGGTGAACCTGTGTCCCGCAGCAGGGACAGGGCAGGTGGTTTGTTAGCTGAAGATGTGGAATTCTGGGTGGGGGGCATTGCTTTTTGGATTCGGAGTTCGAAAACCAATCAGTTGGGAAAAGGTAAGCGCGTGGTCCTGGGGAGAGTGGATGGGGCATTGATGTGCCCACAAAGGTGTTTGGAATCGTACTAGCGCTTGTGGTCGAGAAGGGCTGGCCCACTGTTGTGTCACGAGGTGGGGGGCATTGTTGTCTCATTTCCAGTTTATTGCAATTTTGAACAGGGGGTTGGAAGAGTTGGGCCTTACCACAGGCATGTATCAATATGGGTCGCATTCTTTTAGTATTGAGGCTGCTTCAGAGGCTGATAGTCTTGGCTTAGGAACTGACGTGATCAGGCGGATTGGCAGGTGGAACTCGGACAGCTACTTAACATATGTGTGTCATTAATTGAATTGGGAATATAAAGGGGGGCTTAACAATGCTTGTTGTTTTGTATTTTCAGGCCAGGATCCCTTCTTAGCCTGGAGTTTCGGACATTCGTTTGTGTATTGGGGGCGCTACGGGCTGACGTAAGGCTTTAGTAGTGATCAAGTGGTAATTCGTTGGTTAGGATTTCAAGGGATGGTTTGGAGCAGGGTTCTATCTGAATTTGCTCGAGCCACTCGTTTGAATAAAGCACCCGACATTTTGGTTATGCATTTGAGCGCGAATTGATCAGGGATATTCATTTCGACTTCCTTAGGTTGTGGACGTCATTTCCAGGGGTATTGACTGTATGGTCGGATATTGTTCCCAGGAAAAAGTGGAGGGCGGCCTGATCTTTGAAAGGAATTAATATGGCCAGGGTGAAGTTGAATAGGGTGGTGTCGAGTTTTGTATACAGGAATGGGGGTATGGGGGTATCAGTGTGCGGCATTTTGAATGGGAATCTGGGGTTGGTAATTTTTGGAGGGAAGATGGGGTTCATTTAAATGAGATAGGGATTGATTTGTGGGCACTCGCGATACAAGAAGGGATTGAGAGAGCATTGGCGGTGTTGGGGCACTCACGAGCCTGAGGTGGTCAGGGCTGTTCATGGTTGGCGGGAGGTGGGGTTCTTGGAGTTGACGCTGATTCATCGGAAAAAGGAATTTTAAGTAAAATTCCGGACAGTTAAAATTGTGTGGGGTTGATCTGGCATTTGGTTACGGGCTCTGGACGGGGTTTTACCCGGGAGCTTTTGGTGGTTAGTCTTCCCGGAACGGGTTGTATGGTGCCCTCGAGCTGGTGGTGTACGGCTGAGGGTAACGTGGTGGTTGAAGTTCGTTTGTGTTTTGCCAAATATTAAGCCAGATCTTTTGGCTCCAAGAACCCTTCCCTCATGTTTTTTGCATAAAGATTATATATTAATATTTATTGATATAAATTGTATACATTATTGTTTATTAATAAACTGGCTGCTGTGGCCAATATTATCCAAAGAATATAATGAGTAGAGCTTTTATTTTAAAGGGGGTGGCATTTTTTCTGTACGGGTTGGTGCGGAAGGGAGGTTGCAGTTAAGAAACCCATACTTGCCATACGCGGTCAAGATGGGGGCAGGAATAGGTGCAGCTCGATGGAAGCCCCCCATGACCGCGCTTGGCCAGGGGGGATTTTCAAACTGGGTGAGGAAGGAGGATGGGATTGGTTGGAGGGGGTTAAGGGAGGAGTGTTGGGGGGCGATCTCTGGGAGCAGGGTGGAAAAGTTTGGGAGAATCGCCACTTCAGCTCAGGAATCCGGAGAGCGAAGACCCATCCACCCTTCCCTTCTTTTTTGTTTTTGTCTATGTTTGTGATCAGGGGTCATGCGTATGTATAGCGGATACTAGGCATTTATATATATGTTGGCCTTTGCTTCGTCACAGTGGCAAGGTTGGCGTGGGGTGGGGTTCTTGGAGTTGACGCTGATTCATTGGGGAAGAAATTGTAAGTAAAATTCCGGACAGTTAAAATTGTGTGGGTTTAATCTGGCAATTGGTTACGGGCTCTGGACGAGCTTTTTAGTGGTAAGTCTTCCCGAAACGGGTTGTATGGTGCCCTCGAGCTGGTAGTGTACGGCTGAGGGTAACATGGTGGTTGAAGTTCGTTTGTGTTTTGCCAAATATTAAGCCAGATCTTTTGGCTCCAAGAACAATCCCCTCATGTTTTTTGCATAAACATTAACTATTAATATTTTTTGTTATAAATGTTATACGTTATTGTTTGTTAATAAACTGGCTGCTGTGGCCAAAATTATCCAAAGAATATAATGAGTAGTGTTTTTATTTTAAAGGGGGTGGCGTTTTTTCCGTACGAGTTAGTGCGGAAGGGAGGTTGCAGGTAAGAAACCCATATTGGCCATACGCCGTCAAGATTTCCCCATTACTGAGATAGGAGAGATGACGTGTTTTATGGATGGACTGTATCTGTTGTTTCAGGAGAACTTGCAGCAGAATGGGTGTGTCTGCTTATAGCTCCTCACTCCTCCAAAGAATTTTAAAACCACCAACTGTCATCTCCTATATCAGTAATCGGAAAATCTGCTGTCACTGAATACAGATTTTACACATGAAATAAAAGTCAAAAATGAATCCAGGAGCAGAAAGAATCAGGTTTCTCTAATAAAAATATATTACAAAGTTGCTTATTTTCATGTGTGCTGTACTATTGATTTATGAAATACAAATTAATATTGCGCCGGACTATGAAAATTATAGTAACAATGAAGTTCTCTAAAGCCCATACAATATTATAGGCATCGTATTCAGGATTTATGTGATACAGATCCTGAATTCACTCGTGAGCTTGAGGTTAAAGGCTGGATTTTCTTGTACAAAATGTGTATGTAAATGGTCATGAAATCTTTCGTGTAATAGAAAAAAAAAATTACTGCCATTGATGGTCTTCTGGATACTGATAAAATCACTGAACCATCAGGAGTCAGATACCCTGATATTGTAGTTAATCTTTTATCATGATGCCAATGGAGCTAGAAGTGTTGAAAGTTCAATACTCAAGCATCATGCTACCATACAGGCTTCATGGAATGCCATATGGAGATACCCTTCCTTACAAGCAGTCCTTCTATAGGAGAGTACCTTTTAAAATATGGAGTCCAATGGATCATGCTGCTACTTTTTTTATGAAAAAACTTTCATATAAAATCTTAGATACAATGTAACCAGATGGAAGCCCAGCTCTATGGAATTATCACAAAAAAGGAGCAAACAATTACGGTAATATTTCAAATATCCTTGATCTAGTTGTTTTTTTCTTGAGATCAGGCTTCTATATTTATAAAGACTGACTAACAGATTCTCTTTCTCAGAGCAAATAATGTGGTCACTTTTTGGTACCTAAACTGCAAGAATAACAGTCTTGTGCTTATTTTTCCAAAATCAACAATGTTTTGCTAAAATCTATTAGCATTTACTGAACTAACACATCATTTCTTACACCTTTTTACAATCTAGACATAAAAAGTATCTTAGAAAAAATAAAAATATTTAAGCAGTTCCACCTAAAGGAAACTTCCAGTAGTTTTATGACACAGCTGCAAAAATACCTCACTACTACCCACATCCAAATCAACAAAATGTACAGAACCATTAAATATTGCCGAGATCTCAATCTGAGCATGCGCTGCCCCTGGCGGCCATTTTCCCGGAGGCCACTGCATCGCAACAATGGATATGCGGGGCCTCCGGGATTTCATAAGATGCCAACGGAGCCCCCCCCCGCACTACATAGCACCACCTCCAAACCTTCCATAGCCTCCGCACCAGCCTGGGACGGGATTTCCCGGAGGCCACCTCACCTGCCGCACCAGCCTGGGATGGGAATCATATAGTCGGACCATCAAATACCCCTTGTGACCCCACTCCATCAGCGCTGCTGATCCCCCCCCAGGTAAGCTGAATTTGGACTGTAAGATGGACCCCCAATTGACACATTAATTTTTTTCCCCTATTTTACTTCTGAAAATTTGGGGTGCGTCTTATGGTCCGGTGCGTCTTATAGTCCAAAAAAATACGGCACAATATAGACAGAGAGCAACAACACGCACACAAACAAACAATAACAGTTAACATAGAGGCATCTTCTTAAAACAATCCTTCAACAGTATGAGGCTGCAGCTGCTGTATAGCTCAAAACTAACAATGTGAAACAAATTGGATTAGTGCAAATCTGCTTTGACTGCAGTGCGAATAAACCTCCACAAATATACAACAGTACCATGTAGGCACTATATTTTTTGTAGTAGAAGTAGCAGAAGTAGTAGCAGTATAGTTGTAGTAGTAGTAGGAGGAGTAGTAGTATCATTTTAGCTTGCATTACTGCTAAGTGGACTAAACCAATTAACTCAAAATTCTTAGTGCATATTTTGGTCAAATTGAATGAGCCCACCTTTGATCTAACTCAGATGGCTCAGATGGGTCTCTATACTAAACAGTTCACTTGTACAATAGTTGACTTACAGCAACTCAGTTATCTATTTAGTGTAATTCTATCTATCTATCCATCAATCCATCCATCCACATATCCCTTATTTTAACCCCTTCACAACCAGAGTTATTTCTGTTTTTGCGTTTTCGGTTTTTGCTCCCCTTCTACCCAGAGCCATAACTTTTTAATTACTTGGTCAATATGGCCATGTGAGGGTTTTTTTTTGTGGGACAAGTTGTAATTTTGAACGACACCATTAGTTTCAACATATCATGTACTGGAAAAAGGGAAAAAAGCTCCAAGTGCGGTGAAATTGCAAAAAAAAGTGCAATTCCACAGTTGCTTTTTTTTTTTTTACCATTTTCACTAAATACTAAAAGTGACCTGCCATTATAATTCTCCAGGTCATTGCAAGTTCATAGACACCAAAGATGTATAGGTTCCTTTTTATTTAAGTGGTGAAAAAAATCCAAAATTTGGTTAAAAAAAATAAAAATATGCGCCATTTTCCGAGACATGTTGCATCTCCATTTTTCGTGATCTGGGGCTGGGTGAGGGCTTTTTTTTGCTCTCCGAGCTGAAATTTTTATTAATTCCATTATGGTGCAGATATGATCTTTTGATTGCCCATTATTGCATTTTATTGCAATGTAGTGGCGATCAAAAAACGTAATTCTGACATTTTTAATTTTTTTCTTGTTACGCCGTTAAGCAATCAGGTTACTTCTTCTTTTATATTGATAGATCGGATAATTCTGAAAGCGGCGATACCAAATACGCATATGTTTGATTTTTTTATTGTTTTATTTTGAATGGGGCAAAAGGGGGGTGATTTGAACTTTTATATTTTTGTATTTTTCAATATTTTTAAAAACATTTTTTTAACTTTTTTGCATGCTTCAATAGTCTTCATGAGAGACTAGAAGCTGCAGTACTTCGATCGCCTCTGCTACACACAGGCGATGATCAGATTGCCTGTGTGTAGCAGAAATGCTCACTTGCTATGAGCGCCAACCACAAATGATACCTTGGTTGATTAAATCCGTCTTGTAGTTATTGTTTAATCTGTATTTGTAGTTTTGAGTTAATTATTATTATTATTATTGATATAACACTATTGATTCCATGGTGCTGTACATGAGAAGGGGTTACATACAAATTACAGATGATATTATTATTATTATTATTACAGTTAGACAGTAGGTTGGGGGGTTCCAGCATCTCTGATGTTGGTGAAGCGGTAGCGATGAGGAGGCAGCGGGGTTATTGCAAGCTGTAAGCTTTCCTGAAGAGGTGGGCTTTCAGGTTCCGTCTGAAGGATCTGAATGTGTTAGATAGTCGGACGTGTTGGGGCACAGAATTTCAGAGGATGGGGGATATTCGGGAGAAGTCTTGGAGGCGATTTGGTGAGGAGCGAATAAGTGTGGAGGAGAGAAGGAGGTCTTGGGAGGACCAGAGATTACATGAGGGAAGATATCGGGAGATTAGATCAGAGATATATGAAAGAGACAGGTTATGGATGGCTTTGTAAGTCAGTATTAGTAATTTGAACTGGATATGCAGAGGGAATGAGAGCCAGTGAAGAGATTTGCAGAGGGAAGAAGCGGAGGAGTAGCGAGGAAAGAGATTAATTAGTCGGGCAGCAGAGTTAAGGATGGACTTGATAGGTGCGAGAGTGTTAGCAGGGAGGCCACAGAAAACGATGTTGCAGTAGTCGAGGCAGGAGATGATGAGGGAATGCACAAGCGTTTTAGTAGATTGAGGGTTGAGGAAAGGATGGATTCTGGAAATATTTTTGAGCTGGAGGCGACAGGAGGTGGAAAGAGCTTGGATGTGCGGTTTGAAGGACAAGGACGAGTCAAGGGTTACTCCGAGGCAGCGGACTTCCGGTATGGGGGAAAGCATGATGTCATTTATTGTGATAGATAGTTCAGGTAGGGAATATCTGTGAGATGGAGGAAAGATGATGAGTTCATATTTGTCCACATTGAGTTTGAGGAAGCGAGAGGAGAAGGAGGAGGATATGGCTGATAGACACTCTGGGATTCTGGACAGCAGAGAGGTGACGTCCGGGCCAGAGATGTAGATCTGAGTGTCATCAGCATAAAGGTGGAACTGGAATCCATGGGACTTTACGAGGTGTCCCAGGCCAATTGTATAGATTGAGAAGAGTAGAGGTCCTAGAACAGAGCCTTGGGGGACTTGAACAGAGAGAGGGTGGGATAAGAAAATAGTGTGGGAGTTGGAAAAGCTGAATATGCGGTTGGAAAGGTATGAGGAGATCCAGGATAGGGCAAGGTCTTTGATGCCTAAGGAAGAGAGGATCTGTAGTAGGAGGCAGTGGTCAGCTGTGTCTCGAAAGCAGAGGAAAAATCTAGAAAGAGGAGTATATAGTATTGTCCTTTAGCTTTGGCTGTAAGTAGGTTGTTAGTAATTTTGGTCAGTTCAGTCTCAGTAGAATGATGGGGACGGAAACCAGATTGTAGATTGTCAAAGAGCAAGTTAGATGAGAGGTGGGAGGAAAGTTCAGCGTGGACGTGCTGCTCAAGGAGTTT
This sequence comes from Oophaga sylvatica, assembly GCA_033576555.1. NCBI lineage: Eukaryota > Metazoa > Chordata > Amphibia > Anura > Dendrobatidae > Oophaga > Oophaga sylvatica. The sequence continues at coordinate 319,431,856 of JARQOD010000004.1, forward strand.
GGAATCTAATGGGAGCAGCGATATTGGGCGATAGCTGGACATAGCAGTTGGGTCGAGGGTTGGCTTTTTAAGGATAGGCGTGATTGTGGCATGTTTGAAAGCAGAAGGGAAGGTACCAGAAGTTAGTGATAGGTTGAAGAAATGGGTTAGGGATGGGATAAGTGTGCTGGTGAGGTTGGGTAGGAGGTGGGATTGGATGGGGTCTAGTGCACAAGTGGTGAGGTGTGATATGGAAAGGAGACAGTTAAGTTTCCCTTCAGTGATGTTGGAGATGGAGGTTATGGGGAAGGGCATTGGTCTGGTATACAAAGGGGTTGTGGTGGTTGAACAAAAAAGACTTGCTTTGTTTGGTCGATCTTATTTTTGAAGTGTGTGGCAAAGTCCTCAGCAGAGATGAGGGAGGTTGGAGGGGTCAGTGGTCGGCGGAGGAGGGAGTTCAAAGTTTTGTATAACTGTTTGGGGTTGTAGGATAGGGAAAATAGGAGGGTTGTGAAGTAGGCCTGTTTAGCAGAGGTGAGGGCAGATTTGAAAGCGAGTGTTCCTTGCTTGAGTGCAGTGAAATCATCTTGTAAATTTTTTTCCAACTCCGCTCTGCAACCCTGGACACTTGCTGGAGCTTTTTAGTGATGTTATTGTGCCAGGGTTGTCTGTTATTTTTCGGTAGCTGAGGAGGACAGGAACAACAGCAGGGCAGCCGAACACCTGAGATGTTGGTAACTAATGGGTTGCAGATTCCTAAACTAACGACACAACTAGAGGTAGCAATGGAGCGTTCCTACGTTGATCCTAGACGCCTCGTCACAGCCTGAGAGATAACTACACCTAAAGGCAGAAAGATGAAAGCTATCTGCCCCGGAGCAGATCCCAAAGAAAATAGGAAGCCCCCAAACATATAATGGCGGTTAGACAAGATGAAAATACAAACATAGGCAGAAAATAGACTGAGCAAACGCTGGGGCCACAAGCTGACTAAATAGGATAGGACAGGAGAGATTACTTTCTGCAACCCAGAAAACCCTACAAAAATCCAACAATTCTGATTACAAAAATACTGAGATCACACGATCTCGCCACCCACTAAATCAGATCTCAGTGTGAACAAAAACCAAGCCGCAGCCGCTGAAAAAACAGGAAAAAGCAAATGAGCAAATAACAGTGGCTGTAGAAAAACTGTGAAGAGCTCAGGCCCCAGGAGGGGACCTGGCTGACCTCCACAAAAGTGCAGAAAACAATGCAAAAAGCAAGCACAAAAAGAAAAGCAAAAAATATCTTATCTGAAAGCAGGAGATGCAGGCAGGACTCCAGCAAACTTCCAAATGAACCAGGAACCACAATTGAGACAAGAACAATTGATCACCGGCAACCATCATGGGAGGGAACCTCCCTTATATTAGACCAGTCCGTGATTCCAGATTGTCACTCCTCGCTGAAAGGTTCAGTACTCTCTGTAACCACCAGAGGGAGCCTCTGCTCAGAAACCATCTCTAGCACATTCATAACAGTTGTCTATTGATATGTTGCACTCTGCCATTAACGAGAGGGGCGACCGTGTCAATAGATGATACGAGAGTGGCATTGTAGAAAGCAGTGGCACTGTCTGTGTTATGGAGTGAGGATATGGATCCCAGTGGTAGAACAGAGTCAGAGAGCATGTGGGTGTCTAGGTGTGTGAGGTTTCTGCGGGGGTGCGCATGTTGCTGGACATGGGTGACAGGTGAGGAGGACAGGGATGAGAAAGTGAGTAGATGGTGGTCAGATAGAGGGAGAGGGGAGGTTATGAACTTAGATAGAGATCAGGTCTAATGTATGTCCGTCTGTGTGGGTGGCTGAGGAGGACCATTGAGTAAGTCCAAAACATGAAGTAAGGGACAGGAGTTTGGAGGCTGTTGACTGAAGTGTATCAGTAGGGATGTTGAAGTCACCCATGATGATAGTGGAAATGTGAGTGGAAAGAAAATGAAGAAAGAGGGAAGGGGAGGTGATTATTTGGCTAGAGGGTGTTTGGGGATAGCGAAGGAGAGTGAGGATTAGTGGAACAAACACTGTAAGGGCATTTGTAAACATGGTGGGTAAGATGGGTTAATAGAAAAGCTAGATCTAAGTAGGCTGAGGTTAATGATATGCTCGTGCACTGGGGCGGCCTGTGGGGGGTCTTCATGTGGTGGTCTGCATACGTCTGCATACTTATGGGCTTATGACAGGTCACTGATCCTTTTAATCAGTATGACGCTACCAACCTGACAGTTTCTGTAGGTTACTGAGCAAAATCCTGCTGACAGGTACGCTTTAAGCTCTAAATTGAGCCAATTATTATTTTTCAATGTACATTTGTATTCTGCTCCCCCTATTGTTGGAAACCACTGTGACTTGGTGAAAACTGATATAAAGCTGCTGTAATTTTAGTGGATACCGATGTAAAGGTTAGTTTATACAAAGTGATCATCAATAGTGATTTCCAGGCTGAAATATCATTATACTAATTTACTCTTGTTAATACCAGGAAGATTTAACAAAAGTCTCTTGTTCAATAAGAATAATACATTCAGATCTTGTCTGGAGATGGCAAAATAAAACTAACACAATAAAAGAATCAGTGCAGCTACAGTATATGGAAATGTCAGGTCGGTTGACTTTACTGACAAGGCCAAGAAAGGAGAGGCATACTGGACTTGGCAGGATACAGAATGTGCAAACGTCAGATGACATAGGAAACTCCTCGTTAAGTATTGATAAGGTTAAAACAAATATGTGTACTGCCTCCATATCATGAGCTAGATTGTTGTATGATGACTTCATATGAATTAGCAACTAGATCTTTTACTTCTCACGCTACAGGTATGTGTTACCTCTTATGGTTGGTTAAAAAGTGTTGCTGTCAGATCAGCTTTTAGATGAAGTAATGTTAAATTTTATTTTGCATGCTTTGCAGAGCAATACTGTGTATATATCTATATATATATATATATATATAGATATATACACAATTATTTATAACTTTTCAAAATCAGAGTTTCGGTTCAGTTGTATACTAGTTTGAATACAATATTGTACTGTAATGTACAATATTACCCCATTATGGAAACAATAGCAATAAATAATCACGAGGAAAGGTGAATGCATCCTCTTTGTGTTAGGTGGTTTTACATATCAGACCATAATCAGAAATTGGACAGAAATAAAAAAAATAGCAATTTTCAAACTTTGAATGATTATCACTTTAATCCCCTAATGACAAATGACGGACATAGCACGTCATGAGCATATGTTAGTTCCCCCAGCATGACTCACTACGTCCGTCATGCATTTAAACTGTCACTGTGTGTAAACAGGCAGTGACAGTTCCGTGCTGACAGCTGTCACTGAGGTTAAACAGCACCGCCCCTGGCTGCTTGACCCCCTAAATGCTGCGATCAAGAGTTATTGCAACATTTAGGAGGCAGGGAGAACTTTTCTCTCCCTTCAGATCGGCGTCTCTGCGGGGGCCCGATCGTTGCCATGGTGACGCATGGGCCATGTGATCCTAGGGTGTAATGGCTGAATACTCTTTTGCATCCTCCCCAGCCCAGAAGCTGTGGTATGATCAGGTCATGTCACTGCACAGTCAGACACAGCCATTACACCGTACACAGCAGGGGTACATTTATAAGATTATCTCAGCACAGGAACATTTTATTTAAACACATCCAATTGTGGAAATTATTATTATTCAAAGATCTATTGATTAAAATGAACTTTTATTCGTGGAGAAAACCTCTTTAACCACTTCAGTGAATGCTGTAAAAATAAAAAACGTGCAAACTATGATTTTTCATCATACTGCTGGAATAAAAGTGGAATCATATGCAATCAAAAATGCGAATGTAAATAAAAATGGTATAGCTGAAAACATCATCTTGTCCCTGAAAAAACATGACACGATACAGCTCCATCTGCAGAAAAACTAAAAAGTTATAGAGCTCAGAATAAAGCGATGCAAAATTTTTTTTTTCTATAAAATAGTTTTTATTGTGCAAAACATTAAAAAAAATATGTAAAAGTGGTATCGCTGTAATCGTACTGACCCGAAGAATACAGCTGTTTTATCAATTCTACTACATGTGAAACGGCATGAAAAAAAACAATTCCTGAAGTGTCCTTTTTTTTTTTTTTTGCCTCCCAAAATCAGGATAGAAAGCAAAAAAAAAAGTCATGTGCCCAAAAATGGTACCAATAAAAACATCAACTAGTCCCGCAAAAAAAAGCCTTCACAGAAGTATGGAAAAATTATAGCTCTCAAAATATGGTGAAAAAAAAGCGTCTTTTAGTGTGTGACAGTAGCCCAAAAAACTACATAGATCTGGTATCGCTGTAAATTTCTGAAATATGTGATTCAGACGGAACCCCTGGCGGAAGATTCCCTATAATAAGGCTGATGGAGGCACTGTGGACGCCGTCTGACCTATGATCCGGCGGTGTCCATCTTTCTAGGCGTGCATAAAAGCACGGTCTGCCGCAGTTTTGTGCACTTGTGAAAAGTAGGACAACCCTGAAAAGAGGCCAGATGGAGTCCAGAGTAACTCTGCCTCATTATAGTGAATGGATCCATCTGGGGTTTAATCTGAATCAAGTCATTCGGAGATTTCGATGGAAACCCCAATGTAAGTTCTCAGTGTAAAGCGCAGGAAATGTTGTGTAAAATTTTTCCAAGAAAAGCTTCAACTCAATCCACGAAAAATGCAAGTCCCCACTAAAGTCCCTCATCTGTCAATAGAAAGTTAGGGGGCTTACACTTTACTGGTAATACAACAGCACAATGGCTCCTCACCCCGAAAAGAAATCCAGCAAATTCTGCGCTCCCAAATCCAAATGCCCCTTTCTCTTCTGAGCTCCACAGTGTGCCTAAACTACATTTAGCATCCACATGTTTGGCAGGGGTATAATTTCCAAAATGGGGTTTCTTGAGGGCGAATTCTGCTCTTCTAGCACTTAGGGACCCTGTATATGGAGTCTACAAACTATCCAAGGAAAATTTGTGCACCAGGAGGCAAATAGCACTCCTTCCATTCCGAGTATCTCCATGTGGCTAAGCAGTAATGTACAGACACATATGGAATATTTCCACATTCAGCAGAAATTGTGTGACAAATTTTAATTCCAGTTTTCCCAATTTCACCATGTGAAAATATAAAATCAGTGACTAAACATTTTTGTGGTAAAAATGTAATTATTTTTTATTCATTGTCCAGTGGTATAAATTTCTGTGACACACCCGTGGTGTCAATGTGATCACTGCACCTCTAGATTAATTCATTTAGAGGTGTAGTTTATAAAATGGGGGTCACTTATGATGGGGTTATGCTGTTCTGGCACCTCAGGGGCTCTCCCAGTGGGTCATTGCACCCGTAAACATTAACAGTAAAATCTGCAATATAATATGGTGCTCCTGTGTAGCCCTGGTGGTAGGCACACGCAGTACCCTGGAGAGTGTGTGGCGAGACAGCAGTTTAATGCTAAATATTCATTCACTCAACATATACTAGACACACCCTTAGGGTAGTGTAGTTTACTCTTGAGGGAGTGGTCAAGGTGTATGTGTTGGAGTGATTTAGTCAGTGTCCAGACTTCAGAGGGAGAGGTCTGGAAGTCTGTGTCTGGACTTCAGAGAGAGAAGACGTCTGGAGGGAGGAAGCAGTCCAGATTGCTCTATCATCAGTTCGAAAAGTGGAGTCTAGTACAGGTGGTTTAATTCACCTCAGCCTAGTCAGAGCTGTACCTCATCAGAATACACTGGAAGGAAAGAAGAAGTTTAGTGCAGAAAGTCTTCAGCATCCTGTCTAAAGGACGGTATAAGGTTCAGAGACGTGCTCCTGCCTATTGATAACTGAGCATCTGTAACTAACTTTGAAGTGAAGGAAAAGAAAGAAGTGACTGCTCGACCCTTGGCTAGTGTGAGTGCTTATGTTACCAGCGTGGACAAGGCGAAAGGCACAGTGGTTTTATTGGAATAGTGCTTACGGATTGAAGAAGTCCTGCACATTGCAACCGGTCACTGGGGACCGAAGGATCACTACTGTTACAAGCATAGTGGTAAGAAAACCAGGAATTTACCGGACCTTAGGTCGCGGTAAACAAGCCCCATATAGTCAGTACGTAACTGGAGTCAGGGGGAGTGAAGACTTTGAGTCAGTGCACGGCAAGATAAGAATTCAGCTTCCTCGCAGGAAGGCTCCTAACACAAAGCTGACTGGGCGGTACAGCTATAGATTAGCTGGAGATATTGAGGGAACTACGCTTCAGGCTGGTTGTACTCGTTGTATTGGAAGTAAAGGAGGCCCCTAACTTGTCCAGCTGCTGTCTCAAGATACACTCTCCTTGGATCAGCCTCCCTGGGACCTGCCTGAACATCTTACAAGTAAAGGTATGGAAAGACGCTGACCGTGTGAGACTGTGTTATTTATCTGCACCCGACTTCACTATCTTCATAGACTTTGAGGGACCAGTCCCACCTGTAGGGGACCCGACATCTAGCTGCCTCACCATCCCCTCAGAGATCTACAGCAGCGCTGGTACAAATTACCAGAATACTACAGGTGGCGTCACGAACTGTATATAAATCAATCCCCTGTAAATATATCCCCAACATACGCCAGACCGCCCGGGCCACAGACCGAGCCACAGCTACCTGTGACAAAATCCCCATAGACTTCTACGGGCTCGGCTCTGAGTACCCCATTGCCCTGGTAACCCACAATTGTGGTGGCGGGTCGACCCAAAAATTTGGCGTCACGAACAGGATGCGAAACTCGCAGAATTGCGAGCCCTGTGTGCCTAAGGAATTGTTTTTGTGAAAAGGACTGTTTGCACTTTTGGCGCCAAAATCGCCATTTTTGTCGCCATATTCGCGCCCTCAGGCGCTGGAGAAGAAGGTGGGCGTACCTTCGTGGGCGTCTACCCCCCAGTGGCGCGAAGAAAATGCCTGCCCTCTCAAAGTGCTATTACAACATGCGGTCCTGCCCTACAGCAAAGGAGGTCCGCCTCCTCTTCACCTTCCCTGCGAGGAGGAGGAGACGCAAATCCCACCTCCACGGAAGAGACCGGATGTCTCCGGAGAAAGAAGAAAGAATCTTCTGGAACATCATGGAGGCAGGACGTGTGCAGCCGAGCAGGGAAGCGGAGGAAGGCAGGCCCCGTGCCCCAGCCAAGCTGCCACCAACACCGGAGTTATCCGTGGTCCTGCACCTGCAGCAGGCGTTGCTAGAGATTCAAGAAGAAAATGCACGCCTGAAGAAGATGGTCCAGCACCAACCTGGCTTTGAAGAGATCGAGAGACGCCGGCGTACCCTGGAGCAGCGGAGGCTGTGGGACACGGTGATCTCTCCCCTCAACGACCCCCCACGATTCCAGATACCGAAGAGTCTGCTGCCCAAGGCGAAGGAGCAACCGGAGGCTGCCCCCGAAAGTACCGATCCCGATCCCACCGGTGAAGCGGTGGAAGCGAAGGAGGTTGAGGAGGTACAGCCAATCCCGGAACGCCCGCCCGGCCAAGAGGCCGCAGCAGATGATCGGTCCCCGGCAGGGACACCGGAGGGGTCCTGTCCGTCACTACCAGATGTGGACTGGGACGAAATGGCGCGCCTGGATGACGTCGCCTATACCGCCCAGTGGGAACAGGAATGGCAGAGTCGTGAGGAGAAGAAGAAACGCCAGCAGGAGGAAGAGCGGGAAACTCAGCGGAACCGTCAGCGACAACATGCAGAGCTGATCGCGGACAAAGAGAGTGTCCGGAGAGATAAAGGTACCCTGAGGGAACCGCGGCGGCAGGGGTGTGTGACTGAGTTCCAGCTCCGGAAGGGCTGGGGCTTTATCCGTGAACCGGGCCTCTACCCAGGGGTCTTTGTCAGTCGGCGTGACGTAGAATCTCACCTACCGCAAGGCCATCCCGGGAGGGACTTAGTAAATGGAGACCTCGTCACATATACACGGCATTGGGGGATGAAGGGATGGTATGCCCTTAACGTCGCCATCGTCCGTGACCCCGTCCCAGACGCAGGTAACGTCACCACTACCGCAGCATCCCCGTCTCCAGCTCAAGCAGCATCCGGCCGTGCCCCAGCATCGCCCCCTGCAAATTCATCGCAACTAGCGACCCAGAGTTCATCGCAAAAGAAAGTTATATCTTCATCGCAACATGCGACCCAGTCTCAATCGCAATCCATGACACGGTCTATATCATTAACTGTGATTGAAACGCAATCGGTGTCACGTGAAGAGAATGTACCCGTTGCGCCCCTAGAGATTCGCACGAGAACTGTGGCGACCCAGACCCTAATCGCAGCACATGATTTGCTAGTCCTGGGATCTAGGGCCCATTGCATTGTTCCAGCCCCCGGGGTGGAAAGTGTATTTGCAGAGAATGAATAGATAGTGAGGAAGAAGTGGTGAGATCCCTATCGGGTCTACCAAAAGTAAAAAAGTTTGAAATGTTTTTATAAGTTTTGCACAAATTATATAGTGAATATATATATTTCTAACTGTAGAATGCCCGGCTGGGTAAATGATAAACAGTAACCAGAAAAGTTGCACTTTCGTATTATGTGATTTGATATAATATGTCTTTGGTTTTACAATGGACTTTGAGGTTGAGGACTGTGCCAACCCAGAACTTATTTGTACATAGTTGCGCTTCGGTGCCCTATCTTGGTTTTACATAAACCAGAACAATTACCTCTGAAAACAAAACCCGTGTGGTGTGGCACTGAGTGAGGTCTGCAATCGGATGTCCTGCAGCCCACCCAGGACCTACGTTGAAGGTTTGGTGCGGGTCCTTCACAAGTATATTGTATATTTATTGAATGCTATTTAATACTTTTGTATTTCTTTATAATGTTATTGTTCGCAACGTTCAAGATTTCCTCACCTCCCGGATGGGACGAACCAATGTTAATTGTTTAATGTTTTCATGCATAAACAAAATGTCTCTTTTGTATTTTACAGCCCGGGAGTGCTGTCTTTTACCATGGGGGAATGTGTAGCCCTGGTGGTAGGCACACGCAGTACCCTGGAGAGTGTGTGGCGAGACAGCAGTTTAATGCTAAATATTCATTCACTCAACATATACTAGACACACCCTTAGGGTAGTGTAGTTTACTCTTGAGGGAGTGGTCAAGGTGTATGTGTTGGAGTGATTTAGTCAGTGTCCAGACTTCAGAGGGAGAGGTCTGGAAGTCTGTGTCTGGACTTCAGAGAGAGAAGACGTCTGGAGGGAGGAAGCAGTCCAGATTGCTCTATCATCAGTTTGAAAAGTGGAGTCTAGTACAGGTGGTTTAATTCACCTCAGCCTAGTCAGAGCTGTACCTCATCAGAATACACTGGAAGGAAAGAAGAAGTTTAGTGCAGAAAGTCTTCAGCATCCTGTCTAAAGGACGGTATAAGGTTCAGAGACGTGCTCCTGCCTATTGATAACTGAGCATCTGTAACTAACTTTGAAGTGAAGGAAAAGAAAGAAGTGACTGCTCGACCCTTGGCTAGTGTGAGTGCTTATGTTACCAGCGTGGACAAGGCGAAAGGCACAGTGGTTTTATTGGAATAGTGCTTACGGATTGAAGAAGTCCTGCACATTGCAACCGGTCACTGGGGACCGAAGGATCACTACTGTTACAAGCATAGTGGTAAGAAAACCAGGAATTTACCGGACCTTAGGTCGCGGTAAACAAGCCCCATATAGTCAGTACGTAACTGGAGTCAGGGGGAGTGAAGACTTTGAGTCAGTGCACGGCAAGATAAGAATTCAGCTTCCTCGCAGGAAGGCTCCTAACACAAAGCTGACTGGGCGGTACAGCTATAGATTAGCTGGAGATATTGAGGGAACTACGCTTCAGGCTGGTTGTACTCGTTGTATTGGAAGTAAAGGAGGCCCCTAACTTGTCCAGCTGCTGTCTCAAGATACACTCTCCTTGGATCAGCCTCCCTGGGACCTGCCTGAACATCTTACAAGTAAAGGTATGGAAAGACGCTGACCGTGTGAGACTGTGTTATTTATCTGCACCCGACTTCACTATCTTCATAGACTTTGAGGGACCAGTCCCACCTGTAGGGGACCCGACATCTAGCTGCCTCACCATCCCCTCAGAGATCTACAGCAGCGCTGGTACAAATTACCAGAATACTACAGGTGGCGTCACGAACTGTATATAAATCAATCCCCTGTAAATATATCCCCAACATACGCCAGACCGCCCGGGCCACAGACCGAGCCACAGCTACCTGTGACAAAATCCCCATAGACTTCTACGGGCTCGGCTCTGAGTACCCCATTGCCCTGGTAACCCACAATTGTGGTGGCGGGTCGACCCAAAAATTTGGCGTCACGAACAGGATGCGAAACTCGCAGAATTGCGAGCCCTGTGTGCCTAAGGAATTGTTTTTGTGAAAAGGACTGTTTGCACTTTTGGCGCCAAAATCGCCATTTTTGTCGCCATATTCGCGCCCTCAGGCGCTGGAGAAGAAGGTGGGCGTACCTTCGTGGGCGTCTACCCCCCAGTGGCGCGAAGAAAATGCCTGCCCTCTCAAAGTGCTATTACAACATGCGGTCCTGCCCTACAGCAAAGGAGGTCCGCCTCCTCTTCACCTTCCCTGCGAGGAGGAGGAGACGCAAATCCCACCTCCACGGAAGAGACCGGATGTCTCCGGAGAAAGAAGAAAGAATCTTCTGGAACATCATGGAGGCAGGACGTGTGCAGCCGAGCAGGGAAGCGGAGGAAGGCAGGCCCCGTGCCCCAGCCAAGCTGCCACCAACACCGGAGTTATCCGTGGTCCTGCACCTGCAGCAGGCGTTGCTAGAGATTCAAGAAGAAAATGCACGCCTGAAGAAGATGGTCCAGCACCAACCTGGCTTTGAAGAGATCGAGAGACGCCGGCGTACCCTGGAGCAGCGGAGGCTGTGGGACACGGTGATCTCTCCCCTCAACGACCCCCCACGATTCCAGATACCGAAGAGTCTGCTGCCCAAGGCGAAGGAGCAACCGGAGGCTGCCCCGAAAGTACCGATCCCGATCCCACCGGTGAAGCGGTGGAAGCGAAGGAGGTTGAGGAGGTACAGCCAATCCCGGAACGCCCGCCCGGCCAAGAGGCCGCAGCAGATGATCGGTCCCCGGCAGGGACACCGGAGGGGTCCTGTCCGTCACTACCAGATGTGGACTGGGACGAAATGGCGCGCCTGGATGACGTCGCCTATACCGCCCAGTGGGAACAGGAATGGCAGAGTCGTGAGGAGAAGAAGAAACGCCAGCAGGAGGAAGAGCGGGAAACTCAGCGGAACCGTCAGCGACAACATGCAGAGCTGATCGCGGACAAAGAGAGTGTCCGGAGAGATAAAGGTACCCTGAGGGAACCGCGGCGGCAGGGGTGTGTGACTGAGTTCCAGCTCCGGAAGGGCTGGGGCTTTATCCGTGAACCGGGCCTCTACCCAGGGGTCTTTGTCAGTCGGCGTGACGTAGAATCTCACCTACCGCAAGGCCATCCCGGGAGGGACTTAGTAAATGGAGACCTCGTCACATATACACGGCATTGGGGGATGAAGGGATGGTATGCCCTTAACGTCGCCATCGTCCGTGACCCCGTCCCAGACGCAGGTAACGTCACCACTACCGCAGCATCCCCGTCTCCAGCTCAAGCAGCATCCGGCCGTGCCCCAGCATCGCCCCCTGCAAATTCATCGCAACTAGCGACCCAGAGTTCATCGCAAAAGAAAGTTATATCTTCATCGCAACATGCGACCCAGTCTCAATCGCAATCCATGACACGGTCTATATCATTAACTGTGATTGAAACGCAATCGGTGTCACGTGAAGAGAATGTACCCGTTGCGCCCCTAGAGATTCGCACGAGAACTGTGGCGACCCAGACCCTAATCGCAGCACATGATTTGCTAGTCCTGGGATCTAGGGCCCATTGCATTGTTCCAGCCCCCGGGGTGGAAAGTGTATTTGCAGAGAATGAATAGATAGTGAGGAAGAAGTGGTGAGATCCCTATCGGGTCTACCAAAAGTAAAAAAGTTTGAAATGTTTTATAAAGTTTTGCACAAATTATATAGTGAATATATATATTTCTAACTGTAGAATGCCCGGCTGGGTAAATGATAAACAGTAACCAGAAAAGTTGCACTTTCGTATTATGTGATTTGATATAATATGTCTTTGGTTTTACAATGGACTTTGAGGTTGAGGACTGTGCCAACCCAGAACTTATTTGTACATAGTTGCGCTTCGGTGCCCTATCTTGGTTTTACATAAACCAGAACAATTACCTCTGAAAACAAAACCCGTGTGGTGTGGCACTGAGTGAGGTCTGCAATCGGATGTCCTGCAGCCCACCCAGGACCTACGTTGAAGGTTTGGTGCGGGTCCTTCACAAGTATATTGTATATTTATTGAATGCTATTTAATACTTTTGTATTTCTTTATAATGTTATTGTTCGCAACGTTCAAGATTTCCTCACCTCCCGGATGGGACGAACCAATGTTAATTGTTTAATGTTTTCATGCATAAACAAAATGTCTCTTTTGTATTTTACAGCCCGGGAGTGCTGTCTTTTACCATGGGGGAATGTGTAGCCCTGGTGGTAGGCACACGCAGTACCCTGGAGAGTGTGTGGCGAGACAGCAGTTTAATGCTAAATATTCATTCACTCAACATATACTAGACACACCCTTAGGGTAGTGTAGTTTACTCTTGAGGGAGTGGTCAAGGTGTATGTGTTGGAGTGATTTAGTCAGTGTCCAGACTTCAGAGGGAGAGGTCTGGAAGTCTGTGTCTGGACTTCAGAGAGAGAAGACGTCTGGAGGGAGGAAGCAGTCCAGATTGCTCTATCATCAGTTCGAAAAGTGGAGTCTAGTACAGGTGGTTTAATTCACCTCAGCCTAGTCAGAGCTGTACCTCATCAGAATACACTGGAAGGAAAGAAGAAGTTTAGTGCAGAAAGTCTTCAGCATCCTGTCTAAAGGACGGTATAAGGTTCAGAGACGTGCTCCTGCCTATTGATAACTGAGCATCTGTAACTAACTTTGAAGTGAAGGAAAAGAAAGAAGTGACTGCTCGACCCTTGGCTAGTGTGAGTGCTTATGTTACCAGCGTGGACAAGGCGAAAGGCACAGTGGTTTTATTGGAATAGTGCTTACGGATTGAAGAAGTCCTGCACATTGCAACCGGTCACTGGGGACCGAAGGATCACTACTGTTACAAGCATAGTGGTAAGAAAACCAGGAATTTACCGGACCTTAGGTCGCGGTAAACAAGCCCCATATAGTCAGTACGTAACTGGAGTCAGGGGGAGTGAAGACTTTGAGTCAGTGCACGGCAAGATAAGAATTCAGCTTCCTCGCAGGAAGGCTCCTAACACAAAGCTGACTGGGCGGTACAGCTATAGATTAGCTGGAGATATTGAGGGAACTACGCTTCAGGCTGGTTGTACTCGTTGTATTGGAAGTAAAGGAGGCCCCTAACTTGTCCAGCTGCTGTCTCAAGATACACTCTCCTTGGATCAGCCTCCCTGGGACCTGCCTGAACATCTTACAAGTAAAGGTATGGAAAGACGCTGACCGTGTGAGACTGTGTTATTTATCTGCACCCGACTTCACTATCTTCATAGACTTTGAGGGACCAGTCCCACCTGTAGGGGACCCGACATCTAGCTGCCTCACCATCCCCTCAGAGATCTACAGCAGCGCTGGTACAAATTACCAGAATACTACAGGTGGCGTCACGAACTGTATATAAATCAATCCCCTGTAAATATATCCCCAACATACGCCAGACCGCCCGGGCCACAGACCGAGCCACAGCTACCTGTGACAAAATCCCCATAGACTTCTACGGGCTCGGCTCTGAGTACCCCATTGCCCTGGTAACCCACAATTGTGGTGGCGGGTCGACACACTCCTTCCACTCCTGGGAGTGTGTTTAGGACACGCACGCTCCCTGCCTTTTAAAGGGGTAGCGCACTTCTGAAAATGTCCCCAGCCAATAGCTGGGAGATGTCTGACACTTAAGGCACTCTCCCCTATTGGAGGTGCCTTGGCAACTTTAGTATTCAGTGTGTTTTCTGCTACCGAGTTGTAAAGTCCTTGTAACAGCTCCATGAATCTGATCCTGTCTGTCCATCCTATCTGCCCTGTCTGAACCTGATCCTACTTGCTGTGTCTGAACCTGAGCCTGTCCATCCTGCCTGCCCTGTCTGAAATGATTCCTGTCCTCCCTGCTGTAGCCTGTTCTTGAGTCCATCCTGCCTCTACCAAGCCCACAGCCTATTCCAGTTTTTCTTTTTTAATAAATTTGCAAAAATGTTTACATTTGTTTTTTTTCAGTCAAGATGGGGTGTAGAGTGTACATTAACGGGGAAAAAAATGAACTTTTTCGAATTTACCAAATGACTGCTATGAAACAAAAACAAAGAGTGAAAAATGTAAAGGCGTCTGAATACTTTCCGTACCCGCTGTATTTCTGTATGGATCATGTTTATATTTTATTTTGATATACTTTTGCATTTCTGTAATAAAAATTCAGATAACATTGTATCTAAACTGAAGGAAATAGTGCATTGGAAAAATGTTATACACTTTCTTTACCTCTATGGCAAAACTATTGTAAATCATAAAGTGCAGTCAGGAAAATGTTTAAGGTAGAACATAGAAAGACGTCCTCATATGGTCAGTGATTGGCTTCCCTCCAACCTGGCACTGGGTGAGCTCCCGGATATGGGCTCTGCATAATGTTATTTGTATTGGAGTGACAAAGTAAAAGTACGGTGCATTATGGGATTCTGCATTGCTTCACTTGGCACATTTAGCGTTTTGATAATTTTAGTGTTTCAGCATTACCTCTCACTGTAAGCTTTTACTGCAGAAATAAATTGTATACTCTACTGATATCTATCTCAGCTTATTTCAAGTCAAAAGTTCGGGAGGAAAAAGACAAATGCTAAAATCTTCATTTTGTGCATATTTTGTTTTTACTGTAACTTTGCAAAGAACATAATGTTTTTCCATGAGTAGTTGCTTTACTACAGTGTTCTCGTGTTTTTTCTTTATTTTCCCCTTGTTCCGACACGTCCCAGGACTCAGCTGGCTGTGAGCTAACTTTCATCACCTTCATAATACATTTATAAGAACGTAAACCTCCTGTACAGACATGTATCTTCCCCAATAATATACACAAATGCAATAATAAAAAAGGTGTGTATCGGGTTTCCTCCGGAACTGGGTGTAAAGCACACAAGAGGTACAAGCCTAACTAATATGCTCTGTCTCTTGTTTTGTTCCACTCCTAGGTTTGGCTTACAAATAGAAATGTAAAATATTGGAAATGACCATACAAACCATAGCCATCGTCAGTCAATTTCCACATAAGAAAATAGTGATACATAGCAAACACTTACTCATCTACAGTATATGTAGAAATTGTGGAGTTTACTTTACTCTAAATCCTTCAAACTCTGCTGTATCTGACTTACTAAATTGGTGCCATAAGAAGACTATTTTTTCGTTACATACACCAACCTTTCTTCGTACATCTATATCATCATGTGCTAATAGCAGATGCCATCCTATATGGATTATTCCTTTATGCTGCTAATGTGAGTCAGCAGATTTAGCTCACTCTATTTTTAAGCAGGTCAATGAAATGAAACGAGACTTTTTAGGATACATGAAAAATTGTTTAATCTTAATAAGCTCATTCTAGAGGAGCATTTTGATGTTGCATTTTGTGCTATTCACCGTGCAGTATACTGTATATAGCATCTTATCTTTTTCCTTCAGTTCATTACAATAATGACAATACCAATATACAATATATTGACACTTTTGCACTTTTTATAAAAAATAATGTTTTGGATGGAGTTGTGAGTACTTATATTTTTTGCAGAATGAATTGATAGTTTCTTTGGTTTCATTTTGAGGTACATATGAATTTATTTTGCTCGTGTACAGGTCAGAACAATTCTGGTGATATTGAATTTATATTTTTTAATGTAACGCTACTTTAGCATAATAAAAATTGTTTTACTTGAAACCTGTCAAGGATATTTTTCCTGTAATGTATTAGTGCTTTGCTTTATCAGCCTCCTAATAACATTTTTTACCAGTGAAAAAGTAAGTAATATTTAAACCTGAGATGTATTTGTCGGGAGTAGACCGAGCGCCATCACTCATCCCTGCAATCAGGATCAGATTGGTTCAGTGGGAAACAGGAGGATCCTCTGGTGGGCTCCGAGTCCTCAATGGGCCCCTGAGCAGGTCACATAGGGGGCCAGCGCTGCATATGGAGCACCAATAGGATGCCGGAGAGGAGCATGGACAAGTAAGAATATTTTTTTCTGTGTTGCATAAGATCAGCAGGATGGGGGACATCATTACATTAAGGGACTAGGATTGGTGACAGTATTAAATAAAGTTGCCCAGGATCATGAACATTACATGAAGGAACCAGGATGGAGGACATTATCAAATAAAGGGACCCAGGACAGGGGACAATGCAGGGATGGCCCAGGATAGGGGACATTAAAACAGAAAGGGGCCAAGGATGAGGGACATTATTACAGGAAGAGCCCAGGATAGGGGACATTATGAAATAAAAGGGCCCACAATGGAGGACAATACAGGAATGGCCCAGGATGAAGGACATTATTGCAGAAGCAAGTTCAGGGGTTGATTCGAACAATCTGGATTAGGAGTATGGAGCTGGAACCAATGGCTTGGCTATTCCATTATCATCATCAGGAAGGAGGGGATAAAGAAGGGGGTACAATACCATCTCTCTTTCACGATATAGTCATGATAAGTAAAAGGGCAATTCTCCAGAAATGGTTGGTGAGAGAAATTTCCTCGAGAGAAGAGGTGATAAACCAGGTGAAAAAAACGCTCATGCTAGAGAAAGTGGTGGTGGAGAGGAGCAAGGAAAGATTGACAGCAATTTTTTTCAGTAAATGGAGAAAGCTCATAAGTGGTATATGCTCAGGAGATGAAATAAGACAAATAATGTTAACATTTGTATCTACTGAATGGTACATGAAGGAAGATCTGTTAGGATCCCTAGATAAGCTGAAAATATAGGGGAGGTTCTGAGGCCGAGTCGCATGGGGAGTGGGAGGGAAGGGGGGAAGGGTTAGGGTTGTTAAGTAAGGTTGGATTTAAGATATAGGAAACTGTTGAAGGTTGGGAGGAGGAAAATAGGAAGGAAGACTATATAAGGAGGAGGAGGTAATAGAGGCAAACTGGAAGGATTTCGTGAATTTAGTGAGATTCCTTGATAGTTATTACGATGTTTGATATATTTTTATATGCTAATACTTATCCTTTCTATTATACAATTTGTGTATTGGATGCAAGAAAATCAATAAAAAGTTGGTTTAAAAAAAAAAAAATCTCTTTTGGCTGGTCCACCCCAGCAAAGATATGGACAAGCTCCCGAGTGATACTCTTAGCCGAAGAGTTCCTTAGTGGCATCGCTTCAGGGTACCGGGTAGCATAGTCGATGACCACTAGGATGCCCTGATGGCCATGTGCAGATTTAACTAGGGGACCTACTAGGTCCATGGCAATCCTCTCAAAGAGGACCTCTATCACAGGTAACGGGACTAAGGGGCTTCGGAATTGAGAAGTAGGAGCAGCTATCTGACAGGTGGGGCAGGACCTACAATAATTTAGGATCTCTCGGTAACATCCTGGCCAATATAACCTCCGTATTACACTCTCCTGAGTCTTCTCTACCCCCAGATGTCCCCCCATCACATGTGAATGGGCCATGTCTAAAACCTCCACCGGTAGGGTCCTGGAACCAACAGCTGCTCCACTATCTCATCTCCCCTCAGTTTGGTCACCCGATACAACAACTCGCCATTGACTGCAAAGTGAGGGAACCTGGTGTCAGCCCCATCTCTTGAGCAACCCCATTTCATACGGTAACATTATCAAATGCCCCCTTCAATGTTAAATCTCTAAGTTGAGTAGTCCCAAAGTTCTCCTCAGGCACTATTAACTCACAGAAGATGGGCTCTTCTGTCACTGTCTCGTTCTCCTCTCCAGTGAGGACACATAGGGGAAACTCCTCTATCTTTACTTTTGATGTAGTCTCTTCCACAGGGACCTGGCTTTTGTCCGGGACACTCTATTCAGCTCCCTTTTGCAGCAAGTTCCAAAACAGTGAAAAATCCTGCCCCTGTATGACAGGATGTGTTAAGCATTTCACTACCCCAACCTCATGGGACTTAGTACCACAGTCTCTTCCCATGGTCACTCTGGCTACAGGGTAATCCTTGGCATCTCCTTGTATTCAGTGGATGCCCACAAACTTGTTAGGAATCAACTGGTGGGGCACTGTAGCAACAGTTTCAGTGAATTATATGTGATGTATTCTGCAGACTTCCCAGGTTTTACAAATGTCATGTAAGGTGTGATGAATTTCCCACTTTCAAGAAACATGCATTGAAATATGCATCTGTGTTCGGTACAACTTACTACTACAAGCCGTTCTTTTCAAAAACTACTACAAGCTGTTCTTTTCAAAACTTATCATCGCAAAGAGTCGAACCATGCTCCAGAATGACCAATGTCAACCTGAAAAAGCAATTGCAAGTAACAGCATCATCAGTATCACTTACATGCCTCACCAAACAGAAACAGCGTCAGCCATCACAATAGTTTAGAGTTATTTAAATGTTTGACCAAATATAGCAGTATAATTTTTAAGATGACAATTTTGCATGGTCCCCTAGGACGCATAGGAAATTCCTAATGGCTGCACTAACTACACCAAACTCATTCCAGCTTTGATCATGGTTTCAGAATGACTGTCTATTTAAAGTTTTAGTCACTCACTTTAAGTTTAATCAAGATCAAAAACATAGATGTAAAAGATGATACACTCCATCCCAGCCCTAGGAGGGTCCATTCAAAAGTGTAGCAAACAAGCAAAGCACAGTATACATTCACTAGCTTCAATAGCTGGTAGCCATTTTATAGAGTTGAAGGGGAAATAAGATTGGAAAATTTGTGCGAAAAATGAGGACATCTATTTTTTAACTATCTATTAAGCATGTAATGTGTATTGTTATTGTGATGTAGAGGGTTACTTTAAGATATCAAAATATATTATATAATGAACATGCACAGAACTGTCTGCTAGCAAGACGTGTTAGACGTGCAATCTTAGGAGAAGTATTTACACAAATTGGCAGACAGACATTAGTGCCAGAGCAATAAACTTTCACGCCCTGGGTGATATTGCAAATTATGTACCATTCACTTTGACTCCACAAAGCTTTATTGTTGTTGGTCATGTTGGTCAAGCATTAAAACTTTATAGTGAAAACAACATAAATATACACATGTATGTGTATATGTGTGTGTGTGTATGCACGAGTGTTTGTATATATACACTGCTCAGAAAAATAAAGGGAACACTTAAACAACACAATGTAACTCCAAGTTAATCACACTTCTCTGAAATCAACCAGTCCAGTTATGAAGCAACACTGATTGTGAATTAATTTCTCCTGCTGTTGTGCAATTGTCAGTATAAAATATATATTTATATATATATTATATATTATAATAAGTCTCACCTTTCTTAAAGTGGAAAGCCCCAATTCAGAGGAAGGCGCTTTATAATATATCAAAAGAAATTCTCCTCAACTACCCTCTTAATAATTAATAAATGTGGATCGCTGAGTTTAGTTCCAGTTGTGTGCATAAAAGTTAAACCAGAGTCAGGAAGCAGACAACCCAACTTAAAGAAGCTATATGGCACTATAACATTGTATAGTTGGGATGAAGACGTTATCGTTTGTGACAGGCATAGTCAACCATAATTTTTAGACATATTGCTCCTGTAACGCTAAGGAGCAGATAGTGTATTGGGCAGTAGCGTAATTTTGCTATCTTATATTGCAGCTCCTTACCTGGCGCTAATGACGTTGCAGTACGGAAATGCAGCCCAAAATGATGGTCAGAAACAGGGGCTACGGTGCAAGGGCACCAATTTTGATACCCTGAAACCCTTTGTGCTAACTTTGAGCTACTAGTTCTCAATTTAACTAATCAAACATTAGCATAAATCGGGCACCAGGGAAAACTAGCAACATTACAGTGAAGTAGGTGAAAGTGTTCATTAAGTAAATTATTACAATTTGGCGTGCAACCAGCAATTATGAAAGGTTCAAAGTACAATTTTCACATAGATATGATGTGTGACTATGTTCACGTGCAGCTTGGTACGTGCAAGAAGCTGTGTGTGGGTTCTAGCTCTCAGACTATCTTTTATAAAGAAAATTATATACTTTAATCATTTACAAATGTGGGAACTCTTTTACATCACTAAGTAAAGCTATACGATGCACGTTTCTTCTGCTAATCAGAGCCAAAGATCTCTAAAAGTTATGAGGATAATTAAAGCTACAGGAGACACTGTACTTTTATTAGACTCCTCGGATCATAGATTTTACATTAATGACCCTATAAACTAAGTACCAACAATAAAACAATATGAATAAAAACCCTTACACCGGAGTCCAATTTACTTGTAGTGAGGAAACTATGTTTTCTCTGCCATTAGTTAGGGTGGTTCTAGTAGTAGGTATCCAGTTTGTAAAAATTATGATACTAAACTCAACAAACACCAGCATTCACATATGATCAGTCTAAGGCCACGTTCACATATTCAGTATTTGATCAGTATTTTACATCAGTATTTGTAAGCCAAAATTAGGAGTGGGTTAAAAATGCACAAGTGGTGCATGTGTTTCTATTATACTTTTCTTCTGATTGTTACACTCCTGATTTTGGCTTACAAACACTGATGTGAAATACTGACAAAACGTGAACGTGGCCTAAAATGCATGGCGATGGTCCAGTTAAGATCAAAATATTTCTGTTCTTGTTCTGTGTGCATTATTGTTTTCATATTGAAAATAAAGTGTTTGTGTTAATTGTATAAATATTAGTATGTACCAGTTAACTATTCTAGCCAAAGGTCTAGGTGAGCAATAACTTGGCTTGTGGAGAGCACCAACTAGTGTAGGAAATCTTATAGGTAATGCAGTCATTTCTGTGAAAAAGTATGCAAATTAACTCTGTGCTAGAAGAAAGAAAGCTGTTTCTGCAGTGCCACCTATTGGATGTGACTACCGTATAAGTCAGTGTCTAACCCTTTATCAAGTCTTGCAACATGATTGTAGATATGTGCCAAAAGAGCTTCCTCTTCTACAAAAGAAGATACAGCTATTTCCATATAGCTGTTTTGGATTCAGATTAGAAATGAGTACTGGTTTCTGGGTGAAAGCCCTTTGAGGTTAGTCTATGAAGGGTGTGGGAGGGTATTTTATCTATGTTTCTCTTTGTATGACCATCAGCTGTCTTATGTAGCAATTTTACTGTGACCCTGGCTATGGTTACTTCTAATGGACAAGCCTTGATGCATGGGAGTCAAGAAGTCCAGGGTTAAATACCAAGAGTGTACGTCAAAGGTAGAGTGGCAAAAAAGGAAAGAAGACTGAGCCAGGAAATTACAGGCCAGTTAGCCTTACTTCTATACCAGGAAAGATATTTGAGCAAATTATTAAACAGCATGTATGTAAGTACTTGGATAAGACTACAGTAATTAACCAGAGCCAGCATGTGTTTGTAGCAAACTAATCTAATTTCCTTCTATGATGGAATCACTGACTGGGTGGATCAGAGAAATGCAATAGGTATAGTATATCTCAACTTCAGCAAAGCATTTTATAAAGTTTCTCATACTATCCTTATTGAAAAAATGACCAAGCATGGGATTTACAAGGCTACAGTTAGGTGAACTCATAACTGGCTCAGTGATCGAACTCAAAGAGTGGTAATAAATGGTTGTACATCCAATTGGAAAAGTGTTTCTTTCAACTGGGATGCCACAAGGCTCTGTCCTGGCCTCAGTGTTGTTCAACATTTTTATAAATGATCTAGATAAGGAAACAAAAGGTAAACTAATCAAATTTGCAGCTAGGAGACATAGCTAACACTGGAGAAGACAGATAAAGGATTCAGAAGGAGTTAGATAAGCTTGAACAATGGGCAGCAACTAATAGAATGGTATTTAACATTGAGAAATACAAGATTCTACATCTGGGCAAGAAAAATGAAAATTACATCTCTAGAATGGTAGGAATAGAAATAAGCAACAGCAAGTCTGAAAAAAAGACTTAGGTATACTAATAGATCACAGACTGCGCATGAGTCAACAGTGTGATGCAGCAGCAAAAAAGCAAAAAACATTTCTAAGATGTATTAACAGAAGCATAGAGTCAAGATCATGTGAAGTAATTTGTTGTGAATGGGTTTGAGATGAGTTCTGAGCAGAGGCTTCCTCTGGTGGTTACAAGCGGTGCTGGTCTGTCCAGTGAAGATTGTGAGGATTGGGAATCAGGTGTTACTGACTGGTCTTATATAAGGGAGTCACCTTCCCATCAGGGTTGCCGGTGATCAATTGTTCTGGTCTGAATCCTTTATTCCAGTTTCCCTTGTAGCCTGCTGTGTCGTGTCTGCATCTCCTGCTAACAGATAAGACATTTTCTTCTTTTGTGTTTGTGCTATATTTTTGCATTTTGTCCTGCACTTCTGTGGGGGCCTTCTGGGTCCCTTCCGGGGGCTTCTGCCCTCTCAGTTTTGTTCAGCCACTGATGTTTGTACTTTTGCTTTTTCCAGTTTTTTCAGTGGCTGCTGTTTTGATTTTGTTACACCAGAGAACTAATTTAGGTGGAAGAGGTCGTGTGATCTCAGGTGTTTTTGAAATTAGTAGAGTTGGTGCTTTTCAGGGTTTTCTGGGATTGCAGTAAGTACCCTTCCTATCCTTTTCTATTTAGTTAGTTTGGGCCCCAGCGTTTGCTCATACTATTTTCTTTCTGTGTCAGTATTTCATCTTGTCTAACCAACATTACATGTTTGGGGGCTTTCTATTATCTTTGGGGTTCTGCTCCGGGGCAGATAGCTTTCCTATATCTATCTTTAGGTGTAGTTAGTTTCTCAGGCTGTGACGAGGCGTCTAGGACCAACGTAGGAACGCTCCACGGCTGCCTCTAGTTGTGGTGGTTAGTCAGGGTACTGCAATCTCATAGATTCCAACTGCTCTGGTGTATTGCCTTTTTTACCTGCACTCCTCAGCTACCGAAACATAACAGTATCACCGGCCTAAAAATTGAAAATTGTATGGTACTCACAGAAGGGAAAAAATATTGTCAGAGTTGTCAGAGATATTTTTCTGTTTGTTGCATTTTTTTTTTTTTCCCTCTGTATCTCTGGGTGCTGGGGAGGATCTTTTCTCTCAATGGAGTTTGCACAGTTGTCTGGCCGTGTGGATTAGCTTGCCACTGAGGTTCGGAGTATTGCTATCTATCTTGCTGGGTTGCCTGTTGTGGAACCTAGGATTCCCATGCCAGATTTGTTTTTAGGGGATCGAGCTAAGTTTCAGAATTTCAAAAATAATTGTAAATTGTTTTTTGCCTTGAAATCTAAGTCCTCAGGGAACGCAGCGGAGCAGGTTCAAATTACTGTTGTGAATGGGTTTGAGATGAGTTCTGAGCAGAGACTTCCTCTGGTGGTTACAAGCGGTGCTGGTCTGTCCAGTGAAGATTGTGAGGATTGGGAATCAGGTGTTACTGACTGGTCTTATATAAGGGAGTCACCTTCCCATCAGGGTGGCCGGTGATACTGTTATGTTTCGGTAGCTGAGGAGTGCAGGTAAAAAAGGCAATACACCAGAGCAGTTGGAATCTATGAGATTGCAGTACCCTGACTAACCACCACAACTAGAGGCAGCCGTGGAGCGTTCCTACGTTGGTCCTAGACGCCTCGTCACAGCCTGAGAAACTAACTACACCTAAAGATAGATATAGGAAAGCTATCTGCCCGGAGCAGAACCCAAAGATAATAGAAAGCCCCCAAACATGTAATGGCGGTTAGACAAGATGAAATACTGACACAGAAAGAAAATAGTATGAGCAAACGCTGGGGCCCAAACTAACTAAATAGAAAAGGATAGGAAGGGTACTTACTGCAATCCCAGAAAACCCTGAAAAGCACCAACTCTTCTAATTTCAAAAACACCTGAGATCACACGACCTCTTCCACCTAAATTAGTTCTCTGGTGTAACAAAATCAAAACAGCAGCCACTGAAAAAACTGGAAAAAGCAAAAGTACAAACATCAGTGGCTGAACAAAACTGAGAGGGCAGAAGCCCCCGGAGGGGACCCAGAAGGCCCCCACAGAAGTGCAGGACAAAATGCAAAAATATAGCACAAACACAAAAGAAGAAAATGTCTTATCTGTTAGCAGGAGATGCAGACACGACACAGCAGGCTACAAGGGAAACTGGAATAAAGGATTCAGACCAGAACAATTGATCACCGGCAACCCTGATGGGAAGGTGACTCCCTTATATAAGACCAGTCAGTAACACCTGATTCCCAATCCTCACAATCTTCACTGGACAGACCAGCACCGCTTGTAACCACCAGAGGAAGCCTCTGCTCAGAACTCATCTCAAACCCATTCACAACATAATTATCCTCGTCTACTCTTCCTTGTTCAGGCCTCATCTGGAATAATGTGTCCAATTCTGGGCACCACATTTTAAAAAAAGACATTAAAAAACTGGAGCAAGTTCAAAGAGGAGCTACCAGGATGGTGAGCCAACTGAAAAGTATGCCCTATAAGGAATAGTTAAAGGATCTGGGAATCTTTAGCTTCAAAAAAGAAAGCTAAGAGGAGACTTAATATCTGTCTACAAATATCTGAAGGGATGTCACAGTGTAGAGGGATCATCATTATTCTCATTTGCACATGGAAACACGAAAAGCAATGGAATGAAACTGAAAGGGAGAAGATACAGATTAGATATTAGAAAAAAAAAAGTGGAACTGGCTGCCACAAGAGGTGTTCAGTTCTGCTTCAATGGAAGCCTTCAAACAGAGGCTAGACAGACATTTGTCTGAAATGGTTTAGTGAATCTGCATTGAGCAGGGGGTTGGACATGATAGAATTGGAAGGGACCTCAAGGTTCAACATTCTATGATTCTAAGACAAAAGAGAAAACAGGTCACAGTCTGAGGCAGGGGCGGATCATCAGAGGGTCAATCTGGGCGGTTAGCCTAGGGCCCAGTGGTGTGGGGGGGCCCACTACAGGGCCGCCATCAGGGCATTACTGCCCTGACTGGTGTATTGGGCTCGGTTGGCAGAGGGGGCCCGCATCGGACCCTGTCTCTTCTGCTCACCGGCACCTTACCGGCAGCCGGCAGGCTAAACCGGGCCCTGTGGCAGTTTAACGCTATTGACGTGCGGGCCCGTGCCCGCATGTCAATAGTTAACAGCCGCCAGCCAATCGGAGGCTGGCACCTGACGTCTGCTGTAGCGCGCATGTCGCCGGCGTCTGACGTCATTGTCAGTCACCGGCGAGTGCGCGCTTCAGCTGCGTAGAGGGAACTTCGCCGCAGGAGTGCGGCAAGGTAAGAAGAACGTGTTTTTTTTTTTATTGCGCGGTGATCCGGGGGGCCTGGCCCGGGGTAGCCTGTGAGGCTCGGGGGACAGAATGGACATGGGGGAAGAATGCTGCCTGGACACGGGGACAGAATGCTGGACACGGGAGGTGGACTCTGAGACATGGGGGCAGAATGCTAGACATAGGGGCAGACTGTGAGACATTATTATTATTATTTATTTCTATAGCACCATTGATTCCATGGTGCTGTGCATGACAAGGAGTTACATGCAAATTACAGGTATCACTCACAGTAAACAAACTAACAATGACAGACTGATACAGAGGGGAGAGGACCCTGCCCTTTCGGTCTTACATTCTACAGGTGGGGAAGGAGACAGCAGGTTGGTGGGTCACTGCAGTTCTGGTGTTGGTTGAGGCGATATCTCCGGTAGTGGTGAGGAGGTAGCAGGGTCATTGCAGGCTGTAAGCTTTCCTGAAGAGGTGGGTTTTCAGGTTCCGTCTGAAGTATCCAAATGTGGTTGATAGTCGGACGTGTTGGGGCAAAGAATTCCAGAGGATGGGGGATATTCGGGAGAAGTCTTGGAGGCGGTTGGGTGAGGAGCGAATAAGTGTGGAGGAGAGAAGGAGGTCTTGGGAGGATCAGAGAATACGTGAGGGAAGATATCGGGAGATTAGTTCAGAGATATATGGAGGACACAGGTTATAGATGGCCTTGTAGGTCACTATTAGTAATTTGAACTGGATACGCGGAATGGGAGCCAGTGAAGAGATTTGCAGAGGGGAGAAGCGGAGGAGTAGCGAGGAGAGAGATGAATTAGTCGGGCAGCAGAGTTAAGGATGGACTGGAGAGGTGCGAGGGTGTTGGCATGGAAGCCAGAGAAAAGGGTGTTGCAGTAGTCGAGGTGGGAGATGATGAGGGCGTGCACAATCATTTTAGTAGATTGCGGGTTGAGTAAAGGACGGATTCTTGAAATATTCTTGAGCTGAAGGCGACAGGAGGTAGAAAGAGCTTGGATGTGTGGTTTGAAGGACAGGGCAGAGTCAAGGGATACTTCGAGGCACTGGACTTCTGGTACGGGGGAAAGCGTGATGTCGTTAATTGTGATAGATAGGTCAGGTAAGGAAGATCTGTCGGATGGGGGAAAGATGATGAGTTCAGATTTGTCCACATTGAGTTTGAGGGAGCGGGAGGAGAAGAAGGAGGATATGGCTGATAGACACTCAGGGATTCTGGACAGCAGAGAGGTGACGTCTGGGCCAGAGAGGTAGATCTGAGTGTCATCAGCATAAAGGTGGTACTGGAATCCGTGGGACTTTATGAGTTGCCCCAGGCCAAGTGTATAGATTGAGAAGAGTAGGGGTCCTAGAACAGAGCCTTGGGGGACTCCAACAGAGAGAGGGTGGGACGAGGAGGTAGTGTGGGAGTGGGAGACGCTGAATGTGCGGTTGGAAAGATATGAGGAGATCCAGGATAGGGCGAGGTCCTTGATGCCAAAGGAGGAGAGAATCTGTAGTAGAAGGCAGTGGTCAACTGTGTCAAAAGCAGAGGACAGGTCAAGAAGCAGGAGTATAGAGTATTGTCCGTTCGCTTTGGCTGTAAGTAGGTCATTAGTAATTTTGGTCAGGGCTGTCTCAGTGGAGTGATGGGGGCAGAAACCAGATTGTAGAGTGTCAAAGAGCAAGTTAGAAGAGAGGTGGTAGGAAAGCTCAGCGTGGACGTGCAGCTCCAGGAGTTTGGAAGCGAATGGGAGCAGCGATATTGGGTGATAGCTGGACATAGCGGTTGGGTCGAGGGTTGGCTTTTTAAGGATAGGCGTGATTGTGGCATGTTTGAAAGCAGAAGGGAAGGTACCGGAAGTTAGCGATAGGTTGAAGAGGTGGGTTTGGGATGGGATAATAGTGGTGGTGAGGTTGGGGAGGAGGTGGGTTGGGATGGGGTCAAGTGCACAGGTTGTGAGGTGCGATATGGAGAGCAGACAATTAAGCTCCCCTTCGATTATGTTGGAGAGGGAGGTTATGGGGTTAGGGCATTGGTCAGGTATACAAAGGGGTTGTGGTGGTTGAACAATGAAGACTTGCCTTGTTTGGTCGATCTTATTTTGAAGTTTGTGGGAAAGTCCTCAGCAGAGATGAGGGAGGTAGGAGGGGGCAGTGATGGGCAGAGGAGGGAGTTAAAAGTTTTGAATAACTGTTTGGGGTTGTAGGATAGGAAAGATACGAGGGTTGTAAAGTAGGCCTGTTTAGCAGAGGTGAGGGGAGATTTGAAAGAGAGTGTTGCTTGTTTGAATGCAGTGAAGTCGTCTTGTGAATTTGTTTTCTTCCAACGCCGCTCTGTAATCCTGGACACTTGCCGGAGCTTTTTAGTGGTGTTATTATGCCAGGGTTGTCTGTTGGTACGTCGCACTCTGCCATGAACGAGAGGGGCGACCGTGTCAATAGCCGATGAGAGAGTGGCATTGTAGAAAGCAGTGGCATTGTCTGTGTCGTGGAGTGAGGATATGGATGCCAGTGGTAGAATAGAGTCAGAGAGTGTGTGGATGTCCAGGTGTGCAAGGTTTCTGTGGGGTGCACGTGTTGCTGGACATGGGTGACAGGAGAGGAGGACAGGGATGAGAAAGTGAGTAGATGGTGGTCGGATAGAGGGAGAGGGGAAGGGGTGAAGTTAGATAGAGAGCAGAGGCGGGTGAAGATCAGGTCTAATGTATGTCCGTCCGTGTGGGTGGCTGAGGAGGACCACTGAGTAAGTCCAAAGGATGAAGTAAGGGACAGGAGTTTGGAGACTGCTGACTGAAGGGTATCAGTGGGGATGTTGAAGTCACCCATGATGATGGTGGGAAGTCAGTGGAGAGAAAGTGAAGAAGCCAGGTAGAGAATTTGTCGATGAAGGCAGTGCTGGGGCCTGGAGGTCGGTATATCACGGCCACTTGGAGGTTGGAGGGAGAGTAGATGCGGACAGAGTGGACTTCAAAAGAGGGGAGGATTAGGGAGGGAAGAGGTGGGATTGGGTTAAAGTTGCAGTTGGAGGAAAGGAGTATACCCACTCCTCCACCATGTCTGTTTCCAGGGCGAGGAGTGTGGGTGAATTGGAGGCCGCCGTAACACAGCGCAGCAGGGGAGGCGGTGTCAGAGGGTGTCAGCCATGTTTCTGTGAGGGCGAGGAAAGCAAGATTGCGAGAAAGAGGTCATGAATCACATGAAGCTTATTGCAGATGGAGCGGGCATTCCAGAGTGCTCCAGAGAGAGGGAGCAGGGGGGTGGGTGTCAATGGCACGGGTTTTACGTTGGAAATATTGCGGTAGTTCTTATTAGATAGGGAGCAGTAGGAAGGAGTACTAATGGTGGGTATGAGCTGTGGAGGTCCAGAATTGGGAGATATGTCACCAGCAGTGAGGAGAAGCAGAGAAAGGGAGAGCAGGTGGGAGAAGGAGAGAGGGCAGCTTGTTTTGTGTTTTATTAGGACAGATTTGAGGTTGAGGAGCAGGTCAGCAGAGGAGGTCAGGTGGGGAGGAAGGAGGGAAGGGGAGATGATTATTTGGTTAGAGGGTACTGGGGTTTGGGTATAGCGAAGGAGAGAGATGATTAAGGGAGCAAACACTGAGGGCATATGTAAACATGGTGAACAAGTAAGATGGGTAAATAGAAAAGCCAGGTACAAATAATTAGAAGTGCTTACTCAGCAGACATACCCAAAAGAGACATAGTGTGGGGTCCTGACTCCTGCCATGACTAACTACTGTTGAATAACTGCAGCTTCATCATACTTTTGCTGCAGTGGTACTTCTGCTGCAGACATACGCGTGCCAGACCCCATACGCGAGACATGGGGGCAGAATGCTGGACATGGGGGTAGACTGTGAGACACTGACAAAATTCTGGACATGGGGGCAGACTTTGAGACATGGGAGCAGAATGCTGGACATGGGGGCAGACTGTGAGACACAGGGCAGAATGGGACATGGGGCAGACTGTGAGACACAGGGGCAGAAGCTAGACATGGGCGACTATGGAATGGGCAGAATGCTGGACATGGGGCAGACTGTGAGACATGGGGCAGAATGCTGGACAGGGGCAGGACTGTGAGACATAGGGGCAGAATGCTGGACATGAGGGCGACTGTGAGACACAGGCAGATGGTAGAATGGGGGGACTATGGACATGGGGCAGAATGCTGGACATGGGGGCAGACTGTGAGACATGGGGCAGAATGCTGGACATGGGGGCAGACTGTAGACTGGGGAGAAGCTGGACATGGTGGCAGAATGCTGAGAATGGGGCAGACTGGACATGAGAACGATGCTGACACGGGGCAGAATGCTGGACATGGGGCAGACTGTGAGACATGGGGCAGAATGCTGGACATGGGGGCACACTGTGAGACACGGGGCAATGTGGGACATGGGGCAGAATGCTGGACATGGGGCAGACTGGAGACATGGGAGAATGCTGGACAGGGGCAGAATGCTGGACATGGGGCAGACTGTGAGAC
The DNA here is from genome assembly GCA_033576555.1 of Oophaga sylvatica. Classification (NCBI taxonomy): domain Eukaryota; kingdom Metazoa; phylum Chordata; class Amphibia; order Anura; family Dendrobatidae; genus Oophaga; species Oophaga sylvatica. Next base: position 319,461,838 of record JARQOD010000004.1, read on the forward strand.
ATGGGGCAGAATGCTGGACAAGGGGACACTGTGGAGCACAGGGGCACACTGTGGGACATGGGGCAGAATGCTGGACATGAGGGCAGACTGTGAGAGATGGGGCAGAATGCTGGACATGGGGGCAGAATGTGGACATGGGGGCACACTGTGAGACATGGGGCAGAATGCTGGACATGGGGAAAAATGCTGGACATGGGAGCAG
>JARQOD010000004.1:319462139-319532554 GCA_033576555.1 Oophaga sylvatica
GGAATGCATCATTTCTGTAAAAAAGGGATAAAATTTAAACTCTTCTAAAAAGAAAAAAGCTTTTCTGCACCCAAACCTTTTTGGGGTTCCCTTTTTAAAGCCCTGTCTAACCCCTTTATAAATTTTTGCAACATGTTTGTAAATGTCCAAAAAGTTCCTCTTTTTAAAAAAAATTTTACATATTTCCAATACTTTTTTTTTTTTAAAATTAAAATGAGTGGGGGTTGGGGGTAAACCCTTTGGGTTAGCCCAAAGGGGGGTGGGGAAATTTTATCTTTTTTTCCCCTTTTTTTTTTTGACCATCACTGCCCTTATTACAATTTTCCCGTGACCCGGGATTTACTTCAAATGGAAAACCCTTTGATCATATCAAACCCCGGGAAAAAATACCAATTTAAACTCAAAGGTAAGTGCAAAAAGGGGGAAAAAAGCCCTTGGCCGGGAAATTACAGGCCAGTTACCCTTTTTCTTACCAGGAAAGATATTTGAGCAAATTTTAAAAACAGCATGTATGTAAGGAAATTTTGGGTAAGACTACAGAAAATTTAAACCCGACCGCTTTTGGTTTTTGAAAACTAATCAAAATTTTTCCTTCTTATGGAATCACTGACTGGGGGGTTCAAAATCTATAATAGTATATCTAAATTCCCCAAAATTTTTAAAGTTTTCTAAATACACCTTTTATTAAAAAAAAAGCCCAGCAGGGGGTTTGGGGGTACTTTTGGAAACTAAGGGGTTTTGATGAACCCAAAGGGGGGTAATAAATGGTTGTACACCCAATTTGGGAAAAATGTTTTCTTTCAACTGGGGCCAAAAGGGGTCGCCCCGGCTAGTTTTTTCAACATTTTTTTAATGATCTAATAAAAAAAAAGGGGAAAATAAAAAAATTTTTCACTAAATTTAGCTAACCTGGGAAAAAAAAAAAAAATTCAAAGAGTTAAAAACTTTAAAATGGAAAAATTTTAAAGGGGATTTTATTTTTGGGAATTTAAAATTTTTCAGGGGCCAAAAAAAAAGAAAATTACTCCCCTAGAAGGTGGAAAAAAAATAAAAAACCTTTTGGGAAAAAAAGACTTATAACTAAAACACAACTGCCGGGTTCAACTGGGACAAAAAAAAGAAAAAAAATTTTTAAGATTATTAAAAAAGGGAAAAGGCAAATCATTAAAAATTTTTTTTAAGGGGTTTTGGGAAATTCTGAGAAAGGGTTTTTCCCTTTTACAAGGGGGCTTCTTAAAGTAAGTTTTTTAAATTTTTTTAATTTTTGGGGGGTTTGGGAACTGGTCTTATAAAAGGGAGCCCCTTTCCCATCTTTCCCGGGGGATAAATTGTTCTGGCTAATCCTTTTTTCCTTTTTCCCCTTTACCTCTGTTTTCTTTTCCCCTAAAAAATTTAAAAATTTTTTTTTTTTTGTTTGTGCTTTTTTTTTCTTTTGCCCTCATTGGGGGGCCTTTGGGGGGCCCCTTCCCGGGGGTTTTCTGCCCCAAATTTTGTTCCCGGGGGTTTGTACTTTTGCTTTTTCCCCATTTTTTTCGGGTTTTTTTTTTATTTTTTTTCCCCCAAAGTCAAATTTTGGGTTAAAGGGGGCGTTGACTCGGTTTTTTTTAAATTTTAAGAGTTTTGGGGGTTTTGGGGGGTTTTTTGGGGGTTTGGAAAAATTTTCCCCTTTCCTTTTCCCCTTTTTTTCTATTTTTTATTTTTGGGCCCCCACTTTTTGCAAATTTTTTTCTTTCTGTGTCAGTATTTTTTTTGTCTAACCAACTTTATTTTTTTTGGGGGGTTTTTTTTTATTTTTGGGGTTTTTTCCCCCGGGGGAGATAGTTTTCCCTAATCTTCTTTTTTATTTTTCGGGGTTTGTGACAGGCTTTTGGGCCCCAACTAAACCCCCAAAAAAGGGCCCCTTTTTTTTGGGTGGTTAGGGGGTTCTGAATCTAAAAGATTCCAACTCCTTTTTTTTTTTTTTAAACCTCCCTCCTAGCTCCAAAAAACATAACATTCCCCCAAAAATTTTAAATTTTGAAATTTTCGGGGGGAAAAAAAATTAAAAAGGGTTGTCGAGTTTTTTTTCTTTTGTTTTTTTTTTTTTTTCCCTCGAAAATTGGGGGTTGGGGGGGCCCTTTTCTCTCAATGGATTTTTGCATTTTTGTCTGCCTTGGATTAGTTCCCCGGGGGGTTCAAATTTTTGCTATCTTTTTGGGGGGTTGCCTTTTTGGGGAACCTAGGTTTCCCCCCCCCAATTTTTTTTTTAAAGGGGGCAAATTTTAAAATTTTAAAAAAAAATAAAAAAAATTTTTTTTCCCTTTAAAAATCTAATCGGGGGAAAAAGGGGGGGGGGTTAAATTATTTTGGGGAAGGGGTTTGAAGGGTTTCCCCTGGCAAGCCTTCCTCGGGTTTTAAAATTTTTGGGTCGCCCAAAAATTTTGGGGTTGGGGAAACATTTTTACGGGGGGGTCTTTATAGGGGGGACCTTCCCAGGGGGGTGGCCGTGATACTTTATTTTCTGGGGGGGAATGCAAAAAAAAAGCAATCCCCCAAAACATTTTAATCTATAAAGGGCAAAACCCTAAAACCCCACCACACTAAGGCGGTGAGTTTTCCCCTTTTGGGGCCCAAACCCCCCTTTTACAGCCTAGAAATAACACACCTAAATAAATTGGGGAAAAAATTCCCCCCGGGGCAAAAACCCCAAAGATAATAGAAAGCCCCCAAACATGTAATGCGGTTAGACAAGATGAAATACTGACACAGAAAGAAAATAGTATGAGCAAACGCTGGGGCCCAAACTAACTAAATAGAAAAGGATAGGAAGGGTACTTACTGCAATCCCAGAAAACCCTGAAAAGCACCAACTCTTCTAATTTCAAAAACACCTGAGATCACACGACCTCTTCCACCTAAATTAGTTCTCTGGTGTAACAAAATCAAAACAGCAGCCACTGAAAAAACTGGAAAAAGCAAAAGTACAAACATCAGTGGCTGAACAAAACTGAGAGGGCAGAAGCCCCCGGAGGGGACCCAGAAGGCCCCCACAGAAGTGCAGGACAAAATGCAAAAATATAGCACAAACACAAAAGAAGAAATGTCTTATCTGTTAGCAGGAGATGCAGACACGACACAGCAGGCTACAAGGAAACTGGAATAAAGGATTCAGACCAGAACAATTGATCACCGGCAACCCTGATGGAAGGTGACTCCCTTATATAGACCAGTCAGTAACACCTGATTCCCAATCCTCACAATCTTCACTGGACAGACCAGCACCGCTTGTAACCACCAGAGGAAGCCTCTGCTCAGAACTCATCTCAAACCCATTCACAACATAATTATCCTCGTCTACTCTTCCTTGTTCAGGCCTCATCTGGAATAATGTGTCCAATTCTGGGCACCACATTTTAAAAAAAAGACATTAAAAAACTGGAGCAAGTTCAAAGAGGAGCTACCAGGATGGTGAGCCAACTGAAAAGTATGCCCTATAAGGAATAGTTAAAGGATCTGGGAATCTTTAGCTTCAAAAAAGAAAGCTAAGAGGAGACTTAATATCTGTCTACAAATATCTGAAGGGATGTCACAGTGTAGAGGGATCATCATTATTCTCATTTGCACATGGAAACACGAAAAGCAATGGAATGAAACTGAAAGGGAGAAGATACAGATTAGATATTAGAAAAAAAAAAGTGGAACTGGCTGCCACAAGAGGTGTTCAGTTCTGCTTCAATGGAAGCCTTCAAACAGAGGCTAGACAGACATTTGTCTGAAATGGTTTAGTGAATCCTGCATTGAGCAGGGGGTTGGACATGATAGAATTGGAAGGGACCTCAAGGTTCAACATTCTATGATTCTAAGACAAAAGAGAAAACAGGTCACAGTCTGAGGCAGGGGCGGATCATCAGAGGGTCAATCTGGGCGGTAGCCTAGGGCCCAGTGGTGTGGGGGGGCCCACTACAGGGCCGCCATCAGGGCATTACTGCCCTGACTGGTGTATTGGGCTCGGTTGCAGAGGGGGCCCGCATCGGACCCTGTCTCTTCTGCTCACCGGCACCTTACCGGCAGCCGGCAGGCTAAACCGGGCCCTGTGGCAGTTTACGCTATTGACGTGCGGGCCCGTGCCCGCATGTCAATAGTTAACAGCCGCCAGCCAATCGGAGGCTGGCACCTGACGTCTGCTGTAGCGCGCATGTCGCCGGCGTCTGACGTCATTGTCAGTCACCGGCGAGTGCGCGCTTCAGCTGCGTAGAGGGAACTTCGCCGCAGGAGTGCGGCAAGGTAAGAAGAACGTGTTTTTTTTTTTATTGCGCGGTGATCCGGGGGGCCTGGCCCGGGGTAGCCTGTGAGGCTCGGGGGACAGAATGGACATGGGGAAGAATGCTGCCTGGACACGGGACAGAATGCTGGACACGGGAGGTGGACTCTGAGACATGGGGGCAGAATGCTAGACATAGGGGCAGACTGTGAGACATTATTATTATTATTTATTTCTATAGCACCATTGATTCCATGGTGCTGTGCATGACAAGGAGTTACATGCAAATTACAGGTATCACTCACAGTAAACAAACTAACAATGACAGACTGATACAGAGGGGAGAGGACCCTGCCCTTTCGGTCTTACATTCTACAGGTGGGGAAGGAGACAGCAGGTTGGTGGGTCACTGCAGTTCTGGTGTTGGTTGAGGCGATATCTCCGGTAGTGGTGAGGAGGTAGCAGGGTCATTGCAGGCTGTAAGCTTTCCTGAAGAGGTGGGTTTTCAGGTTCCGTCTGAAGTATCCAAATGTGGTTGATAGTCGGACGTGTTGGGGCAAAGAATTCCAGAGGATGGGGGATATTCGGGAGAAGTCTTGGAGGCGGTTGGGTGAGGAGCGAATAAGTGTGGAGGAGAGAAGGAGGTCTTGGGAGGATCAGAGAATACGTGAGGGAAGATATCGGGAGATTAGTTCAGAGATATATGGAGGACACAGGTTATAGATGGCCTTGTAGGTCACTATTAGTAATTTGAACTGGATACGCGGAATGGGAGCCAGTGAAGAGATTTGCAGAGGGGAGAAGCGGAGGAGTAGCGAGGAGAGAGATGAATTAGTCGGGCAGCAGAGTTAAGGATGGACTGGAGAGGTGCGAGGGTGTTGGCATGGAAGCCGAGAAAAGGGTGTTGCAGTAGTCGAGGTGGGAGATGATGAGGGCGTGCACAATCATTTTAGTAGATTGCGGGTTGAGTAAAGGACGGATTCTTGAAATATTCTTGAGCTGAAGGCGACAGGAGGTAGAAAGAGCTTGGATGTGTGGTTTGAAGGACAGGGCAGAGTCAAGGGATACTTCGAGGCACTGGACTTCTGGTACGGGGAAAGCGTGATGTCGTTAATTGTGATAGATAGGTCAGGTAAGGAAGATCTGTCGGATGGGGGAAAGATGATGAGTTCAGATTTGTCCACATTGAGTTTGAGGAGCGGGAGGAGAAGAAGGAGGATATGGCTGATAGACACTCAGGATTCTGGACAGCAGAGAGGTGACGTCTGGCCAGAGAGGTAGATCTGAGTGTCATCAGCATAAAGGTGGTACTGGAATCCGTGGGACTTTATGAGTTGCCCCAGGCCAAGTGTATAGATTGAGAAGAGTAGGGGTCCTAGAACAGAGCCTTGGGGGACTCCAACAGAGAGAGGGTGGGACGAGGAGGTAGTGTGGGAGTGGGAGACGCTGAATGTGCGGTTGGAAAGATATGAGGAGATCCAGGATAGGGCGAGGTCCTTGATGCCAAAGGAGGAGAGAATCTGTAGTAGAAGGCAGTGGTCAACTGTGTCAAAAGCAGAGGACAGGTCAAGAAGCAGGAGTATAGAGTATTGTCCGTTCGCTTTGGCTGTAAGTAGGTCATTAGTAATTTTGGTCAGGGCTGTCTCAGTGGAGTGATGGGGGCAGAAACCAGATTGTAGAGTGTCAAAGAGCAAGTTAGAAGAGAGGTGGTAGGAAAGCTCAGCGTGGACGTGCAGCTCCAGGAGTTTGGAAGCGAATGGGAGCAGCGATATTGGGTGATAGCTGGACATAGCGGTTGGGTCGAGGGTTGGCTTTTTAAGGATAGGCGTGATTGTGGCATGTTTGAAAGCAGAAGGGAAGGTACCGGAAGTTAGCGATAGGTTGAAGAGGTGGGTTTGGGATGGGATAATAGTGGTGGTGAGGTTGGGAGGAGGTGGGTTGGGATGGGGTCAAGTGCACAGGTTGTGAGGTGCGATATGGAGAGCAGACAATTAAGCTCCCCTTCGATTATGTTGGAGAGGGAGGTTATGGGGTTAGGGCATTGGTCAGGTATACAAAGGGTTGTGGTGGTTGAACAATGAAGACTTGCCTTGTTTGGTCGATCTTATTTTGAAGTTTGTGGGAAAGTCCTCAGCAGAGATGAGGGAGGTAGGAGGGGGCAGTGATGGGCAGAGGAGGGAGTTAAAAGTTTTGAATAACTGTTTGGGGTTGTAGGATAGGAAAGATACGAGGGTTGTAAAGTAGGCCTGTTTAGCAGAGGTGAGGGGAGATTTGAAAGAGAGTGTTGCTTGTTTGAATGCAGTGAAGTCGTCTTGTGAATTTGTTTTCTTCCAACGCCGCTCTGTAATCCTGGACACTTGCCGGAGCTTTTTAGTGGTGTTATTATGCCAGGTTGTCTGTTGGTACGTCGCACTCTGCCATGAACGAGAGGGGCGACCGTGTCAATAGCCGATGAGAGAGTGGCATTGTAGAAAGCAGTGGCATTGTCTGTGTCGTGGAGTGAGGATATGGATGCCAGTGGTAGAATAGAGTCAGAGAGTGTGTGGATGTCCAGGTGTGCAAGGTTTCTGTGGGGTGCACGTGTTGCTGGACATGGGTGACAGGAGAGGAGGACAGGGATGAGAAAGTGAGTAGATGGTGGTCGGATAGAGGGAGAGGGGAAGGGGTGAAGTTAGATAGAGAGCAGAGGCGGGTGAAGATCAGGTCTAATGTATGTCCGTCCGTTGGGGTGGCTGAGGAGGACCACTGAGTAAGTCCAAAGGATGAAGTAAGGGACAGGAGTTTGGAGACTGCTGACTGAAGGGTATCAGTGGGGATGTTGAAGTCACCCATGATGATGGTGGGAAGTCAGTGGAGAGAAAGTGAAGAAGCCAGGTAGAGAATTTGTCGATGAAGGCAGTGCTGGGGCCTGGAGGTCGGTATATCACGGCCACTTGGAGGTTGGAGGGAGAGTAGATGCGGACAGAGTGGACTTCAAAAGAGGGGAGGATTAGGGAGGGAAGAGGTGGGATTGGGTTAAAGTTGCAGTTGGAGGAAAGGAGTATACCCACTCCTCCACCATGTCTGTTTCCAGGGCGAGGAGTGTGGGTGAATTGGAGGCCGCCGTAACACAGCGCAGCAGGGGAGGCGGTGTCAGAGGGTGTCAGCCATGTTTCTGTGAGGGCGAGGAAAGCAAGATTGCGAGAAAGAGGTCATGAATCACATGAAGCTTATTGCAGATGGAGCGGGCATTCCAGAGTGCTCCAGAGAGAGGGAGCAGGGGGGTGGGTGTCAATGGCACGGGTTTTACGTTGGAAATATTGCGGTAGTTCTTATTAGATAGGGAGCAGTAGGAAGGAGTACTAATGGTGGGTATGAGCTGTGGAGGTCCAGAATTGGGAGATATGTCACCAGCAGTGAGGAGAAGCAGAGAAAGGGAGAGCAGGTGGGAGAAGGAGAGAGGGCAGCTTGTTTTGTGTTTTATTAGGACAGATTTGAGGTTGAGGAGCAGGTCAGCAGAGGAGGTCAGGTGGGGAGGAAGGAGGGAAGGGGAGATGATTATTTGGTTAGAGGGTACTGGGGTTTGGGTATAGCGAAGGAGAGAGATGATTAAGGGAGCAAACACTGAGGGCATATGTAAACATGGTGAACAAGTAAGATGGGTAAATAGAAAAGCCAGGTACAAATAATTAGAAGTGCTTACTCAGCAGACATACCCAAAAGAGACATAGTGTGGGGTCCTGACTCCTGCCATGACTAACTACTGTTGAAATAACTGCAGCTTCATCATACTTTTGCTGCAGTGGTACTTCTGCTGCAGACATACGCGTGCCAGACCCCATACGCGAGACATGGGGGCAGAATGCTGGACATGGGGGTAGACTGTGAGACACTGACAAAATTCTGGACATGGGGGCAGACTTTGAGACATGGGAGCAGAATGCTGGACATGGGGGCAGACTGTGAGACACAGGGGCAGAATGCTGGACATGGGGCAGACTGTGAGACACAGGGGCAGAATGCTAGACATGGGGGCGGACTATGAGACATGGGGCAGAATGCTGGACATGGGGCAGACTGTGAGACATGGGGCAGAATGCTGGACACAGGGGCAGACTGTGAGACATAGGGGCAGAATGCTGGACATGAGGGCAGACTGTGAGACACAGGGGCAGAATGGTAGAAATGGGGCGGACTATGAGACATGGGGCAGAATGCTGGACATGGGGGCAGACTGTGAGACATGGGGCAGAATGCTGGACATGGGGGCAGACTGTGAGACATGGGGGCAGAATGCTGGACATGGTGGCAGAATGCTGGACATGGGGCAGACTGAGACATGAAGGAAGAATGCTGGACACGGGGCAGAATGCTGGACATGGGAGCAGACTGTGAGACATGGGGCAGAATGCTGGACATGGGGGCACACTGTGAGACACAGGGGCACACTGTGGGACATGGGGGCAGAATGCTGGACATGAGGGCAGACTGTGAGAGATGGGGCAGAATGCTGGACATGGGGGCAGAATGCTGGACATGGGGGCAGACTGTGAGACATGGGGCAGAATGCTGGACACAGGGGAAAAATGCTGGACATGGGAGCAGACTGTGAGACATGGGGCAGAATGCTGGACATGGGGGCACACTGTGAGACATGGGGGCAGAATGCTGGACATGGGGGCACACTGTGAGACACGGGGCACACTGTGAGACATGGGGCAGAATGCTGGACATGGGGGTAGAATGCTGGATATGGGGGCAGAATGCTGGACATGGGGCAGACTGTGAGACATGGGGCAGAATGCTGGACATGGGGGCAGACTGTGCGACATGGGGGCAGAATGCTGGACATGGGGGCAGAATGCTGGACATGGGGGCAGACTGTGAGACACGGCGGGCAGAATGCTGGACACGGGGACAGAATGCTGGACACGGGGGGCTGAATGCTGGACACGGGGGACGGAATGCTGGACACGGGGGACAGAATACTGGACATTGGGGCAGAATGCTGGACATTGGGGCAGAATGCTGGACATTGGGGCAGAATGCTGGACACAGGGGGCAGAATGCTGGACACAGGGGACAGAATGCTGGACACGGGGGACAGAATGCTGGACATTGGGACAGAATGCTGGACATTGGGATAGAATGCTGGACATTGGTGCAGAATGCTGGACACGGGGGCAGAATTCTGGACATGGGGGGCAGAATGCTGGACACGGGGACAGAATGCTGGACATGGGGCAGAATGCGAGACACAGGGGGCAGAATGGAGATATGGGGCATGATTGGAGACACAGGGGGCAGGATGAAAGACATGGGGGCATGACTGGAGACACTGGGGGCATGACTGGAGACACTGGGGCATGACTGGAGACACTGGGGGTAGTATTGGAGATAGATGGGCAGGATTGGAGACAGATGGAGCAGAATGGAGACACGGGGCATGATTGGAGACATAGGGGCAGAATGGAGATACGAGCATGATTGGAGACATGGGTCAGAATAGAGATACGGGGCATGATTGGAGACACGGGGCAGGATGAAAGACATGGGGGCATGATTGGACACACTGGGGGCAGGATTGGAGACAGATAGGGCAGGGTTGGAGGCAGATCATGCAGGATCATGGATCATGCAGAATGGATACGATGGAGACAGATGGGGAGATCATATGGGGCAGGATGGGAGAACATATGGCTGAAGCCAGGAATCAGAAACATGGGGGCCAGGATGGGGAATATTATTACCATAGGGGCTAATTAAGGGATATTATTACTGCAGTGATGTATTTATTTTATTTTTTGAGGATACTGTTTTAAATGGGGGGCGGTCCTGTTACTGTGTAGAGTGATACTATGTCACCTTTTTTTCTTCATGTGGTGTAGTGTAGAAGTTGGGAAAATATAAGTAATGTGTTCTGCAAGCGGAGCTCAAGATAACTGTGTTATTTCTCCTGCAGAGACGAGTCCTGGCTGGAAGAAGTGATGGCGGTCTGTGCTGGATGAAAGATGAAAAACAAAGATGAAGGACTACACCTACAGACGTCACTGGTGAGTCAGTATGTTACCTGTACACTGACATTATACACTGTATACTATATACAGAAGTCCTGTGTATAATGTCACCAGTGATCACTGTATTACTTGTACACAGACACTGCATACTAAGTACAGATCTCCTGTGTATAATGGCACTTATGGTGATAGTATTGTGTTTTTTTTATTACTGATCAGTATTGTAGTATTCAGTCACTATATGGTGGTAATATGTGGTCTGGACATGGTGTTGCTGTACATTATATACAGAGCTCCTGTGTATAATATCACCAGTGATCACTGTATTACCTGTACACAGACACTGCATACTAAGTACAGATCTCCTGTGTATAATGGTACTTATGGTGATAGTATTGTGTTTTTTTATTACTGATCAGTATTGTAGTATTCAGTCACTATATGGTGGTAATATGTGGTCTGGACATGGTGTTGCTGTATTTGTCTCTTATATGTGCTATTTGGTCACTTTGTGCTGGTAATATGTGGTCTGGTCATGGTGTTATGGTATTTGTTCCTTGCATGTGATATTATTCGATCACAGTGGTGGTAATATGTGTTCTGGATATGGTGTAGCGGCATTTGTTCCTTGTATGTGATATTATTGGTCATTTTTAAAAATTGAAAAATAAATAAAAATATACCTAAATTGTTTTTTTTAACAAATATTTAATAGGTTACAGTAGAGCAGGGCCCGGCCAAAAGTGTCTAGCGTGTTGTGGTGGCGGCTTAAAAAATCTTTTGGCCAAAAAAGCTGCTGGCTATGTATGTGATCTGGTGATGGGAACTGTTAATGTGTGATAGGTGAGAAGTGGAGTTTTTCCAAGAGAGAGCGGTGGGACTGTGGACAGTTCGAGGGGTGGAGGCGCCTGGAATAATCTGTTTCAGGTATATGATGACCCCGTCGCATGACCCGTCCGGGGCTCTGGCTACCCTTATCCACCCCTGGTCTGAGGTCAAAAGTCCAAAATGATAGCAGATCGAGACAAAGGGACTAGGCAAACGAATAGTCAAAAGACAAGGTCAAAGTTCAGGCAGCAAAAGATCAGAACAGCAGAACACAAAAGCAAAAAGCAGGCATAGCATTGAGCAAAGCTACGACTGGCAATTGGTCTGACTATTGCCAGGCAGCTAAATAACCAGATAAGCACCCAAAATGGTGACACCTGGAGGAAGCCCAGCAGACCTGGCCTGATTTTGCTGCTGGGCACTCCTAAATTAGCATGGGAATAGTCGGCAGTCAATGATTGGGAGGCTGGGCTATTCCATACACAATACTGGCAGCCCAGCATGCCTCTGCATCTATTGGGCGGAGGAGCTGCCACTCACTGTGTCCCTAAGACATAGTGAGCGGCAGATTTGTGACACTTACTATTATAGTCATGTAATTATGTAGCCAAGATTTAGAATTCAGATTTTTGTCCTGTCACTACACTTGACCATATGCTTGTTCTTGTCTTTAAACGCATAATTACCAACTATTTCAAGCATATAAACACAGTATAGTTGTGAATACTATTATACTATTTTACTCATGCAAATTTATTTAAAATTAAAAAATTTATTTACAATTAAAAATGATTGTGTATGTATATATATATACATATATATATATATATATATTATATATATATGTATATATATATACACATATATATATACAAAACCTTGAGTACTGCAGAAATTCTTTTGTAGCCTACGCCACATCTGTGCCTTGCACAATTCTGTCTCTGAGCTCCTTGGCCAGTTCCTTTGACCTCATGATTCTCATTTGGTCTGACATGCACTGTGAGCTGTGAGGTCTTATATAGACAGGTGTGTGCCTTTACAAATCAAGTCCTATCAGTTTAATTAACAGCTGGACTCCAATGAAGGAGTATACCCATTTCAAGGAGGATCACAAGGAAATGGACAGCATGTGACTTAAATATGAGTGTCTGAGCAAAGGGTCTGAATAATTATGACCATGTGATATTTCAGTTTTTCTTTTTTAATACATTTGCAAAAATTTCTACATTTCTGGGGTTTTTTTTCAGTCAAGATAGGGTGCAGAGTGTATATTAATGAGAAAAAAAATAACTTTTTTGAATTCACCAAATGGCTGCAATGAAACAAAGAGAGAAAAATTTAAAGGGGTCTGAATACTTTCCGTACCCACTGTATATATATATATATATATATATATATATATATATATATATTTATATACACACATTTACATACATATATATTTACATATATACTGTATATCAAGTGATTGATGGTAAAACTTGGTCTCTGGCACCGGAGAGCCCTCACTGCGTATAGTGCGTGCAATGTGAGGATTCACAAGTCACATAGAGTGACTGCAGTCTTGAATTCTAAGGCCAGGCAGCCCTTTTAACTATGTAACAGAAATCCTGTGATATTATCAAGCTTCTTGATTTTGTAACTCAATTTGCAGATGGAGACACCAAGTATTTGGTTTTGGGAAGGAATACTGGCAAAATGCTTAATGAGTTTAAAAGTACACACCGTTGCAATGGACCCTGATTGGTTGTAAAAGGCGGTTCTCCAATATCTATTAATATTTTGAGTAGCCCACAGGCAAATACATGAATCCCGACATGGGTCACTGTACAGGAGTTCGTGCATCTATCTATATTTGGAGTCAAAAACCAAATATATCAAATATCAATATTTGTAGTCATTTTTTTAAATGACCATTAAACATAAAGGTATGCAGTCGATGTAAAGCAGCTTCCGAATAGATCTTCTAAGTCATTCTAAGGGTAACCACGGAGCATTGTCTTTAGATGACCATATAGCGAATGATCTCTTGTTAAAGGGGTTGTCCCATACTTATTAATGTTAATGGTAAAGATTAAATTACATCAATTTATTGAATTGTATATTATATATAAAAGTTCAATAAAAATATTGAATACTGAAATCTGATCTATGATAATTGAAAATAAATGTGATGCTCTGAAAGAAAAACTAGGAAATTCATTTTAAAAATGTAATTTCAGAGTATATCATGTTTGCTGATAATAATATCTGGATTCTTCGCTGGAAGCTGATATGACACAAGGCAGCTGACATATGGCCAGCTTATTAGTAAAACATTTGCTTCTATGAAACATGATATGGATGCCAGCTTTACACTTTTCCTATATTCATGATTAAACTTCTACAGAAGATATAACATTTCCTTATACAAGAGTAATTATTTTAGCCTCTGTTCACACTTGCAGTATTTTTATGTAAAAAAACAAACCCTGATCATGACCTATGACCCATGTGATTCACACTGATGTCAAAGTGCATCTGTCATGGTGTGAAGTAATATTTTTATAGAAATCAATGTCACAGCAGAGGCTTTGTACAGCTCAAAAACCATGATTGTTGCAGTTTCCTTTGAAAGAATACTTGCAGGCAGATTTGGGCTGCCCATCTGTAATTTCTGAACAATGTCAAATTGGCCATTACCAGCAGTTGGCCACATGGCAAGGAAGGAGAAATTTATTTGACTTTATTGCCAGTGCACTTGGTGACACAGAGGGAGATTACTATTGAATAAGTAATGGCATTATTTCTATGTGGAGACATAATTGGAGAACTTTTACTTTGTGTAGGTACAACTGGGGCACTGTTACTGTATTGCAATACAGGCGCGACCCTATTATTATTTAGAGTCACAATAAGGGCACTATTATTGTGTCGAGGAACAGATGTAGCACTATTACTATGAGTAGGTGTAAGAAGAAAGACTGTGCCACAGGTACCTGCTTTGCGTCGTTTCCGGAACTGTCGGGACTGTCTCCTCTGTTGCCCAGGGGAAAGATTAGGGGACAGGACCTGTCTTGGTCTCCGGAAGCAGGGGTGTGGCTAAGCCTGTGCAGCCACAGCGCGCGCGGAAATAGTCAGACTTGGCGGGAAGAGACAGCACGCAGCAGGGTGAAGTGAGTGCTCCGTCCCTCGAGCACTGCCACAGTGCAAGCCTGCGCCCGAGCATTCCCGCCACCATTGCCAGAGACTGTGAGAAGAGATGTGCACTGTGACCATTGTTCACCATGAAATTAGGCGCCAAGTGCTCCGGACCCGTGAGTACTGTGCATGTCCCGCCTAAGAAAGACCGGGTGTGGGACCGTTACCTGCGCCCTGACACCCCAGCGTTTATTTGCCGGGCCATGTTGAGTTCAAACTGTGTGGTGGCCTATGCTCTCTCGGCTACATCAGGATATGGACTAGAGGCTCAACGGAAGCTACCAGAGGTCAACAGCTGTCGCCAGGAGATGGATCATCGGGATCTTCTGGACCTCAGCGAACAAGCACCGCGCCAGCTGTTGCTGGCACCATCACCTGCCTTGTATCTTCCATAGCCTGAGAGACGACTGACAGGAAAAGTTGTCCCAACCAGAACTGCTAATACTTTATTAACTGCTCGTTAACCCTGCACATTATCTCCATCTGAACTGCTTACCCCCACCCGTTTAACTGCTTAACTCCCTGCATGGAGTATTCTAGTTTTAATTAAAATTGTTAACCCTTGCTCTGTTTCCTGTCCGTCACTGCATCTCGCAACCTGCTCTCACTTGGAAGGATGCAGTCCATAGGCACACAGGGGACAGATCAAGCGGTCTGGGATGCCCCAAGGGCAAGTATATCACTTGGGGCAATGTTGAGCAACCTCCCAAAGTTTACAGGGAGCAACATTCTTCTGTGGGATTTGACTGAGCAGATCAGGGGTATGTTGAGGATGCACCCCATGACCCCTGCCATGGAGGTTGAGATTGCCATGATGGCCCTGGACAGAGAGACGAGGAGCTCCGTCATGTTCCAGCCCCCCATGAATGAGATACTATAAGTAAGGTGCTGAAAATCTTAGAGGAGATGTAAGGAGACCACATGGATGTCGGAAAGTTGTGCATGCATTTGTTTAGCCATGTTCAAAGGGAGTGGGAGTCCATGACAGAATACATGAACGGACTGCAGGAGATCCACGCTGCAATTGCTAAGTGAGATGGTGTAGGAGTAGGACCCCTGATATAGTTCTGTGAGATCAGTTAGTGGCAGGTGTTAGAGATGCGCTGCTTAAACAGGCCTTGTGAGAGCGCTTGAGAGTTATTCCATGCATGTCCTTCTTGGAAGTCGGGGCTGAAGCGCGCGCACACGTACAAGAGCAGAGGGTGACAGTCCCAGCGGGGAAGGTCCAGAGCGGGGAGGTATCTGTCTCATCGATCGATGAACCAAGCTGTGTGAGAGAGTTTCGGAAAGAAATCCAGTACATGCGAGAGGAATGGTCTGACTGGAAAAAGAAACCTTCAATACCACAGGACTTCCCCCAGGAGCAGAACTGGCCCCGAGCCCCACCAGCAACCAAGACTGCAACAAAAGGAGGGGTCGCCGACCTGTTTCAACTGTGGGGATGTTGAACATTATGCTAAAGGATGTGCACACCGGGGAAGGCCCCTCCACCACCGTCCGTTAAACTAGCAGGCTCCGGGTTTGAAGGGACGCCGCCTGGAGCCTGAACAGCCAAGAAGGAGAGAAATATGTCCCACATGTTTAGTTTCGATGAGTCCTCTTGTTTGGTCCAAAATGAATGACCAGAACGTCCGTTATTTAGCTGACACTGGCTCCAAAGTAACCTCGATGCCTGAGACTTATTTTACACGTCACTACCCCGAGGCAATGCGACCTGAGTGGGGTCCCGTGATCAAATTGACAGCCGTCAATCAGCTGCCCATCACGGGGTGGCTTGGATGCAGATCACTGTGTGCGGCAAAGATGTGGGCCAGAAAGGAGTCATGTTAACTGTAGGAGATCCCGGTAGTGGCCCCCCTGTGACTTTAGGAATGAACGCACTGAAGAAACTGGGAAACATCTTAGTCAACGAGTTAGTCAATGAGTTTCTGAACTGATGGAGCCCTCACACACCTCAGAGAAAAGTTGTTAGTATCCATTCAGTTTGACCATCCGCCATCTTGTTGTAGTTTCTGGCTTCTGGTCTGTTTTCCCCTGGTGCTGGGCTTGTCGCTGGTCAAGTGATTGTATGATTGTATCACCCTTTATTACCCTGCACCTGCCTCCCAGTCTTTGCTGGACATCAGTGTTAATCCGCTTGAGTTCTGGCTAGGAGTCTTGATAGCTGTGTGCTATACTTAGTGCAGTTCTGGGATCTCTAGTTCTGCTTGCTTAATCTTTTGTTTTTCCTTTTGTTTCTGCAGCTTCCTCTATTTTCCTGCTAGGAGGTTAGCAGTGTTTTGTTCCCAGTCCCTAGATCTTTCAGGGATCCCCTTCCCACTCCTGCAGGTCTTCGCTTGAGTTTAGACTAGGATCATCGGTGGGTCTACTCGCAAGGAATAGGTCACCTGCTCCATCGTAGGGATCGAGCCTAGTCCTAGAGCAGGGTCAGATCTTTCCCCTGCTCTATTCCTGAGTTGCAGACCCATAACAGTATGTCCATGCAGCACATATAAAAAAAAAGGGAAAAGGATGCTCTTTTTTTTTTTTCTCTCCCGGAGTCCTTCAATATGAACAGCATCCAAGAAGTTGCTCAACACCTGCAAGGGTTGACTTTGAAGGTAACCAGACTGCAAAAGCATGTGAGTAATTGTCCTGGAGTATGCTGTGCAGAGCCTAAGGTAGGACTACCTGAGCTTTTTTCTGGTAAACGGCAGTCATTTTTTACGTTTAAAAATGCTTGTTTATTATATTTTCGAATCACAGTGTGTGGGGATTATTATGTCTTTGTTGCGAAGTGATCCCAAATCTGGGCATTTTCATTACCACCTAATGATCCTTGTTTGATGTCAGTAGAAGCATTTTTTACTGCTATGAGGTTGTTGTATGACGATCCGGATCGAGTAACCACAGCTGAGGCAGAGACGGCTTAAACAGGGTTCTGGTGATGCAGAGAGGTACTGTACCCTGTTCAGACGATGGTCCGCAGAGGTCAGGTGGAATGACCCAGTGCTCAAGAGTCAGTTTTTAGCAGGTTTGAGTGAAAGGGTTAAAGATTTGCTCATTGCTTATCCTGCACGTGATTCTTTGGAATCTGCTATGCAGCTAGCTATCCGTGTGGATAGAAGATTGAGAGACAGGCATAATAATGAAAAGCCTCCTATAATGCTGGACCCAGTCTCTCAGGATAGCCCAGTCAACAGCGAGGAGCCAATGCAACTTGGGGCGATGTCCTCTCGTTCCCAGGAAAGGGAGAGGAGGTTCTCTGAGGGGCTATGCTTGTATTGTGGTAAGGCTGACCATTTGATTAAGCAATGCGAGGTTCGCATAAAGAAAGAAAAAAAAAAAGGTCAGTAAGAGCAACACTCCCGTTCGTATTGCATTTTTACAGTACGGAGGAGTTTTTTTTTTCTGGTAATTCCACCTATCATGGTCATTCCATTGATTTTCAGGTCATGGTGGATTGTGGTTCTGCACTGAATTTGATTGATCAACAATTTCTAGACAAGTATAAATTTGATTCTGAACCATGGTCATCTTCTTTCCCTGTTGTGGCTATTGATAACTGTTGTGGCTATTAGAGAATGGGTGCGTGTCTCGAAAGGTCACGGGGTTCCCGCTTACTGTCAATATGGAACATCAGGAGTGCATTGACTTGTTTGTACTTGATAAATTGCCTGTTCCAGTCGTCCTGGGTTTACCCTGGTTAAAAATGCACAATCCTTTGCTGGACTGGTCGCCTGGTATTATAAGGTCCTGGGGTCAGGGGAATTATGGTAAATGTTGTAATGTTCACATTGCTGCTGTTGTTAAGAAAGAGCTACCTGAACCCATTCAGGATTTCTGGAAGGTATTTTCAGAAGCTGAATCGCAAGCTCTACCACCCATAGAGATTACGATTGCGCTATTGAGTTCGTCCCAGGTGCTACACTCCCTAAGAGTCATTTATTTAATCTAACGATTCCCGAGAGGGAGGCCTTAAAGGAATACTTACAGACTAGTTTGGCTGCAGGTCATATAAGACCCTCTAAGTCTCCTGTGGCGGTAGGAATATTTTTTTGTCAAAAAGAAGGATGGGGGCATTAGACCGTGTCTGGATTTTCAGGAGATTAATAAGAACACTGTGCGCAATCCTTACCCGTTGCCGCAAATTCCCGATTTGTTGAACCAGCTAACCAGAGCTAAGTGGTTCTCTAAAATTAACCTTCAAGGGGCATATAATTTGCTGCGGGTAAAGGAGGGAAATGAATGGAAGACAGCCTTTAATACCCCGGAGGGTCATTTTGAGTGTCTGGTGATGCCTTTTGGCCTTACTAGTGCGCCTGCATTTTTTCAAAATTTCATTAATGACATTCTGAGGCCGTTGATCGGTAGAAGTGTTATTGTTTATCTGGACGATATTTTGATTTATTCACCTGATCTGGAGTCTCATTGGCAGAGAGTCCGCGAAGTTCTTCAGATTTTGAGCGAAAACATTTTTTCTAAATTGTAGAAGTGCGAGTTTGCAGTACAGAAAATGATTTTTTGGAGGTACTTGGTCTCCAGTGATGGGTTTGAGATGGACCCGGTGAAGGTTCAAGCAGTACTGGATTGGCCTAGGCCTGCATGTTTAAAGTCTGTCCAAAGATTGTTAGGGTTTGTCAATTATTATGGCAAATTCATAAAGAATTTTTCTGTTATCGCAAAACCAATAACTGATCTCACCAAGAAGGCTTCTAATACTGTCCAATGGTCCACTGAGGCAGTGGAGGCTTTTGAGCATTTCAAGGAGAGGTTTAGCTCTGCTCCTGTTTTGATTCAGACAGATGAGACTAAGCCTTCTCTGGTAGAGGTTGATGCCTCATCAGTTGGGGTGGGGGCAGTAGTTCTGTCCCAGGAGGGAGAGGATGGGGTGCATCCCTGTGCTTTCTTTTCTAATAAAATTTTGGAGACTGAGCTCAACTATGATGTTGGGAGCCAAGAGTTACTGGCTATTAAGCTCACGTTTGAGCATTGGCAACATTTTTTGGAGGGGGCTAGACATTCAATACAGGTTTTTACTGAGCATAAAAATCTGATTTATCTGGATGCTGCTAAATGTTTGAATGCCCGTCAAGCCAGGTGGGCACTGTTTTTTGCCCGGTTCCATTTCTCTGTAACATATATCCCTGGCACATAGAATGTCAAAGCACATGCTTTGTCTCGTAGTTTCTCTCCAGCAGTTAATACTGAGAAGGAGGAATGTATTTTGCAGAGAGGGGTGGTGGTGGCAGCTTTGGGTTCTGACTTGGAGAATAGCATCCTAGAAGCCCAGAATTCTGCACCAACAAACACTCCATATGGTAAATTATTAGTGCCCAAAGCCTTGAGGAGAGCTTTGTTCGCTGAATCTCATGAGTCTCGGCTGGTGGGTCATCCAGGGATTTCGGAGACTAGAAAGTCTATCGGTCTAAGTTTCTGATGGCCAGGGTGGCATAGAGAAATCATCAAGTGGGTGCGTCAGTGTACGGTGTGCACTAGGTTGAAGGCCTCTCATGCCCTGCTGCAGGATTGCTGTGCCCTTTGGAGGTTCCTAGCTCGCCATGGACGCATCTTGCTATGGATTTTATCGCCGATCTGCCGGTTTCTGAAGGTTTTTCTGTCATCTGGGTTGTTGTGGACCGGCTTAGTAAGATGTGTCATCTGGTCCCGTTCAATAAATTGCCCTGCGCCAAGACTCTAGCTAAGGCATATGTGAAGGAGATTGTCAGGCTCCATGGTGTTCCCATGGACATTGTTTCTGACAGAGGACCACAGTTTGTGGCTTGCTTCTGGCGTGCTTTTTGTGACAGATTAAAGGTGTATTTGTCATTTTCATCAGGTTAGAATCCGGAGTCCAAATGGACAGACCGAAAGGAAGAACCAGGACATTGAGCAGTTTTTGAGATGTTTTGTAGCAGACAATCAGGAGATGTGGTTGGAATATTCTACCTCTAGCCGAGTTTGCTCTTAATAATCATACGTCTGCCTCGGCTGGGTGTTCTCCTTTTTTTTGCTGTACAGGGAGACATGCATCTTTCGGTCCATTTTCTAAGATTGGGGCGGCTGTACCTGAGGAGGAGAGTTTTCCTGGAAGTTTGGAAAGGGTTTGGACCAATGTACACCATAATTTGAAAGAGGCGAATAGGAGGTCTAAGAAATATTTTGACCGGAAAAGAAGGGAGGCGTTGTTTGCAGTTGGGGACATGGTCTGGTTGTCCTCTAGGAATTTGCGTTTGAAGATCCCTTCTAAAAAACTGGGGCCTAAATTTGTAGGACCCTTCAAAGTGGTTCAGGTTGTCAACTCTGCAGCTGTGAGATTAGACATACCCTCCTCCTGGAGAATTAATTCAGTTTTTCATGTATCTTTACTGAAGAAAGTGGACACGCCAGATCAGGAGGCGATGCTGACTGTTCCTCCAATTGATGAGGATTGCAAGTTTGAGATTTCTCGCATATTGGATTCCAGGTGGCACAGAGGAAGGTTGCAGTATCTCGTGTCCTGGAAGGGTTTCGGTCCCGAGGATAACTCCTGGGTGAAAGCTGAGAATGTCTTGGCCCCAAGGCTGATTAAGGCTTTTCACAGGAGATTTCCGAATAAGACTAGGCCAAGAGGATCCGGAGGTTCCTCATAAAAGGGAAGGTACTGTTAGCATCCATTCAGTTTGACCATCCACCATCTTGTTGTAGTTTCTGGCTTCTGGTCTGTTTTCCCCTGGTGCTGGGCTTGTCGTTGGTCAGGTGATTGTATCACCCTTTATTACCCTGCACCTGCCTCCCAGTCTTTGCTGGACATCAGTGTTAATCCGCTTGCGTTCTGGCTAGGAGTCTTGATAGCTGTGTGCTATACTTAGTGCAGTTCTGGGATCTCTAGTTCTGCTTGCTTAATCTTTTGTTTTTCCTTTTGTTTCTGCAGCTTCCTCTATTTTCCTGCTAGGAGGTTAGCAGTGTTTTGTTCCCAGTCCCTAGATCTTTCAGAGCTCCCCTTCCCCATCCTGCAGGTCTTCACTTGAGTTTAGACTAGGATCATCGGTGGGTCTATTCGTAAGGAATAGGTCGCCCGCTCCATCGTAGGGTTCGAGCCTAGTCCTAGAGCAGGTTCAGATTTTCCCCCCGCTCTATTCCTGAGTTGCAGACCCATAACAAAAGTGTTTCAACATTTAATACGAGTGGCCCAAGCTCAACAGACAACGAGTGAAGGGAGAGCAATAGGCAAGGTGATCGTTCCAGCCTCCACCAACCTCATCTTACCACCGGGTCAGACTGTGCTCATATTGCCCATCCGAGCCTGTACTTCTCTTGAAGGGGTCAAAGTTCAGATAGAACCAGCTGTTATGGAGCAGTTACCTCCAGGGCTCCTCGTTGCGCGGACTCTAACCATCATCCACGACGGAAATGTACCTGTGCGTTGTGTTAATCTCGGGGAGAGCAATCTCATGCTTCCGCCCAAGAGTGGAATAGCACAGATAATGGGAATGCCAAAGAGATGATATCACTGGAGACTGTTCAATTGGCAGTGAAGCAGGGAGACCCTTGGACAGTGGCTGTATCGGTGTCCTCCGAGTCAGAATCTAACCATCAAAAAGAGGGATGCCGAATTCTAGAGCAGATGCAGGCCGAGCTAACGGAACTCTCGCCATACCAAGTACAACAAGTTGAAGCAGTGCTAAGGCGGTACCAGGATGTTTTCGCTTGTCATGATGATGATTTTGGGTGTACCAGAACTATCACTCATGAGATTCCAACGGGAAGCACCACACCCATTAGGGAACGATACCGACAGATTCCATCGCAAATGTACCAGGAGGTGAAGGATATGTTGGTGCATATGCTCCAGAGTGGAGTTATCCCAGAAAGCCAAGGTCCGTGGGCTGCACCCATTGTTATAGTGTGAAAGAAAGACGGGACCCTGCACTTCTGTGTGGACTACCAGAAACTGAACGCTTGCACCGTGCGAGACTCATACTCACTACCGAGGAGAGAAAAATCGCTGTCTACCTTGGGAAAAGCAAAGTACTTCTCATCATTAGATCTGTCCAGTGGATACTGGCAAGTGCCCATGTCTGAGCATGATCGGGCGAAGACAGCATTCACACTGCCCATGGGATTGTTCGAATTCAATTGGATGCCTTTCGGCCTTATCAACGCACCTGGGACCTTCCAATGGCTGATGGAGAGATGTCTGGGAGACTTGAACTTTGAGGCGACCCTCATCTACTTCAATGACATCATTGTCTACACAGCCACCTTTGAAGAGCACCTGCAATGGCTAGAGCTAGTGTTGAGTCGGCTACAGAAGCAAGGCCTGAAGGTGAAACCTCGGAAGTGTCACCTATTCCGCAAACAGATTGAATACCTTGGGCATGTCGTCTCCGCTGAAAGGGTGAGGCCATCGTGCAAGAAGATAGCAGCGGTACAGGACTGGCCCACACCGAAGACCGTGAAGGATGTCCGAGCTTTCCTGGGGCTCACTGGATATTATCGATGGTTTGTGAAAAATTTCACCCGTATCGTCAACCCGTTGTTAGAGTTGTTGGAGGGTGTGCAGTCCGACACAAAGAATCGAACCATTCAGTGAGGGGACAGCCAAGAAGAAGCTTTACGAGCCCTGAAGATGGCCCTGACTGAAGCAGCCGTACTGGCCTATGCAGACTTCTCTCAGCCCTATATCCTTCACACCGATGGAAGTCTACATGGACTGGGAGCTGTATTGTTGCAAATGCAGGATGGAAAAGAGCGAGTGATTGCATATGCAAGTAGGTCCCTCCATGACTCCGAATGAAATCCAGATAACTACAGTTCTTTTAAGCTTGAACTACTGGCGTTGGTGTGGGCGATGACTAAGATGTTCGCTGAGTATCTGTCCTGGTCCGAAGTCTTGGTGCGCACGATAACATCCCTTTGGCTCATCTAGAAAATGCGAAATTAGGGGCCCTGGAGCAGAGATGGGTAGCCCACATGGCCAAATACCGATATAAGATCACCTACAGCAGAGGAGCTGAGAACACCCATGCCTACGCTTTATCCAGAGTGACTCAAGAGGGACCTGGACCTAACCGGGACGAAGAGCTAGAGGCTGAAGAGATCCCAGAGATTCGACACTCTGCCAGGACGGTGGCAGCGATGCAGGGACAGATCGCAGAGGAGTCCGGAGAATACATACTGGGACGACCCCGGGACGACTGGGTACGGCTTCAGCAGGAAGATAGGGACCTCGCTCAGATGAGGCAGTGGGTGGCCTTAAGACAACTCCCTAGCACAAGAGAGAGATGCCCTGTCTCTGGAAGCTTTACAGATTCTTGGGCAATGGAAGAGGCTCCAGTTGGAAGATGGCCTGCTGTATAGGAAGGTGCAGTTAGTACAGGAGTTGGGGGTTACCTGGCAGGTGGTACTCCCGTAAAAGTTGCTGCGTGAGGTGGCCACAGAAGCTCATGAGGGAGGAGCCCACTTCGGTCCAGAAAAAGATATTCCAGTGGCTACAGAAATTGGTCTACCATTCGTGACTGAAAGCGGCAGTAGATGAAGCTTGTCGACAATGCAGGAACTGCGAGTTAGCAAAGCCTCCCGTACAGAGGGCCCCTACGCAAAACATTGTGACGTCTGCTCCCCTAGAGGTGTTGATGATTGACTAATTGACTATAGGCCCAGCTCACCTTGGGTATGAACACTGTCTGGTAATGACTAATGACCGATCACTTCACTAAATTCATGGTGGTGAATCCAATCCGAGATCATACTGCTGAGTCGGGGGCTCAGGCCATTTGCAGAGACTTCATCCAAGTGTACGGTTGTCCGAAGAGAATTCACTCTGACTGTGGTGCCTGTTTTTAAGGACGAGTTATGGAAGAACTGCATTGCCTGTATCGGAGTGAGAAATCCAGAACGGCACCCTACCATCCTCAAGGCAATGGAGCCTGTGAACGCTTTAATCGTACACTGATTCAGATGCTGAGAACTCTGAAGGAAGACCGGAAAGTTTGTTGGCCTGAGTTTGTGGCTGAATTAGTCTGGGTGTACAACAATCGGGTGAACAGTACAACTGGAGGGAACACTGTCATAGTGTGGGAACATAAGGCTATGTGCACACGTTGCGGATTCTTAGCGTTTTTGCCGCGGCAAAAACACTTACCCAACACAACTCATTATATTCTATGGGATTCTGCAATGCTGTGCACATGCTGCGTGTCTTCCCGTGGCGGAATCGCATCGCGGAAAAATACGCAGCATGCTCATTCTTTTTGCGGAATCGCGGCGATTCCGCCGCCATAGGAATGCATTGAACCGCTTACTTTCCACATGTGGCTATGCCCACCATGCGCAAAGTGAGCGGTTCATGTGCGGATGGTACCCAGGGTCTGGAGGAGAGGAGACTCTCCTCCAGACCCTGGGTACCATAACCCAGTTAAAATAATAATTAAAATAAAAAATAGCGATATTCTCACCTTCCGGTGGCCCCCGCAGCTTTCCGCTCTTCAGCGATGTTCCCAGCCAATCCCTTGAGAGAATCACCCCCGATGACGTAGCAGTCTCGCGTGATGCTACGTCATCTGGGTCATTGTCGCTAAGCATCCCTGGGAACGCGATTGGCCGGGAACGTCGCTGAGAGGCAGGAAGGCTGCGGGGGCCCGGAAGGTGAGAATATCACGATTTATTATTTTTTTTATTATTTTTAACATTAGATCTTTTACTACTGATGCGGCATAGGCGGCATCAATAGTAAAAAGTTGGTCACACTTGTTAAACACTATGTTTGACTCGTGTGACCAACCTGTCAGTCAGTTTTCCAAGCGATGCTACAGATCGCTTGGAAAACGCTAGCATTCTGCAAGCTAATTACGCTTGCAAAACGCTAGTTTCTGGCGGGAATACGCATACCTATAAAAATGCGTATATCCCACGGCAGGGAGGTGCGTGATTGCCGCGGAAATTTCTGCTGCAATTCCGCAACGTGTGCACATAGCCTAAAGGTTACCTAATTACTATGTGGAGACTCAGAGAGGGAGAGTACTACTGTGTGGTTCACAAAAGAATTGTACTAATTCTTTCTAGGGCTCTCAGAGGACATTATTAGGCTATGTTCAGATGCAGCGCTTTTTTCTGCAACCAAAACCTACTCTCTTGGCAGTAAAAACGCTGCATTGAAAACGCTCTACTTTTGGCATTTGTGCTTTGTTTTTTATGTGTTTTTTGGGTGCGGATAAATGTGGGCTTTCTATACAGTACATGTTTAACCCGTTCATTCCTTAGACCTGTTTTCGCCTTCATGATATCACGGGGAGGATTGCAAGAGAACTCACCAGTGCAATCTCCCGGAAGACGAGTGCAGAAGAAAGCTTCAGGCTCCTAGGAACGCAGGGTGAGCAAGGCAGGAGAGAGATGGTTTCAGGGCCTGAATCACCTGACAGTTGAGGGGCGTGGCTTCAGCTCCAGGGAGCTAGAAGCTGAGGGAAAACTCCTAGAAAGGTAACTACGGGACAAAGTTACCCAGGGGCACAGACAAATCTGAACAAGCCAAGGTCAAAGCACGAGAAGACAGTACAGTACCAAGGATGAGACAGAACTGATAGTCGGGGCCAGGCAGAGGTCAAAACCAAACAGACAGCGAAGGTACAGAAACAGAATCCAACAAGCAGTATCCAGAGATCAGACCGAATCAAAACCAAAGTATCAGGCAAACCAGAACACAGCACAAACACACTCAGGGGTCAACACACTCTGCCAAGGGCGAAAGTATAACTGACAGGGATTGGAGCTTCCTAGGGCTATAAGAAGCTCTCCCCAAACCAAGGAGAGGCCACAATAATAAGCCCCAGGTGTGCAGGTAAGAGCTTGCACTGGGATCAAAACCTTAACCCCTAGTGTGCAGGTCAACCCTGCACTGGGATCATGACACATGACAAGGCCAAATTTTACAATTTTGGCCAGTGTCAATTTATGAGGTAATAACTCTGGAATGCTTCAATGGATCCCACTGATTCTGAGATGTTTTTTCATGATATATTGTACTTCATCATAGTGGTAAAGTTTCTTCAATATGACTTCCATTTTATTGTGAATTTAAATTGTGAAAAAATCGTAAATTCTGCGAAAATTTCACAACTTTCAAACTTTTATTTTTTTGCCCTTAAATAAGAGAGATATGTCACACAAACTAGTTAATAAATAACATTTCTCACATGTCTACTTTACAATAGCAAATTGTTTTACACATATCTCTTTTGCTAGCAAGTTATAAGGGTTAAAAGTTGACCAGTGATTTCTAATTTTTCCAACAAAATTTAAAAAAAACTTTTTTTTTCGGGACCACATCTCATTTTAACTGACTTTGGGGGCCTATATGACAGAAAATACCCAAAAGTGGCAGCATTCTAAACACTACACACCACAAACGCCTCAAAACTATATTGAATAAGTTTATTAACCCTTCAGGTGGTTCACAGGAATTAATGGAATGTAGATGGGAAAAATGAACATATAACTTTATTTAACAAAATATTTACTTTAGACCCAAATTTTTTTTATATTCACAGAAAGCAGACCCTATGTTGCATTTGGTCGGCTTGGTGTGCCTAAATATTAAAAATTACTCACAAGAGACCCAATTTTGGAGACTAGTCCCTTCAGGGTACTTATCTATATGTGTGGGAAGCACCTTGAACCACCAGGGGCTTCACAAAAGTTTACAACGTAGAGCCGAGAAAATAAAAATCAAATTTTTTCCACAAAAATTATCTTTTAGCCCCAATTGTTTTATTTTCACAAGGGTAACAGGAGAAAATGAACTCCAAATATTGCGCAATTTCTCCTGAGTACGCAGATGACCCATATGTAGGGGAAAACTGTTGCACAGCTTCTGAATCCACACCTTTGCAGTAGAAAACTTCACAGAGCAGGCTTCATGGGATAACAAGCTTTTACTTCTTACAACATGAGGTAAAAGGAAAATGCACAGTCATTTCAGCATTGCATCAGGAAACACAGGAACAAAACAAAAGTGAAACTACAAGTGAGACTATTTCTTATACAATACATTAAACAGAAGGAAACGTTACACAACATCACCATCTACTGTCAGGTCAGCATAAAGTCCTCCTTTTACTTATAATAAGTCCTAATCTGTTGCATATGCCAACACCCTTTCTCAACAGTAAGGACTTATTCAATCAAGCCCAACTTTTTTATTAGTCTCTGATGTTTATCAGCATTCAACGCCTTTGTGAAAATGTCTGATGTCATTTCTTCAGTAGGGCAATACTCCAACTTCAAGACTCCTTGATCCTCTTTTAGTTTTGTTGGTTCCAAGTGTGATTGTCCTAATTCTGTGAACAATTGTCTTAACCACAGTACTTCTTGTCTTTCTATCTGTATTCCTAGGTACTGTTTTACATTTCCCAAGTCTTTGATTTCAAAATGTTGCTTCAGGGTTTTTAGAATGTTTTCTTTATCCCTTTCTTGTTTAAAACAAATCAAAATGTCATCTACATATATGAGTACATAAATCCATCTATTACTCAGCCTTTTTGTGTACAGTCATGGCCAAAAGTTTTGAGAATGACACAAATATTAATTTTTACAAAGTCTACTGCTTCACTTTTTCTAATGGCAATTTGCATATACTCCAGAATGTTATAAAGAGTGATCAGCTTAACAGCAATTACTTGCAAAGTCAATATTTGGCTAGAAAATGAACTTTATCCCCCAAAACACATTTCAACATCATTGCAGCGCTGCCTTAAAAGGACCAGCTAACCTCTTTTCAGTGATTGCTCCATTAACACAGGTGTGGGTGTTGATGAGGACATGGCTGGAGATCAATCTGTCATGATTAAGTAAGAATGACACCACTGGACACTTTAAAAGGAGGCTGGTGCTTGGCATCATTGTTTCTCTTCTGTTAACCATGGTTATCTCTAAAGAAACACGTGCAGTCATCATTGCAATGCACAAAAATGGCCTAACAGGGAAGAGTATCGCAGCCAGAAAGATTGCACCTCAGTCAACAATCTATCGCATCATCAAGAACTTCAAGGAGAGAGGTTCCATTGTTGCCAAAAAGGCTTCAGGGCACCCAAGAAAGACCAGCAAGCCCCAGGACCGTCTCTTAAAAGTGTTTCAGCTGCGGGATCGGGCTACCAGCAGTGCAGAGCTTGCCCAGGAATGGCAGCAGGCAGGTGTGAGTGCATCTGCACGCACTGTGAGGCAGAGACTTTTGGAGCAAGTCCTGGTCTCAAGGAGGGCAGCAAAGAAGCCTGTTATGATTTGGTAGCTGAGGAGTGCAGGTAAAAAAGGCAATACACCAGAGCAGTTGGAATCTATGAGATTGCAGTACCCTGACTAACCACCACAACTAGAGGCAGCCGTGGAGCGTTCCTACGTTGGTCCTAGACGCCTCGTCACAGCCTGAGAAACTAACTACACCTAAAGATAGAAATAGGAAAGCTATCTGCTCCGGAGCAGAACCCCAAAGATAATAGAAAGCCCCCAAACATGTAATGGCGGTTAGACAAGATGAAATACAGACACAGAAAGAAAATAGTATGAGCAAACGCTGGGGCCCAAACTAGCTAAATAGAAAAGGATAGGAAGGGTACTTACTGCAATCCCAGAAAACCCTGAAAGGCACCAACTCTACTAATTTCAAAAAACACCTGAGATCACACGACCTCTTCCACCTAAATTAGTTCTCTGGTGTAACAAAATCAAAACAGCAGCCACTGAAAAAACTGGAAAAAGCAAAAGTACAAACAACAGTGGCTGAACAAAACTGAGAGGGCAGAATCCCCGGAGGGGACACTGAAGGCCCCCACAGAAGTGCAGGACAAAATGCAAAAATATAGCACAAACACAAAAGAAGAAAAAGTCTTATCTGTTAGCAGGAGATGCAGACACGACACAGCAGGCTACAAGGGAAACTGGAATAAAGGATTCAGACCAGAACAATTGATCACCGGCAACCCTGATGGGAAGGTGACTCCCTTATATAAGACCAGTCAGTAACACCTGATTCCCAGTCCTCACAATCTTCACTGGACAGACTAGCACTGCTTGTAACCACCAGAGGGAGCCTCTGCTCAGAACTCATCTCAAACCCATTCACAACAGAAGCCACTTCTCTCCAGAAAAAAACATCATGGACAGATTGATATTCTGCAAAAGGTACAGGCAGTGGAATGCTGAGGACTGGGGTAAAGTTATTTTCTCTGATGAATCCCCTTTTCGATTGTTTGGGACATCAGGAAAACGCCTCATTCGGAGAAGACAAGGTGAGCGCTACCACCAGTCTTGTCTCATGCCAACTGTTAAGCATCCTGAAACCATTCATGTGTGGGGTTGCTTCTCAGCCAAGGGAATCGGCTCTCTCACAGTCTTGCCTAAAAACACAGCCATGAATAAAGAATGGTACCAGAATGTCCTCCAAGAGCAACTTCTCCCAACCCTCCAAGAGCAGTTTGGCGATCAACAATGCCTTTTCCAGCATGATGGAGCACCTTGCCATAAAGCAAAGGTGATAACTAAATGGCTCAGGGAACAAAACATAGAGATTTTGGGTCCATGGCCTGGAAACTCCCCAGATCTTAATCCCATTGAGAACTTGTGGTCAATCATCAAGAGACGGGTGGACAAACAAAAACCTAAAAATTCTGACAAAATGAAAGCATTGATTGTGCAAGAATGGAGTGCTATCAGTCAGGATTTGGTCCAGAAGTTGATTGAGAGCATGCCAGGGAGAATTGCAGAGGTCCTGAAGAAGAAGGGTCAACACTGCAAATATTGACTTGCTGCATTAACTCATTCTAACTGTCAATATAAGCTTTTGTTACTCATATGTTTGCAATTATTATATTTCTGTCTGTGATAAAAACATCTGTCAAACACACATAAAAACCAGAGGGCAGCAGATCATGTGAAAATATAATATTTGTGTCATTCTCAAAACTTTTGGCCATGACTGTACAAGCATGGATCAGCTTTGCTTCTTTGAAATTTTTCATTTGTTAGTACTTCCGTGATTTTTTCATTCCACGCTTTAGCTGCTTGTTTTAAACCATATATGCTTTTCTGTAGTTTACAAACTTTGTATGGATTTCTTTCATCTTTGAATCCTGGAGGTTGTTCCATGTAAATTTCTTCTGTTAAATCTCTATTCAAAAAAGCTGTCTTTACATCCAGATGTCTTAGAGCCATCTTTTCCACTGCTGCAACTGTAAGTAAAGTTCTTATTGTAGTGTGTTTGACAACTGAAGCAAATGTTTCATCATAGTCTTCTCCATATTTTTGAGAATACCCTTTAGCTACGAGTCTTGCTCGATATCTTTCAGGTGTGCCATCTGTTTGGTATTTTACTTTAAAAATCCATTTACATCCTATGGCTTTTCTTCCTTCTGGCAAATCTGTTAGTGTCCATGTATTTGAATCATGCATGGATTTAATTTCTGTTTCTGTTGCTTCTATCCATTTATTAGCTTCTTCTTCAGAAAGTTTAGATATGTCTTCCCAAGAGGTAGGCTCATGGATTTTTCTTATACTTGTCTTGTATGAGAGACTTTTTGGTGGTTTTCCTTTGTTCTCTCTTATTGAACGTCTTGGTTCTGTGTCTGTTTGTAGTTGTGATTCTTCACTTTCAGTATTTTGTTCTTCATTAATTTCTACTTCTTTCTCATCAGATATTTCTTCAGTTATGTCACTATTGTTTTTCTCAATTTTTGTTTCAACTGATATCATAATGTCTTCATTTAAATCTTCAATGAATGTCACACTGTTACTCACTGTAACTCTGTCTGTTTTGGGATCTAATATTCTATATCCTTTGCAATTTTCACTATATCCAACGAATATTCCTTCCATGGATCTGTTTTGAAGTTTGGAACGTTTTTCTGTTGGAATGAATATAAAAACTTTACATCCAAAAACTTTTAAATGATTGACACTTGGTTTCATACCTTGCCACAGTTCATATGGAGTTTTCTTCAGTTTTCTGGAAAAAAGTCGGTTCTGAAGATCTGTAGCTGTCATTGCTGCCTCACTCCAATATTTCTCTGGTAGTTTAGAATCTGTCAGCATACATCTCATCATCTCTCATCATCTCTGTTAGAGTTCTGTTTTTCCTTTCTGCTACTCCATTTTGTTCAGGTGTGTATGGAACAGTTTTCTGATGTTCTATTCCATTTTGTCTTAAGTAGTCTTCTATTCTGTGAACTGTAAATTCACCTCCATTATCACTTCTGATGACAATTGGCTTCCTTTGAAATTTGTTACTTGATCTTGTTACACAGTCTACAAGTTTATCAAAAACTTCACTTTTGTTCTTAATTATGTGACTGTGTATCTTGAGTAGTCATCTATAAAAGTCAACATGTATCTATTGCCTCCTGATGTAGTCACTTTCATGGGTCCACATACGTCAGTATGCACCAAATCAAGTGGTTTTTCGCTTTTCATCTCACTTTCTTTTGGAATAGATATCCTTGTGGCTTTGGATTTTATACAACATTCACATCTTATGGTAATTGAGCAATCTGATATCTTTAAATCTTTTGTCAATTCTTTTCTCTGCAGTTCCCTTATACTGTCCGGGTGTCTATGTCCTAGACGTCTATGCCACATGTGAATACAGTTTTTGTGATCATGTGTACATACCTTCATCTGTTCCTTTGGTTTGTCAAAATGATATAATTGTTCATCTGCCTTGACTTTGGTTATCATCTTGTTTCCTGCAATAATTGCACACTCATTATCTTTGAATTTTACTGTAAAGCCCGGGTCTCACATAGCGATACACCAGCGATCCTGACAACGATCAGGATCGCTGGTGTATCGCTACATGATCGCTGCTGAGCTGCCACACAGGCAGCTCAGGGCAGCGATCAGCACAGGGACACTGCGGGTAACATCTTAGTTACCCGCAGTGTACCTTGGATACCAGCGCCCTGATGCAGGGCGCTGGTATCCGAGGTACACAGCGGATTTCCAGGCACAGCCCCGCATCTGGCAACCCGCTGTGTACCTTGGTTACCAGCGGATCGCTGGTCTCCCGCCTGTCACACGCAGCGATGCGTGCCTGTCAGCGGGAGACCAGCGATCAAAAAAATGTCCTGACATTTCTGACACGACCAGCGATTCACAGCAGGGGCCTGATCGCTGGTACGTGTCAGAAATAGCGAGATCGCTGCTGAGATCGCTGTTTAGCAGCGATCTCGGTAGCGATCTCGCTATGTGAGACGGGCCCTTAAGTCCTTTCGCTGTTAAACGTTTCACAGATAATAATCCACCTTCCAATTTTGGAACATACAACACATCCTGTACAAGTATCTTTGAATCTTGTCCGAACTTGTTTGAACAATTTAGCATACCTTGTCCGATACCTTCTGCGGTTATTTTGCTTCCATCTGCAAGATAAATGGCTTCTTTCTTATCTAAATCAAGATCAGTAAAGAAATTCTTTTCACTTGTCATATGACTCGTTGCTCCTGAATCAATAAACCAATCAAGTGATGATTTCTTGTCTGTTATTTTGAATGTGCCATTCCAATTATTCTCACACGAAATGGAAATTGTGTTTTTCACTTTCTGTGTATGCTTTTTATGTTGTAATTTTTGTTGTTCTGCTTTCCATATGGTATAGTCTTTCTTTAAATGACCTTTTTTCTTACATCTGAAGCATTCTCTTGTCTCTTTATTATAGGGTTTTTTAAATTCTGTAGCTTTAAGAGCGTTTTCACTGTCCTTATCAGTAGAAGAATCATTGCTTTGTTCTTTTCTTCTCTGATATTCATCTATGAGTCTGGTCTTCACAAACTCTAATGTAATGTCAGTTTCTGGTCTCGTCTCAAGCGCATTTATCAAGGCTGTATATGAATCTGGTAAACTGCACAACAATATAGCTGCTATATGACTTTCTTTAATATCTTCACCAATAGATCTTAGCTGTGATATCACTTCCATCATTGAGAATATATGCTTCTGCATGTCACTGTCTGCACTTAGTCTCATACTGTAAAGCTTTCTTAATAAAAATAACTTGTGATTTAAGCTGGGTCTCTCATATAGTTTTCTTAATGCTTCCCACATTCCTTTAGCTGTTTCTTCATTTCTTATATGTACAGTCATGGCCAAAAGTTTTGAGAATGACACAAATATTATATTTTCACATGATCTGCTGCCCTCTGGTTTTTATGTGTGTTTGACAGATGTTTTTATCACAGACAGAAATATAATAATTGCAAACATATGAGTAACAAAAGCTTATATTGACAGTTAGAATGAGTTAATGCAGCAAGTCAATATTTGCAGTGTTGACCCTTCTTCTTCAGGACCTCTGCAATTCTCCCTGGCATGCTCTCAATCAACTTCTGGACCAAATCCTGACTGATAGCAGTCCATTCTTGCACAATCAATGCTTTCATTTTGTCAGAATTTTTAGGTTTTTGTTTGTCCACCCGTCTCTTGATGATTGACCACAAGTTCTCAATGGGATTAAGATCTGGGGAGTTTCCAGGCCATGGACCCAAAATCTCTATGTTTTGTTCCCTGAGCCATTTAGTTATCACCTTTGCTTTATGGCAAGGTGCTCCATCATGCTGGAAAAGGCATTGTTGATCGCCAAACTGCTCTTGGAGGGTTGGGAGAAGTTGCTCTTGGAGGACATTCTGGTACCATTCTTTATTCATGGCTGTGTTTTTAGGCAAGACTGTGAGAGAGCCGATTCCCTTGGCTGAGAAGCAACCCCACACATGAATGGTTTCAGGATGCTTAACAGTTGGAATGAGACAAGACTGGTGGTAGCGCTCACCTTGTCTTCTCCGAATGAGGCGTTTTCCTGATGTCCCAAACAATCGAAAAGGGGATTTATCAGAGAAAATAACTTTACCCCAGTCCTCAGCAGTCCACTGCCTGTACCTTTTGCAGAATATCAGTCTGTCCATGATGTTTTTTCTGGAGAGAAGTGGCTTTTTTGCTGCCCTCCTTCAGACCAGGCCTTGCTCCAAGAGTCTCCGCCTCACAGTGCGTGCAGATGCACTCACACCTGCCTGCTGCCATTCCTGAGCAAGCTCTGCACTGCTGGTAGCCCGATCCCGCAGCTGAAACACTTTTAAGAGACGGTCCTGGCGCTTGCTGGTCTTTCTTGGGCGCCCTGAAGCCTTTTTGGCAACAATGGAACCTCTCTCCTTGAAGTTCTTGATGATGCGATAGATTGTTGACTGAGGTGCAATCTTTCTGGCTGCGATACTCTTCCCTGTTAGGCCATTTTTGTGCATTGTAATGATGACTGCACGTGTTTCTTTAGAGATAACCATGGTTAACAGAAGAGAAACAATGATGCCAAGCACCAGCCTCCTTTTAAAGTGTCCAGTGGTGTCATTCTTACTTAATCATGACAGATTGATCTCCAGCCATGTCCTCATCAACACCCACACCTGTGTTAATGGAGCAATCACTGAAAAGAGGTTAGCTGGTCCTTTTAAGGCAGGGCTGCAATGATGTTGAAATGTGTTTTGGGGGATAAAGATCATTTTCTAGCCAAATATTGACTTTGCAAGTAATTGCTGTTTAGCTGATCACTCTTTATAACATTCTGGAGTATATGCAAATTGCCATTAGAAAAAGTGAAGCAGTAGACTTTGTAAAAAATAATATTTGTGTCATTCACAAAACTTTTGGCCATGACTGTATTAATTGAGCATCATCCACTAATAAGCTAATGGTGGCTCTCGTTTGTCTATTTTTCTTATCCCATGTCTGATTTTCTTGACTTCACTTCCGATAAATCATCTTTAGATAATAACATCTCTACTTTGAACTTCCATAGCTGATAGTTCTCATCATTCAGTTTAGCTACTGTGAGTTTTAGTTCTGTGTTATTCATCATCTTTATATAGACTTACTTGTTCAGAGAGTTGCACTGAAGATATTCTTCTGCATTCACCAGGGTCTTGCTGAGAGTTTCAGTGTCCTGGGTATCTGGTATTCTTGGTGCTTGGGATCTGTGGTGTCTGAAATTCTCTGGGTACGCTGTATCTGGGTACGCTGTGTCCTGGGGTGACTGTATCTGGGTGTCTGGGCCCATAACCTGTTGCACAGCTTCTGAATCCACACCTTTGCAGTAGAAAACTTCACAAAGCAGGCTACATGGGATAACAAGCTTTTACTTCTTACAACATGAGGTAAAAGGAAAATGCACAGTCATTTCAGCATTGCATCAGGAAACACAGGAACAAAACGAAAGTGAAACTACAAGTGAGACTATTTCTTATACAATACATTAAACAGAAGGAAACATTACACAACATCGCCATCTACTGTCAGGTCAGCATAAAGTCCTCCAAACTTATAATAAGTCCTAATCTGTTGCATATGCCAAGAAAAACCACTATTAGGGGCATGGGAGGGTTTGGAAGGGAAGGAGCATCGGATGACTTTTTGAACACAAAATTGTCTGGAATACAGAGCAGACCCAATGTTGCATTTGGAGAGCCCCTGCCTAAACAGTGGAAACCTCCCACAAGTGAGTGCTTTTCCACAAATGATCTTTTAGCATCAATTTTTATTATTTTCACAAAGGTAACAGGAGAAAATGGACCCCAAAATTTGTTGTGCAGTTTCTCATCAGTATGCAGATACCCCATATGTGGGAGAAAACCACTGTTTGGGGGCACGTCAGGACTCGGAAGAGAAGGAGTGATGTTTTATAATGCAGACTTTGATGGAATGGTCTGTGATCATCATGGTGCAATTGCAGAGCCTCTGATGTGCCTTAACAGTGAAAATCCTCCAGAAGTGACCCTATATTGGAATTGATCTAGTGTTTTCTCTTATGTGAATTTTATAATGTGTTGACATATACTTAAATTGTGTAAAGTGCTGGTTGACAGGTCCTACAAGTTCACCGCAAGAGACTGGGCAGCGATAGCAGACTCTGCTCAGTGTTTCTGCTGGATGACAGGCTGTATGGTCGCATCATGCAACCATGCAGCTTGCCATCTAGATGTAGTAGAGCTGGACCCGTCACGGGACAAATGGATTATCATCTCTGTGGAAGGGTGAGAAATATTGTAGGTTTTTATTTTAATTCTGTTGCAGGAGACAATGTCATCTCTGGAATGGGCAATGTCTTAAGTATGGATTAATTAAGATTAATTAAAGGAGTCTGTGTCTTTCTTCCAATTAAAGGACTTTTTTCTGGGTGTTTGTGTTTTTATACAATATGACTATGGGGTTAGTAATGGGGGTGTCTTATAGATGTCTCTCCATTACTAACCTCTGGGCTTGATATCACCTGAAAATACAAAGGTCGCATCAACCCCTCCAACTATTACCCCACTTGCCACCGCTACAGGGCATGTGGGAAGAGTGAGGCTAAGTGCCAGAATTGGTGCATCTTAGACGTGTGCCTTTTCTGGGGTGGCTGAGAGCTGATGTTTTTAGCCTGAGGGGACCAGTATCCATGGCCCCTTCCTAGGCTATTAACATCAGCCCGCAGCTGTCTGCCCAGCCTTTGCTGGTTATTAATTATAGGGGGACCCTGCGTCATTTTTTGGGGGGTTGTGAGCTGATATTAATAGCTTGGGAAACTCCAGGGGTATTACCCCCTTCCCAGGTTAAAAACATCTGCCCCCAGCCATCAGCTTTCCCTCTGCAGGCTAAGAAAATTATCATGGAGTCCACACCAATTTTTTCGGAAAAATAATCTTTTAATAATCATTTAATAATTAAATACATGTACAGTATGTGGCATACAAACTATACTAATTGTATATGTCACTGACATCTCCGGTACCGTTTTTTTCCGATACCAGAAATATCAGGACGTGTGAAACCAGCCTTAGGATGTAAATTGGATGCTAGGTGTTAAAATTCATACTATACTTGCATGAAAAATGCATGACACTTGCATTACACTCGTCCAACTTTGCAGGAACAAAATCAGACCAATTTTATAATCGCTATTATGACTCCAGCCTTAGGGTATGCTTGCACATTGAGTATTTGCTTGCAGAAATTTCTGCAAGATTTCTGCATCTCTTGGCAGCAAAAACGTGTATTTTGTCGCTTTGTTTGGGCTCGTTTTTTGCCGTAGTTTTGTATGCGTTTTTGTACCGCAATGAATGCTTTTTTGAGCTAAGTAAAGATATTAAAAAAAGGTTTTGTGATGTAGTTTCTTGGTTCAACACCTTCTTTTTCATTCTGATGCAGTAGCATCAGGATAATGGGATTAGGGTTTGGTGTCAGCAGCTATCATTGACACCAATCCCTAGGTTTAGGAATGAAAAGGTGTCAGTCAGACACCCTCATTACTAAGCTGGTAAGTAAACACACACACGCACGCACACATGCACATGCACACAATGTAACCAGCCCATACAGGAGCGCTAACAGAATTAACCTACATAGGCAGCAACCAAACAGCAACTGTTTTTACAAAAAAATAAAAAAATTGCTTGGGCTCCCGCATAATTTTCATAACCAGCATAGGGAAAGCCGACGGCTGAGGATTGATGTTAATGTTCTGAGAAGGAGCCAATAGCCATAAAGGTTCCCAGGCTATTATTATCAGCTCAAAGCTGTTTGCTTAGCCTTTACTGGTTAGTTTACAAGGGGACCCAAGAAAAATTTTACATAGGGTCCCCTCTATAAAATCTAACTAGCAAAGACTAGACAGACAGTTGTGGGCTGATATTAATAGCCTAGGAAGGGGCCATGGATATTGGCCCCCTCCCAGACTAAAAACATCAGCTCTCAGCCACCCCAGAAAATCTATAAGATGTGTCAAATCTGGCTCTTAGCTTCGCTTTTCCTACTTGCCCTGTAGCGATGTGACTGTTCTACACATGAGATTGCCGTGGGACACTCAAGATTATGTGGACTATGGCGGACAGGTGAGTATATGGTGGTTTATTATTTTTGATTTTTTTCTAGGAGACATGGGCATCGGGGATTGGGCATTAAGGTGAGTATACTTTGTTTTTTTTATTTTACATTTTCTATAGGAGACAAGGGTGTTAGGTGTTAGATTAGTACAGTGTATTTCTTTTTTTTTTTTGCATATGTATTTAATTTACATTTTCACAGGTCCTGGCTGACGAGAGACTACTTCTCCCACCAGCGGCTTCTGCTATTACTGTTACAGTGAGAGCAGATATAGCCTGATGGGAGGAGTAGTCTTTCATCAGCCAGTGCCTGCTGACCTGTGGTAAGCTTTTTACCGCCGGTCACCGCATCTCTGTGGCAGCATGGTCCTGCAGGGTTCTGACTGCGGTTAAAATCTACCGGCGTTAACGTTACTAAGCCGGTGTTTCCTATGCTGTCACACAGTGTGGGAAACACCGGTGTTTGTGTTGTATATGGCATTCAGCTATATTCAGCGATTAATTTGGCGAATATTGCAAATTCGGCGATCATTAGAAGAACCGAATATTGAAATATTTGCTCATCTCTACTGTCTCACACTAACTCAATTCAATAAAAAATACTGCAGTAGACAAAAATTAATACAATATATTTTTACTGTCTCTAATCTACTTCTTTCAACTAATCTAAATTATTTTTTACTCAATTCTTTTTTCTCAAAAAAAACAACAACCGGAGGCCGGTCAGTGATGTTTGTCACTGACCAGTGCTTGATAGCTATAGGAAGCACACACGTATGTGGTGCAAAAAAGTGTCAAAGAAATAGACAGGGAAAAAAAGTCCTTGACAAAAGTGAGCACAGGTGCTAATCAGTGGTGTGCATCTGATCAGCTGCTCAACAGCTGTAGGACACACACTCGGAGTGGTGCAAATGGAGAAGAGAAAAAATAATTAGGGGAAAATAGTTGTTGAAAATATCGATAATGAGTGCAGACCAGTGATTTGTTTTACTGATCAGCACTTGGCGGCTACAGGTCGCACGCATGGACATGGTCCTGGAAAATAGCAAGCACGGACGTTGATCAGTGATTTGTGTTACTGATCAGCGCCTAGTGGCTGCAGGATGCACAAAAAAGAAAAAACCTGCCAAAAATCGAGCTATCAAGTACTGATCAGCGTTCTGTGGCAGAGGGGTGGGTGGGGAGAGTTGGGAAAAAGTGGGGAAAGAGAGGGAAGGGGAAAGGGGGATTGGGGTGGATTAGTAAAGATCAGGCAAAGAACAAGGAGGGATTAGGAACTCTGCATTCTTCAGCAGCAGCAGGAGCAAGAGCATGAACACTAGCAGTGATGCACAGGCTTCAAAAAGTCTGTGGGACCACAAGGCCTAGCACAATGCGACAGATCAGCACAGTGACCTGAAACATCCCCAAGCTGGAATAAGGAAGTTCAGAGCGGTCATTGTGGAGTCAGGGTGCTAGGCTCCAGTCTATGATCGGTGCTCTTACAGCACTGATCCTAGGCTGAACATCAGTGTTTCAGGAAATCTGATTTCCTGAAATACTGTAAATGCTGTGACTGACTTTTCAGAATTGAACAGCCAATCAAAGCAATTGTAGCTGCAGGGGGGTAGAGACACCCCCCCCAGGACAACGACTGCATGTGTCCTGCTGCAAGATGGCGCCGGTACATGGATGAGATCACTGTATCTGCGGTCGTGGCACCGCATTTTAGCCATGACGTACCCAGTACGTCCAAGGTCTGTAAGTACAAGCCAACCATGACGTACCAGGTACGTCCAAGGTTGGGAAGAGGTTGATAAAGTTAGTTTTATTCACTAAAACACTTAAAAATACAGAAACAAAAACAAGCGTGTGCATACAAAATTTGATATCCCGTAGCTTTGCGGGGCTGTAAAAAAGCTTTTAATTTGCATAAAAAACACAGCAACAAAAATGTGGGGAGCATGCTGGATTATCAGCCAATGATTTCTCTGCATTACATTCGGCAGAGAGAACTTATGCAAGGAAGGTATCTTCATGTGAGGTTGGGTCTGCTGGAGAAGAAAAGGGAAAATAAACAATTCCAATCCGATAAGACATCACCTGTGATTGTAAGATTTACTTGTGTTGTACTCATTTAATAGATATGTATAGTGCATGTGTAGGAATTGGGTCTACCACTATATGTTCACTATATGATGATAATATTGAGCTTATTACTGTAGTTTTTGTTAATAATCAGTATGATGGTATTTCTCGGTCACTATGTGGTAATATGTGGTTAATGAGACTGGTGTACTTACTTAGAAAATCTATGTTGGCATGCCTATGCAATCCTTAAATAAAAATTATAATTTTATGAGTTTAGCTAAGACTGGACTCATAAAAGCACAAGTAAGCCAGCCACATCATGTCTCAGAGGTGTATTTAACCCCTCTCTGCCATCAGACGTACTATTCCGTCCATGTGACCCTGGACCTAATTCCCATGGACGGAATAGTACGTCATGGGAGATCAGCTGCGCTCCCGGGGGGAGCGCAGCTGATCGCCGCCGGGTGTCAGCTGATTATCACAGCTGACACCCGTGACTGTGTGTCAGGAGCGGTCACGGACCGCTCCCGGCACATTAACCCTTGGCACACCGCGATTAAACATGATCGCGGTGTACCCGGGGCACAGGGGAGGATCGCGCAGGCAGGGGGCTCCCTGCGCGCTCCCCTGAGACCCTCAGAGCAGCGCGATGTGTCGCGCTGTTCCGAGGGTCCGTCCTCCCTCCAGGTCCCCGGATCCAAGATGGCGCCGGGGTCCTGCAGGGAGGCGGCTTCCTCAGTGCCTGCTGAGAGCAGGCGCTGGGGAAGCCTGCAGCGATGCCAGAGCGATCGCTGGTGTGACAGAGTGCTGTGCACACTGTCACACCAGCAATCTGATAAAATACTGTGATGTCCCACCCTGGGACAAAGTAAAAAAGTAAAAAAGTAAAAATAAAAAGTGTAAAAAAAAATCATAAAAAAAAAAAAAAATATTCCCCAATAAATTCATTTTTTCCTGTAAATAAAAAAAACAAAACAATAAAAGTACACATTTTTGGTATCGCTGCGTCCGTAACGACCCCCCCTATAAAACTGTCCCACTAGTTAACCCCTTTAGTGAACCCCTTAAAAAAAAAAAAAAACGAAGCAAAAAATCAATGCTTTATCATCATACTGCCGAACAAAAAGTGAAATAACACGCGATCAAAAAGACCGATATAAATAAACATGGTACCACTGAAAACGTCATCTTGTCCCGCAAAAAACAAGCCATGACACAGCATCATGAGCAAAAAAATAAAAAAGTTATAGCTCGCAGAATAAAGCGATGCAAAAATAATGATTTTTTATATAAAATTGTTTTCATTCTATAAAAGCGCCAAAACCTAAAAAAATTATACAAATGAGGTATCGCCATAATCGTACTGACCCGAAGAATAAAACTGCTTTATCAATTTTACCACACGCGGAACGGTATAAACGCCTCCCCCAAAAGAAATTCATGAATTGCTGATTTTTGTTCATTCTAACCACCCAAAAATCGAAATAAAAAGCGATCAAAAAATGTCACGTGCTCAAAAATAGTACAAATAAAAACGTCAACTCGTCCCGCAAAAAATAAGACCTCACATGACTCTGTGGGCCAAAATATGCAAAAATTATAGCTCTCAAAATGTGGTGATGCAAAAAACTATTTTTTGCAATAAAAAGCGTCTTTTAGCGTGACAGCTGCCAATCACAAAAACCCGCTATAAATAGTAAATCAAACCCCCTTTATCACCCCCTTAGTTAGGGAAAAATAATAAAATTAAAAAATGTATTTATTTCCATTTTCCCGTTAGGGTTAGGGTTGCGGCTAAAGTTAGGGTTAGGGTTGGCGCTAACGTTAGTATTAGGGTTAGGGTTGGCGCTAACGTTAGGATTAGGGTTGGGATTAGGGTTATGGGTGTGTTAGGGTTAGGTTTGTGGTTAGGGTTGGGACTAGGGTTATTGGTGTTTGGGGTTAGGGTTGGAGTTAGAATTGGGGGGTTTCTGCTGTTTAGGCACATCAGGAGCTCTCGAAATGTGACATGGCGTCTGATCTCAATTCCAGCCAATTCTGCGTTGAAAAAGTCAAATGGTGCTCCTTCACTTCTGAGCTCTGCCATGCGCCCAAACAGTAGTTTACCCCACATATGGGGTATCAGCATACTCTGGACCCCAAGAGTTATTGTGCAATTTGGCCTATTTCTCCTGTTACCCTTGGGAAAATAAAAAACTGGGGGCGACAAAATCATTTTTGTAAAAAAAAAAAATGATTTTTTTGTTTTTTACGGCTGTATGTTATAAAACTTCTGTGAAGAACTTGGGGCTTCATAGCGCTCACCACACTTCTAGATAAGTTCCTTGTGGGGTCTATTTTCCAAAATGGGGTCACTTGTGGGGGGTTTCCACTGTTTAGGCGCATCAGGGGCTCTCCAAATGCGACATGACGCCCCCAGCCCATTCCATCAAAGTCTGCAATCCAAAACGTCACTACTTCCCTTCCGAGCCCCGACGTGTGCCCATACAGTAGTTTACTCCCACATATTGGGTATCAGCGTACTCAGGACAAATTGGACAACAACTTTTGGGGTCCAATTTCTCCTGTTACCCTTGTGAAAATAAAATATTGGGGGCGAAAAAATCATTTTTGTAAAAAAAAAAGGATTTTTTATTTTTACGGCTGTACGTTATAAACTTCTGTGAAGCACTTCGGGGTTCAAAGTGCTCACCACACATCTAGATAAGTTCCTTGTGGGGTCTATTTTCCAAAATGGGGTCACTTGTGGGGGTTTCCACTGTTTAGGCGCATCAGGGGTTCTCCAAATGCGACATGACGCCCCCAGACCATTCCATCAAAGTCTGCAATCCAAAACGTCACTACTTCCCTTCCGAGCCCCTACGTGTGCCCATACAGTAGTTTACTCCCACATATTGGGTATCAGCGTACTCAGGACAAATTGGACAACAACTTTTGGGGTCCAATTTCTCCTGTTACCCTTGTGAAAATAAAATATTGGGGGCGAAAAAAATCATTTTTGTAAAAAAAAAAAAGGATTTTTTATTTTTACGGCTGTACGTTATAAACTTCTGTGAAGCACTTCGGGGTTCAAAGTGCTCACCACACATCTAGATAAGTTCCTTGTGGGGTCTATTTTCCAAAATGGGGTCACTTGTGGGGGGTTTCCACTGTTTAGGCGCATCAGGGGCTCTCCAAATGCGACATGACTCCCCCAGACCATTCCATCAAAGTCTGCAATCCAAAACGTCACTATTTCCCTTCCGAGCCCCGACGTGCGCCCATACAGTAGTTTACTCCCACATATTGGGTATCAGCGTACTCAAGACAAATTGGACAACAACTTTTGGGGTCCAATTTCTCCTGTTACCCTTGTGAAAATAAAATATTGGGGGCGAAAAAATCATTTTTGTAAAAAAAAAAAGGATTTTTTATTTTTACGGCTGTACGTTATAAACTTCTGTGAAGCACTTCGGGGTTCAAAGTGCTCACCACACATCTAGATATGTTCCTTGTGGGGTCTATTTTCCAAAATGGGGTCACTTGTGGGGGGTTTCCACTGTTTAGGCGCATCAGGGGCTCTCCAAATGCGACATGACTCCCCCAGACCATTCCATCAAAGTCTGCAATCCAAAACGTCACTACTTCCCTTCCGAGCCCCGACGTGCGCCCATACAGTAGTTTACTCCCACATATTGGGTATCAGCATACTCAGGACAAATTGGACAACAACTTTTGGGGTCCAATTTCTCCTGCTACCCTTGTGAAAATAAAATATTGGGGGCTAAAAAATCATTTTTGTAAAAAAAAAAGAATTTTTTTATTTTACGGCTGTACGTTATAAACTTCTGTGAAGCACTTTGGGGTTCAAAGTGCTCACCACACATCTAGATAAGTTCCTTGAGGGGTCTAGTTTCCAAAATGGTGATATTTGTGGGGGGTTTCCACTGTTTAGGCAGATCAGGAGCTCTCCAAACACGACATGGCATCCAGCCAATTCTGCGTTGAAAAAGTCAAACGGCGCTCCTTCCCTTCCAAACTCTGCCATGCACCCAAACAGTGGTTTACCCCCACATATGGGGTATCAGCGCACTCAGGACAAATTGCACAATAACTTTTGGAGTCTTGTTTCCCTTGGGAAAATAAAAATTGGGGTGAAAAGATCAATTTTGTGGAAAAAATATAATTTTTTAATTTTACGGCTCTACGTTATAAACTTGTGTGAAGCACTTGGGGGTTCAAATTGCTCACCAAAGATCTAGATAAGTTCCTTAGGGGGTCTAGTTTCCCAAATGGGGTCACTTGTGGGGGGTTTCCACTGTTTAGGCACATCAGGGGCTCTCCAAATGCAACATGGCGTCCAATCTCAATTCCAGCCAATTTTGGTTGGAAAAAGTCAAATAGTGCTCCTTCCATTCCGAGCTCTGCCATGCGCCCAAACAGTGGTTCCCCCCCACA
Organism: Oophaga sylvatica; assembly: GCA_033576555.1. NCBI lineage: Eukaryota > Metazoa > Chordata > Amphibia > Anura > Dendrobatidae > Oophaga > Oophaga sylvatica. The sequence goes on from JARQOD010000004.1 coordinate 319,506,731, forward strand.
TATGGGGTATCAGCGTACTCAGGACAAATTGGACAACAAATTTTGTGGTCCAATTTCTCCTGTTACCTATGGGAAAATAAAAAATTAGTGACTAAGAAATAATTTTTGTGGGAAAAAAATAGGATTTTTTATTTTCATGCCCGGGCATTATAAACTTGTGTGAAGCACTTGGGGGTTCAAAGTGCTCACCAAAGATCTAGATAAGTTCCTTAGGGGGTCTAGCTTCCAAAATGGGGTCACTTGTGGGGGGTTTCCACTGTTTAGGCTCATCTGGGGCACTACAAACGGAACATGACCCCCATCAATGTTTGCATTCCAAAACGTTACTGCTTCTTTTCCAAGCCCTGCCGTGCGCCCAAACAGTTCCCCCCCCCCACATATGGGGTATCAGCGTACTCAGGACAAATTGGACAACAAGTTTTGGGGTCCAATTTCCTTGGGAAAAATCAAAAATTTGGGACTAAAAAATCATTTTTGTGGAAAATTGTTTTTTTTTTTTTTCACACCCAGGCATTATAAACTTTTGTGAAACACTTTGGGGTTCAAAGTGCTCACAACAGATCTAGATAAGTTCCTTAGGGGGTCTAGTTTCCAAAATGGTGTCACTTGTGGGGGGTTTCCACTGTTTAGGCGTATCAGGGGCTCTCCAAACACGACATGGCGTCCAATCTCAATTCCAGCCAATTTTAGTTTGAAAAAGTCAAACGGCGCTCCTTCCCTTACGAGCTCTGCCGTGTGCCCAAACAGTGGTTTTCCCCCACATATGGGGTATTGGCGTACTCAGGAGAAATTGCACAACAACTTTATCTGTCCATTTTCTCCTTTTACCCTTGTGAAAATAAAAAAAAGTTTGTAAAAGATCATTTTTGTGGCTAAAAAGTTAAATATTAATTTTTTCCATCCACGTTGCTTCAGCTCCTGTGAAGCACCTGAAGGGTTAATAAACTTCTTGAATGTAGTTTTGAGTACCTTGAGGGGTGCAGTTTTTATAATGGTGTCACTTTTGGGTATTTTCTGCCATATAGACCCGTCAAAGTGACTTCAAATGTGAGGTGGTCCCTAAAAAAATGGCTTTGTAAATTTTGTTGTAAAAATGAGAAATCACTGGTCAACTTTTAACCCTTCTAATTTCCTAACAAAGAAAAATTTTGGTTCCAAAATTGTGCTGATGTAAAGTAGACATGTGGGAAATGTTATTTCTTAACTATTTTGTGTGACATATTTCTCTGTTTTAAGGGAAAAAAAATTCAAAGTTTGAAAATTGCAAAATTTTTAAAATTTTCGCCATATTTGCGTTTTTTTCAAAAATAAACGCAAGTTATATCGAAGAAATTTTACCACTAACATGAAGTACAATATGTCACGAGAAAACAATCTCAGAATCGCGAAGATCCGTTGAAGCGTTCCAGAGTTATAACCTCATAAAGAGACAGTGGTCAGAATTGTAAAAATTGGCCCGGTCATTAACGTGCAAACCACCCTTGGGGGTGAAGGGGTTAAGAATGTATGCAGCTTGTATTGGGAAATCTGGAGACAGGTATTGTTATTAAAGCGGAAAATATAATCAGCAATTAGGTATGGTCAATATGATAATTAGCTAATAGCAAAAAAAAAATACACCCAAAAAGAAAGCACTAATAATAAGGTGAGTAAAAGAATAATAACAATAATAGCAATTATATTGAATGATAACACATAAGTGTATTGTATACAATAACTAGTGAGCTTATTGAGTTGAAAATGCCTTCTTGCAGTTAAACATGATGATAAATCCAATGATGAAGCAAAGGCCTTCGTCACACATTCGTGTATCCTCAGTGTGTTCGTGTGTATTTTCACCACAAAAAAAAATGCAGCATCTTACTGTTCTGGCAAAGTGAATGGGATTTATAAAAAATCTCATGCTCAACCCACTGTGTTTTTTTAGTCAGAGTAAACTTACCTGCGGTGCTTGTTGGAGATCTGCAACGTGTCAATTTCTTATGTGGACACGTTGAGTTTTATGCACAGATTTGTTCCACAGTATTTAATTAGATACGGAACATCTACAGGTAAAAAGGCATTTGCGTCTTTAGTTTCTTTCCAGAACAGAAAAGCACTAAAGTGCATGTAATCTGCACATAATAGTATCAATAAAGTTTTGTCAAAGCCAAATACCAGGATGTATCAAAGACAAAACAGCTTTATTAGAAAGAGACAAAAACTGCATCAATTAAAATGTGATAATAAATAAATGTGATTTCATGGATCCAGCTTTTCTAACACCGATGGATGATCTGTTATCACTGTGGAAAATCACTTTTGGCCATTCATACAGTGTCTACAGTATATAAGCTGTAATGCTGTGGCTTTCACGACAGTGCCATAAGCAGTGACCCAAGTTAGTCCAACTTAAACGTATATTTTGGCAATTTACAAAAATAACTGAAACTTTTTTCTCTAGGAGAGCAAACATTAAATAAGGTATAATATATTCCAATATCTCCATCTCTGAAGACCACTTTCTTTAGCATAGATTTAAAGGTCTTGTTAAATCTTTCCACTAGACCAGGGGTCACAAACTCAGCAGAGTAAATGGGCCGCACATAAAAAAAATTTAAGCTGGCGAGCCACATTCCTTTCAAACTTAATACAGTACAAAATTATTGTTAAACAATAATCCCATTCATGTAGTAATATGCCCCATCATGATCCCCTTCATGCAGAAATTTGCCCCATCATGATCTCATTCATGTAGAAATATGCCCCATCATGATCTCATTCATGTAGAAATATGCCCCATCATGATCCCCTTCATGCAGAAATATGCCCCATCATGATCCCCTTCATGCAGAAATATGCCCCATTATGATCCCCTTCATGCAGAAATATGCCCCATTATGATCCCCTTCATGCAGAAATATACCCCATAATGATCCCATTCATGTAGAAATATGCCCCATCATGATCCCCTTCATGCAGAAATATGCCCCATCATGATCTCATTCATGTAGAAATATGCCCCATCATGATCCCCTTCATGCAGAAATATGCCCCATCATGATCCCCTTCATGCAGAAATATGCCCCATTATGATCCCCTTCATGCAGAAATATACCCCATAATGATCCCATTCATGTAGAAATATGCCCCATCATGATCCCCTTCATGCAGAAATGTAGAAATTCCACCACCTCCATCATTTCTTCCTCCCATCACCCCATCATTGCCCTCTCCCCACCACCATTGTTGCACTCTCCTTATCACTCCCATCATTGGCCCTCTCCCCATCACCGCCATCATTGGCCCTCTCCCCATCACTGTCACTCCCCCCATCACTGCCATCATTGGCCCTTTCCCCATCATTGCCCTTCTCCCCATCATTGGCCCTCTCCCCATCACTGGCCCTCTCCCCATCACAGCCATCATCTCTCCACAGCGGCCACACTCAGCACACACACAGACACACACACACACTCACCACACACACACACCACAGCAGTTTCACTGGCACAGCGGCCACACTCACCTCTCCATGCCGCCGGCAGCTTCCTTCCTCTCACTTCCTCTCACACATTGAGCGGCGTTGCCAGCCGCGGCTGGATGACATCATCTTTCAGCTCCGCAGCCGCGCTGCTCAATGTGTGAGAGGAAGCTGCAGTCCAGAGCAACGATGAGGCGAGGCGCACTCCTCTCTACTAGCGTGATTTGAAACTTCTGCACTAGACCATCTGTCTGTGGATGATACACCGACGTGCACAATTGTTTAATGTATTGGCTACTATTTTTCTGGCTCTATCTACCTTTAGGTCCCTGTGCACCTATATTACTGTACTTCCTATGCTTTTGTCTCTTTTGTTTTGATTTTTTTGCCAGGATGCATTATATTTTTTACCATACACACTGCTCTTTAGTGCACTCATAAGCCTATATCTTTGATTATTCTCCTTCCAAATTGAATGGTTTTTGGAATATTGTAGTAGATGTTTGCTGATATATTCCTTGGATTATCCATGACTGATAGTTTTATCAATTGTATGCCTATCTACTTGATTTAACTTTTTTTCTAGATATAATCATATGTTGATATTTTTTCTTTTGATTTACTTGCATATTTTGTACATTTTTGATGTTATATGACTGATGAAGGTCATGTTTTGAAATGTCTCTAACACACAAAATGAGTGCCAAGTCTTTTACACTATAGTAAACATAAAGTGACATGTAAAGATTTGGGCACCCCTGGTCAGAATTACCGTTATTGTTAACAATTAAGCAAGTTGAAACTGAAATGATCTCTAAAAGACCTTAAGTTAAAGATGACACATTTCCTTTTTATTTTAGGCAAAAATATAAATGTTCATCTTTTACATTTTAAAAATTTCAAAAAGGAAAATGGGTTCATGCAAAAGTTTGATTCACCCTGCATGGTTAGTATCTAGTAGCACCCACTTTTGATTGCATCACAGCTTGTAAATTAATTTTGTAGCCAGCAGAGAGTCTCTAAATTCTTGTTTGAGGGATTTGATCCATTCTTGAAAAATTCCTCCAGTTCTGTGAGATTTTTCCGTCGTTTTGCATGCACTGCTATTTTGAGGTTTAGCAACAGATTTTCAATGATGTTCAGATGAGGGGGCTGTGAGGGCCATTGTAAAACCTTCAGCTTGTGCCTTTTGAGATAGTCTATTATGGATTTTGATGTGTCTTTAGGATCATCATTCATTTGTAGATGCCATCCTCTTTTCAATTTCAGCTTTTTAACAGATGGTGTTGTGTTTGCATGAATAATTTGTTGAAATTTCATTGAATCCATTCTTTCCTCTACCCATGAAGTGTTCCCCGAGCCATTGGCTGCAACACAACCCCAAAGCATGACAAGATGTTCTTTTCTGGAAATTTTGTGCCCTTTTATCTCCACACACACCTTATTGATCATTGTGGCCAAAGAGTTCTATTTTAACTTTATCGGTACACAGGACTTATTTTCAAATGCATCAGGCTTGTTTAGATCTTCTTTTTCATACTTCCGATGTTCAATTTTATGGTGAGGACGCAGGAGAGGTTTTCTTCTGATGACTCTTTCATGAAGTCCATGTTTGTGCAGTTGTCTATGAACAGTAGAACAATGTACCACAACTCCTGAGTCTGGTAAATCTTTCTCAAGGTCTTTAGCAGTTAAGTGCGGGTTCTGATTTTCCTTTTTACCAATCCTACGAACAGCTCTCACTGAAATTTTGGTTGGTCTTTCAGACTTTATCTTGACCTTCCTGTTAACTGCCATTTCTAAATTACAATTTCAACTAAGGATGAGGCAACTTGAAACCGCTTTGCTATCTTCTTATAGCCTTCTCCTGCATTGTGGTCCTTCACCATTTTCATTTTCAGAGTGCTAGGCAACTGCTTAGAAGAACCCATGGCTGCTGTTTTTGGCTCAAGGTTAGAGGAGGCTGGGTTTTTATAAAGCTGGGAAATTTGCCTCACCTGGCCTTTTCTAATGATGATAGTGAACAAGCAATAACCTCAACAGGCTAATTAAGGTCTGAAATGTTGGTCAAAGTTATCTGAGCACACAAATCTCCATGGGTGCCCACACTTTTGTATCAACCCATTTTCCTTTTTGTCATTCTTAAAATAAAAAAGACAATATACACTGCTCAAAAAATAAAGTGAACACTTAAACAACAGAATATAACTCCAAGTAAATCAAACTTCTGTGAAATCAAACTGTCCACTTAGGAAGCAACACTGATTGACAATCAATTTCACATGCTGTTGTGCAAATGGAATAGACAACAGATGGAAATTATTGGCAATTATCAAGACACACTCAATAAAGGAGTGGTTCTGCAGGTGGGGACCACAGACCACATCTCAGTACCAATGCTTTCTGGCTGATGTTTTGGTCACTTTTGAATGTTGGTTGTGCTTTCACACTCGTGGTAGCATGAGATGGACTCTACAACCCACACAAGTGGTTCAGTAGTGCAGCTCATCCGGGATGGCACATCAACATGAGCTGTGGCAAGAAGGCTTGCTGTGTCTGTCAGCGTAGTGTCAAGAGGCTGGAGGCTCTACCAGGAGACAGGCCAGTACACCAGGAGACTTGGAGGGGGCCATGAGAGGGCAACAACCCAGCAGCACTGCTACCTCCGCCTTTGTGCAAGGAGGAACAGGAGGAGCACTGCCAGAGCCTGCAAAATGACCTCCAGCAGGCCATATATGTGCATGTGTCTGCACAAACAGTTAGAAACTGACTCCATGAGGATGGTCTGAGTGCCCGACGTCCACAGATGGGGGTTGTGCTCACAGCCCAACACCATGCAGGACGCTTGCCATTTGCCACAGAACACCAGGATTGGCAAATTCACCACTGGCACCCTATGCTCTTCACAGATGAAAGCAGGTTCACACTGAGCCCATGTGACAGACGTGACAGAGTCTGGAGACGATGTGGAGAGCGATCTGCTGCCTGCAACATCTTTCAGCATGACCGGTTTGGCAGTGGGTCAGTAATGGTGTGGGGTGGCATTTCTTTGGAGGGCCGCACAGCCCTCCATGTGCTCGCCAGAGGTAGCCTGACTGCCATTACATACCGAAATGAGATCCTCAGACCCCTTGTGAGAGCATATGCTGGTGCGGTTGGCCATGGGTTCCTCCTAATGCAGGACAATGCCAGACCTCATGTGGCTGAAGTGTGTCAGCAGTTCCTGCAAGATGAAGGCATTGAAGCTATGGACTGGCCTGCCCGTTCCCCAGACCTGAATCCGATTGAGCACATCTGGGACATCATGTCTCGCTCCATCCACCAACTGTCGTTGCACCACAGACTGTCCAGGAGTTGGTTGATGCTTTAGTCCAGGTCTGGGAGGAGTTCCCTCAGGAGACCATCCGCCGCCTCATCAGGAGCATGCCCAGGCATTGTATGGAGGTCATACAGGCACATGAAGGCCACACACACTACTGAGCATCATTTGACTTGTTTTAAGGACATTACATTCCACTTTAATTTTGTGGGTAACTCCAAATCCAGGCCTCCATTGGTTAATAAATTTGATTCCATTGATGATTTTTGTATGATTTTGTTGTCAGCACATTCAACTTTGTACAGAACAAAGTATTCAATGAGATATATTCATTCATTCATATCTAGGATGTGTTATTTGAGTGTTCCCTTTACTTTTTTGAGCAGTGTATATTTTTTGCCGATAATGCAAAGGAAATGTGTCATCTTTAACTTTAGGCCTTTCAGGGATAATTTCATCTTCAACTTGCTTAACTGTTCAATATTAGTAATTTCGATCAGGGGTGCCCAAACTTTTACATGCCACTGTAATTCATGTATTTCTCTGATTTGAATAAATGTAACATATATTAAAGTACTGAGTAGGGGGGAAAATAAACTACCATGTTTTAGGGATCGTTTAGATGAGTGTATAATCGGTCCATGTACTGTAGCATACACTGATGAAAGCAAGTCAATGTGTTAGTTATAAATTTCCACAAACGGACTGATGGACTGCATTTAAAAAAAATTGCATCATGCACTAATTTGTTCCATATATCAAGCGTTTTTCATTAATCTATTGCAATTACCGTATTTTTCGGACTATAAGACGCACCGGACTATAAGACGCACCCAGGTTTTAGAGGTGGAAAATAGGGAAAAATATATTTGAAGCAAAAGATGTGGTAAAATATTTAATAACATAAATAACATACTATTATATGTGGTGTTATTCTATATAATAGTATGTTATTATGTTGGAAGCTGTGGGTAGGAGATGGTGCTGCGGGACCAGTGTGGTGTCTGTAAAGTACTGTATGAAGATGCTGGAGGGTGAGTATATGAATGGGGGCACGGGTCTTATATTTAAAGCACCACTCCAGCACTGAAAAATAACACTGGAGTGCTGCTTTAAGATCCCATGGGAGAACTATAACTCTCAGCATATCCTGCAGATCCTATGCTAGGAGTTATAGTCCACCACAGGATGGCAGAGTGATTTTTTATGTGCTGTCATTACTAACCTTTTAATTAATTCTCTGTTGTACAGTGTGTCTGCAGGACCTGTGATGACATCATGAAGAGGCAGGGCTTTGTGTGGTCATGTGATGCTCCAGCCCCCCTCTTCATGACCTCATCACAGGTCCTCCACAGGAGCATTCAGCATGGCATCAGCACAGCCCCAGGCTGTCAGGTATGCGATGCCTCCTGCTGCACTCTGCTCCTGCCTCCTGCCGCTTCCTTCTCCTTCGAACACACATCTCCCCAGCTGCTGCAGGAATCAGGCGCTGGGGAAACCATGTGGCTCTGTCATTTGCTGCTCCCCGCTCACTGCTCAGCTGACAGGTGGGCGGGGAAGCAGCTAATGAATATTCACTGCACTTAAGTATCGGGACCAGTGGTTTCCCCAGCGCTGGATTCCTGCAGCGGAGGGGATATTTTCCTGCCTCCTCACTCCACCGCTGCCCCCCTCCCCACGTTACATTCCGACCATAAGATGCACCCACACTTTCCTCCCAAATTTGGAGGAAAAAAAGTGCGTCTTATGGTCCGAAAAATACGGTAATAATATTGAAAACTATTTGTACTTCATTATTTATAGGTTGTTCTTTTAAAAAGTTGATGCCATATGGATGTGGAAAACGAACATACATATGGCATGCAGTTTGCACACAGTTGGAAATACGGATTAAAAATTGTGGAGGTAAAACTGACTATTTTGCATACACTCATCTGAACCCAGTCTCAGCTGTGCTGCCGCGCTTGATGGAAGTATCATGTAGTAAACTCTACTTTATCGTAAGTCAGTGATATGATACACTAACATGTGAAGTGCTGGTCACTGACAGTTTTATCAGATGAGATGAATCACTAGTATTTACTATAAGAAGTCATGTCATGCATAACTGTAAAAGCAAAATTTGATCACGTACTGCAGATATTATAGAAACTATGGAAATCTGAGATGTCAGACTGTATAATACAGAGTTATAAGTTCATGGAGCGCACAAGGAGTGGCTGTAAGACATTAGGTTGAACATGAGCAGTCTTCAGTCATCACAGACGTAACTACAAGTTCCTGAGCCCCAATATAATAACATCTGCAACCAGCCTAAGCGCTAACAGGGGAACACACAGACAGAAAAGGGCACCTGTGGCAGAACAATATATGGGCCCATTACAGTCCAATAGCTCATTATAATGCACATTTCCACCAGCTTTGGAAGCCGAAGTTGGTCCCGACCATGCAAACACATTTCGGTTATGATTATCAGATTGGAATTATGCCATAATTCTTGGTAATGTCCACTACACATTGAACAGGTCGGTGCTGTTCTGGTTTGTTCACTGTTTACATCCGTCCACTGCTGAAAACAGCTGATCCATGGGGTGCGGGCTGTCAGAACCCCACTAACCTGATATTGAATACCTATCCTAGGATCATCAACATTATTTAGTCAGACAACCCATTACATAACTGTTATAAACCCAGAAAAAAAGTTGTGCAACCAAAAAAAAGAGTATTAGTTGTTTCTTATCAATTTGAAATTAGAATCTGGGAATCAAAAATTTGTGTTTTCCTATTCCCTATTTTCCATTCTACAGAGCCATAGGCACTTTGTGTCTCTCATATAGTGCTTTAGTACTGCACAGTATTACACATATATTTGCCCTTAAAAGCAGTGATTGTAAGGACGAGCTCAGACAAGCATGTGACAAAATGGGACAATTTTCATCTGTATTGACATTCTTATTCCATCCGTGTGTCATTCATGTATGTCTGTTTTTTACTTCCAAATTACATCTGTAAGACCAAATACAGTTTCCTATATTAATAATTGCATGTAAAAAATGGATGCTATAGGGATGATCCATATACTATCAGTTTTATTTTGCTCACCCATAGACCTTGAATATGCAAATCTCATCACAAAAAATGGAAGAGACTGGCCAATGCTGCAATTTTTTACTCACGGACACTCAGCCCGTGTGAAAAAACTCCCATCTGAACTGCCCTATCCAATAACCCTGGTTGGCGTTATGTCTGATTGATTGTAACACAGAGAGCACACGTACGTCAAATATGCCCATCTGAACCCGGCATAAGGAAGATCTGCGTAATACATCATCTTTTCTGATGGCTTCAGAAAGAACAGCTACAGTGTAGACCCAAAGATTAGAAAGTTTGTACCAATTTGTAACACTGTGTTGTGTGCATGAGCTATAATGCTAATATGTCTAATGTTATTAATTCTTTCTACATTATTATATAAAGACAGTCGGCTTGGCATAATTTCAAAGCTGATTTGCATTACTTTTATACAATAGCCCTTTGTAAAAACAAAAATGGAGGATTTCCAACGAGTACACACCATGTCATTCATTAGCAGTGCGCCGACTGCTGCAATCATCTATTGATCAACAATCTCATGGGAGTGCAAGCATACGTAATAAAATGACATCCGTTTTTGCAACCACTCAGACAGTAGGAGTATTCATATGAAAGTACTATAATGGGTGTAGACCTCGAAAGGTCTAACAATTGCTTTATTACAGCTGTGATGAGAAGTTTGAAATGATGCATGAGGAAGACATTGACTGTTGCACCCAATGAAAACATCCGTGGGTGTACTTTAGCAGAGATCATTGCCTTTCCTGAGAAATGTTGTGTTTTCTAAATGTTGATTGATAACTTCAAAGAAACTAGTGTCCAAGTTCACCTGAGCATATCCTAACACCTGCACAAGAGCAGACAGGCCCAGCACTGGCTAATATCACGCCTATTGTGTGCATGAGTCTTACCATGACATACACAGAACCCTAAAGACCGCTTACACAATACAACTCATTAAGGCCTATGAGATTCCGCAATGCTGTGCACATGCTGCGGATTTTTCCGCGGCGGAATCGCATCGCGGGAGAATCCGCAGCATGCTCATTCTTTTTTGCGGACCCGCGGCGATTCCGCCGCCATAGGAATGCATTGAACCAATTACTTTCCGCATGTGGCTGTGCCCACCATGCGCAAAGTAAGCTGTTCATGTGCGGATGGTACCCAGGGTCTGGAGGAGAGGAGACTCTCCTCCAAGCCCTGGGTACCATATCCATGTAAAAACAATAATTAAAATAAAAAATAATGATATTCTCACCTTCCGGCGGCCCCTGCAGCTTTCCCGCCTCTCAGCGACGCTCCCGGTCCCAGTAATGCATTGCGAGATCACGCCAGATGACGTAGCGGTCTCGCGTGATGCTACGTCATCGGGGTGATTGTCGCAAAGGACTCCTGGGAACGGGATTGGCCGGGAGCGTCGCTGAGAGGCGGGAAGGCTGTGGGGGCCGCTGGAAGGTGAGAATATCACTATTTATTATTTTTTTTATTATTTTTACATTAGATCTTTTTACTATTGATGCGACATAGGCGGCATCAATAGTAAAAAGTTGGTCACACTTGTCAAACACTTGTTTGACTCGTGTGACCAACCTGTCAGATCGCTTGTAAAACGCTAGCATTCTGCAAGCTAATTACGCTTGCAAAATGCTAGTTTTTAGCGGGAATACGCATGCCTATAATATGCGTATTTCCTGCGGCAGGGAGGTGCGGAATTGTCTCGGAAATTTCCATGGCAATTCCGCAACGTGTGCACATAGCCTTACAGTACAAGCCTACTGGCAGCTCACATACAAAAATTAGGTTCTCAAGGTGAACCTCTATTTATTATCTATCTAATACAATTTTTATAGCTAATACTAGTACCTGTCAGCTCCCCATGCCCTCCAATCTACCAGCATTTGTATATTTCTTGTTAACTACCCTGCCTAACCAAACCCTTATTGCATTTGACATCTAAAAACGTTTTTTTTTAAAAGTCTTTAAAAACACAGTTTTTCACATGTAAATTAGCCTTTTGACTATTAGTCGGAGCGTTTTTTTTCCCCACTCAGCAACTCAGCATGTTATCACGCCTCTGTGAGTGTCATAGCATGATTTGCAAAAGCCGTGTCATCGCCAATCCTCTTCACCCAGATCATTGTGCCTCTGAAGTCCTGGCTTCAAAGGTGCACTGCGCATGTCTGAAAGCAAAGAAAACATCGCATTGCACTCACAACAATGTTATTAAATGAGTCAGCGCTCATCTGCGAGTTTTTTCTCAGCTCTAATTGGACTTAGGAAAAAATCAAAGCATGCTGCGATTGACTGCATATATCGGACGAGACTCGCCAATGCAAGTCTACGGGTACAAGGAAAAAATCGGATGGCACACGGACCATGAGTATGCGGTTTCATTTTTACGCACACATCTCAAAGGAAACCAGACATTTCATCAACCAAAGTACAGTAAATTCACAGCCAGAACCAACAGAATAGAGAGAATAGGTTAGATAGATAGATAGATAGATAGATAGATAGATAGATAGATAGATAGATAGATAGATAGATAGATAGATAGATAGTGTACTGATGACAACGTTCGTCATCGTCGCTGGCTCACACTGCACTCAGTGAGACCCGGTGGCACTGATGAGCAATGGCACCTATGAATAGTGGTGACTTTACTGCTATTCACAGATGCCCAAACCAGATTCGGGGAACGTGGACTATGGCAGAACTTTATGGGAACATTTTTCTAATAAATTGGTAAACGAGGAACTGATTCTTCTTTCTATTTCTGTCTTGTTATGTTTTTCAGGTATCCATATCTGGATTACATCGGATTCGGTGGAATACTTATTTTCAATAAAGTGGTGAACCAGGGATAGTGTGAGGGAGTCTTTATTCCAGTAAAGTATTTTTTCTGTGTGTGTGTGCTTTTATTTTTGATTACTAGGTTAGTAATGGGGGTGTCTTATAATCCCAAGGCTTGATGTCAGCTGTGATTTTTGACAAATCACAGCTGCCATCAACCCCAACTACCATTACCCCAATTGCCACAGCACCAGTGCAATGGGGAAGGGCCAGGCAAAGCGCCAAAACTGCAGTAATGTGAAGTGCCAAAGGGGTGGCTGTGGGTATGTATTTTTAGGCTGGGAAGGGCCCAATAATTCAAAACACATCACAGAAAAATATACAGCCTTACCTACACCAGGTCAGATTACCAAAACACTAGCAGGATGCAGTAGACCCCATAATAAAGGCATGGGCAGCAGAGGTGCAAAATACTGATGGAAGCAGCTACTCACAGACCTACAAATTATTGGAGTGGGTGGCTGTGTAGTATTGATCATGCACCCAGATGGCATTTGTATCATTTCAGCAGCATTGCTTAGTCTCTGAAGCTGAGTGTACGCTTCCCAGCTTGAGATAACATGGAAAGAGGTCTGACTAGTGTTGGGAAACTAACGCCCCATCGACTAGTGAAAACCCTCATTAGCATAGAAAAGGGGACATTTTAAATGCTTTCCTTTATACCACATTTTCACTGAATAACGTTATACAGGGCTGGTTATTCAGGGAATTTACTCATACATAGGTGAATGCTGCTGGATTGGAGGGCATATGGGACCTGACAGGTTCCATTTAACCCCGCAGATACACCTTTCAACGGCCGCAGTTAAGGGTACTTATTCCTCAGTGCCACTTTTTAATGGCGTTGAGAAATAAGTGCATAGTGCCCCCAGAGTTGGAAATCTTCCGGGGTCTCGGCTACCCGGGGGGGGGGGTTTACCGACCCCAGTGTTGCCAACACCATTATTCACGAAATAACAGTGACCGCAAAAAAAAAGTCTGATTTCCCATTCAATTTCTCTCTCCTCTGATGTGATCTAGCACATTAGATGAGAGAGAAATGGCGTCCCCCGGTACCTCCAGTGTCCCTGGACCCTCCTGCATCGCCTGGTGATGTCCCCGGCCGTAGATGTCTACTTCCGGGAATAAAATAGTTGGCGCATGCACAGTTCGGCCGCCGAGATTTGCCGGCCAGCACCCGCGAAAATAGGAAATTTTTCCTATCGGTTCATTTTGATCACTGTGATAGACCCTATCACAGTGATCAAAATAAAAAAATAGTAAATCAAACCCCCTTTATCACCTCCTAAGTTAGGTAAAAATAATAAAATTAAAAAATGTATTTATTTCCATTTTTCCATTAGGGTTAGGGTTGGGGCTATTGTTAGGGTTGGGGTTAGAGCTAGGGTTAGGGTTGGGGTTAGAGATAGGGCTAGCGTTAGCGTTATGGTTGGGGTTATAGTTGGGGGTTATAGCTAGGGTTAGGGTTGGGCTAGGGTTAAGGTTATGGTTGGGGATATTGTTGGAGTTATAACTAGTGTTAGGGTTGGGCTAGTGTTAGGGTTGGGGCTAGGGTTAGGGTTGGGCTAGGGTTAGGGTTGGGCCAGGGTTAGAGCTAGGGTTAGGGTTGAGTTAGGGTTAGGGTTGGGGCTAGAGTCAGAGCTAGGGTTAGGGTTGGGCTAGAGTTAGGGTTGAGGCTAGGGTTAGGGTTGGCGCTAGGGTTGGGGTTAGGGTTGTGTTGGGGTTAGGGTTGTGTTGCGGTTAGGGTTGTGTTGGAGTTAGGGTTGTGGTTTTGTGGTTAGGGTGGTGTTGGGGTTAGGGTTGTGTTTAGGGTTATGGTTAGTGTTGGGATTAGGGTTAGGGGTGTGTTCGGGTTAGGGTTGGGGTTAGGGCTATATTAGGGTTATTGGGGGTTTCCACTGTTTAGGTACATCAGGGATCTCCAAGCGTGACATGGCGCCCGCCATTGATTGCAGCCAATTTTGCGTTCAAAAAGTCAAACGGTGCACCCTACCTTCTGAGCCCTGCCTTGCACCCAAAACAGTGGCTTTCCCCCACATACAGGGTATCAGCCTACTCAGGAGAAATTGTACAACAAATTTTGTTGTCCATTTTTTCCTGATACCCTTGTGAAAATAAAAAAATTTGGTTCCAAATTAAATTTTTTGTGAAAAAAGTAAAATGTTCATTTTTTCCATCCATATTGCTTTAGTTCTCGTGAAGCCACTAAAGGGTTATTAAACTTTGTGAATGTGGTTTTGAGCACCTTGAGGGGTGCAGTTTTTAGAATGGTGTCACGTTTGAGTATTTTCTGCCATATTGACCCGTCAAACTCACTTCAAATGTGAGGTGATCACTAAAAAAATGGTTTTGTAAATTTTGTTGGAAAAATGAGAAATCGCTGGTCAACTTTTAACCCTTATAATGTCCTAACAAAAAAAATTATGTTTCCAAAATTGCGCCAATGTAAAGTAGACATGTGGGAAATGTTATTTATTAACTATTTTGTGTGGTATAACTCTGATTTAAGGGCACAAAAACTAAAAGTTTGAAAATAGCAACATTTTCAAAATTTTTGCCAAATTTCTGTTTTTTTCATAAATAAAAGCAAGTCATATCAGAGAAATTTTACTACTAACATTAAGTACAATATGTCATGAAAATACATCTCGGAATCAGTGTGATCAGTTGAAGCGTTCCAGAGCTATAACCTCATAAAGTGACAGTGGTCAGTATTGTAAAAATTGGCTTGGTCATTAAGTACCAAATTGGCTCTGTCACTAAGGGGTTAAACTTTCTTTCCTCTAGACATAGAGGATGCTCTATTGTCCCCATCGTAGACTAAGGTGCAAAATGCTCATTAAAAAGATCTGTACTGTCCATTTATTTGTACATTATAATAAGTCTTTGCTTTTCTAAACTGAATAACCCCAAATTTGATGACCTCTCTTTAAGCTTACAGATACGCTCTGAGCTACACTTTCAAACATGGCACATTTTAATGACAGAGATAGGAAAAAACTAGACGAAGACCAGTCTATTATGTAGTGTTCAAAGGTTTCATTATGTCAGTGCTAGAATGATGCTAAGAGTAATGAAAATAATTATACCTCACAAAACATTGTGTTGTGTTGCTGAGGAAAAATACTAGGTTCTAAAATAAGAAAACAGTCATAAAGCAGTAACAGCAATGAATGATCCATTGAGATTCGAATCATGAGTCATAGATATTATGTAGATATTATGTAATTGAATAATTAAATTAGGTGCACCACCAGTGATGAACGATATAAATTAATGTATGTATGTTTATTGTTTTGTTTTGAAAAAAGAAAAGCAAAACCACTACAAAGTCAGTATTTGACGGAAAAATTAAGCGACACATGATTATGTATAGCACAAATTTGGAATTACCGTATATACTCATGTATAAGCCGACCAGTGTATAAGCCGACCCCCCTAATTTTGCCACAAAAAACTGGGAAAACTTATTGACTCACGTATAAGCCTAGGGTGAAAAATGATTATGCCCCATATGATGCTCCACAGATTATGCCCCCATATGCTCCACAGATTATGCCCAATATGCTCCACGGATTATGCCCCCATATGCTCCAGATTATGCCCCCATATATTCCACAGATTATGCCCCGTATTATCCACAGATTATGCCCCCATATGCTCCAGATTATGCCCCATATGTTCCACAGATTATGCCCCCATATGCTCTAAATTATGCCCCATATGTTCCACAGATTATGCCCCCATATGCTCCATATTATGCCCCCATATGTTCCACAGATTATGCCCCCATATGCTCCAGATTATGCCCCATATGTTCCACAGCTTATGCCCCCATATGCTCCATATTATGCCCCCATATGCTCCAGATTATGCCCCATATGTTCCACAGCTTATGTCCCCATATGCTCCATATTATGCCCCCATATGCTCCAGATTATGCCCCATATGCTGCACAATTATGCCCATATGCCCCATAGTATACGTCCCTTATGCTGCAAAAAAAAAAATTACATACTCACCTCTCGTCGCTGGGGGCCAAGTGCCGGTGTCCTGAGCAGGCGGTGACACCGGACCGCTATGGGGGACAGGTGCCGGTGTCACCGCTCGCTCAGGACCCCGGCACCTGAGATATTTACCTGTCTTCTCTGCACCGCTGCGCTGCTCCCTCGGTCCTACTCCTCGGCAGTGAATGATCTGGCAGGGGGCGGGGCGCGCACTAACGACGTCATCGCGCCCTCTGCTTGAACATTCACAGCCAGGACCGAGGGACAGGTAAATATCGCTATACTCACCCCTCCGCCGCGCGTCCCTGCAGCCTCTCCTCTTCTCCCGGCGCTCTCTGCAGCGCTTCAGTCCTGCAACGGTCACGTGCTACCGCTCATTAAAGTCATGAATATGTGCATATTCATGACTTTAATGAGCGGTGCCATGTGACCGCTGCAGGAAGGAGCCGGAGATCGTGGGAGAAGCAGGGGGGCTGCAGAGACCGCGCCGGTGGAGGGGTGAGTATGATCCGACACCCCCGCTCCCCCTCCCCGCCGACCCCCGTATATGACTCGCGTATAAGCCGAGAGGGGGACTTTCAGCCCTAAAAAATGGGCTGAAAATCTCGGCTTATACATGGGTATATACGGTATATACTTTTTAATCAATTGGGTTTCATTTCACTGGCATCAGTACAATTATGTACACTTTTCAACATTGGAATTTCAAAAGCAAGCAGGAAAAGACGTGGAATCATGAAAATCACAGGAACAATTAATGATATGCAAATGATGAAAAAATGGAAACAAAACTTTTAAAACATCTCGATTTATTCAGTATTGAGTAAGAGCATCAGGCACAGAAATATACACTCCTTGACTTTCCAGATATGCTCGATGAGAGACAAGTTTTGAGATGCCGGGCTATGTTAACACGTTTAGGCCAAGCAGGCTCCTCACAGTAGTTTGAGTAGCATGCAACCTGGCTTTGATGTGTTGAAAAATTGCTCCTTTGACACTTTGGAGAAATAGCCATACCATTGGCTCCATGATCAATCCATTCTATCCTACAAGAGAAATTAGACCTCACATATTAAGCCTAAGTATCACGTCACCCCACACCACGATCCCAAGAGTAGGATCACGGCATTGCCCATGAAAAGGCCTTCAGAAGGAAACTTTGCTCACAATATGATGTAGTGAACTTTGCTTTCTGAGCCCCTGCCAATGTAGAGCACAGCACCCAATAACAAACTCTTCTTGACTGCTGCGCACTGCACAGAGAGCAACTGAAATTACAACAGCTGCATTGGGCTCTCCCACTGCTCTATGCCTCTCCGCTCCTGGTAATTTTGGGATAGGACAGAGAGACCTACTGGGGGTGCTGTCTCAAGTTTAAAACAGTAACTCCTTTAATAAAAAAACAACAATATTTTTTATAACAAACTTTAAGTTTTTACATATTTCTTCTGTTATGATTTGGTAGCTGAGGAGTGCAGGTAAAAAGGGAAATACACCAGAGCAGTTGGAATCTATGAGATTGCAGCACTAACCACCACAACCAGAGGCAGCCGTGGAGCGTTCCCACGTTGATCCTAGACGCCTCGTCACAGCCTGAGAAACTAACTATACCTAAAGATAGAAAGAGGAAAGCTATCTGCCCCGGAGCAGATCCTCAAAGAACATAGAAAGCCCCCAAACATGTAATGGCGGTTAGACAAGAGGAAATACTGACACAGACAGAAAATAGTATGAGCAAACGTTGGGGCCCAAACTAACTAAATAGAAAACGATAGGAAGGGCACTTACTGCAATCCCAAAAAACCCTGAAAAGCACCAACTTTACTAATTTCAAAAACACCTGAGATCACACGACCTCTACCACCTAAATTAGTTCTCTGGTGTAACAAAATCAAAACAGCAGCCACTGAAAAAACTGGAAAAAGCAAAAGTACAAACATCAGTGGCTGAACAAAACTGAGAGGGCAAAAGCCCCCGGAGGGGACCCAGAAGGCCCCCACAGAAGTGCAGGACAAAATGCAAAAATCAAGCACAAAAGCAAAAAGAAGAAAATGTCTTATCTGTCAGCAGGAGATGCAGACACGACACAGCAGGCTACAAAGGAAACAGGAATCAAGGATTGAGACCAGAACAATTGATCACCGGCAACCCTGATGGGAAGGTGACTCCCTTATATAAGACCAGTCAGTAACACCTGATTCCCAATCCTCACAATCTTCACTGGACAGTCCAGTACCGTTTGTAACCACCAGAGGGAGCCTCTGCTCAGAACTCATTTCAAGTCCATTCACAACAGTACCCCCCCTTGAGGAGGGGTCACCGAACCCTCACTTGAGCAACCAGGTCGGTCAGGATGAGTTCTATGATACGCACGGATGAGTCTCCTAGCATGGATGTCCGAAGCAAACACCCAAGAATTGTCTTCCTGACCATAACCTCTCCACTTAACCAAATACTGGAGTTTCCGTCTAGAAAAACGAGAATTCAAAATTTTCTCAACCACAAACTCCATATTGCCCTCAACCAGAACAGGGTCAGGAGGCAAAGCAGTAGGAACCACTGGCTCAACAAATCTCTTCAACAAGGACTTGTGGAACACATTATGGATCTTAAATGTCCCTGGAAGAAGCAAACGAAAAGAAACAGGATTAAGAATCTCAATGATCTTATAAGGTCCAATGAACCTAGGCTTAAATTTAGGAGATGCCACTCTCATAGGAATATTTTTTGAGGACAACCAGACCAAGTCCCCACTTTAAACCGGGGACCATCAGTCCTATGCCGGTTAGCAAACCGCTGGGCCTTCTCCTGAGAGAGGGACAACCTCTGCACTACCTGGTCCCAAATCTGTTGCATATGCTCCACAACAGAGTCAACACCAGGACAGACAGAAGCCTCCGTCTGTCCTGAAGAAAATCGAGGGTGAAACCCAGAATTACAGAAAAATGGAGACATCAAAGTGGCAGAGCTAGCCCTATTATTAAGAGCAAACTCAGCCAAAGGCAAAAAAGAGACCCAGTCATCCTGATCAGCAGACACAAAGCATCTTAGATAAGTCTCCAATGTCTGATTTGTTCTCTCAGCTTGACCATTGGTCTGAGGATGAAACGCCGAGGAGAAAGACAATTGAACACCAAGTTTAGAACAAAAGGTCCTCCAAAATCTGGAAACAAACTGGACTCCTCTGTCAGACACAATGTTCTCTGGAATGGCATGCATCCGAACCACGTGCTGAAGGAACAAAGGCACCAACTCGGAGGAGGAAGGTAACTTAGGTAATGGCATAAGATGTATCATCTTGGAAAACCTATCACAGATTACCCAGATGACGGTCATTCTCTGAGAAACAGGGAGGTCGGAAATGAAATCCATAGAGATATGGGTCCATGGTCTCTTGGGCACAGGCAATGGCATCAACAAACCACTAGAGCGAGAGCAAGGCTTGGAGCGAGAGCAAGTCCCGCAGGACTGCACAAATTCTCTGACATCACGAGACAAGGTAGGCCACCAAAAGGACCGACTAACCAAGTCTCTGGTACCAAAAATTCCGGGATGACCAGCCAACGCGGAACAATGAATCTCAGACATCACACTCTTTTTCCAGTGGTCCGGGACAAACAATTTCCCAACCGGGCAGCGCTCGGGCCTATCCTCCTGACACCCCTCCAGAGCCAGTCTCAAATTGGGCGAGATGGAGGAAAGAACTACACCTTCTTTCAAAATAACAGAAGGATCAGATAACTCAGGAGAGTCCGCAAGGAAACTCCTTGAAAGGGCATCCGCCTTAACATTCTTAGTGCCAGGAAGAAAGGAAACCACAAAATTAAAACGTGTGAAAAACAAGGCCCACCTGGCCTGTCTAGGATTAAGTCGCTTGGCAGATTCCAGATAAACCAGATTCTTATGGTCAGTAAGGACCACCACCTGATGTTTGGCTCCCTCCAGCCAATGTCTCCACTCTTCAAAAGCCCACTTCATGGCCAATAACTCCCGATTACCCACGTCATAATTACGTTCAGTAGGAGAAAATTTTCGAGAGAAAAAGGCACAAGGGTTACTTTTAGAGGTCTCTGGATCTCTTTGGGACAAAACGGCACCTGCCCCAATTTCAGAGGCATCAACCTCCACCTAAAATGGCAGAGAAACATCAGGCTGCCGGAGAACAGGAGCAGAAGTGAATCTCTGCTTAAGTTCCTGAAATGCAGAGACTGCCTCAGGAGGCCAATTCACCACATCAGAACCCTTTTTGGTCAAATCAGTTAATGGTTTAACAATAACCGAGAAATTACCAATAAATTTACGATAAAAATTGGCAAAACCCAAAAATCTTTGAAGAGCCTTTAATGAAGTAGGTTGGACCCAATCACAGATGGCCTGAACCTTGACCGGGTCCATTTCAATAACAGATGGGGACAAAATAAATCCCAAAAATGAGATCCTCTGTACGCCAAAAAGACACTTTGATCCCTTCACATACAGAGCATTCTCTCTCAAAATCTGGAATACAGTTCGAACATGTTTCACATGAGAGTCCCAGTCATTGGAAAAAATCAAGATATCATCCAAATAAACAATCAGAAATTTATCCACAAAATCCCTGAAAATGTCATTCATGAAGGACTGGAAGACAGAAGGAGCATTAGTGAGCCCAAAGGGCATCACAAGGTACTCAAAATGCCCCTCAGGGGTGTTAAATGCCGTCTTCCATTCATCCCCGTGCTTAATGCGAATAAGGTTATATGCCCCCCTGAGGTCAAGCTTGGTAAACCAAGTAGCGTTTTTCACCCTGGAAAACAGGTCAGAAATCAAGGGTAACGGGTATTGATATTTCACAGTAATATTGTTCAAAAGACGATAATCAATACACGGCCTTAATGAACCATCCTTTTTGGCCACAAAGAAAAAACTGGCACCTAAGGGTGAAGAGGATGGTCTGATATGACCTTTCTCCAAAGACTCCTTGATATAAGACCGCATAGCGTCATGTTCAGGTACAGACAAGTTAAAAAGGCGACCTTTAGGGAATTTACTACCAGGCACTAATTCAATAGCGCAGTCATAGCTCCTATGGGGAGGCAAGGATGCAGATTTACTTTCGCTAAACACATCAGAAAAATCAATCAAAAAGTCAGGAACATCCTGAGCCTGGGGGGAGGCAGAAAAAACAGGAGTGTTGGTATTAACACATTGGCAGCCCCAACTGGTTACAGACACAGATTTCCAATCCAAAACAGGATTATGAGACTGTAACCAAGGGAAACCCAGCACGATAATGTCATGCAGATTATACAGAACCAAAAATTTGCAGCTCTCCTGATGATCAGGTTCAACCCTCATTATCACCTGAGTAGAGAACTGAGGTTTATTCTCAGCCAAAGGGGTAGAATCGATCCCCAGTAGGGGAATAGACTTCTGTAGGGGTATCAAGGGAAACCCACAACGTTTAGCGAAATCAAAATCCATCAGGTTAATAGCTGCTCCCGAATCAACGAAAGCCTGAGCAGAAAATGAGGACAGAGAGCATATCAGAGTAACAGTTAATAAAAACTTAGTCTGAACACTACCCAAGACAACTGAGCGTGCAAAACGTCTTCCCCGCTTAGGGCAGACTGAAATAGCATGAGAGGCGTCACCACAATAGAAACATAACCCATTGCGCTTACGAAACTCATGACGCTGTGCCCCAGAAACCACTCTATCACACTGCATGGGTTCAGAAGCAGGTTCACAAGGCAACACTATTCCACGCATACTTCTCCGCTCACGCAAACGTCTGTCAATTTGAATCGCTAATGACATAGAATCATTGAGACCAGAGGGGACAGGGAATCCCACCATAACATCCTTTACATTATCTGACAGACCCTTCCGAAAAAGGGCTGCCAAAGCGTCGTCATTCCATTTGGTCAGGACTGCCCACCTACGGAATCTCTGACAGTATAACTCAGCGTCATCAAGCCCCTGATTTAATGCCAACAAGGCTTTTTCAGCTTGATCAGTGACATTAGGCTCATCGTACAATAACCCCAAGGCCTGAAAAAATGCATCAACATCACTCAAAACGGGATCCCCAGGTGTCAGGGAAAAAGCCCAATCCTGAGGATCGCCGCGCAGGAGAGAGATGACAATTTGAACCTGCTGCGCTGCGTTCCCTGAGGACTTAGATTTTAAGGCAAAAAACAATTTACAATTATTTTTGAAATTCAGAAACTTGGCTCGATCCCCCACAAACAAATCTGGCATGGGAATCCTAGGTTCCACAACAGGCAACCTAGCAAGATAGGTAGCAATACTCTGAACCTCAGTGGCAAGCTGATCCACACGGCCAGACAACTGTGCAAACTCCATTGAGAGAAAAAAAAAATCCTCCCCAGCACCCAGAGATACAGAGGGAAAAAAAAAAAAAATGCAACAAACAGAAAAAATATCTCTGACAACTCTGACAACCTTTTTTTTTTTCTTTCAGAATATTTTTCCCTTCTGTGAGTACCATATAATTTTCAGTTTAGGCCGGTGATACTGTTATGATTTGGTAGCTGAGGAGTGCAGGTAAAAAGGGAAATACACCAGAGCAGTTGGAATCTATGAGATTGCAGCACCCTGACTAACCACCACAATCAGAGGCAGCCGTGGAGCGTTCCCACGTTGGTCCTAGACGCCTCGTCACAACCTGAGAAACTAACTATACCTAAAGATAGAAAGAGGAAAGCTATCTGCCCCGGAGCAGATCCCCAAAGAACATAGAAAGCCACCAAACATGTAATGGCGGTTAGACAAGAGGAAATACTGACACAGACAGAAAATAGTATGAGAAAACGTTGGGGCCCAAACTAACTAAATAGAAAAGGATAGGAAGGGCACTTACTGCAATCCCAAAAAACCCTGAAAAGCACCAACTTTACTAATTTCAAAAACACCTGAGATCACACGACCTCTACCACCTAAATTAGTTCTCTGGTGTAACAAAATCAAAACAGCAGCCACTGAAAAAACTGGAAAAAGCAAAAGTACAAACATCAGTGGCTGAACAAAACTGAGAGGGCAAAAGCCCCCGGAGGGGACCCAGAAGGCCCCCACAGAAGTGCAGGACAAAATGCAAAAATCAAGCACAAAAGCAAAAAGAAGAAAATGTCTTATCTGTTAGCAGGAGATGCAGACACGACACAGCAGGCTACAAAGGAAACAGGAATCAAGGATTGAGACCAGAACAATTGATCACCGGCAACCCTGATGGGAAGGTGACTCCCTTATATAAGACCAGTCAGTAACACCTGATTCCCAATCCTCACAATCTTCACTGGACAGTCCAGTACCGTTTTTAACCACCAGAGGGAGCCTCTGCTCAGAACTCATTTCAAGTCCATTCACAACATTCTTCTATCTCGAAATAAGGGTGGGGCTAGGGTTAGTGTTAGGACTACGGTTAGGACTAGGATAATTTGAGGGCTGGGGTAATAAAATAATTTTATTAAAACTAAACACAAAAACTTCAAAGTGAATTCAACTTATATTCTCCTGTCACACGGTAGTATCTCCCAGCTCAGAAGCAGATAGTCTCTCAAAGCCGTCTAGATCTCTTAAATGACCACAGCTTTTCTTACTAAATTAGAGATGCAATTTGTTATATTTTGAAATTTAAAATATTTTTAAAAGGTTTATATTTTTGTCGCCTTCTAACTCATGAAGTTTCCAAGGCGTCAATAGATGTCCTTTAAATATAGAAAGTAATACTGGCTGTAGTAACGGCCTATGATTCAGTAGCACAGTCAAGTTTTGGTTTTTGTCTGGAGGTACACTTTTTTGGCATGAAATATGCTTAGTAATCAGATACAAATCTAATTGAAATGTTATTTAGACACCTAATTAGCTTGTGAGCCCATGATAATATATAAGTTTCAACATTTTAGTTTGCAGTTTTGCCCATTGTATATATTTCTGTCAAGTTAACGTTTTCCGTTACCCCTTCATTTCCAAACTGAATGGTCCGTAACGGGACGTAATATTGCATCAGGCTTGTATACATATGTAGAAGACTAAATTCATTTTGTTATAGACATGTCGTGCGCTGCTTGATTTACATCCCCATACAGATCTTGTAGCCAGCAGTGATATCATCCCAGTTTAGCTTTAAAATTCTGGCAAACTAGAACAAGATGTTCAGATCTGAAGCTTAGTACATACAAGGAAGAGGACAGGAATCTGCAAACCAAAAGGCACCAAGGGTCTGTTTATTGCAAAGTTTAACTAAATTCCTCTATTTGTAAGCAATAAGACTGCATTTTGATGAGTACACTGCTGTTTTAGTTCATTGTTCAAATGCACAAAGAAAAGAGAACAATAAAACTTCCTTTGATAAATATTGGTTCCTTTGGCCCACTTCTGAGACTGTGCATGCAACTGTAACAAGCCAATATGCATTCCTAGGATATGCCACACATGGATGTGATTTTCAACTATCGGTGGGGTGCAGCAACCACATTTGCCAATAATTAATCAATTTTTCTTTTCACATAGTCCAGTGGAGATATCATGTATCAATTTATTTACAATGCAATTATTAGGCAAATGGTCAAATATTATTGAAAAGTATAGTGTAGGTCAGTGGTTCTCAACCTTTCTAATGCCGTGACCCCGCAATACAGTTCCTCATGTTGCTGTGACCCCCAAACCAAAAATAAGTACAGTCCTCCATACAATATTATGGGCACCACATAGTCCTCCATACAGTATTATGGGCCAAATATAATGCTCCATAAAGAATGCTGGTCCCCATATAATGCTCCATACAAAATATGGAGCTCTTCTCTGCACTGTGCTGCGTTCTGCACTGTTACGGCTCAGGAAAGGGCACTGTGGAAAGACTCCCCATTATCATCATCATTGTCTCCCCATCATCAACATCATCGCCTCCCCATCATCATTGCCTCCCCATCATCATCATCATTGTCTCCCCATCATTATCATCATTGCCTGCCCATCATCATTGGCTCCCCATCATCATCATTGCCTGCCCATCATCATTGGCTCCCCATCATCATCGCCTCCCCATCATCATCATCATCATTGCCTGCCCATCATCATTGGCTCCC
>JARQOD010000004.1:319532654-319578911 GCA_033576555.1 Oophaga sylvatica
TTTGCAACCAATGTATTGTATACGGATGGAAGCGCGTCACACTAATAGATTAGATTTTTTTCCACTAAAATGGAGCAGCACCAATTAGAGAAAAATGTGAAGGATGAGGCAGTGACACACGCTCAGCAGACTACAACCAGCAGTGGTTGAAGAACTAACTGGAGCGTGATCTGCACTCAAAAAATCAAAACCTTACAGACTGCAGTGAACACTGAAACACAACTATTCACTATCTGTGAAAAGCTCCTTTCTGTACTTCTATAGTGTTTGCAACCAATGTATTGTATACGGATGGAAGCACGTCACACTAATAGATTTGATTTTTTCTAATATAATGGAGCTGCACCAATTCCACTAAATAAAATAAAAAAAAAAAAGAGTCAGTGACACGTGCAGATGCCTACAAACAGCGGTGGATGCAGAGCAAACTGCAGCGTCACCTGCACTGTCACACACACACCTTGCACAGAGCTGTTAAAACAACACTGGCAAAATGAAGCTTTACACAGCGGTTGGTAAACTAGCCTGCCTCAAGCACAGTAGTACACAAAATCGCAATATCTAACTGTCCCTCAGAGTCAGCACAGCAGCGTTCTGTCCCTTACTGAGTTCACAGCACAGTGACGCTAAAATGGCTGCGGCGCCTTTTATAGTGCATTCTGACATCATTTCAGCAGCCAATCACAGCCATGCCATTAGTTAAGATGACCGCAGCATTACAGGATGTGCCCACACTTCGTAGGATTCCTCATTGGCTGACTAAAATCACATTGCCTCTCAAAGAATTATGTGAACTTCCGATTCCGGTATACGATATTGAAAAAGTATCGGAATTAAGTATCGGAATTCCGATAACGCGAATATCGGCCGATACCCGATACTTGCGGTATCGGAATGCTCAACACTAGTGACCACATCACATTTGAAGTGACCTTGAGGGCCTATGTGACAGAAAATACCGAAAAATGAAACCATTTTATAAACTACACCCCTCAAAGTGCTCAAAATCACATTCAATAACTTTATTAACTTTTCAGGTGCTTCACAGGAATGAGCAGTGTGCAGGGAAGAAATTAAAATGTCACTTTTTCCAACAAAAATGTTGATTTAGTCCCAAATTTTGCATTTTCACAAGGGTGTGAAATCCATCCGAGACGCGCAATCACCAACTCATCTGAGACACCCAATCACCAACCGTAGGGAGTTATTTAAGGTGACCAGAAAAAGCACAACAATAACAAAATTATGAAAAGTCAATTAACAATCTTTATTATGATGATATTACACTTACAAAAATTATTTTAAAACGATGCCTCAAATGCGAGGAACACTTAAGGCTAAAGACCCTGTTAATCATCCATAGCCTAAATATAAAAGGAAATACTGCAGTTCACCATACAATTTATGGAATGCTCACATTTCTAGCATATCAAACTACCATTGTAAAGTGCAAGTGCAATAAAAGGATACAATAGTTGAAAAGTGAGTAAACACTAAAGGGCTAGGGAGTGAGAGGATCAATAAACAATCCCCTTTGTAAAGTATCTAACTGGAGTAGGCATATAATATATGTAGACTTTCAGCCCTCTGCTAATAGTTAAGTTAAAATAATCATTGGTGGCAGAAAAACAAAATAAATAATCCTCAATATAAGGCTAGTGAAATAAGATAAGCATGGGAAAAATCACTAAGAAGATAACTTACAAGGTAAGGTGCAGGGTCATTTCCACGTCCCTCCACCCCAACGAGCGTTTCGTCCACACTTCCTCAGGGGGAAAATGACTACAACATTTGTTGTGCAATTTCTCCTGAGTACGTTGATACCCCATATGTGGTGGAAAACTACTGTTTGAGTGCACTGCAGGGCTCGGAAGGGAAGGAGCACCATTTGACTTTTGGATGGTAAAAATGTCTGGAATATACAGTGGATGCCATGTCATCTTTTGCAGAGACGATTTTCAACACAACTTATACCACAATATAAGGATATTGTTAATATCAGTAAGAAATATCTACTTATCTTAAATGAAGACAGCAAACTTGTAGAGGTCTTGACAAAATCAGATATTACATTTGTGGCTTAAAGAGCACCAATGTTGGGAAACATGCTCTCACCCCGCTATTTGCAAGGGAACAAAATAATCACAGCCCACTTGGCTTTCAATAAAAAGATTTTTTAAGTGTGGGTATATTCCTTGTAAAGCATGTTCACATGCAGATAATAAAATAAGTTTAAATCAAGGGCTACTAATACAGAGTTCTCCATACGCAGTTTTATAAATTGTAACACTGCAGGTGTAATACACCTGGTGGAATATGTGAATTGTAATATTCAGTATGTAGGCTGTACAACAGGTCCACTTAAAAAATGAATTAGGAGACATCTTTCCGATGCTGTCAGTTTATCAGCAATCAATATTTCGTCTGTTTCTAAACATTTTTCCCAGAAACATCAGGGTAACACTAGTTCACTAAAATTCTCTGGTATTGAAAAAATATTTAAACCGCCTAGAGGAGATCATAGAAGAAAAATTCTGAATAGAGAGTCATTCTGGGCTTTCAATCTCCAGACCAGAGTTCTGTATGATATGAATACCTGACAAAATTTGATCTTGCAGTACAATTGAATGCACTAATAATTATTATATATATTTGTTCATTTTTTTATTTTTTTATTGAGATTTGCATGCTATCAATTGTTTATTTTTCCATATTGTATTTATGTATGCATTTATTTTGTCCATCTATAGGTTTAATATATCAAGTTCTCTCTTTACCCAATAGGGTTACATTTCATGTAAACTTAATTAATCTATTCAGACATCTGTGTTCACTCAGAGGTGGAGCTATATAAACCTTTTTTCATTACTGATACCATTTTTAAGGCTCTTGGAATACAAATTATCGAAGAATAGTTTGAAGAATTCATATATAGAGCCCTTCAGTGCTAGAAGAGCAGGATCCCCTCTCAAGTGACCAAATTTTGTAAAATTGCACCCCTCTGGGAATTTATCTAAAGGTGCAGTGATGGTTTTGACTCCATGGTCTTTTCCTGAAACAAGCAGCAGTGGATGTTGCTGAGTGAAAATTGCAAATCTGCAGTGTTTTGCCCAGTACATTGTAGTGTCGAGTACATTATGCCCAGCTCGTACTTCTGGAGAGACACACCTGAAAATTAAGTGGCCTCTCATTGCTACAGAAATGCAAAACATGTGGACACTAAATGTGGTTTAGGCACACTGTTGGGCTCTGAAGGAAGGGAGGCATTTGGATTTGGGAGCGCAGAATTTGCTGGATTTCTTTTGGCGGCGAAGAGCCATTTTGCTTTTCCAGAGCCTTTGTACTACCAGTAACGTGGAAGCACCCTATATTTCCATTGGCAGAAGACGGACATGAGTAAGGACATGTTTTTTTGTGGATTGAGTTTAAGCTTTTGTTAGGAACATTTTACATAACATTTTGGATCCCATCTGTCCGAAACTCTACGCTGAGCACTTATATCGAGATTTCCATCTAAATCTCCGAATGACGTGATTCAGATTAAACTCTTGAAGAATCCATCCACTATAATGAGACAGCAGAGTTACTCTGGACGCCGTCTGGTCTCTGTTCAGCTGTGTCCTTCTTTTCAGAAGTGCACAAAACTGCCCAACTGTGCTTTTATACACGCTTGAAAAAAAAGACATGGCTGGATCATTTGCAGGGCCGGGACAAGGTATTTTGGTGCTCTAGGCAGATGAAGCTGATGGTGCTCCCCCTCATCCTGATGAACCCTCAGCACCTAAGAAAAGAAAAGGAATGAGTCAGAGGCTAAGGTAAAAGGACCCCTAAAGTACCCCCTTTTTTCACCCAAAAAATACCTTCAAAAGTTAAAAAAAATTGATTTACTTTAGGGGTGAGACTGAAAAGAGAGTGCGTTTCAAAGTTAACCCCTCTCTGACATTAGACGTACTATCCCGTCCATAAAACCCGTGCCATTCTGACCATGGACGGGATAGTACGTCATAGGCGATTAGCTGCGCTCCCGGAGGGAGCGCAGCTAATCGCCGCCGGGTGTCAGCTGATTATCACAGCTGACACCCGTGACTGTGTGTCAGGAGCGGTCACGGACCGCTCCCGGCACATTAACCCCTTGCACACCGTGATCAAACATGATCGCGGTGTACTGGGGACACAGGGGAGGATCGCGCACGGTGGGGGCTCCCTGCGCGCCCCCCTGAGACCCTCAGAGCAGCGCGATGTGATCGCGCTGCTCTGAGGGCTTCCTCCCTCCCAGGACCCGGATCCAAGATGGCGCTGGGGTCCTGGAGGGAGGCGGCTTCCTCAGTGCCTGCCGAGAGCAGGCATGAGGAAGCGTCCTGCACTGCCTGTCACATCGCTGGTGTGACAGAGTGCTGTGCACACTGTCACACCAGCGATCTGATGAAATACAGTGATGTCCCACCCTGGGACAAAGTAAAAAAGTAAAAAAAAGTAAAAATAAACATGTGTAAAAAAAAATCCAAAATAAATAAAAAAAAAAAAATAATATTCCCCAATAAATTCATTACTTATTGTAAATAAAAAATATAAAACAATAAAAGTACACATATATGGTATCGCCACGTCCGTAACGACCCCCCCTATAAAACTGTCCCACTAGTTAACCCCTTTTGTGAACCCCTTAAAAAATAAAAAATAAAAACGAAGCAAAAAATCAGTGCTTTATCATCATACCGCTGAACAAAAAGTGGAATAACACGCGATCAAAAAGACAGATATAAATAAACATGGTACCGCTGAAAACATCATCTTGTCCCGCAAAAAACGAGCCATCACACAGCATCATCAGCAAAAAAATAAAAAAGTTATAGCTCGCAGAATAAAGCGATGCAAAAATAATTATTTTTTATATAAAATTGTTTTTATTCTATAAAAGCGCCAAAACATAAAAAAATTATATAAATGAGGTATCGCCATAATCGTACTGACCCGAAGAATAAAACTGCTTTATCGATTTTACCACACGCGGAACAATAAAAACGCCTCACCCAAAAGAAATTCATGAATTGCTGATTTTTGTTCATTCTAACCTCCCAAAAATCGAAATAAAAAGCGATCAAAAAATGTCACGTGCTCAAAAATGGTACCAATAAAAGCGTCACCTCGTCCCGCAAAAATTAAGACCTCACATGACATTGTGGGCCAAAATATGCAAAAATTATAGCTCTCAAAATGTGGCGATGCAAAAAACTACTTTTTGCAATAAAAAGCGTCTTTTAGCGTGACAGCTGCCAATCATAAAAACCGCTATAAATAGTAAATCAAACCCCCCTTTATCACCCCCTTAGTTAGGGAAAAATAATAAAATTAAAAAAATGTATTTATTTCCATTTTCCATTAGGGTTAGGGTTTCGGCTAAAGTTAGGGTTAGGGTTGGCGCTAAAGTTAGGATTAGGGTTAGAGTTAGGATTAGGGTTAGGGTTGGGACTAGGGTTAGGGGTGTGTTGGGGTTAGGGTTGGAGTTAGAATTGGGGGGTTTCCGCTGTTTAGGCACATCAGGGGCTCTCCAAATGTGACATGGCGTCTGATCTCCATTCCAGCCAATTCTGCGTTGAAAAAGTCAAACGGTGTTCCTTCACTTCTGAGCTCTGCCATGCGTCCAAACAGTAGTTTATCCCACATATGGGGTATCAGCGTACTCTGGACCCCAAGAGTTATTGTGAAATTTGTCCTATTTCTTCTGTTACCCTTGGGAAAATATAAAATAGTAAATATACCTTTTTTGTAAAAAATAATAAAGATTTTTTTTTTTCCATTACATTATTAAATTCGGTGAAGATGGGTGTTTGGCGCTCAAAATTAATAAGTTAGTTGTGGGTTAGTTTCAAATGGGTCACTTGTTGGGGTTCCATGTTTAGTCAATCAGGGGTTTCCGTTATGGACATGGCTCCCAAGACCATTCATCAAGCTGCAATTCCTAAAAGTCAAACTTTCCTTTCCGACCTGACATCTGCCATTACAGTAGTTTTCTCCCACATATTGGGTATCAGCGTACTCAGGACAATTGTATAAATTTGTCCTATTTTTCTGTTACCCTTGGAAAATAAAAAATGGGGGCGAAAAAATATTTTTGTAAAAAAAAAAGGATTTTTTTTTTTTACGGCTGTAGCGTTATAAACTTCTGTGAAGCACTTGGGGTTCAAAGTCGCTCACCACACATCTAATAAGTTCCTTGTGGGGTCTATTTTCCAAAATGGGGTCACTTGTTGGGGTTTCCACTGTTTAGGCGCATCAGGGGCTCTCCAAATGCGACATGACGCCCCCAGACCATTCCATCAAAGTCTGCAATCCAAAACGTCACTACTTCCCTTTCCGAGCCCTGACATGCGCCCATACAGTAGTTTTCTCCCACATATTGGGTATCAGCGTACTCAGGACAAATTGGACAACAACTTTTGGGGTCCAATTTCTCCTGTTACCCTTGTGAAAATAAAATATTGGGGGCGAAAAAATCATTTTTGTAAAAAAAAAAAGGATTTTTTATTTTTACGGCTGTGCGTTATAAACTTCTGTGAAGCACTTCGGGGTTCAAAGTGCTCACCACACATCTAGGATAAGTTCCTTGTGGGGTCTATTTTCCAAAATGGGGTCACTTGTGGGGGGTTTCCACTGTTTAGGCGATCAGGGGCTCTCCAAATGCGACATGACGCCCCCAGACCATTCCATCAAAGTCTGCAATCCAAAACGTCACTACTTCCCTTCCGAGCCCTGACATGCACCCATACAGTAGTTTTATCCACACTATTGGGTATCAGCGTACTCAGGACAAATTGGACAACAACTTTTGGGTCCAATTTCTCCCGTTACCCTTGTGAAAATAAAATATTGGGGGCGAAAAAATCATTTTTGTAAAAAAAAAAAAGGATTTTTTATTTTTAACGGCTGTCGTTAAAACTTTGTGAAACACTCGGGGTTCAAAGTGTCACAACACATCTAGATAAGTTCCTTGGGGGTCTAGTTTCCAAAATGGGTCATTGTGGGGGGTTTCCACTGCTTTAGGCGATCAGGAGCTCTCCAAACGACATGACGCCTCCCAGACCATTCGCTCAAAGTGAATGAAACGCACTACTTCCCTTCCGAACTGCATGCACCCATACAGTAGTATTACCCCACATATGGGTATCAGCGTACTCAGGACAAATTGACAAAACTTTTGCATGTCTTGTTACCCTTGGAAAAATAAAAATTCGGGGGAAAAAGATCATTTTTGTAAAAGAAAAAATATGATTTTTAATTTTAGGCTGTACGTTATAAACTTTGTGAAAGCACCTGGGGTTCAAATTCTCACCAAAGATCTAGATAAGTTCCTTGAGGGGTCTAGTTTCCAAAATGGTGTCATTTGTGGGGGGTTTCCACTGCTTAGGCAATCAGGGCTCTCCAAACGACATGGCTCCAAGCCAATTTGCGTTGAAAAAGTTGAGATGCCTCCTTCCCTTCCGAACTCTGCCATGCACCCAAACAGTGGTATACCCCCCACATATGGGGTATCAGGTACTCAGGACAAATTGGCAACAATATTTTGCATTCTTGATACCCTTGGAAAATAAAAATTGAGTGATAAAAGATCAATTTTTGTGGAAAAAAATATGATTTTTTAATTTTACGCCTAGTTATAAACTTGTGTGAAGCACTTGGGGTTCAAAGTGCTCACCAAAGATCTAGATAAGTTCCTTAGGGGGTCTAGTTTCCAAAATGGGGTCACTTGTGGGGGATTTCCACTGTTTAGGCTCATCTGGGGCACTGCAAACGGAACATGACCCCCATCAACGTCTGCATTCCAAAACGTTACTACTTCCTTTCCAAGCCCTGCCGTGCGCCCAAACAGTTTTCCACCCCCACATATGGGGTATCAGCGTACTCAGGACAAATTGGACAACAACTTTTGGGGTCCAATTTCCTTGGGAAAATTCAAAAATTTAGGACTAAAAAATCATTTTTGTGGAATTTTTTTTTTTTTTTTCACACCCAGGCATTATAAACTTTTGTGAAACACTTGGGGGTTCAAAGTGCTCACAACAGATCTAGATAAGTACCTTAGGGGGTCTAGTTTCCAAAATGGTGTCACTTGTGGGGGGTTTCCACTGTTTAGGCGCATCAGAGGTTCTCCAAGCGCGACATGGCGTCCAATCTCAACTCCAGCCAATTTTAGTTTGAAAAAGTCAAACGGCGCTCCTTCCCTTACGAGCTCTGCCGTGTGCCCAAACAGTGGTTTTCCCCCACATATGGGGTATTGGCGTACTCAGGAGAAATTGCATAACAACCTTATCTGTCCATTTTCTCCTTTTACCCTTGTGAAAATAAAAAAAAAGTTTGTAAAAGATCATTTTTGTGGCTAAAAAGTTAAATATTCATTTTTTCCTTCCACGTTGCTTTAGTTCCTGTGAAGCACCTGAAGGGTTAATAAACTTCTTGAATGTGGTTTTGAGTACCTTGAGGGGTGCAGTTTTTAGAATGGTGTCACTTTTGGGTATTTTCTGTCATGTAGACCCCTCAAAGTGACTTCAAATGTGAGGTGGTCCCTAAAAAAATGGCTTTGTAAATTTTGTTGTAAAAATGAGAAATCGCTGGTCAACTTTTAACCCTTATAACTTCCTAACAAAAAAAAATTTTGATTCAAAAATTGTGCTGATGTAAAGTAGACATGTGGGAAATGTTATTTCTTAACTATTTTGTGTTACATATTTCTCTGTTTTAAGGGAATAAAAATTCAAAGTTTGAAAATTGCTAAATTTTCAAAATTTTCGCCATATTTGCGTATTTTTCAAAAATAAACGCAAGTTATATGGAAGAAATTTTACCACTAACATGAAGTACAATATGTCACGAGAAAACAATCTCAGAATCGCGAAGATCCGTTGAAGCGTTCCGGAGTTATAACCTCATAAAGAGACAGTGGTCAGAATTGTAAAAATTGTCCCGGTCATTAACGTGCAAACCACCCTTGGGGGTGAAGGGGTTAAATATGGAATCAGTCATTGTTTATGAACCATTTACACAATACAAGGGATAAATAACAATATTCATTCCTGACGTCTTATACAGTGGGTACGGAAAGTATTCAGACCCCTTTAAATTTTCACTCTTTGTTTTATTGCAGCCATTTGGTAAATTTAAAAAAGTTCATTTTTTTCTCATTAATGTACACGCTGCACCCCATCTTTACCGAAAAAAACAGAAATGTAGAAATTTTTGCAAATTTATTATAAAAGAAAAACTGACATATCACATGGTCATAAGTATTCAGACCTTTTGCTCAGTATTGAATAGAAGCACCCTTTTGAGCTAGCACAGTTATGATTCTTCTTGGGAATGATGCAACAAGTTGTTACACCCGGTCCCATACCTCCCGCTCTGTGCCTGCCTCAAGCCAGCCTGCCGCAGCCTCTGCTACTTCCTCCTGCTCTGCTTCCTGGCATGCTGTCGGCAGGTCCCCGGGGAGAGTGCTTAGGCTTCCTGTCTCTTGAAGAGACAGCGCACATTTTTTGAAAATGTCTTTAACCAATGGTATGGTACTGATTACTATTTCTGGCCCCTCCGCAATAGGGAGGGTGCTGGAGCAACAAGTATCTACTGTTGCTAGCTTCCGATTCCACTGTGATTGCGCCTGTGTTTTTACAGTATCCTGCCTTCTGCTTCGCTTACACTGTTTGTCTCCGCAGACTATCAGTTACCTGTTACCCGGCTGTCCAGGACAACGTCTGTACGGTCTACGCCAGCTCTGTTCCGTTCCGCTACTCAGCCATCCGAAACTCTGGACAACGCCGGTACCAGCTTATACCCGAGTACCTGGGACTCGCCAGTCAACTCTATCATATCTGTTAAATCTGTTTACCCGTTCGTCCCGCTGAGACAGCTGCCACGTGTCTGGGGTCTAACTGGAGGTAGCACCTGTGTCCCTCAGACATTCCATTCTGACCTTGTTCGAGGGGACTTAATACGGGTGTCTGGGGCTCACTTAGTCACGCCCCCTTCGGAGCCCCCTGGATCAAGGTCCCGAGGTTCCACAAAAACAATATAAAACGTATGTGAACTTCACCACCTTTGTCTTCGCTTCCATTCGTTACACAAGTTTTTCACACCTGGATTTGGGGATCCTCTGCCATTCTTCCTTGCAGATCCTCTCCAGTTCCGTCAGGTTGGATGGTGAGTGTTGGTGGACAGCCATTTTCAGGTCTCTCCAAAGATGCTCAATTGGGTTTAGGTCAGCTGGGCTGGGCTAGTCAAGAATGGTCACAGAGTTGTTCTGAAGCCACTCCTTTGTTATTTTAGCTCTGTGCTTAGGGTCATTGTCTTGTTGGAAGTTGAACCTTCGGCCAAGTCTGAGGTCCAGAGCACTCTGGGAGAGGTTTTCATCCAGGATATCTCTGTACTTGGCCGCATTCATGTTTCCTTCAATTACAATCAGTCGTTCTGTCCCTGCAGCTGAAAAACACCCCATAGCATGATGCTACCACCACCATGTTTCACTGTTGGAATTGTATTGGGCATTGCCTGGATTCTCCACACATACCGGTTAGAATTATCACCAAAAAGTTCTATCTTTGCTTTATCAGACCAGAGAATCTTATTTCTCATAGTCTGGGAGTCCTTCATGTGTTTTTTAGCAATCTCTATGTGGGCTTTCATATGTCTTGCACTGAGGAGAGGCTTCTGTCGGGCCTACTCTACCAAAAAGGCCTGACTGGTGGAGGGCTGCAGTGATAGTTGTGTTATGATTTGGTAGCCGAGGAGGACAGGAGCAAAAAACAGCAAAGGCAGCCAAACACCCAGAGAGGTTGGGAACTAATGGTTGCAGATCCCTAAACTAACCGCATAACTAGAAGCAGCTGTGGGACGTACCTACGGTGACCTAGATGCCTCGGCACAGCCGGAGAGCTAGCTACACCTAAAGATAGAAACAGGAAAGCTAACTGCCCCAGAGTAGCGCCCCAAAGGAATAGGTAGCCCCCACACATATAATGGCGGTTAGACAAGATGAAACACAAACGCAGGCAGAAAATAGAGTGAGCAAACGCTGGGGCGAAACACTGCCTAGATAGGACAGGACAGGACAGAATACTATCTGCAACCCAGAAAAACCCTAGAAAAATTCCAACACTTCTGATTTAAAAAATGCTGAGACCACACGATCTCGCCACCCGCTAAATCAGATCTTTGGAGTGAACAAGCGGCTAACCCGCAGCCACTTAAATAGCAGGGACAGAGCAATTGAACAAATAAAAAGTGGCTACTGAAAAACAGAGAGTAGCACAGGCCCCTGGAGGGGAACCTGGCTAACCTCCCACAAAAGTGCAGACAAAAAATGAAAATAGCAAACACGATAGAAACAAGCATCAAATAACTTATCTAAAAGGAGCAGACGAAAGCAAGACACCAACTGACTTCCAAATGGACCAAGAAACAACAATTGATCACCGGCGAGGATCATGGGAAGGCAGCTCACTTATATCAGCCCAGTCCGTCTCTCCTGATTGCCAGTCCCCGCTTCCAGGTGAGGAGGCCTAGTCATTCAATACAGCTTCAATACCGTCAGCAACCACCAGAGGGAGCCTCAGCTCAGAAGTCGTCTCCAGAACGTTCACAACAAATTGACTTTGTGGAACTTTCTCCCATCTCCCTACTGCATCTGTAGAGCTCAGCCACAGTGACCTTGGGGTTCCTCTCTACCTCTCTCACCGAGGCTCTTCTCCCACGATTGCTCAGTTTGGCTGGACGGCCAGGTCTAGGAAGACTTCTGGTGGTCCCAAACTTCTTCCATTTAAGGATTATGGAGGCCACTGTGCTTTTAGGAACCTTGAGTACTGCATAAAATTCTTTCATAACCTTGGCCAGATGTGTGCCTTGCCACAATTCTGTCTTTGAGCTCCTT
This sequence comes from Oophaga sylvatica, assembly GCA_033576555.1. Taxonomy (NCBI): domain Eukaryota; kingdom Metazoa; phylum Chordata; class Amphibia; order Anura; family Dendrobatidae; genus Oophaga; species Oophaga sylvatica. The sequence continues at coordinate 319,544,566 of JARQOD010000004.1, forward strand.
GGTCAGTTCCTTTGACCTCATGATTCTCATTTGGTCTGACATGCACTGTGAGCTGTGAGGTCTTATATAGATAGGTGTGTGCCTTTACAAATCAAGTCCTATCAGTTTAATTAAACACAGCTGGACTCCAATGAATTAGTAGAACCATCTCAAGGAAGATCACAAGGAAATGGACAGTATGTGACTTAAATATGAGTGTCTGAGCAAATGGTCTGAATACTTATGACCATGTGATATTTCAGTTTTTCTTTTTTAATAAATTTGCAAAGAAAAATCTACGTTTCTGTTTTTTTTCAGTCAAGATGGGGTGCAGAGTGTACATTAATGAGAAAAATATGACCTTTTTTGAATTTGAAAAAAATGAACTTTTTTAAATTTACCAAATGGCTGAAATGAAACAAAGAGTGAAAAATTTAAAGGGGTCTGAATACTTTCCGTACCCACTGTATTTTATATGTCAGACACAAGGACAATCTTGGAAACTAATATGACTTAACTATAATGGGGGCTGTTTGGTTTCAATTAAAGTGTCCAGCATTTGGGAGATGCCCTAATGAAATCTAAACAAACCCCGTTATAGATAAAGGGATACGGATATGTATGATTGTTTTTAAATAAACACTCCCATCAAAATTTTCATCCTCTTAAGGCCATGTTCACATATTCAGTAATTTACATCAGTATTTTACTTCTGTATTTGTAAGCCAATGCCAAGAGTGGGTAAAAAATGCAGAAGAGGGGTGAGGAGTTTGTGCAAGTTGGGAATAGATGGGGCTGTTCTGGAAATGTAGAAGTCATTTATATCTTTATTGTATTCTCTGCAACCGAGTCCTGGCTGGAAGAAGTTGTAATGTCGGGTAAAGTGAACGACTCCACCAGAAAGAACGTCAGCTGTAAGTTACTATCTGTAACTGTACCGTAATCTCTAATATGTTCTGCTGGTTAGGAGCCACTCAGAAGTCCTCCCCTCCACCCAAAACCCTAGCTATGCCTCTGTGTTACAGCCTTGTTGGGTCACGGTAGCTATCCACCAGCCATCCACTACTCCATCCATCTGAAGCATCAAGGATTGCACAGCACTCATCATAAATAATACGGTTTTAAAATTAATCTTAATGTATGTCTTGGCCCACTGAGACTGTTTCTGCTGAATTGTAGGTTTATGCACAACTGCCAGCCTTTGGGGATCCTACACCCCAGACACCTGTGGTGTCTGGGGCCCAGAGGAGGAATTGACTCAAGAAGCCCACTCTACAGCTATATGCAAATACCTGTTAGCTGTTGTCCCTGTTATAGTGGAGTGTCGACTGTGAAACACAGGCGGCTCGGCTCCTGCACATCTATTGTGCACATACTATAACTGGGATGTAAAATTATGGTAGTTTACATTAAAGGTGTTCTTTGGTGAAAACATTCACAGGTTAGGTAGGTGATAACTTATTGATCGGTGGATTCTGACCATTAGAAACCACACCAATCTGAAGAATGGGGAACTTTTATACCTGACAGCGCACTATGATCCCCATTTTAAAATGCATTGGCAGGTGGGATATCTGACCACAGCTCCATTCATCCTTTTTCGGGCTTCGAGAAAAAGCCAAGAGTAGCATGCAGCCACTTAGGGAATGAATTGATCAGTAGTCGAGTCATACACGCCGATCCATTCTAATTGGGATAAAAGTTCCACATTCTGACGATCGTCCAGATCCCAGCAGTGAGAGCCCCACCGACAATAACTTATCACTTATCCTTAGGCCATGTTCGCACTTTCAGTATTTTATATCACTTATTGGTAAACCAAAATCAGGGAGTGGAGCAATTAAGTGAAACATACAATAGAAACATGTGCACCACTTCTGCATTATTTACCCACTCCTAATTTTGGCTTACAAATACTGATGTAAAATATTAACCAAATATTGAATGTGTGAACGTGGCCTTAGGATTGGTGATTACTTGTTTTCAATGGAGGATCTCTCTAAGTGCACATTTGCTACTGTGTAATAGACACAGGACTGGGAGGAGTTCAATGTCCAAGTAATTAATCACTATTGGAAATAAAGAATCTTCCCCTTATTGATATCAGAGAGAACAAGTGACCTGTGTACACAACACTATCCCCTAAACCAAGACTAATAATACCACATACAAGAGAGAAATACTGGCCACACCATGACCAGATGTCATATTACCACCACATAGTGACTAAATAATACCACATACAAGGAACAAATACCGTCAAACCATGATCACACCTCATATTACCACCACAGGAGCGAAGCAAAGCGGAACCGCAAGGTATGAGGAGAGGAGCTGCAGCAAGAGATTCTGCAACAGCAGGAGCGAAGCAGAGCAGAACCGCAAAATATGCGGAGAGGAGCTGCAGCAAGAGATTCTGCAACAGCAGGAGCGAAGCAGAGAGGAACCGAAATGTATGCGGAGAGGAGCTGCAGCAACAGGTTCTGCAGCAGAAGGAGCGAAGCAGAGTGGAACCGCAAGATATGTGGAGAGGAGCTGCAGCAAGAGATTTCTCATAAATACAGTCTTGTATCCACAAATATTTAGAAAGGCAATAATTATCTCTAAATAAGCATACTAATACAACACAAACCCAAAAAAAATTGGGGGGGGAAAGAGAGTCCATTGCAAAGATGATAAAATTAAATAGATTTTTATTCAATAAATAAAAAAATATTAAAATTCTATACAGGGAACAAAAAAGTGACACGCTCCAATATATCCTATAACAAGCACATGTAATAATAATCATGCAATACCATGCAGAAGTACAAATAAATAAGAGCAGCTGTAGTCAGCAAATGACAACTAATTAAAGGAGGCCTAATATATAAAGTGCATGTGCATATCCTCACCATAAAACTGAAACATAATAGTTACAGATTGTATGTGCATAAATCTCATCATAGGGCAATTAATTTAAAGAAGTCTATGTATAAAGTGCATGTGCATAATCAAATCAAGGAGCTAGGACATATTAATTGCAAAATACATATGTATGGACCTCCTCAAAGACTCTCAAACAAAGCAGTTTTCAAAGGACCACAGTGTAGTAGTCATTGCACATGAAAGTTTAATGCTCAAACCAAATGCATACTTACAAAGTGACAGAGTGCTTGGAAATAACGTGGCATTGCACAACCCCAGGACGACGCCGTTTCGCAAAGTGCTTTCTCAACAGGGGCGTTCAAAAACGAGAGTCTTTGAGGAGGTCCAAACATATGTATTTTGCAATTAATATGTCCTAGCTCCTTGATTTGATTATGCACATGCACTCCTGGAGGGTGGCAAGGACAAGTACAAGACAAGGTCAGAAGCAATAGCACAGAGACCAGGATATTCTGCCTCCTGGAGAGCGGACAGACAGGTACAAGCAAAGCTAGGAGTGAAGCCTCCAAAGAAGGCGAAACACAGGACAGGACCTGGCAGCTCAGTAGCAAGGCGGCACTAACTGAGTTAAGACATTGCACAGGCCGAGTCCACTGGGTGGAGCTGCCCTAAATACCAGAGACCTCTTGACGATTGGCCGGGAGCACATTAGGCAGGTGCACACTGATTCCATAGGAACCAGAGAGTTCCGGCCCCGCCCCCCTGTGCACACAGCCAGGAAGCATGCAGAGAGAAGACAGGAAGCAAGAGGTACAGAGCATGGAGCTGACAGCAGACAGAAATCACAGCATGACATGGAGCAGTGAGTATGTTGGTGTGCGGAAGAAGGGAGGCCATGCAGTGATGCCAACAGGGTTGTTCCAACATGTAATAGTGATCACCAGTGACATTATACACAGGAGCTCTGTATACAGTGTAAAGTGTACAGGTAATACAGCAATCACCAGTGACATTATACACTGGGGCTTAGTATATAGTATCATTGTACATGTAATAACAGTGATCACAGGTGATATGTTTATTATTATTATTATTATTTATATAGCGTCATTAATTCCATGGTGCTGTACATGAGAAGGGGTTACATACAAAGTTATAGATATCATTTACTGTAAACAATTTACAATGACAGACTTGTACAGAGGGGAGAGGACCATGTCCTTGCGGACTTACATTTTATGGGATAATGGGGAAGAGACAGAAGGTCGCCTGTGCAGCAGCTCTTGTGGTGGTGAGGCAGCAACTCGGGTGGTGGTGAGGCGGCAGAATGGTTATTGCAGGCTGTAGGCTTTCCTGAAGAGATGGTTTTTCAGGTTCCGTCTGAAGGATCGGAGGGTGGTGGATAAATGGACATGTTGAGGCGTGGAATTCCAGAGGATGGGGGATATTCGGGAGAAATCTTGGAGGCGGTTGTGTGAGGAACGAATAAGTGTGGAGGAGAGTTGGAGGTCTTGGGGGGATCGAAGATTACGTGAGGGAAGATATTGGGAGATTAGTTCAGAGATATAGGGAGGGGAAAGGGTGTGGATGGCTTTGTAGGTCAGTGTTAGTAGTTTGAACTGGATTCATTGGGGTATTGGGAGCAAGTGGAGGGATTTGCAGAGGGGAGAAACGGGAGTAGTGAGAAGAGAGGTGGATTAGTCGGGCAGCAGAGTTGAGGACAGACTGGAGTGGTGCAAGAGAGTTGGTGGGGAGGCCACAGAGGAGGGTGTTGCAGTAATCAAGGCAGAGATGATGAGGGCATTACAAGAGTTTTAGAAGATTGAGGGCTGAGGAAGGGACGGATTCTGGAAATATATTTGAGTTGGAGGCGACAGGAGGTGGCAAGAGTTTGGACGTGTGGTTTGAAGGACAAGGCAGAGTCAAGAGTTACTCCGAGGCAGCGGATTTCAGGTGCGGGAGAGAGCATGATGCCGTTTACCATAATAGATAGATCGGGTAGGGAAGATACGTGAGATAGAGGAAAGATGATTAGTTCGGTTTTGTCTACATTGAGTTTTAGGAAGCGAGAGATGAAGAAGGAGGATATGGCTGATAGACACTCTGGGATTCTGGACAGCAGAGAGTTGACATCTGGGCCAGAGAGGTAGATCTGAGTGTAGTCTGCATACAGGTGGCACTGGAAGCCATGGGACTTTATGAGTTGTCCTAGGCCAAGGGTATAGATGGAAAAAAGTAGGGGCCCCAGGACAGAGCCTTGAGGGGCTCCAACAGAGAGAGGGCAGGATAAGGAGGTAGTGTGGGAGTGGGAAACGCTAAATGTGCAGTCGGAAAGGTAAGAGGCGATCCAGGACAGGGCAAGGTCTTTGATGCCAAGGGAAGAAGAAACTGTAGCAGTAGGCAGTGGTCGACTGTGTCGAAGGCAGAGGACAGGTCGAGGAGGAGGATGGAGAACTGTCTGTTAGCTTTGGCTGTAAGACATTAGTAATTTTGGTCAGTGCAGTTTCGGTGGAGTGGTGTTGGCGAAAGCCAGATTGGAGGTTGTCAAGGAGAGAGTTAGATGAGAGGTGGGAGGAAAGTTGAGCACGGACATGCTGCTCAAGGAGTTTGGAAGCAAACGGGTACAGTGATATGGGGCAATAGCTGGGCATAGCAGTTGGGTCAAGATTTGTTTTTTTGAGGATGGGTGTGATGGTGGCATGTTTGAAGTCAGAGGGGAAGGTACCAGAAAATAGCGATAGGTTGAAGAGATGGGTTAGGGCTGGAATGAGCGTGTTAGTGAGGTTGGGGAGCAGGTGGGAAGGGATGGGGTCAAGTGCACAGGTGGTGAAGTGTGATTTGGAAAGGATATGAGTAAGCTCTCCTTCAGTGATGTTGGAGAGGGAGGTTATTAGGGAAGGGCAGAGGTCTGGTATATGGAGTGGTTGGGGTGGTGGAACAGTAAAGTTTGCCTTGTTTGGTCGATCTTATTTTTGAAGTAGGTGGCAAAGTCTTCGGCAGAGATGAGGGGAGTTGGAGGTGGCAGTGGTGGGTGGAGGAAAGAGTTGAATGTGCTGAACAGTTGTTTTGGGTTGTACGATAATGAAGATACAAGGTTTGTGAAATAAGTCTGCTTAGCAGAGATGAGGGCTAATTTGAAGGCAAGTGTAGCTTGTTTAAAAGCAGTGAAGTTGTCTGGCAGGCGTGTTTTCTTCCAACGCCGCACCGCGACCTGGATGATTGTCGAAGTTTTTTGGTGAGATTGTTGTGCCAGGGTTGCCTATTGATTTACAGGAACTCTGTATATAGTATCAGTGTACAGGTAGTACAGTGACCATCAGTGACATTATATACAGGTCCTCTGTTTATAGCATCAGTGTACAGGTAATACAGAGATCACCAGTGACATTATACACAGGAGATCTGTACAGGGTGGTCCACAAGTAGGTGGACAGTATGTGTAATAGGGTTATGAAGGGGGAAATTTATCAAACATGGTGTAAAGTGAAACTGACTCAATTGCCCTTAGCAACCAATCAGATTCCACTTTTCATTCTTCACAGACTCTTTAGAAAATGAAAGGTGGAATCTGATTGGTTACTAAGGGCAACTGAGTCAGTTTCACAGATCCAGTTTTGACAGAAAAATCTCCCCCAAAATGGCAAATAATTTAAATACAGATCAAAGAAAATGGATTTTAAAAAGAGTATTGGAAATCTCAAAATGCTGAAACAGTTAGAGCAAATTGGGTTGAAAAATTTGGTACTCAAGACCCAAAGAGACAATCCATTTACCACATTCGTGACAAATTCGATGCCACTGGCTCAATCCTTAATGCTCCAAAAACTGGTCGACCCAAAACAGCCTGTACAGAAAATAATAAACAACTTGTTGCTGAAACATTTGTTCAGAGTCCAAAGAAGTCCACCAGAAGAGTCTCTTTAGAATTGGGAATTTCATGAGCTTCCATCATGTGAATCCTGAAATCTATTGGGTGGAAAGCTTATCGAGCTTCCATCATGCGAATCCTGAAATCTGTTGGGTAGAAAGCTTATCGTCCTCGTCTAATTCATGGTTTATTGGAGGATGATCCAGACAGGCGGCTGCAATTTAGTGAGATTATGCTTAACAAAATTGAAGAAAATCCAGTAATTTTAGATAACATTATATGGAGTGATGAAGCTTCTTTCAAATTATCTGGCCATATTAACAGACATAATTGTATTTACTGGTATAATGAGAACATGCATTTAACATTAGAGCAACAACTAAATGAGCCTGGTGTCAATGTTTGGGGTGGTATTTTAAGTTTTGGTGTTTTTGGACCATTTTTTTTTTTGATGGAACAGTCACAGGAGATAAGTATCTCGAAATTCTAATGAATCAAGTTGTTCCACAGTTACAGCAACAGCCTAATTCAAATGACCTTTATTTCCAACAAGATGGGGCCCCTCCACATTATTCAAGAGTAGTCCGCGAGTATCTTGATGAAACATTTCCTAATAAATGGATTGGCCAAAGAGGCCCACTTGATTGGCCAGCATGTTCACCAGACTTGACCCCAATGGATTTTTTCTTTTGGGGAGTACTCAAGGACAAGTCAAAAACTGAAAAGTGTCAGTGATTTGAAAAATTACATAAGAGATGCATTTCAATAAATTAATACATAAAGAGACTTGTGCAAAAATGTTTATTGAAGTATAATGATAACGCTTACGTTTTCATGAAATATCTAATGTTTTCATATCTTGTCCAAGGCATTACACTATTTGATGCTTTTTTTCCTATATTGCTTGAAACCTGTAGCCTGCTTAATAATGTGGAACATCATTCTTAAGTGGTTTTCCTTTAATTTGGCTCACCTGGTAAACTAATTATTGCAGGTGTTTGAGATTGATTTCAGTGATCCAAAGAGCTCTGAGACACAATACCATCTACAATTTTTTTGCGAAAAACAAAAAATTACATTTTTATGACACTGAAAACCAATTTGCATAATAATTTGGAACATGGTGTACTCACAAATTGCAGATTTGTTGTATTCTGCTCTTTTCTCATTCATTTGAATGATGTCAGCAGAACTATACACACGTTATAAAAATAACTATTCATAGAAAAAATGTTGGCTTTTATATTGAAATTGTTTAAAATAATTAAGTAATTTTGTCAAATATGCCTCATTCTGAAGAAAAAAAATGATGAATGTGTGTGGCCACTGTTAGTGTAAGTAAAATATAACACAGTAAAAAAACATAAAGTCCCAACCCAGTGCAAACTTCTGATGTCTTACAAGCATTAAACCACAAGAAATGGACAAAAACCACACGCAAATGGGCAAAGCCGAGTGAAAAATTGATGCTTGTTCTTTCTTTACAATACACAGGAAACTATTCAGAAATCAGAAATCAGAAATCTTAGTGCCAGGAAGAAAGGAAACCACAAAATTAAAACGTGTGAAAAACAAGGCCCACCTGGCCTGTCTAGGATTAAGTCGCTTGGCTGATTCCAGATAAACCAGATTCTTATGGTCCGTGAGGACCACCACCTGATGTTTGGCTCCCTCCAGCCAATGTCTCCACTCTTCAAAAGCCCACTTCATGGCCAATAACTCCCGATTACCCACATCATAATTACGTTCAGTTGGAGAAAATTTTTGAGAGAAAAAGGCACAAGAGTTACTTTTAGAGGTCTCTGGATCTCTTTGGGACAAAACGGCACCTGCCCCAATTTCAGAGGCATCAACTTCCACCTGAAATGGCAGAGAAACATCAGGCTGCCGTAGAACAGGAGCAGAAGTGAATCTCTGCTTAAGTTCCTGAAACGCAGAGACTGCCTCAGGAGGCCAATTCACCACATCAGAACCCTTCTTGGTCAAATCAGTCAATAGTTTAACAATAACAGAGAAATTACCAATAAATTTACAATAAAAATTGGCAAAACCCAAGAATCTCTGAAAAGCCATTAATGAAGTAGGTTGGACCCAATCACAGATGGCCTGAACCTTGACCGGGTCCATTTCAATAACAGATGGGGACAAAATGAATCCCAGAAATGAGATCCTCTGTACGCCAAAAAGACACTTTGATCCCTTCACATACAGAGCATTCTCTCTCAAAATCTGGAACACAGTCCGAACATGTTTCACATGAGAGTCCCAGTCATTGGAAAAAAATCAAGATATCATCCAAATAAACAATCAGAAATTTATCCACAAAATCCCTGAAAATGTCATTCATGAAGGACTGGAAGACGGAAGGAGCATTAGTGAGCCCAAAGGGCATCACTAGGTACTCAAAATGCCCCTCTGGGGTATTAAATGCCGTCTTCCATTCATCCCCGTGCTTAATGCGAATAAGGTTATACGCCCCACTGAGGTCAAGCTTGGTAAACCAAGTAGCACTTTTCACCCTGGAAAACAGGTCAGAAATCAAGGGTAACGGATATTGATATTTCACAGTGATATTATTCAAGAGACGATAATAAATACACAGCTTTTCATCCTCAGACCAATGGACAAACTGAGAGAACAAACCAGACATTGGAGACTTATCTGAGATGCTTTGTGTCTGCTGATCAGGATGACTGGGTCTCTTTTTTGCCTTTGGCTGAGTTTTCTCTTAATAATAGGGCTAGCTCTGCCACTTTGATGTCTCCATTTTTCTGCAATTTTGGGTTTCACCCTCGATTTTCTTCGGGACAGACGGAGGCTTCTGTCTGTCCAGGTGTTGACTCTGTTGTGGAGCGAATGCAGCAGATTTGGGACCAGGTAGTGGAGAGGTTGTCCCTCTCTCAGGAGAGGGCCCAGCGGTTTGCCAACCGGCATAGGACTGATGGTCCTCGGTTTGAAGTGGGGGACTTAGTCTGGTTGTCCTCAAGAAATATCCCTATGAGAGTTGCATCTCCTAAGTTTAAGCCTAGGTTCATTGGACCTTATAAGATCATGGAGATTCTTAATCCTGTTTCCTTTCGTTTACTTCTTCCAGGGACATTTAAGATCCATAACGTGTTCCACAAGTCCTTATTGAAGAGGTTTGTCGAGCCAGTGGTTCCTATGGCTGCACCTCCTGACCCTGTTTTGGTTGAGGGCAATCTGGAGTATGTGGTTGAGAAAATATTGGATTCTCATTTTTCTAGACGGAAACTCCAGTATTTGGTTAAGTGGAGAGGTTATGGTCAGGAGGACAATTCTTGGGTGTTTGCTTCGGACATCCATGCTAGGAGACTGATCCGTGCGTATCACAGAGCTCATCCTGACCGACCTGGTTGCCCAAATGAGGGTTCGGAGACCCCTCTTCAAGGGGGGGTACTGTTGTTAATGTGTTAGAAATGAATTCTGAGCAGAAGCTCTGTTGTGAATGGACTTGAAATGAGTTCTGAGCAGAGGCTCCCTCTGGTGGTTACAAGCGGTACTGGACTGTCCAGTGAAGATTGTGAGGATTGGGAATCAGGTGTTACTGACTGGTCTTATTTAAGGGAGTCGCCTTCCCATCAGGGTTGCCGGTGATCAATTGTTCTGGTCTCAATCCTTGATTCCTGTTTCCTTTGTAGCCTGCTGTGTCGTGTCTGCATCTCCTGCTAACAGATAAGACATTTTCTTCTTTTTGTTTTTGTGCTTGATTTTTGCATTTTGTCCTGCACTTCTGTGGGGGCCTTCAGGGTCCCTCCGGGGGCTTTTGCCCTCTCAGTTTAGTTCAGCCACTGATGTTTTGTACATTTGCTTTTTCCAGTTTTTCAGTGGCTGCTGTTTTGATTTTGTTACACCAGAGAACTAATTTAGGTGGCAGAGGTCGTGTGATCTCAGGTGTTTTTGAAATTAGTAGAGTTGGTGCTTTTCAGGGTTTTTTGGGATTGCAGTAAGTACCCTTCCTATCCTTTTCTATTTAGATAGTTTGGGCCCCAACGTTTGCTCATACTATTTTCTGTCTGTGTCAGTATTTCTTCTTGTCTAACCGCCATTACATGTTTGGGGGCTTTCTATGTTCTTTGGGGATCTGCTCCGGGGCAGATAGCTTTCCTCTTTCTATCTTTAGGTGTAGTTAGTTTCTCAGGCTGTGACGAGGCGTCTAGGACCAACGTAGGAACGCTCCACGGCTGCCTCTAGTTGTGGTGGTTAGTCAGGGTACTGCAATCTCATAGATTCCAACTGCTCTGGTGTATTGCCTTTTTTACCTGCACTCCTCAGCTACCAAATCATAACAGTATCACCGGCCAAAACTGAAAATTATATGGTACTCACAGAAGGGAAAAATATTGTGAAAGAAAAAAAAAAAAAAGGTTGTCAGAGTTGTCAGAGATATTTTTCTGTTTGTTGCATTTTTTTTTTTTCCCTCTGTATCTCTGGGTGCTGGGGAGGATTTTTTCTCTCAATGGAGTTTGCACAGTTGTCTGGCCGTGTGGATTAGCTTGCCACTGAGGTTCGGAGTATTGCTACCTATCTTGCTAGGTTGCCTGTTGTGGAACCTAGGATTCCCATGCCAGATTTGTTTTTGGAGGATCGAGCCAAGTTTCTGAATTTCAAAAATAATTGTAAATTGTTTTTTGCTTTAAAATCTAAGTCCTCAGGGAAAGCAGCGCAGCAGGTTCAAATTGTCATCTCTCTCCTGCGCGGCGATCCTCAGGATTGGGCTTTTTCCCTGACACCTGGGGATCCTGTTTTGAGTGATGTTGATGCATTTTTTCAGGCCTTGGGGTTATTGTACGATGAGCCTAATGTCACTGATCAAGCTGAAAAAGCCTTGTTGGCATTAAATCAGGGGCTTGATGATGCTGAGTTATACTGTCAGAGATTCCGCAGGTGGGCAGTCCTGACCAAATGGAATGACGACGCTTTGGCAGCCCTTTTTCGGAAGGGTCTGTCAGATAATGTAAAGGATGTTATGGTGGGATTCCCTGTCCCCTATGGTCTCAATGATTCTATGTCATTAGCGATTCAAATTGACAGACGTTTGCGTGAGCGGAGAAGTATGCGTGGAATAGTGTTGCCTTGTGAACCTGCTTCTGAACCCATGCAGTGTGATAGAGTGGTTTCTGGGGCACAGCGTCATGAGTTTCGAAAGCGCAATGGGTTATGTTTCTACTGTGGTGATGCCTCTCATGCTATTTCAGTCTGCCCTATGCGGGGAAGACGTTTTGCACGCTCAGTTGTCTTGGGTAGTGTTCAGACTAAGTTTTTATTAACTGTTACTCTGATATGCTCTCTGTCCTCATTTTCTGCTCAGGCTTTCGTTGATTCGGGAGCAGCTATTAACCTGATGGATTTTGATTTTGCTAAACGTTGTGGGTTTCCCTTGATACCCCTACAGAAGTCTATTCCCGTACTGGGGATCGATTCTACCCCTTTGGCTGAGAATAAACCTCAGTTCTCTACTCAGGTGATAATGAGGGTTGAACCTGATCATCAGGAGAGCTGCAAATTTTTGGTTCTGTATAATCTGCATGACATTATCGTGCTGGGTTTCCCTTGGTTACAGTCTCATAATCCTGTTTTGGATTGGAAATCTGTGTCTGTAACCAGTTGGGGCTGCCAATGTGTTAATACCAACACTCCTGTTTTTTCTGCCTCCCCCAGGCTCAGGATGTTCCTGACTTTTTGATTGATTTTTCTGATGTGTTTAGCGAAAGTAAATCTGCATCCTTGCCTCCCATAGGAGCTATGACTGCGCTATTGAATTAGTGCCTGGTAGTAAATTCCCTAAAGGTCGCCTTTTTAACTTGTCTGTACCTGAACATGACGCTATGCGCTCTTATATCAAGGAGTCATTGGAGAAGGGTCATATCAGACCATCCTCTTCACCCTTAGGTGCCGGTTTTTTCTTTGTGGCCAAAAAGGATGGTTCATTAAGGCCGTGTATTGATTATCGTCTTTTGAACAATATTACTGTGAAATATCAATATCCGTTACCCTTGATTTCTGACCTGTTTTCCAGGGTGAAAAACGCTACTTGGTTTACCAAGCTTGACCTCAGGGGGGCATATAACCTTATTCGCATTAAGCACGGGGATGAATGGAAGACGGCATTTAACACCCCTGAAGGGCATTTTGAGTACCTTGTGATGCCCTTTGGGCTCACTAATGCTCCTTCTGTCTTCCAGTCCTTCATGAATGACATTTTCAGGGATTTTGTGGATAAATTTCTGATTGTTTATTTGGATGATATCTTGATTTTTTCTAATGACTGGGACTCTCATGTGAAACATGTTCGAACTGTATTCCAGATTTTGAGAGAGAATGCTCTGTATGTGAAGGGATCAAAGTGTCTTTTTGGCGTACAGAGGATCTCATTTTTGGGATTCATTTTGTCCCCATCTGTTATTGAAATGGACCTGGTCAAGGTTCAGGCCATCTGTGATTGGGTCCAACCTACTTCATTAAAGGCTCTTCAAAGATTTTTGGGTTTTGCCAATTTTTATCGTAAATTTATTGGTAATTTCTCGGTTATTGTTAAACCATTAACTGATTTGACCAAAAAGGGTTCTGATGTGGTGAATTGGCCTCCTGAGGCAGTTTCTGCATTTCAGGAACTTAAGCAGAGATTCACTTCTGCTCCTGTTCTACGGCAGCCTGATGTTTCTCTGCCATTTCAGGTGGAGGTTGATGCCTCTGAAATTGGGGCAGGTGCCGTTTTGTCCCAAAGAGATCCAGAGACCTCTAAAAGTAACCCTTGTGCCTTTTTCTCTCGAAAATTTTCTCCTACTGAACGTAATTATGACGTGGGTAATCGGGAGTTATTGGCCATGAAGTGGGCTTTTGAAGAGTGGAGACATTGGCTGGAGGGAGCCAAACATCAGGTGTGGTCCTTACGGACCATAAGAATCTGGTTTATCTGGAATCTGCCAAGCGACTTAATCCTAGACAGGCCAGGTGGGCCTTGTTTTTCACACGTTTTAATTTTGTGGTTTCCTTTCTTCCTGGCACTAAGAATGTTAAGGCGGATGCCCTCTCGAGGAGTTTCCTTGCGGACTCTCCTGAGGTATCTGATCCTTCTGTTATTTTGAAAGAAGGTGTAGTTCTTTCCGCCATCTCGCCCAATTTGAGACTGGCTCTGGAGGGGTGTCAGGAGGATAGGCCCGAGCGCTGCCCTGTTGGGAAATTGTTTGTCCCGGACCAGTGGAAAAAGAGTGTGATGTCTGAGATTCATTGTTCCGCGTTGGCCGGTCATCCCGGAATTTTTGGTACCATAGACTTGGTTAGTCGGTCCTTTTGGTGGCCTACCTTGTCTCGTGATGTCAGGGAATTTGTGCAGTCCTGCGGGACTTGCTCTCGCTCCAAGCCTTGCTCTCGCTCTAGTGGTTTGTTGATGCCATTGCCTGTGCCCAAGAGACCATGGACCCATATCTCTATGGATTTCATTTCCGACCTCCCTGTTTCTCAGAGAATGACCGTCATCTGGGTGATTTGTGATAGGTTTTCCAAGATGATACATCTTGTGCCATTACCTAAGTTGCCTTCCTCCTCCGAATTGGTGCCTTTGTTCCTTCAGCACGTGGTTCGTTTACACGGCATTCCTGAGAACATTGTGTCTGACAGAGGAGTCTAGTTTGTTTCCAGATTTTGGAGGACCTTTTGTTCTAAGCTTGGTGTTCAGTTGTCTTTCTCCTCGGCGTTTCATCCTCAGACCAATGGTCAAACTGAGAGAACAAACCAGACATTGGAGACTTATCTAAGATGCTTTGTGTCTGCTGATGAGGATGACTGGGTCTCTTTTTTGCCTTTGGCTGAGTTTGCTCTTAATAATAGGGCTAGCTCTGCCACTTTGATGTCTCCATTTTTCTGTAATTCTGGGTTTCACCCTCGATTTTCTTCAGGACAGACGGAGGCTTCTGCCTTTCCAGGTGTTGACTCTGTTGTGGAGCGTATGCAACAGATTTGGGACCAGGTAGTGGAGAGGTTGTCCCTCTCTCAGGAGAGGGCCCAGCGGTTTGCTAACCGGCATAGGACTGATGGTCCTCGGTTTAAAGTGGGGGACTTGGTCTGGTTGTCCTCAAAAAATATTCCTATGAGAGTGGCATCTCCTAAATTTAAGCCTAGGTTCATTGGACCTTATAAGATCATGGAGATTCTTAATCCTGTTTCTTTTCGTTTGCTTCTTCCAGGGACATTTAAGATCCATAACGTGTTCCACAAGTCCTTGTTGAAGAAGTTTGTTGAGCCAGTGGTTCCTACTGCTTTGCCTCCTGACCCTGTTCTGGTTGAGGGCAATATGGAGTTTGTGGTTGAGAAAATATTGAATTCTCGTTTTTCTAGACGGAAACTCCAGTATTTGGTTAAGTGGAGAGGTTATGGTCAGGAAGACAATTTTTGGGTGTTTGCTTCGGACATCCATGCTAGGAGACTCATCCGTGCGTATCATAGAACTCATCCTGACCGACATGGTTGCTCAGGTGAGGGTTCGGTGACCCCTCCTCAAGGGGGGGGTACTGTTGTGAATGGACTTGAAATGAGTTCTGAGCAGAGGCTCCCTCTGGTGGTTACAAGCGGTACTGGACTGTCCAGTGAAGATTGTGAGGATTGGGAATCAGGTGTTACTGACTGGTCTTATTTAAGGGAGTCGCCTTCCCATCAGGGTTGCCGGTGATCAATTGTTCTAGTCTCAATCCTTGATTCCTGTTTCCTTTGTAGCCTGCTGTGTCGTGTCTGCATCTCCTGCTAACAGATAAGACATTTTCTTCTTTTTTGTTTTTGTGCTTGATTTTTGCATTTTGTCCTGCACTTCTGTGGGGGCCTTCAGGGTCCCCTCCGGGGGCTTTTGCCCTCTCAGTTTAGTTCAGCCACTGATGTTTTGTACATTTGCTTTTTCCAGTTTTTTCAGTGGCTGCTGTTTTGATTTTGTTACACCAGAGAACTAATTTAGGTGGTAGAGGTCGTGTGATCTCAGGTGTTTTTGAAATTAGTAGAGTTGGTGCTTTTCAGGGTTTTTTGGGATTGCAGTAAGTGCCCTTCCTATCCTTTTCTATTTAGATAGTTTGGGCCCCAACGTTTGCTCATACTATTTTCTGTCTGTGTCAGTATTTCTTCTTGTCTAACCGCCATTACATGTTTGGGGGCTTTCTATGTTCTTTGGGGATCTTCTCCGGGGCAGATAGCTTTCCTCTTTCTATCTTTAGGTGTAGTTAGTTTCTCAGGCTGTGACGAGGCGTCTAGGACCAACGTAGGAACGCTCCACGGCTGCCTCTAGTTGTGGTGGTTAGTCAGGGTACTGCAATCTCATAGATTCCAACTGCTCTGGTGTATTGCCTTTTTTACCTGCACTCCTCAGCTACCAAATCATAACAAAGCTCCCTCTGGTGGTTATAAACAGTACTGAACTATTCAATGAAGATTGTGAAGATTGGCAATCAGGTGTTACAGACTGGTCTTATATAAGGGAGGTTCCCTCCCATCAGGGTTGCCGGTGATCAATTGTTCTTGTCTCAACTTTTGTTCCTGGTTCACTTGGAAGCTTGCTGTGTCTTGCCTGCATCTTCTGCTAACAGATAAGATATTTTCTGCTTTTATTTTTGTGCTTGCTTTTTGCATTTTGTCCTGCACTTCTGTGGAGGTCAGCCAGGTCCCCTCCAGGGGCTTGTGCTCCTCTCAGTTTATCTGAGCCACTGTTATTTGTTCATTTGCCTTTTCCAGTTTTTTCAGTGGCTGCTGCTTAGTTTTGTTACACCAGAGAACTAATTTAGGTGGTAGAGGTCGTGTGATCTCAGGTGTTTTTGCAATTAGTGAGTTGGTATTTTTTTAGGGTTTTTTGGATTGCAGTAAGTGTCCTTCCTATCCTTTTCTTTCTAGGAAGATTGGGCCCCAACGTTTGCTCATACTATTTTCTGTCTGTGTCTGTATTTCCTCTTGTCTAACCGCCATTACATGTTTGGGGGCTTCCTATGTTCTTTGGGGATCTGCTCCGGGCAGATAGTTTTCCTCTTTCTATCATTAGGTGTAGTTAGCTTCTCAGGCTGTGACGAGGCGTCTAGGACCAACGTAGGTACGCTCCATGGCTGCCTTTAGTTGTGGTGGTTAGTCAGGGTACTGCAATCCAGTAGATTCCAACCTCTCTGATGTATTGCCTTTTTTTGCCTGCTCTCCTCAGCTACCAAATCATAACAGTCACCAGTGATATGCACTTTTTCCTTTGAGAAGGCTAACTTCCTCTCTCTTGCTCTGGGTGGACGTTTGATGTTATCTCTCTGGAGTCGGCTCAAGCTAAGTTTCTCTCTCCTTTTTCATCTCCCTTGTTGTCTTTTCTTTATCTCCCTTGTTGTCTTTAGCTATCATTGGGGACTGACCAGTGCACATCCCCCTATCTAGGGCCTAGCTTTAGGGATATACAGGGCTTAGGTTTCCTGCTCAGCAATTGGTGAATAACCAATTTGGGGACGGTATGGGAGGCTGAGTGTTATAAAATCTGCCTAGGGGGTCTCCACTCTCCCATTCCATAGTGTTTGGACTTCCTTCCCATCATCCCTTCGTGTTGCACTTAGTCTTTCCCAGACTGTGCATGACAATTATACATTTTATTCTGACTTCACCCTTAGAATCCTGGGAGGCGCAAAACAAATGAGTAACAAAACTAGTAATTAAATCAAATGGTAAAACTGTAGAGACAAAAAGCACAAATATGGCCTTATCCGATAACCAAGTAGTATAAAATATTATAGGTACACTCACTTGATGGGGTTGCGACAGTCTCAACTCCTGTAGAAGCATTTAAAAGCTGCAGCTGGACCATCACGGAGATACATTGCAATAAATGAGGAATATTGTGGTTCAGAGTTCGAGCTGCCTAAGGTTCAAAGATACAATCACAGGATGGTGAAGCAGTTCTAATCATTGCAGGATTTTGTGTGACCAGACACTGTGATCTTCTGGCCCCTATCTGTCACAGACATATCACAATGAAAAACAGCCATATAGTCTTATGCTATGAAGATTTTTATTGATACAAAAATTGTAAAATTTGATAAAAATACAGGACAGTTACAGGGGAAAGAAAATTACATGGGGTACACCCAAATATGCACATGAAAAAAGCCCAAACAAATAGCCTGCTTAAGTCAATAGAACATGAATTGTATACAATTATATATGACCATGAAATTTAGAGGTAAATATCATGGTACCATCGCATGGTACCATCGCAGGTGGCAAGACAAGGAAATATTAACTAGACAGACATCATATAAATAGAATATTAGGTAAGTACCATATAATGAAATCTGGCATAAAAGGTGCATAGCAGGTAAGTACCAAGCCATACATTCATGGAAACACTGTACCATTAGCCACACTGCTGGTATAAGCGCCACATTATAAACATAGTACAAAGACTGAAAGACAAAAGATATCAGTAGGTACCATAATTACCTTAGGGCTAAAGCAGGTTATAGTCAAGCTGTCCCCGACGCGCGTTTCAGAGCTTACTGCTCCTTCATCAGGGGTTATTTCTGCATATAAAGATAATTTGGAGTGTTCAAGAGGAAATCATATGTAGGAACCCCAAGAAAATTAATGAAAATCAAATAAAATATAACTTTTATTGACTAAATATTAAAAGGGACACACAACACATCACACATAATTTAAAAAGTGCACACTGAAATGACCCTGAGATTCAACCCTGCACTATATGCTGCCTTGCCGCGGAGGTTGGCACCCTAAGATAGCCCACACGAGATTGGCGCCCCCGCTCAACGTAGGCTGACCCTAAGGTCCTATAATTGCCCTACCATAAAGTGAGTCTTATATCTCTCACAACAGATGAAAATACACCCATTATAGGTGGGAAAAGTGGCAGAATATACCTGTTTGTACCAGGTTCAGGGAAATCAGGTTGATATTGTATATATAATGCCTTTTGATTGTATATCTGAGATCCCTCAATAACAAAATCCTAACGGCTGATCCCTGCATAACAGCACGTTACTTTGATGTTAGTACACATCGATGGTGTCCTTTGCTCCTAATATGGATGATAAAAAGTGTCCTAGATCTATGCGTGTGATATATCACTGAATACCAGTCAATAGTAGTCTAAATAGACCTGTCAATAGGTGTTCACTATAATCTTAATATACTGGTCGATGTATATGACCCTCACACGCACATAATAGGGACATCAATCTCATAGTAATAGAATTGTCACAGGAGGTCAGATAGGTTGAATATCAACCTATCTGACCTCCTGATGAGCCATGTTGGCGAAACGCGTAGAGGCTAATTCAACTACTAAATAGATGAGTATCCCTCAGTCTTGAGGCTCCTTACTATATATATGGGAGAATTATGAGGTCTATTGTGACCATTCTACTACTATGAGATTGATGTCCCTATTATGTGCGTGTGAGGGTCATATACATCGACCAGTATATTAAGATTATAGTGAACACCTATTGACAGGTCTATTTAGACTACTATTGACTGGTATTCAGTGATATATCACACGCATAGATCTAGGACACTTTTTATCATCCATATTAGGAGCAAAGGACACCATCGATGTGTACTAACATCAAAGTAACGTGCTGTTATGCAGGGATCAGCCGTTAGGATTTTGTTATTGAGGGATCTCAGATATACAATCAAAAGGCATTATATATACAATATCAACCTGATTTCCCTGAACCTGGTACAAACAGGTATATTCTGCCACTTTTCCCACCTATAATGGGTGTATTTTCATCTGTTGTGAGAGATATAAGACTCACTTTATGGTAGGGCAATTATAGGACCTTAGGGTCAGCCTACGTTGAGCGGGGGCGCCAATCTCGTGTGGGCTATCTTAGGGTGCCAACCTCCGCGGCAAGGCAGCATACAGTGCAGGGTTGAATCTCAGGGTCATTTCAGTGTGCACTTTTTAAATTATGTGTGATGTGTTGTGTGTCCCTTTTAATATTTAGTCAATAAAAGTTATATTTTATTTGATTTTCATTAATTTTCTTGGGGTTCCTACATATGATTTCCTCCTTCATCAGGGGGCATAAGATGAATAAAACAAGCCGATATTTTATATGCTGGCCACCGGAAGTCAAAGAACAAGCATGTATCCACGCTGTCCCGCCCAGCCGCCGCCTCCCCGCACGTCACCGCCGGGAACATAAACCATGTGACCGGAGGATGAGCGTCAGAGGGGGCGCAGCCTACCAGGACAGCCAGCGCATGCGCGTGTGCAAACGGGCAGAATCGCCACCATGATCAGTAAGGGCAAAACATAAAGATACAAAAAAATATACTAGGGAGGATTATAGCGAAACATACCGGACCACGCGATACCCCCACTATGAACAGGTAGCAAACACATGTGGGGCCCCACATGGTAAAATACCGAACAAGTAGGGAACGAGCGGTCACGGTTATCGCACAGTATGTACTGGGGCCAGTATATATTATAAGCCGGATGACAATATAATATAAACCTCCTCAATGGAGAAAAAAAGAAGCAAATATATATATACAAATTTATGTAATCAGCATATATGTACTGTATATTGCAACCACCATATAAGATTGATGACAATAGTAGATAAACATTTAAACAAAACTTAGGAATGTATCCAGACAAATCTATATCACCCCAACACATATATAAATGATTACAATGTGAAAAAAACCCATACACATATATTTTACATTTTACAAAAAAATCATAAAATGCAAGATGTGGTAGATACAAGTTACAAACTACAGATGCTGAACTTGAATAGCTTGATTTCCATGGACGAAGCCGTAAAGGAGGTATACATGAATGGACCATCCATATTCAGGCTATTAAAGGTACAATAAAAAAAACCATAAGTAACACAAAAACAAAACACATGTGCAAGGATTAACCCCATATTCAAAGAAAAATTATAAAAGGGAACAAAGGACAAGTTCTCATTGAAATCATCAGGACAAATAGTATGTAACGTCCAGATCCATCTGGTCTCAAGTTGGGCAAGTCTCTTAGATAAATTTCCGCCTCTTATATTGATATTTAACATGTCAATGCCACGTACCCTTAAAACAGACGAATCACAATTATGGAATTCCCAGAAGTGGCGTGGTATTGTTTTCAGGGTGGAGGCGTCCGTGCAGGAAGATGCCGCCTGGATGCCCAAAACATGTTCCCTAATCCGGACCTTAAGTAGTCTAGTAGTAAGGCCTATATATATATAAGATTACACGGGCAGGTGGCATAAAATATGACATAGCGAGAGACGCATGTAATTCTCTGTTTGATGTCAAATACCACACTACCCGTTGAATCAGGAAAGGTGGTGGAGCGCTCAATGTTGGGACAGGCAATGCATCTTCCGCACGGAACACATCCACCCCTACCCGGCATCGCATCAAGGAAAGTAGATTGAATAGAGGGTACATAGTGGAATCAGCCTTCAGTATGGGCCAAGCCCTATCAATAGCCGATCTCATTACATGGGACTGAGAGTGAAAGGTCGTGATGAACCTAGGCACATTGGAGGTGTCAGAGCCACGCCCAGCATTATTATACAAAAGATTATTACGGGAGGAGTGTTTTGCCCGATGGTATGCCTCCATCAATTCGACCTCGTTCTCAGAAATTCCCCCCTTTTTCTCTTGTGCCAGCATTGATGTTTTTGTCCGGGTGGTGACGGAAGAATTCATGAAGATACCTAAATTTGGTAAGAATGACAATCTCACTAGAGATGAAAGGGTACGACTTAAGGCCCTTCGGAACCTTCCGGATGTTGTGCTGAAGCTGGCTGATAAAGGTGGCAATGTCGTCATATGGCCCAAACAGATGTATGAGGGAGAGGCCTTTCGCCAACTTACATACAATCCCCTCTCGGCATATTCTGCCAAACTTGAATCTATTCTTAAAAGGGCATTAGATGACGGCATTGTCACCAAGGAGCTGGTTTCGGCACTCACCGTGAAGGAACCTACCATTCCAACACTATATCTCTTACCCAAAATACACAAGAGTGAAACGTCACCACCCGGCAGGCCCATCATTTCAGGTAGGGGTAATTTCTTAGAAAACGTTAATCAATGGGTTGATTTCCATCTGCAACCTCTGGTGGCTGGCCTCCCCTCTTTCCTCCAGGATACTGGGGACTTGCTCCGCAGGGTCGACGGTGTGTGTTTAGAGGGTGATTCTCTTCTAGCTTCCTTGGATGTTGAGTCTCTGTATACCAATATTAGACACGGTGATGGCCCTAGAGCCACTCGGTTCTTTTTAGATTCTTCTAACATGGAAGTGGGCCTCAGAGACCTCATCCTTGAGCTATTGGAGTTCACTCTCACGCACAATTTTTTTGTCTTTAAGGGGTCCTTCTACCTACAGCTCCAGGGGACTGCAATGGGTGCGGCCTTTGCGCCTGCCTATGCAAATCTCTTTCTGGGGCTGTGGGAAAGGGACCTCTTCCTGTCAGACAAACAGTGGTCGATTAGCTGTGTTCCGTTTTGGGCACGCTATATCGACGATATCTTTTTTTGTCTGGCAGGGCACGTCCGTCGACCTTGTGCGGTTTGTCTCCTCCCTAAACAACAACGATCTTAATATCCACCTTACCTTGATATGGGACCCTACGTCCATCGATTTCCTTGATGTCACTATTAAAAAAGACCATGATGGTCTGATTCAGACGGATATCTTTCGTAAAAAAACAGCAACAAATACGTTGTTGCACGCCTCTTCTTGTCACCCACGACACATTATTTGGGCTATTCTGGTGGGACAATTTTTACGGCTACGCCGTATTTGCTTCACAGATTTCGATTTTGAGATCCGTGCCAGGGAACTAAAAACTAGATTCCTGGCTCGCGGATATAGTGGACGTGCAGTTAAAAAGGCATACCATTGAGCAAAACACTCCTCCCGTAATAATCTTTTGTATAATAATGCTGGGCGTGGCTCTGACACCTCCAATGTGCCTAGGTTCATCACAGCCTTTCACTCTCAGTCCCATGTAATGAGATCGGCTATTGATAGAGCTTGGCCCATACTGAAGGCTGATCCCATTCTTCGGAAATTTCTCCCAGATCGTCCTGCTATCACCTAAATGAGGGCTAAGAACCTTCGTGACCGCCTGACTCGGAGCCATTATGTACCCTCTATTCAATCTACTTTCCTTGATGCGATGCCGGGTAGGGGTGGATGTGTTCCGTGCGGAAGATGCATTGCCTGTCCCAACATTGAGCGCTCCACCACCTTTTCTGATTCAACGGGTAGTGTGGTATTTGACATCAAACAGAGAATTACATGCGTCTCTCGCTATGTCATATATTATGCCACCTGCCCGTGTAATCTTATATATATATATATATATATATATATATATATATAGGCCTTACTACTAGACTACTTAAGGTCCGGATTAGGGAACATGTTTTGGGCATCCAGGCGGCATCTTCCTGCACGGACGCCTCCACCCTGAAAACAATACCACGCCACTTCTGGGAATTCCATAATTGTGATTCGTCTGTATTAAGGGTACGTGGCATTGACATGTTAAATATCAATATAAGAGGCGGAAATTTATCTAAGAGACTTGCCCAACTTGAGACCAGATGGATCTGGATGTTACATACTTTTTGTCGTGATGGTCTCAATGAGAACTTGTCCTTTGTTCCCTTTTTATAATTTTTTCTTTGAATATGGGGTTAGTCCTTGCACATGTGTTTTGTTTTTATGTTACTTATGTTTTTTTTTATTGTATCTTTAATAGCCTGAATATGGATGGTCCATTCATGTATACCTCCTTTACGGCTTCGTCTATGGAAATCAAGCTATTCAAGTTCAGCATCTGTAGTTTGTAACTTGTATCTACCACATCTTGCATTTTATGATTGTTTTTGTAAAATGTAAAATATATGTGTATGGGTTTTTTTCACATTGTAATCATTTATATATGTGTTGGGGTGATATAGATTTATCTGGATACATTCCTAAGTTTTGTTTAAATGTTTATCTACTATTGTCATCAATCTTTTATGGTGGTTGCAATATACAGTACATATATGCTGATTCCATAAATTTTTATATATATATTTGCTTCTTTTTTTCTCCATTGAGGAGGTTTATATTATATTGTCGTCCGGCTTATAATAAATACTGGCCCCAGTACATACTGTGCGATAACCGTGACTGTTATGTTACGGTAGCTGAGGAGTGCAGGTAAAAAAGGAAATACACCAGAGCAGTTGGAATCTATGAGATTGCAGTACCCTGACTAACCACCGCAACTAGAGGCAGCCGTGGAGCGTTCCTACGTTGGTCCTAGACGCCTCGTCACAGCCTGAGAAACTAACTACACCTAAAGATAGAAATAGGAAAGCTATCTGCCCCGGAGCAGAACCCCAAAGATAATAGAAAGCCCCCAAACATGTAATGGCGGTTAGACAAGAGGAAATACTGACACAGAAAGAAAATAGTATGAGCAAACGCTGGGGCCCAAACTATCTAAATAGAAAAGGATAGGAAGGGTACTTACTGCAATCTCAGAAAACCCTGAAAAAACACCAACTCTACTAATTTCAAAATCACCTGAGATCACACGACCTCTACCACCTAAATTAGTTCTCTGGTGTAACAAAAACAAAACAGCAGCCACTGAAAAAAAACTGGAAAAAGCAAAAGTACAAAACACAGTGGCTGGACTAAACTGAGAGGGCAAAAGCCCCGGAGGGGACCCTGAAGGCCCCCACAGAAGTGCAGGACAAAATGCAAAAAATATAGCAAAAACACAAAATAAGAAATTGTCTTATCTGATAGCAGGAGATGCAGACACGACACAGCAGGCTACAAGGGAAACTGGAAAGAAGGATTCAGACCAGAACAATTGATCACCGGCAACCCTGATGGGAAAATGACTCCCTTATATAAGACCAATCAGTAACACCTGATTCCCAGTCCTCACAATCCTCACTAGTACCGCTTGTAACCACCAGAGGGAGCCTCTGCTCAGAACTCATCTCAAACCCATTCACAACACGTGACCGCTCGTTCCCTACTTGTTCGGTATTTTACCATGTGGGACCCCACATGTGTTTGCTACCTGTTCATAGTGGGGGTATCGCGTGGTCCGGTATGTTTCGCTATAATCTTCCCTAGTATATTTTTTTGTATTTTTATGTTTTGCCCTTACTGATCATGGTGGCGATTCTGCCCGTTTGCACACGCGCATGCGCTGGCTGTCCTGGTAGGCCGCGCCCCTCTGACGCTCATCCTCCGGTCACATGGTTTATGTTCCCGGCGGTGACGTGCGGGGAGGCGGCGGCTGGGCGGGACAGCGTGGATACACGCTTGTTCTTTGACTTCCAGTGGCCAGCATATAAAATATCAGTTTGTCTTATTCATCTTACGTCCCCTGATGAAGGAGCAGTAAGCTCCGAAACGCGCGTCGGGGACAGCTTGACTATAACCTTCTTTAGCCATAAGGTAATTATGGTACCTACTGATATCTTTTGTCATTCAGTCTTTGTACTATGTATATAATGTGGCGCTTATACCAGCAGTGTGGCTAATGGTACAGTGTTTCCATGAGTGTATGGCTTGGTACTTACCTGCTATGCACCTTTTATGACAGATTTCATTATATGGTACTTACCTAATATTCTATATATATGATGTCTGTCTAGTTAATATTTCCTTGTCTTGCCACCTGCGATGCCAATGTGGTTGTTATCTTTTGCTTATTGCATATGGTACCATGATATTTACCTCTAAATTTCATGGTCATATATAATTGTATACAATTTATGTTCTATTGACTTAAGCAGGCTATTTGTTTGGGCTTTTTTCATGTGCATATTTGGGTGTACCCCATGTAATTTTCTTTCCCCTGTAACTGTCCTGTATTTTTTATCAAATTTCACAATTTTTGTATCAATAAAAATCTTCATAGCATAAGACTATATGGCTGTTTTTCATTGTGATATGTCTGTATTATGTACAGTTCATCTTTCTTAAACGTCCTGCATATATATGCATAGTGGCCACGTATCTTTATCATATATTGGCAGCTTGCTGGCCTGCATGTAATATGCAATATGGTGTTTGCAAATACTTTTTGTCCCTATCTGTCACAGCATCCCTGTGACAGTACCCCCATACTAAGAGGGACCTCTGGAACCTCAGAACTAGGTTTATGTGGATGAGAAGCGTGAAAAGACCGGATTAACCTGATAGCATGAACATCAGATGCTGGTACCCACATTCTGTCTTCAGGACAGTAACCCTCCCAATGTACCAAATAGTGAATCAAATCAATAATCTTCGCTATCTGGAATTCCAGATACTCATCAACAATGACTGGTGAAGCATGAATGCAGTTTATTATGTCAACGCGTTGCAAGGTTTTCAAACTTTTTCATCAGGACAATTGACAATCTTTCACTTTTTTTTGTATGTCTCAAAATTGACAATTCACAATGATTGAATCTTTGAACTTTGGGCAGAGTGGACTCTGAACCACCGTATTCCTCATTTATTGCAAAACTAGGAATTAGACAAAAGACAAGATTAGGCTAGGTTCACTTTTATTCATCTGCAAACATTTGGATGTATTCTTCGGACGTATGCAACAAAAGTGGACTCAAGCTTCTGCCATACGTCAAATTATATAATTTTGAATTCAAAAGTCCATCTAGGTCCATAATTTTTTATAATAGTATATTAACCTTTTTTGATATTCCATTGTCAACTAGTTTTACTTCTTTCACTCTTTTTTTGTACATTTTTTTGTACAACTCAAAAAAATCCAGTACAAAGTAAACCTAGCAAAATGTAGACAAAAGAGCATTTTTTTAATATGTCTTTCCCATTTTAGTCTATGGATGTATTACCATATACATCAAAATATTTTTTTGCAGTTCAGACATGTATGTCCAAAAGAACGTATTGTATAATTTTAAAACTAGCCTTTGTTGCGCCTGAGGTAGTCATGACAAACGATTCCTATTGAAGGAGCAGAATTGAGGATTAAAAACATATACCCTGAAGAATGGGGACCTGCAAGCAGATTCATGACAACGGTTATTCACAGCAAACTCAACTAGAAACCCAATACTCCTGATTGGAATCCGATGTAATTTCACAATCTTTTTAATAAAAATTTGCGCCAAACTCTTGCCATTTGGTAAGCAGGTAGCGCAATGAAATGGGTAATCTTGCTGAATCTGTCAACCAACACCAATATTACAGTGTTACCTGCTGATATGGGTAGATCAGAAATAAAATCTATAGATAATTTTTTCCAACATCTCACTCTACCCCTCCACCAGACCTATCCATCAATGTCAATGGCTACCTCACTTTCCCCAGTCCCGCATACTCGGTACCTCGGGGTGATCCTCGACTCTGCCCTCTCTTTCAAGCCACATATCCAAGCCCTTGCCTCCTCCTGCTGAATCCAACTCAAAAACATTTCCCGGATCCATACATTCCATGACCAAGAAACACTCATGCACGCCCTCATCTTCTCCCGCCTCGACTATTGCAACCTCCTACTCTCTGGCCTCCCCTCCTGCACTCTTGCACCACTCCAATCTATCCTACACTCTGCTGCCCGACTAATCCCCTGTTTCCCCATTATTCCCCAGTTTCTCCTCTCTGCCGAGCCCTTCACTGGCTTCCTAATGTCCAGAAGCTTCAGTTCAAAACCCTAACTATGACATACAAAGCCATCCACAACCTGTCTCCTCCATTCATCTGTGACATGTTCTCACCGTACTTACCTAGACGCAACCTTCAATCATCTCAAGATCTCCTTCTCTACTCCCCTCTTTTCTTTTCTTCCCACAACAATATACAGGACTTCTCCCGTGCTTCCTCCATACTCTGGAACTCTGCACCCCAACACATCAGACTTTCGCCTACCATGGAAACCTTCAAAAGGAACCTGAAGACCCACCTCTTCCGACAAGCCTACAACCTGCAGTGATCCTCAGTCTTCTGAACCACCGCATGACCAGCTGTACCCTCTCCTAGTGTATCCTCACCCATCCCCTGTAGACTGTGAGCCGTTGAGCGCAGGGTCCTCTCTCCTTCTGTACTTGTGTGTACCTTGTATTGTGTAAGGTTCTGTGTACATGTTCCTGAAGCTCAGTTTTTCCGTCAGCCATTTTACTTTCTGTCTTGCTGCAGCTGTCTTGCCCTCAGTCAATATGGAGTTTCCAGCTTGCATGTTCCCGCCCTGATTCTCTCCCTCTTGCTTCTTAAGCAGCCACAGCTGAGCAATCAGTGCTTCAAAATCAAGCCTGCAGTGTACCTGTGACCTGACTCCTGGAAGCCTTGGACCTTGTACTCCAGTTATTTCCTATTGTGGAACTTTGGAACACTCGTGGACTTTGGAACCTTGCTATTTGGTAAATCCACGTTTGCATGGACTTATGGTAACAGAGAAGAGATCCTGAACCTGTTGTGGAGAGTATTGCTGAGCTTAAGTTACTCTGGCCTGCTGTGTCTCCTGCTTTTGAATCCGCAAACTGTGTGACTATTATTGCCACTTGTATGAAGTAATACAAAACCTTCTATATCAAACCTGTGACTCCTGTGTTTTCATCGCACCCAAGCACAAGACACTATATGAACTGTACTCCTTACTTTACAAGATTTTGAAGCCAAACGTTAGTGTCTGCTGGGTCTGGAAAGGCTGTGTCTGCTGTAACTGTGGATATCAGATGTCCGGTTGTACTTTCTGTGATGACAGTGGTTGTGACTTCTCACAACCATTCCAGGTGAGCAATTCCCTTAAGTTTTTTTTTCTGCAGTGTTACCACAGGTAAACACTATTGTTTTTTTTTTCCTTTCCTCTTTTGTGTCTGCAGTAACTGTGGATATCAGATGTCCGGTTGAACTTTCTGTGATGACAGTGGTTGTGACTTCTCACAACCATTCCAGGTGAGCAGTTCCCTTAATTTTTTTTTCTCTCTGCAGTGTTACCACAGGAAAACACTATTGTTTTTTTTTCTTCTCCTCTCCTTCCAGTACTCCTGTCTTAAAAGATCTGGAAAATGGAGGCCCGCATAAAGGAACTTTGCGGAGTGACTGATAATATCCTTGCAGATTTGCAGACTATAAAAACCCGTTTTACAAACCTACAGGACCTCACTAATCACAATTTGCAAGTGTTTGGACAGACTGCCCAGGATTTGCGAGCCAGGATTGAGGTTCTAGAGGAGCGAGTCCAGGCTCCTGCCGTAGCCCCAAGTTCTGGGATTCCCAAGTTGCCCCCTTTTCGTTTTGGCGGTGAACGTGAGAAATTCAGGGGATTTATTAATCAATGCAATCTTTTTTTTTCTGCACATGCTTCACAATTTCCCACTGAACGATCTAAAGTGCTTACTATAATTATGTTGCTTACCAACAAGGCTTTGATGTGGGCAAACCCTCTGATTGAGACTGAGGATGAATGTTTGGATCATCTTGATGCTTTCATTTCAGCCATGGGACAGGTGTTTGATGACCCCAATCGAGGTGCAACAGCTGAAGCAGCCATGTTAGCTTTGCGCCAAGGTAAGCACTCGGTAGCTGAATATGCCTTGGATTTCAGGAGATGGGCCCTTGATACCACCTGGGACAGTTCCGCCAAAAAATCTATTTTTCGAAAAGGGTTATCTCCACTAATTAAGGATGAACTTGCTCGTGCCGACCCTCCCACTGCGTTAGGTGACTTTATTAACTACTGCATCCGTATTGATACTCGTCTGACTGAACGCAGGCAAGAGAGATGGTTCGAAAGCAATCGCACTAACCTTTTCCTACCTTCCTCTCCAGCTAAGGAACCTTTGAGTAGGATCACACGGGAACCTGAACCTGAACCCATGCAGGTAGACTCTTTACAACGACGGGTTAGTGATGCACGCAAGGAACATCGTTTTAAGGAGAATCTATGTTTCTATTGTGGTAAGTCAGGGCACTTCATTATAAACTGCCCCAGCCGTTCTCGTAAGACTACTGCAGCACTCATTCACTGTGAGTGTTGCGAGAGGGGATCTGTCAGGTCCGAGCCTCAGGCTCCAGAGAGATCTGCAGCAACAGATCTTGATTTCTCTGACTTAAACTCCGTTACTTCTGAGGACATTGACTGTGTAAACGCTGCAATTTTTCAAGTCTCCTCAGCGGTGTCCCAGCTGAGTTGTAAGAAAAACAATTCTCATTGCTTTCTTTCCATCAAACTCTGGGTTGACTCAGCTTGGGTATCTAGCTCTGCTATGATCGACTCAGGGGCAAGTGGAAATTTTATGGATGTCTCCTTTGCTCTGAAACAGGGGATACGTTCAGTGAAGAAGGCTACTCCAGTACAGATGGAAACTGTGGATGGCTCCCTGCTGACCTCTGGACCAGTGGATCAGGAAACAGAGCCTTTGAGGGTTCTTATGGGTAAAGGTCATCAAGAGAAACTGTCCTTTATGCTTATCTCTTCTCCCCACTTTCCCATTATTCTAGGGCTACCATGGCTGCAGGCTCAGAATCCTACCATTAACTGGGAGACCAAGGAATTACACTTTCCAGAGAAACAGATGAGTCCAAAAGTTTCAGCTTGCTCTGTTCCTAAAGGAACCATGTCAGTCCCTGAACTACCAGCTGTATACCAGGACTATGTGGATTTATGTGACAAGAAGAACGCTGACCAGCTTCCCCCTCACCGTCCATATGATTGTCCAATTGAATTATTGCCTGGAGCAGAGATACCTTTTGGTAAGATCTACCCCTGGCGGGGCCCGAGCTAAAGGCTTTAAAGGATTACATAGACGAAAATCTAGCCAAGGGCTTCATACGCCCCTCTTCATCTCCTGCAGGTGCACCGATCTTCTTTGTAAAGAAGAAAGATGGATCTCTGAGACCCTGTGTAGACTATAGGGAACTCAATAAGGTTACTATTAGAAACCGTTATCCATTGCCTTTAATCCCTGAGTTATTGGAGAGAGTGCGACATGCCAAAATTTTCTCTAAACTAGATCTCCGTGGGGCCTATAACTTAGTCCGTATTAGACCTGGGGATGAATGGAAGACTGCATTCAGGTCACGCTATGGACACTTTGAATATCTAGTTATGCCTTTTGGTCTGAGTACTGCCCCAGCCACTTTCCAACACTTGGTGAATGACATCTTCAGGGATCTCCTAGATACATTCGTGGTGATTTATTTGGATGATATTCTAATTTTTTCTAACTCCACAGAGGAACATCATGGACATGTGAGAATGGTCTTGGAACGTCTAAGACAAAATCATCTTTACATCAAACTTGAAAAGTGTGAATTCCATAGGACCGAAATTCAATTTCTGGGGTATGTACTGTCTACACAAGGAATTAGTATGGATGGAAGCAAGACCCAAGCCATCAAGGATTGGCCAAGTCCTAGAAATGTGAAGGAGGTGCAGCGCTTCATCGGGTTTGCCAACTTCTATAGACGTTTCATTAGGAATTTCTCTGAGGTAGTGTCACCTATCACCCAACTTACCCGGAAAGAGTCTAGGTTCTCCTGGACTCCCCAAGCCCAGGAAGCATTTTCCCGTCTAAAAGATAAATTTACCACTGCACCTATCTTAGTACATCCCAACCCCGAACTTGCCTTCATAATAGAGGTGGATGCTTCAGACTGTGCCGTTGGAGCTATACTCTCTCAGAGAACAGGTGAGAAGAATGTCTTGCATCCCTGTGCCTTCTTTTCCAGCAGTTGTCTTCGGCTGAGAGGAACTACGATGTGGGCAATAGAGAGTTGTTGGCCATTATTGCCGCCTTCAAAGAATGGAGACACCTTCTTCAGGGAGCTGCACAGCAAATAGTCGTCCTGACAGACCATCGTAACCTTGAATTTATCAGGTCGGCTAAGTGCCTGACTCCTCGCCAGGCTCGCTGGAATCTTTTCTTAAACCAATTTAATTTTATCATTTCTTATAGACCAGGATCGCGCAATGGAAAGGCTGATGCACTCTCTAGGATTTATTCAGCAGAGACACGTCCACTTACTCCTCCTAAGACTATTCTTCCTGACTCTAGATTCCTGGGAGTGATTCATAATCAAGACCTACTTAAGGACATCAAGGAAGCATACCATGCGGATTCCTTTTTGGCACAACCCCCAAGGGACGTAAGTCTTGTCTTTAAGAATGGTGTGTGGATTCAGGGACAACGTCTGTATATTCCTGAAACAGTCAGACTAAGAGTATTGCAACTCATTCACGATTCCAAGATAGCTGGGCATAGAGGAATTCTAAAGACACAGGAATTTCTTTCTCGTTTCTTTTGGTGGCCCACTTGCAGGAAGGATGTTTTAAACTATGTCACTTCATGTGAAGTCTGTGCAAGATGCAAAACACCTCGCTCCTCACCAACTGGTCTGTTGCAACCTCTTCCCACCCCGTCCCGCCCGTGGGGATCCATTTCTATGGACTTCATTGTGGAGTTACCAACCTCTCAAGGGAAGAACACCATTCTAGTGGTGGTTGATCGTTTAACAAAAGCAGCTCATTTTATCCCTTGTGTCGGCTTACCCACTGCAAGACAGACATCAGATTTGATGATTAAAAATGTGTTTCGCTTACATGGAGTACCAGATGAGGTTATTTCGGATCGAGGGGTGCAATTCACTTCAAGGTTTTGGCAAAATTTCTGTGCAGCATTGGACATTAAAGTGAACCTTTCTTCTGCTTTTCATCCTCAGACTAATGGACAGACGGAACGAACCAATCAG
This sequence comes from Oophaga sylvatica, assembly GCA_033576555.1. Classification (NCBI taxonomy): domain Eukaryota; kingdom Metazoa; phylum Chordata; class Amphibia; order Anura; family Dendrobatidae; genus Oophaga; species Oophaga sylvatica. Next base: position 319,577,034 of record JARQOD010000004.1, read on the forward strand.
ACCCTGGAGCAGTATCTTCGCTGCTTTATCTGCCACCTACAGGATGATTGGGTGGATCTACTTCCACTGGCTGAGTTCTCTTATAACAACTCTCAGAGCGCCTCCACTAAGCAGTCTCCTTTTTACTCCAATTTAGGTTATCATCCTAATATTCTTCCTCGATTTCCCATAGAAACGCCTTTGCCAGCAGTGGCTGAAAGAATCACGTCTTTACAAAACAATATGGATCTTCTAAAGGGAAATCTGGAATTGGCATGGGGAAAGGTACAAGAAAGCCGCAGATAAATTTCGTAAACCTGCACCAGCTTTCAAGGTAGGAGACCTGGTCTGGCTGTCAACCAGAAATCTTAAGTTAAGAATTCCATCATCTAAGTTGGGACATAAATACATTGGACCTTATAAAATCAGTAAAATTATAAGTGCTGTCGCTTGTCGTCTTCAACTGCCCAGAACTATGAGAATCCACCCTGTCTTTCATGTATCTCTACTAAAGGCTGCGACACCCAATACGTTTCCTGGACGTTCTTCTCCTTGCCCTGACCCAGTGCTAGTCGATGGTCAGGAAGAATTTGTGGTGGAAAGGATTCTAGATTCCAGGTTGTATAGAAATCAGTTACAATATTTGATTAAATGGCAGGGCTACCCAGTGGAGGACAACTCATGGGAACCAGTCAATAACGTTAATGCTCCTCGCTTGCTCCGTCAGTTTCATCAGAGGTACCCACACAAGCCTGGTCTGAGGTCATCCGGAGGTTGTCCCTAAGGGGGGAGTAATGTAAGGTTCTGTGTACATGTTCCTGAAACTCAGTTTTTCCGTCAGCCATTTTACTTTCTGTCTTGCTGCAGCTGTCTTGCCCTCAGTCAATATGGAGTTTCCAGCTTGCATGTTCCCGCCCTGATTCTCTCCCTCTTGCTTCTTAAGCAGCCACAGCTGAGCAATCAGTGCTTCAAAATCAAGCCTGCAGTGTACCTGTGACCTGACTCCTGGAAGCCTTGGACCTTGTACTCCAGTTATTTCCTATTGTGGAACTTTGGAACACTCGTGGACTTTGGAACCTTGCTATTTGGTAAATCCACGTTTGCATGGACTTATGGTAACAGAGAAGAGATCCTGAACCTGTTGTGGAGAGTATTGCTGAGCTTAAGTTACTCTGGCCTGCTGTGTCTCCTGCTTTTGTATCTGCAAACTGTGTGACTATTATTGCCACTTGTATGAAGTAATACAAGACCTTCTATATCAAACCTGTGACTCCTGTGTTTTCATCGCACCCAAGCACAAGACACTATATGAACTGTACTCCTTACATTACATATTGCTCATGTTTATTGTACTTGTCTATGTATGCCCCTTTTTTCACAAGGAAAGTGCCATGGAATAAATGGCGCTATAAAAATGAATAATAATAAATTAGTCCATGGTCTACAGGGAGTCACCAAAGGTTGAAGGGCCCAGGATGGACAAATATGTAGGGTCTTAGAATGCGCACAAGTACTGCAGTCAGCTACATACTCCCAAACATCCTGGTGCACCCCAGACCACCAAAAACGATAAGTAATAATATCTGTGGTGGCTTTACTACTAGGATGTCCAGTTAAGATCGAATCATGATATTCACTCAAAATTTTAAGACGAATGTTCATAGGAACAAATAGCTTACCTGAAAGACAGACAGCAGGGACATCCCGCTGAGCCTCTATGACCTCCTTCTCCAGATCAGAACATATAGTAGCAAAAACTACCCCTTTCTATCATATAGGAACTGTATCACAATTACCTCCTCCCCTAGTAAAACAACGAGATAAAGCATCTGCCTTAATGTTCTTATCCCCCAGCCTATAAGTCACTAAAAACTTGAATCTGGTTCTAGAATAATGACC
>JARQOD010000004.1:319579011-319617246 GCA_033576555.1 Oophaga sylvatica
TAACCACCCCCTGGTGTGCTGGCCTCAGCTGCCAAATTATCCCAAAGCAGCTCCCACAATCCCACTTTCCTGACCCTGTAGTGTGGGCTATACATGTATATTTAGGAGTAGTCTAAGGGGCGCACGCAGTAAGGGGGCGCACGCATCACAGAAAGCAAAGCATCACAGAAGACAAGCATCGTGTAAACGGCAATTATCCATGACAGTTAATCAGGGCTGGAATCAGGTACCCCACACTTTGCTTTCTTTTTAATTATGTACATTACCTTTCTGATATGGAAATTTAATTAGGATAAAAATATCCTTCTGTGTTTGCTGCTTGCTTCTCTAAATCTCTATTTAATGTCTTTTTGAGCGCTCAGAACGAAATGAGGACTGTCCACAACGCAAGTGTCAGTATAACAGTTCGTCAAAGACCTACATTTATTATTCATTCAAGGTTTTATACATTTACAAAAAGGGGCTGGTTAGTCAATTAACATACAATTAAAAGCTGCTAGATTATTGGCTGTTCTAGTGTAAATATGATAATTATGATAATCATGATTAAAAGAGCTGAAGTTGCAGAATTATTGTTTATATTCTTGTGACCTAGTTGTCTTGCATAACTATAATGTAAACAACAGATATCTAATAGGACTTTTTGTACTTCATGTATTTGTTCCTTTACGAAGGCCTTATGAAGGCCAGATTTCTTTTAAAACGACTGATTATATCTGGCCTAGAAATATGTGAGCACAAGGTTTTTTTTAGCAAGTGAGATCTATCTAACTGTGAATACATATATGTGAATATACTTTGAATATATAGAATACATATATATTTCCATGACAGTCCCCCCTTAGATACCACTTGCCCTAAAAAACCTGCTCCTGGCCCAAGCGCTGCAACTCTTTTGTTCTGCCTGTGAGTTGAGACACCCCTAGCGCATGTCTCCCCCACCGAATATAGACTTTTCGCAAATGGGTGGTCAGGAGGACTGTCCCTGTCGGGGGTTTATGTGTTTGCAATCATAGTCTCTTTATTTGATAGGATGTTTCATCAAGGATGTGTATTCTCAGTCTGGAGGTAGTTCGGAGATCTGGTCAAGCCAGGCAGTTCTATCCGGACTGGTGCGAGGTCCAAGATGGTGAGTGGCATCAAATTGGTTGTCTCCTGAACAGTTTTTTCCATTATCCTGCGGATACAAGGAATTACACAGCAACCAGTAATTAATGCAAAAATGAGAACCCCCATAATGGCTGTCCCAACCTGTGCCAACATTTTCTGCCACCCACTCATCCACCCAAAGTATCGATCCCATGGGTCAGTGACACCTGAGTTCTGTTTCAGTTCCTCTGATAACTCATTAAGTTTCTGTATTGCCATTGTGACTTTACCATTTGGGCCAGTGTTGTCTGGGATGTAGGTGCAACAGGTGTCTTTGATCATTTTGTAAACACCTCCTTTCTCAGCTAGAATCATATCCAAAGCCATTCTATTCTGGAATGCCATAATGGAAGTGGGGCCTAACTGTGCTGCCAAACCTTTTACAGCATCTATGGTGAAGTTAACAAATCTCTGCTGGTTATAATAGATGTAATTTATCCAATCAACATTTTTGTTTATAGTGACTCAAATCCTGCTTTAACTTGGTCTCTGGCCTTGAACTCATCAGGTAGGTCATCTGGTCATCTGTCTGGTCAGTCAGAGCATCCACGACATCCTTCATGGCTTAGGTGTCTCTCCTGGTACGGGAGCTTCCTTGCAATGCGATACGTGGATTCAAACAGGCTTTCCCTCTAGTTACACAGAGGTTGATGTCATCTGGGGCTCTTGGACAGGATCATCAAATCTGGCAGTGAGGAGAAAAACTCGAGAATGGACATTAGTTTTTGACCAATTCAATTACATAAGTGTTATGATTTGGTAGCTGAGGAGAGCAGGCAAAAAAAGGCAATACACCAGAGAGGTTGGAATCTATGGGATTGCAGTACCCTGACTAACCACCACAACTAAAGGCAGCCGTGGAGCGTTCCTACGTTGGTCCTAGACGCCTCGTCACAGCCTGAGAAGCTAACTACACCTAAAGATAGAAAAAGGAAAGCTATCTGCCCCGGAGCAGATCCCCAAAGAACATGGGAAGCCCCCAAACATGTAATGGCGGTTAGACAAAAGGAAATACAGACACAAACAGAAAATAGTATGAGCAAACGTTGGGGCCCAAACTTCCTAAATAGAAAAGGATAGGAAGGACACTTACTGCAACCCCAAAAAACCCTGAAAAGTACCAACTCTACTAATTACAAAAACACCTGAGATCACACGACCTCTACCACCTAAATTAGTTCTCTGGTGTAACAAAAACTAAACAGCAACCACTGAAAAAAAACTGGAAAAGGCAAATGAACAAACAGTGGCTGAACTAAACTGAGAGGAGCATAAGCCCCCCGAAGGGGACCCGGCAGACCCCCACAGAAGTGCAGGACAAAATGCAGGCACCAAAAAACTAAAAGAAGAAAATGTCTTATCTGTTAGCAGAAGATGCAGGCACGAAACAGCTTTTCTGGGTCTCTGGGAGTGTGCCTTATGCTAAACAGTGCAATAGGGAGTGTGTCATGCCATGGTTTGCGTGTCTCTTGGGCAATTTTTCAGCATTCTATTCTTAAGTGTTTCGTTCAGTTTTTCTATCTTCCTGCTGCTCTGGGGGTGGTAAGGAGTGTGTAGGCCTAGGTCTGACCCTACTGCTAATCGGGTCTCGTGTGTCAGATTTTCTGTGAATGCGGGTCCCTGATCACTTTCTATCATTTCTGGAGCCCCGTATCTGCACACTATTTTCCGAAAGTAGCTTCGTTGCAGTAGTCTTTGCTGATTTGGAAAGCATCTGTTCATCTTGAAAATACTTCTTTTGACCACAATGGCGTATTTGAATCCTTCACTTGGCGATATCTGGATGTGGTCTATCTGGATCCTTTGAAGCTGGTAGAGTGGTCTTTCCAGATGAGGTGAGGGGGACTTTCTTCCATACGTCCAGGCTTGCATTTGCCGCAGGTCAGACAGCTGCTGGTGAATTTGGCTGTTAGGGTGGAGATCCCTGAAGCGAACCAGTAAGCACCAATCAGATCATTCATTTGTGTCTTTGATATGTGGATGTGGGTCAATCTACCCATTGGACCACCATAGGGTGCATACTTTGTGGTAGGCAGAGTTTGAAGTCTATTATTGATAGCCTTCTTTCTTCACATGTTGCTTTTTTCGCATTCAGCTCTTCTCCTTTTGGAGCTTGGTCTTGTAACTTCTTGAGCAGATTCCAGGACGTTTCTTTGTCAGGTTTCTTGTCTTCAGTCGTCATGTAGTAGCCGTCCGGCTCTACGACCTCTCCCACTTCTCCATGTTGTCTTCCTTTGGCTGCTTCTTTGGCTGCCATGTCCGCCATGTTATTGCCTCACGCCTCTTCTGTTCTCAGTTTTCCATGCACTTTTGATTTTTCAAATTGCCACCATTTTGGAAGTTGGAGTATACCCAGTAGGTCCCTGAAAGCTCCATGATGCTTCACGGTTGTCCCGTTTGCTGTGATGAAGTCCCTTGTAGCCCAGATGGGTCCAAAGTCGTGTGCTATGCCATGCGAGTACCTGTAGTCCGTGTAGATGTTTGCAATCTTGCCTTCTGCCATCTGGCAGGCCTTCGTCAGCGCTATCAATTCTGCTTCCTGGGCTGACAGGCTAGGTGACAGACTTCTGGACCACAGGATTTCTTGATTGCTGGTCACTGCACTTCCTGTGTTGAAACTTCTTCTGGAGCCATCCAAGTATCCCCCCTTGGGAGTGGGAGTAGAGTGGCCGGGCTGAGGACTGTAGGTCTGGAGACGGTGACATTATGAGACAAAGGCAATAGAGGCGCCACAAAGATGCCTGGCGGTGGAGAGATTACTGTTGGTTGAGCTTGATTGAAGATTGCCAAGATGTCATGTGGAGTGAGAGTTTCCAGTGGCTGTCCAAGAGTGATTTCAGCAACCTTGTCCAGGAGGGTGTGTGCTGCAGATACTGCCATCAGGCAGGAGGGTGCTCTTCTTGCAACTGGATCCAAGCGGGCTGAGAGGCAGCCTAAAAGTCTCTGTTTTCCCCCGTGAATCCGTGCCAGGACTCCAGTAGCATGACCTCCTTTCTTCCATCAGGTAGACGGAAAGACTTTTCATAGTCAGGTAGGCCTGGTATTGGCGCTGAGACTGTGGAGTTCTTCCAATCTCCTGAATGGGTTGAAGGCTGCGTCTGATAGAAGGAGCAGGGTTGCGTTGATGCAAGCGCACAGAGGCTGCATTAGGACTGAGGCATCAGGGATCCAGGTTCTGCAATATGACACTAGACCAGGGAAAGCCTGCAGCATTCTTGGAGTTGTTGGGGGAGCCATCTTCTCCACAGTGGTCTTCCAGTCTTTTGACATGTGTTTCGTCTTGTGGGCAATACAGTGTCCCAGGGATGTAACTTGCTTCTGGCATCACTGGACTTTGTTCTTCCAGACCTTGCGTTGCTGTTCTTCCAGGTAGAGTAGGAGAGACAAGGAATAGACTGTGCAGGTGTTGATGTCAACCACACAAAATAGAAGGTCATCCACGTGTTGTAGAAGAGTGACTCTTGCATATTCTGCAATCCAGTTGACGAGGATGGAGGACATTGTCTTGGTGAAACTTAAAGGGCTTGTTTTGAGCACCTTGAGGCAACATTGTCCATATGCACTGCACTGGTGCGTGAAAGCAGGCCTCCAGGTGGAGGGGAAACACTGAAGAAGGTACTGGCCAGGTTGATCACCGTGAATACCGTTGCGGTGACTGGGACTCTTGAGAGCAGAGTGTGATGGTTCAGCACTGTTGGGGTTTCAAATACCGTAGCCTCTTTCGCGGCCTCCAGGCCTTGCACCATTCTGAACTCAGTGGGGTTTACAGTCTTATTCCTCACTGTGGAAAGCTGGGATTGATTCCGATGGGCGAGGCAGCCCAGTTTGGCCTTGTCCTTCAGTATGCGGCAGGGGACTCCCATCTGCTGGTGCAGAGCTGGCGGGAAAACAAGCCGTCTACTAGGATCCACATCATGAGAGATGACGACCAGCTGGCTTTCTTGTTCTCCACCAAGACAGTTACTGTGTTAGCACCTGTTCTGGTCACAGGGGGTCTTCTTGTTGGGACGTCTCCTTAAACGGCTGCTTTTTTCTCAGCACGGGCCATCAGTAGTTTCTTTTTCTCCAGCTCGGTCTCAGGTCAGTATTTGTGCACAAGTTTGAAGAGCTGAGTGGCCTTTTTCCGGTCTAGGGCCTGGGTGAACTGGTTGATTGCAGGGGGCACCTCCTGGTGCTTGCAAAAGATGAACCTCTGGCGTTAGAGCTGGATGAGGTGTTGCCATTCCATGAAGCGAGTAGAGTCCTTCTTGAGTTGAATATCCTGGCCAATGTCAAAGTTCTCAGGCCGTCTTCTTAGGCGAGTTCACTTAGACCTTCAGTTGGTCAGAGACATCTTGACTCTGGGTGATGGAGTGGCTTTTCTGGTACTATGTCCAGCACCTCCTGTGATAGGTCTGCAGTGTGGTTGTTTGAGGTTCCTGTTTCTTCTTGGGTCAGGGGTGAAGAAAGTGTCATGGTCCCATCTTCCTGGAACACTCTGGTCGCTTTCAGCTTCTGCAGTAGGTCCACTCCCAATAGGTTGAGGGTGCAGGTTTTTTACACAACAAACTGGGACATGATGGAGTGTTCTGGCTGAGTCCACACGCTCAGGGGCTTCATAATCTGGAAATATCTGACTTGACCATCAATTCCCATGCAGGAAGCAGAAGATTCTGGTTGCGGAGTTCCACAAGAAAAGATATGACTACGCCATCCACTCTCAGGATATTGGTCCCACTGGTGGGGTTCCTTGTGGACTTGGTGTGCTCTTGTCCTATGGACGGGGTTCTTCACTGCTTTCTGTGTTTCTTCTTTTTCTGGGTGAAGTCAGTGTTCTGCACTTGTTCCGGAAATGACCAAACTCGCCACAGTTGTAACACTTGACATTCCTTCTGTCCCGGCGGGACTCAATCCTTTTTGCTACTGTGAGCAGGGTATCCATTGCTATTGACGTGTACTCAGGCCTGGCTGCTACCAGTGGTTTCCTGATTGGTTCTCTCAGTCCATGCACAAAAGCCTGTGCCAACATCCGTCTGTGTGTCTGATCATGGGTAATGAGGCCCAAATCTTGAAACACTTGCATTACTCTGTCATGGAACTTCTCCACAGACTCTGTCTTGTCTTGACTCGTGACATGTAGGCTGAGAGTTTGTCCTGTCAGTCTGCTTTTGGCCCATTCTCTGAGTTGCTCAATTAGCTTTGGTCCTGTCTCCCAGGCATACGCATCTAACTCTGTTGGGAGCTTGAAGTGTTCTCTCATAATTGGCCAGAATGCATCACCTGCTTTTATTTCCATTACGGTCCAGAGATCAGTCCAGGCTGCTGCATACGTTCGCTGGATCTGCTGCATTTTTTGGCAAAATGGCATGGGGTGTATCCCTGGGTCTGGCAGCATACTGATCACCTGGCTTGGGATGAAGGGCTCATAGGATGGTGCCTCTACCTGTCCCTGCTCTATTGGTGCTTGTGTGTTTTCTTCCTTAGTATTGGGCAGCATGTGTGACATTGCATCTTCATCTTCATCAGATAAGAAGTGACATGGTGTACTTGGTGCATACACTGGGTGAGATTTGGGCTTTAAAGTTGTCTTGCTGCATGGGGATTTCCCACTTCCTTGCTGAGGCTGCGGTGGATCAGTGTCATGGTTCCATGCTGGCAGCCCTGCTCGGCACTGAGGTTCATCATTTGTCTCTGTAGCTATACCACCCCCTGTGAAGCCCTAGCTGTGGATTGTTGTGTCTGGGGGCTACATTTAGCGTTTTGTGTAGGGAGATCTGCACTTTCTTCTCCTGATATAATGACTGGCAATGTTTGTACTGTGCTTGGGATAGACAAGGTGCCCTGTGCTGGAGACACTGAATACAGGGACACCACATTGCTTGGATTGGGCGTTGACCCCGTTGATAACGAAGTAGAAAAAAGAGGAAGAGAAGAGAGGTGTGAGGGAGGAGCGAGAGAAAGAGGAGGGGAGGGAGAGAAGAGTGAAAGGGGGAAAAGAGAGAAAGATGGAGGAGAGAGAGAGAAGAAAGATGGAGGGGGAGAAGTAGAAGAAGATGAAGAACAAGATTTGAGAGTTGGAGAGGAAGAGATAGAAGAAGAGGAAGATGAAGAAAATGGATGTGTCAGAGATGTGATGGAGGGAAAAGAAGGAATGAGAGGGATGGCAGCGAGGAAAGAGGAGAAAAGTCTGAAGAAGAAAGAGAAAGGGACTGAGAGAAGAAAAAGGAGAGGGTGTCCCCCCTGTGACTCTTGAGAGGGGATGGTTGAAACAAAAATGCCTTCTCCCTGTGGAGAGAGGCGGGGAGCGTTTTTCCCTGTACAAGGCTCCTTACTCAATGAGAGCAGCCTACACCTGTCCCGTGTCTCCACATGATGGACATGTGATGTGTGTGACTTTGAATTCTGCTCTTGTGACATGTCAGTGATCTTTTTCTCACAGATGATTTAACACCTTTTCAAACTTATTCACATAAAAAAAAAAAATAAAAAAAATCACTTCCTGGTCCGTTCAAATTAACTTGCTGTATCTTTTACACGATGCACTGCTGCTCTTTTATAGCAGATGGTAATCTATTAATAAACTTTCCCGTTACCTTTCAAATAACAAAAAACAAGAAAAAACATTTCATTATGCAGCGTAAAGGCTGCCTGTCTATTTGCTTCTCACGTACTCTGACATTCTATTCACATGCCTAGCCCTTCGATTCTTACGTACTGTGTCTATTCCAAAAACCTATTCAACAAAGGTGATTTAAAAATCTGAAAACTGCTGCACTCTGGTTCTGTTTGTTCTCGCCGAATGCCCGACGGGAGGGGCTACTCAGACCACTGCGTAGTTTGTGTCTGCTCTCTCCCTCAGCCTGTAATTCTCCTTATCTATGTGACCTTGTTCTAAAGCAAGCTTGTAGAAAAAAAAAATGGCTGGAGAAATAAAGCTCTAAAATAAATTGCTTAGAGAAAAAATCTCTCCAAAATCATTTAAAAATGTACTTAAAAGAAAAATTTTAAAAACAAAAGTTAGATTTAGTAAAAAAAAAACCTCTAGAAAAAGGAAACAAAAAATAAATTCACCAAAAAGGGGAGAAAAGAAAAACCGTATATTAATCATAAAACTCTGAAAAACAACCCTTGTTACTAAAACAGCTAATTAAAAAACAGAAAAGAGATGGAAAAAAATGATTGTAAAATGATAAAAAACAAAGGTTTTGTCTGGTAGCGTTGGCTTTTTTCCTACCGCTCTCTGGAATGTCAGCTGGCTGCTGCCAGCACTTCCCCCCTCCCTTCTATCTGTGCTTGCTATCTCTACAGGCACTGAAATCACGTATCAAAAAAAAAATATATATATATATATATATTATTCCTCAGAATAGCAAAAAATGAATATAGTTCAGTCTGAATGCCTGAGAATTTTCACATTAAAACCTGTAGCCAAAAAACCTAGCTTAAAAAAATAAAAATCAAAGCCAAGAAACAGAATGCCTGATAATGTGATTAGCAGAGGAGGGGGGGTCAAAGGGTTTTCTCGCTGCTGCAGCCAGCACACTGCTCTGAATGAGATACTGACAGAGCGCACGGAGATGTGATTTAAAGCGACAGTACCTGATACAGACAGTTGACAGGTACAATGAGACAGACACCCGGGAGAATACGAATCCCTCTTTTGATGATCTGTGACACATACAAGCTGCTCTGGTAACTGATAACTCACCAATTGCACTGAGAGCGGTGAGGCTCAAGGTTCTATCGCTCTGTACCGTACGCCCTGGCCGGTGCGCTGGTCACGGTAATCTGCAATAGCCTTCATCAAAATTCTCACTATCCACGTCTGATTTGACTGGGATGGCCCCCCGGTGCGTGGACAATTATTGTGAGAACTTATCCAAACAAAGCTCCTGCCCTTCACGTCTGATTTGACTGGGATGGCCTCCCAGTGCGTGAAAGTTTACTGCAGAAACTTAACCGAACAAAGCCCTCGCTTCCACAACTGGATTTTTTGGGATAACTTCCCTCCAATATGTAAGAATATCTGCGTGGACTTATCCAAAACAAAGCTCCCGCCCTCCACGTCTGATTTGACTGGGATGGCCTCCCGGTGCGTGAAAGTTTACTGCGGGAACTTATGCAGCAATTTGTCTTTTGCTATACAGCCCCCAGAGATCAGCAAGCAAAAACACAGTCACCGTTCCAACTTTCTCCCGGTTCACATAAAACATGAAACATATACAGCACAGCAGCAAACAACTCGGCTTATATCCCAGGGCTTTTGGATAAGGGTATGGACTTTTTACACAACCTGGGAATGCGGTGATGACCACGTCCGACCGGCTGGAAGTGTAGGCTAGGACTAGGCACAGGGAACATTCAGGTAAGATGACAAAGTTTTCTTACCTTACTGATGGAGCTGCAGTCTCCGTCCCGTGTGCCAAGGCCAGGGCCAACACCCCCGTCTCTCTGGTCGGCCGGGTCCTCGTGCGTTTCGTCCAATGCCCCGCGTGCAGGCGCCAACTGATATGGAAATTTAATTAGGATAAAAATATCCTTCTGTGTTTGCTGCTTGCTTCTCCAAATCTCTATTTAATGTCTTTTTGAGCGCTCAGAACGAAATGAGGACTGTCCACAACGCAAGTGTCAGTATAACAGTTCGTCAAAGACCTACATTTATTATTCATTCAAGGTTTTATACATTTACAAAAAGGGGCTGGTTAGTCAATTAACATACAATTAAAAGCTGCTAGATTATTGGCTGTTCTAGTGTAAATATGATAATTATGATAATCATGATTAAAAGAGCTGAAGTTGCAGAATTATTGTTTATATTCTTGTGACCTAGTTGTCTTGCATAACTATAATGTAAACAACAGATATCTAATAGGACTTTTTGTACTTCATGTATTTGTTCCTTTACGAAGGCCTTATGAAGGCCAGATTTCTTTAAAACGACTGATTATATCTGGCCTAGAAATATGTGAGCACAAGGTTTTTTTAGCAAGTGAGATCTATCTAACTGTGAATACATATATGTGAATATACTTTGAATATATGGAATACATATATATTTCCATGACAATCCCACTTTCCTGACCCTGTAGTGTGGGCTATACATGTATATTTAGGAGTAGTCTAAGGGGAGCACGCAGTAAGGGGGCGCACGCATCACAGAAAGCAAAGCATCACAGAAGACAAGCATCGTGTAAACGGCAATTATCCATGGCAGTTAATCAGGGCTGGAATCAGGTACCCCACACTTTGCTTTCTTTTTAATTATGTACATTACCTTTCTCCTCCTGTGTTCCCTTGCCATCCACATTCACCGCCCCATCCCCCCTCCATCACGACTCATACACATCAGCCCCTCCATACTTCCCTCTCCCATGTACAGCTCCCAGGCACTCCTCACCTTCCTGAGAAACCTCAGCCCATCTTGCCCAAACACATCACAGAAAAAACCTACTTACAACTCCAACAACTACCTGCTCTTTATCTTCCTACTCCTACTGATTTCAGGGGACATCTCCCCCAACCCTGGTCCACCATCCCCCAACCTCAATCCCTACCCTACCTCATATTGAAACCATAATAATCTTATTAATATTACTTGCACTCCCTCATCTCCTTCTTTCAATTGTGCCCTCTGGAATCCACGGTCTGCATGCAACAAACTATCCTTCCTGCACAACTACTTTCTGAACAACTCTCTTCATCTGTTGGCCCTCACTGAAACCTGGATTCAGGATTCTGACACGGTCTCCCCTGCTGCCATTTCCTACGGTGGCGTACAGTTTCTCCCATTCCCCGAGACCCACAAACAGACATGGTGGTGGAGTTGGCATACTCTTGTCCCCACAATGCACTTTCCAGGTCATCCCCCCAATTCCATCACTCTCATTCCCTTCTTTCGAGGTCCACACCATCAGGCTCTTTCGTCCCCTCTCCCTCAGAGTAGCGGTCATATATCGGCCCCCAGGCTCGCCCACCCAGTTCCTCGACCACTTCTCAGCCTGGCTGCCGCACTTCATGTCCTCAGAACTACCAACCCTTATCCTTGGAGACTTCAACATCCCCATTAACAGTCCTACTTCCACATCTGCATCTCAGCTTCTATCACTAACCACTTCTCTAGGCCTCTCACAGCTTTTAACCTCTGAGACACACAAGGATGGTAACACCCTTGACCTGGTCTTTGTCCGCCTCTGTTCAATCTCCCACCTAAATAACTCACCGCTTCCACTCTCTGACCACAACATTCTCTCCTTCATCCTCACAAATCCTCGACCACCCCAGCGCACTCCTACCTACCAAACATTCAGAAATCTACAAGCCATTAACCCTCAGACACTTTCAGACTCCCTACACTCATCGCTGTCCCCAATCTCCTCTTTTTCTTGTCCTAATCTGGCTGTTCAGCACTACAATAACACTCTTAGAAGCACCCTTGACCAAGTAGCACCGCTCACCCTCAGAACTTCCAAACACACAGTAAAACAGCCCTGGCTCACATTGCAAACTCACCTTCTCCAGCAATGCTCTAGGAGTGCTGAACGCCTTTGGAGAAAAACCCGCACACCAGAAGACTTCATCCACTTTAAATTCATGTTAAGAACTTATAATGCTGCCCTTCACCTCGCCAAACAGACCTACTTCACCACCCTGATCTCCTCACTAGCCAACAACCCCAAGAAACTTTTTGACACTTTTCACTCCCTCCTCAGGCCAAAAGCACAAGCCCCTATCACAGACATTTGTGCTGACAACCTGGCCTCCCACTTTATAGAAAAAATAGATACTATCCGTCAGGAAATCTGCTCTCAACCACCAAGTGCTGTGACTCCCATCCCTCCCTGCATTTCCCCTGGCTCAATTTCCACATTTGATCCCATCACAGAAGAAGAAGTCTCCAGACTCCTCTCTTCCTCTCGTCCGACTACATGCACTACCGACCCCATTCCCTCACACCTCCTCCAGTCTCTCTCTCCAGTTGTCACAACTCACCTAACTACAATCTTTAATCTCTCACTCTCCTCTGGCATTTTCCCATCCTCCTTCAAACACTCCATCATTACTCCATTACTAAAGAAACCCGCTCTGGACCCTTCCTGCACAAACAATTACAGACCGGTCTCCAATCTCCCCTTCATCTCTAAACTTTTGGAGCGCCTAGTCTACTCCCGCCTCACCCGTTACCTCTCCACTCACTCCCTCCTAGACCCTTCACAGTCCGGCTTACGACCCCTACATTCGACTGAAACTGCACTCATCAAAGTGACCAATGACCTTCTGACAGGAAAACGTAACGGTGATCACTCTCTGCTCATTCTCCTCGACCTTTCTGCAGCTTTCGACACGGTTGAACACCGTCTCCTACTGTCTAGGCTCCAGTCACTAGGTATTAAGGACACTGTTCTCTCCTGGTTCTCCTCCTATCTTTCTGACCGCTCCTTCAGTGTTTTGTTCTCTGGCTCCACGTCATCTCCTCTTCCTCTCACTGTCGGTGTACCCCAGGGCTCAGTACTTGGCCCCCTTCTCTTCTCTCTCTACACGGCCCCAATTGGACAGACCATCAGCAGATTTGGCTTTCAGTACCATCTTTATGCTGATGACACACAATTATACACGTCATCCCCCGACCTTACCCCTGCTGTACTACAGAACACCACCGACTGTCCGCAGTCTCCAACATCATGTCTGCTCTCTATCTGAAACTCAACCTCTCCAAAACTGAACTTCTTCTGCTCCCGCCATCTACTAACCTCCCTAAATCTGACATTTCCCTCTCCGTGGGCGGCACCATAATAACACCCCGTCAGCAGGCTCGCTGTCTGGGTGTTATGTTTGACACCAATCTCTCCTTCATCTCCCATATGCAATCCTCTGCCCGCTCTTGCCGCCTACACCTAAAGAACATCTCTAGAATCCGCCCTTTTCTCACCATGAAAACAACAAAAACCCTCACTGTAGCATTGATCCACTCCCGCCTGGACTACTGCAATGCTCTATTACTTGGCCTCCCCATTACTCGACTATCCCCTCTCCAGTCCATCCTTAATGCAGCAGCCAGGGTCATCCATCTGGCTAATCGGTACTCGGATGCGTCCGCTCTTCGCCAGTCCTTACACTGGCTGCCCATTCATTATAGGATCCAATTCAAAGTACTGGTTCTCACCCACAAAGCTCTCCACAGTGCAGCACCCCCCTACATCTCCTCCCTCATTTCTATCTATCGGCCTAACCGACTGCTGCGCTCTGCAAACGACTTTCGACTAACCTCTGCACTAATCCGTACCTCCCACTCCCGACTCCAAGACTTCTCCCGCGCTGCGCCAATCCTCTGGAATGCTCTACCCCAAGAAATTAGGACTATCCACAATTTGCATGGTTTCAGGCGCTCCCTCAAAACACATCTGTTCAGAGCGGCCTATCACATTCACTAATCAAAGTCATTCTCTGTGTAAGTGTGTGTGTGTGTGTAGCCCATTCACTATCTCCATCCATCCCTCACTCCCTCAAGATAGCTGGACCATCATTGTAAATGCACCATTGTATATACACACCTGTACTTTGTATCTCCCCCACCTCATTGTAGATTGTAAGCTCTCACGAGCAGGGTCGTCTTATTTTGCTTTAATTATTGTATTGTTAACGTTGTTACTTATGACTTGTATTTTGAAACTTTTAAACTGTAAAGCGCTGCGGAATATGATGGCGCTATATAAATAAAGATTATTATTATTATTATTATTGAGCCCTTTCTCTTCTGGTCATCGGGCCCCAGTGGCAGGATTCTGCCGCTGAAGTTACTGAACCTGCGTACGAGACGCAGGTTCATTTAAACTCTATTGTCGTGCGGGATCGGAGGCTGGCAGCTCATGTCAGCACACAAGTCGCATGACGTTATTGTCATTCGCCGGCGAGTGCGCACTTGAACTGCATGGAGGGAGAATTGCTGCAGGAACGGGCCAGGTAAGAAGAAAGCTTTTTTTTTTTAGTTTTATTGAAAGCGGCACAGTGGCTGGATGGGAGACACGGGGGGAAGAATGGAGACACGGGAAAAATTGGATACATGGGGCAGGATGGAGACAGATGGGGCAAGATGGGACATCACACGGGGCAGAATGGATACTGATGAGGGCAAGATGGGAGAACATATGGGACCAGGATGGGAGAACATATGGCTGGAGCCAGGAATGAGACACATGGGGGCCAGGATGAGGGATATTATTACCATAAGGGCTAATTAATGGATATTATTAGTGCAGTGATGTATTTATTTTATTTTTTGAGGATACTGTTTTAAATGCGAGAGGCGGTCCTGTTAAGGTGCAGAACGACACTACTTCACCTTTTTTTCTTCATATGGTGTAGTTTAGAAGTTGGGAAAAAATTAAGTAATGATTGTAAAACAGAGAAGGAAGACCGAACCATCAAGCCTGCAATAACGGATGAACGGCAAAAAGTGAACAGCGGTATACTAGCTTCGGGTTACTAGTGCACAGCATTGAAAAAACATCCAGAAATAGAAAATTGTAGAAACACTCACCCACAAGCAGTAATAAATGAAGTCCTTCATTCAGCCATGCAAAGCATTTGGACACAGTTCATGGGACAAGCAGGTGCAGGAGGGTAGCGGGGATAGAACCGGACGATGTCAGTTTCACGTCATAGACGCTTCTACAGGTCCAGGTGACCTGGAACTGTGTCCAAATGCATTGCATTGCTGGATAAAGGACTTCAATTATTACTGCATGTGGGTGAGTGCTGCATTTTTTCTACAATTTTCTAAAAATTAATGTGTTCTGCAAGCTGTACTCTAGCTAACTGTGATATTTCTGCAGAGACGAGCCCTGGCTGGAAGAAGTGATGGTGGTCTGTGCTGGATGAAGTTGAGAAGCAAAGATGAAGGACTTCACCTAGAGATGTCACTGGTGAGTCAGTGTGTTACCTGTACACTGACACTATACACTGTATACTATATACAGCAGTCCTGTGTGCAATATGACCACACTGACACTATATACAGAGCTCCTGTGTTTAATGTCACTGGTGATCACTATTACCTGTACACAGACACTGCATACTAAGTACAGATCTTCTGTGTATAATGGCAATTATGGTGATATTAGTATTGTGTTTTTTTTTTATTAATGATCAGTATTTTAGTATTCAGTCACTATGTGGTGGTAATATGCTGTCCGGCCATGGTGTGGTGGTATTTGTTCCTTGTATGTGCTATTTGGTCACCATGTGGTTGTAATATGTGATCTGGACATTATGCGGTCGCATTTGTCCCTTGTATTGATATTATTGGTCATTTTAACCCCTTTCTGACATCAGACGTACTATCCCATCCATGAAACCCGTGCCAATCTGACCATGGACGGATAGTACGTCATGCCCTTTAATGCGACATCGCGACTTAAGTAGCGGTGATCGCATTAAAATTCAGACGCCAGCTTACCTCTTGGAAGTTGGCGTCGGCATCCCAGGCTGCGTCCTCCCCCCTCAGGCCTCCCGATCGCTGTGATTGGCTGTTCAATTCTGAACAGCCAATCACAGCCTTTCTCACTGTTTCAGCCAATCAGAGCGGCTGAAACAGTGAGATCGCAGACTAGGATCGAGTACCGATATACTCGATCCTAGGCCTGGGCTAGGAAGGTCCAGACCCCCCCCGGATTGGCGCGATCGCCGATCACATCGATCGCGCCAATCGCAGGGCACAGCCGCGGTATATCCGCGCTGTGCCCTGCCTGTACCTGCCTGGATCGGTGCAGTAATAGCACCGATCCTAGGCCAGGGCCTGTAGGGCATGAAGGAGCTGATTGGCGCGATCGATGTCATCGACGATCGCGCCAATCACAGGGCACAGCAGCGGTGTGACCGCTCTGTGCCCTGCTTGTTGACCTGCCGGTGACCTGCCTAGGAATCGGAGCTGTGAGCTCCGATTACTAGGCCGGTGCCTAGCAACCGGCAATGCAGGGGTCTCCTTTGATTGGTGGGATTGATGTGATTATCTATCCCACCAATGACAGGTCACAGCAGCGATGTGACCGCTCTGTGACCTGTCTGCAAACTAGATCTGACCTGTCTGACCGCACTGCAGGGGTCCTCACACTTGCTGAGGATTCCTGCTGTGCGGTCACACTGCCAGATCTCCTCCTGTGCTGGGCCTTGTGGTGCCACAGTAGCCTGTGACACCACAACTCCTGCTGAAGGAAGAAGAAAGAAGAGAGAAGAAAGAAGAGAGAAGAAAGAAGAGAAAATAAAGAAGACTACAAACGTGAGTTTTTGAGCCCCGATCCCTGCCCGATCCACCCCAATCCCCCCATTCCCCCCTCCCCCTTCCCTTTCCCCCTCTTTTTACCCCCCCTTTGCCCCGCCGAGCGTTGATTGGTGACGCAGTTCACCGATCAACACTTTCGCACCCCCCTCCGTGCGCACATCCAGCAGCCGCAAACTTTGATAAGTGACAGCGGTCACTTATCAGAGCTCGTGCCTGCCGGTTTTTTTTTCACCCCCCCCCTTTCCGCCACTCCCGTGCGCACATCCAGCAGCCGCGGAACTTTGATAAGTGACACCAGTCACTTATCAGAGCTCGTTCCTGCCGTTTTTTTTTTTTTTTCACCAACTTTTCCGCCACTCCCGTACGCACATCCAGCAGCCGCGGAACTTTGATAAGTGACACCAGTCACTTATCAGAGCTCGTTCCTGCTGGGTTTTTTTTTGTTTTTTTTCACCAACTTTTCCGCCACTCCCGTGCGCACATCCAGCAGCCACGGAACTTTGATAAGTGACACCAGTCACTTATCAGAGCTCGTTCCTGCTGTTTTTTTGTTTTTTTTTCACCAACTTTTCCGCCACTCCCGTGCGCACATCCAGCAGCCGCGGAACTTTGATAAGTGACACCAGTCACTTATCAGAGCTCGTTCCTGCTGTTTTTTTTTTTCACCAACTTTTCCGCCACTCCCGTGCGCACATCCAGCAGCCTCGGAACTTTGATAAGTGACAGCGGTCACTTATCAGAGCTCGTGCCTGCCAGTTTTTTTTTTTTCACCCCCCTTTCCGCCACTCCCGTGCGCACATCCAGCAGCCGCGGAACTTTGATAAGTGACAGCGGTCACTTATCAGAGCTCGTGCCTGCCATTTTTTTTTTCACCCCCCCTTTCCGCCACTCCCGTGCGCACATCCAGCAGCCGCGGAACTTTGATAAGTGACAGCGGTCACTTATCAGAGCTCGTGCCTGCCAGTTTTTTTTTTTCACCCCCCTTTCCGCCACTCCCGTGCGCACATCCAGCAGCCGCGGAACTTTGATAAGTGACACCGGTCACTTATCAGAGCTCGTGCCTGCCAGTTTTTTTTTTCATCCCCCTTTCCGCCACTCCCGTGCGCACATCCAGCAGCCACGGAACTTTGATAAGTGACACCGGTCACTTATCAGAGCTCGTGCCTGCTGGTTTAGACTTTTTTTCACAGGCCTTTTTTTTCCCTATTCGCTTTCTTTTCTTTTAGCTTTTTCTTTTCAGCTTAGTTTGCACCAATCACTATTCCCCCCCTCCCCCCACACACACAGTTATAAATAAAGTTCACACAAAGCACCACATTCACAAAAAAAATGTCCCGCTCGTCACGCTCATCCCAACAGCGCTATTCAGTGGAGGAGGCATACGCTTTCCTTGCCTCCGACACTGATAGCGAGGGAGAGGATCCCACATTTCTTTATTTTCCAGATGATGATTCTTCTTCCTCCTCCTCCTCATCTTCCTCCTCGGGTCCTGCGGAACCGCCACGCAGACGCCCCAGGACAGAACATGAGGCAGCGCCCGCCCCTGAAAATGAACCAGCGCACCCCTCTTCGGACCCCGTATGGACCCCGGCCCCCGAAAATTACGAGCCACTGATTCCTGATTTTGTGGCAGAATCAGGAATCAGGTTTGACTCCACCGGCTTCACAGAAATAGACTTTTTCAAAGTCTTTTTCTCTGAGGATTTAATTAACCTCATGGTGGAGCAAATAAATTTGTACGCTCGGCAATTTTTTGGCGCAAAACCCCCGTTCATCATTTTCCAACTGGTCTCCTGTAGACGCAGTTGAAATGATGCAGTTTTGGGGCCTGGTCCTCCATATGGGGATCCTGAAGAAGCCAGAAATTCGGCAATATTGGAGTGTTGATATTTTATACAACACTCCACTGTTCCGAATGGTCATGGCTCAGACGCGTTTTGAGGCCATCCACAAATTCCTGCATTATAATGATAATGCACAGTGTCCCCCACAAGATGACCCCAACTTTGACCGCCTGTTCAAAGTTCGGCCGGTCATCGAACACTTCAACAAAAAGTTTGCTGAAGTGTACGTGCCCCAAAGGGACATCTGCGTGGATGAGTCCTTGGTTCATTTTAAGGGACGGCTCGCATTCCGCCAGTACCTGCCCAGCAAGAGGGCAAGGTACGGAATCAAACTCTACAAGCTGTGTGAGAGTACCTCAGGGTACACCCACAGCTTTAGAGTTTACGAAGGAAAGGACACCAGGATTGTACCCCCTGAGTGTCCCCCTGTCCTGGGAGTGAGTGGGAAAATTGTGTGGGATTTGGTGCACCCACTGCTGGATAAAGGTTATCACCTTTACACTGATAACTTTTATTCCAGCATCCCACTCTACAAATCCCTCTCTGCGCGAGGTACCGCAGCCTGCGGTACCGTCCACAAAAATCAGAGAGGCCTCCCAAAGACGCTACTTGGGCTGATGCTCAGAAAGGGTGAGAGCAGAGCCCAATGTAGCGACCACCTGTTAGTGGTCAAGTACAAGGACAAGAGGGATGTCCTTCTCTTGACCACCATACATGGTGATGGCAGCGCCCTCAGCACTGTACGGGGTACCTCTACACAGGTCCGCAAACCGGACTGTGTACTGGGGTACAATAAATACATGGGGGTGTTGATCTCTCTGATCAACTCCTCCAACCGTACAGTGCTTTGAGAAAGGCCAAGGTGTGGTACAAGAAGCTGTCCGTGCACATCGTCCAAATGGCAATGCTCAACGCTTTCCTGCTGTCACGATGTGCACGCAACAGCGATACGACAGCGATTAAGGCCCTGATGTTTGGCGCTCAGGAAAGAGCGGGCCCCAGTACTTCCGGAACTGAAGGTGCTCGTATCATACCAGGTCAGCAATTCCCGGGGGTGGTCTCGCCAACTGAAAAAAAAGGTAAGCCGCAAAAAAGGTGCCGAGTGTGTTACAAAAGGGGAATACGCAAGGACACCTGTTGTGAATGGGTTTGAGATGAGTTCTGAGCAGAGGCTCCCTCTGGTGGTTACAAG
The DNA here is from genome assembly GCA_033576555.1 of Oophaga sylvatica. Taxonomy (NCBI): domain Eukaryota; kingdom Metazoa; phylum Chordata; class Amphibia; order Anura; family Dendrobatidae; genus Oophaga; species Oophaga sylvatica. Next base: position 319,598,450 of record JARQOD010000004.1, read on the forward strand.
CGGTACTAGTGTGGATTGTGAGGACTGGGAATCAGGTGTTACTGATTGGTCTTATATAAGGGAGTAATTTTCCCATCAGGGTTGCCGGTGATCAATTGTTCTGGTCTGAATCCTTCTTTCCAGTTTCCCTTGTAGCCTGCTGTGTCGTGTCTGCATCTCCTGCTATCAGATAAGACAATTTCTTATTTTGTGTTTTTTCTATATTTTTGCATTTTGTCCTGCACTTCTGTGGGGGCCTTCTGGGTCCCCTCCGGGGGCTTTTGCCCTCTCAGTTTAGTCCAGCCACTGTGTTTTGTACTTTTGCTTTTTCCAGTTTTTTTTCAGTGGCTGCTGTTTTGATTTTTTTACACCAGAGAACTAATTTAGGTGGTAGAGGTCGTGTGATCTCAGGTGATTTTGAAATTAGTAGAGTTGGTGTTTTTTCAGGGTTTTCTGAGATTGCAGTAAGTACCCTTCCTGTCCTTTTCTATTTAGATAGTTTGGGCCCCAGCGTTTGCTCATACTATTTTCTTTCTGTGTCAGTATTTCCTCTTGTCTAACTGCCATTACATGTTTGAGGGCTTTCTATTATCTTTGGGGTTCTGCTCCGGGGCAGATAGCTTTCCTATTTCTATCTTTAGGTGTAGTTAGTTTCTCAGGCTGTGACGAGGCGTCTAGGACCAACGTAGGAACGCTCCACGGCTGCCTCTAGTTGCGGTGGTTAGTCAGGGTACTGCAATCTCATAGATTCCAAATGCTCTGGTGTATTTCCTTTTTTACCTGCACTCCTCAGCTACCGTAACATAACAGTATCACCGGCCATAAAAATTGTATGGTACTCACAGAAGGGAAAAAATATTTTGAAGGAAGAAAAGTTGTCAGAGATATTTTTCTGTTTGTTGCATTTTTTTTTTTTCCCTCTGTATCTCTGGGTGCTGGGGAGGATCTTTTCTCCCAATGGAGTTTGCACAGTTGTCTGGCCGTGTGGATCAGCTTGCCACTGAGGTTCAGAGTATTGCTGCATATCTTGCTAGGTTGCCTGTTGTGGAACCTAGGATCCCCATGCCAGAATTGTTTTTAGGGGATCGAGCTAAGTTTCAGAATTTCAAAAATAATTGTAAATTGTTTCTTGCCTTAAAATCTAAGTCCTCAGGAAACGCAGCGCAGCAGGTTCAAATTATCATCTCTCTCCTGCGTGGCGATCCTCAGGATTGGGCTTTTTCCCTGACACCTGGGGATCCTGTTTTGAGTGATGTTGATGCATTTTTTCAGGCTTTGGGGTTATTGTACGATGAGCCTAATGTCACTGATCAAGCTGAAAAAGCCTTGTTGGCATTAAATCAGGGGCTTGATGACGCTGAGTTATACTGTCAGAGATTCCGTAGGTGGGCAGTCCTGACCAAATGGAATGACGACGCTTTGGCGGCCCTTTTCCGGAAGGGTCTGTCGGATAATGTAAAGGATGTTATGGTGGGATTCCCTGTCCCCTCTGGTCTCAATGATTCTATGTCATTAGCGATTCAAATTGACAGACGTTTGCGTGAGCGGAGAAGTATGCGTGGAGTGGTGTTGCCTTGTGAGCCAGCTACTGAGCCCATGCAGTGTGATGGAGTGGTGTCTGGGGCTCAGCGTCATGAGTTTCGAAAGCGCAATGGGTTATGTTTCTACTGTGGTGATGCCTCTCATGTTATTTCAGTCTGCCCTAAGCGGGGAAGACATTTTGCACGCTCAGTTGTCTTGGGTAGTGTTCAGACTAAGTTTTTATTAACTGTCACTCTGATATGCTCTCTGTCCTCATTTTCTGCTCAGGCTTTCGTTGATTCTGGAGCAGCTATTAACCTGATGGATTATGATTTTGCTAAACGTTGTGGGTTTCCCTTGATACCCCTACAGAAGTCTATTCCTTTACTGGGGATCGATTCTACCCCTTTGGCTGAGAATAAACCCCAGTTTTCTACTCAGGTGATAATGAGGGTTGAACCTGATCACCAGGAGTGCTGCAAATTTTTGGTTCTATATAATCTGCATGACATTATAGTGCTGGGTTTTCCTTGGTTACAGTCTCATAATCCTGTTTTGGATTGGAAATCTGTGTCTGTAACCAGTTGGGGCTGCCAATGTGTTAATACCAACACTCCTGTTTTTTCTGCCTCCCCCAAGCTCAGGATGTTCCTGACTTTTTGTTTGATTTTTCTGATGTGTTTAGCGAAAGTAAATCTGCATCCTTACCTCCCCATAGGAGCTATGACTGCGCTATTGAATTAGTGCCAGGTAGTAAATTCCCTAAAGGTCGCCTTTTTAACTTGTCTGTACCTGAACATGACGCTATGCGGTCTTATATCAAGGAGTCATTGGAGAAGGGTCATATCAGACCATCCTCTTCACCCTTAGGTGCCGGTTTTTTCTTTGTGGCCAAAAAAGATGGTTCATTAAGGCCGTGTATTGATTATCGTCTCTTGAACAATATTACTGTGAAATATCAATACCCGTTACCCTTGATTTCTGACCTGTTTTCCAGGGTGAAAAACGCTACTTGGTTTACCAAGCTTGACCTCAGGGGGGCGTATAACCTTATTCGCATTAAGCACGGGGATGAATGGAAGACGGCATTTAACACCCCTGAAGGGCATTTTGAGTACCTAGTGATGCCCTTTGGGCTCACTAATGCTCCTTCCGTCTTCCAGTCCTTCATGAATGACATTTTCAGGGATTTTGTGGACAAGTTTCTGATTGTTTATTTGGATGATATCTTGATTTTTTCTAATGACTGGGATTCTCATGTGAAACATGTTCGAACTGTATTCCAGATTTTGAGAGAGAATGCTCTGTATGTGAAGGGATCAAAGTGTCTTTTTGGCGTACAGAAGATCTCATTTCTGGGATTCATTTTGTCCCCATCTATTATTGAAATGGACCCGGTCAAGGTTCAGGCCATCTGTGATTGGGTCCAACCTACTTCATTAAAGGCTCTTCAGAGATTTTTGGGTTTTGCCAATTCTTATCGTAAATTTATTGGTAATTTCTCGGTTATTGTTAAACCATTAACTGATTTGACCAGAAAGGGTTCTGATGTGGTGAATTGGCCTCCTGAGGCAGTCTCTGCATTTCAGGAACTTAAGCAGAGATTCACTTCTGCTCCTGTTCTACGGCAGCCTGATGTTTCTCTGCCATTTCAGGTGGAGGTTGATGCCTCTGAAATTGGGGCAGGTGCCGTTTTGTCCCAAAAAGATCCAGAGACCTCTAAAAGTAACCCTTGTGCCTTTTTCTCTCGAAAATTTTCTCCTACTGAACGTAATTATGACGTGGGTAATCGGGAGTTATTGGCCATGAAGTGGGCTTTTGAAGAGTGGAGACATTGGCTGGAGGGAGCCAAACATCAGGTGGTGGTCCTTACGGACCATAAGAATCTGGTCTATCTGGAATCTGCCAAGCGACTCAATCCTAGACAGGCCAGGTGGGCCTTGTTTTTCACACGTTTTAATTTTGTGGTTTCCTTTCTTCCTGGCACTAAGAATGTTAAGGCGGATGCCCTCTCGAGGAGTTTCCTTGCGGACTCTCCTGAGTTATCTGATCCTTCTGTTATTTTGAAAGAGGGTGTAGTTCTTTCCGCCATCTCGCCCAATTTGAGACTTGCTCTGGAGGGGTGTCAGGAGGATAGGCCCGAGCGCTGCCCTGTTGGAAAATTGTTTGTCCCGGACCAATGGAAAAAGAGTGTGATGTCTGAGATTCATTGTTCCGCATTGGCTGGGCATCCCGGAATTTTTGGTACCAGAGACTTGGTTAGTCGGTCCTTTTGGTGGCCTACCTTGTCTCGTGATGTCAGGGAATTTGTGCAGTCCTGCGGGACTTGCTCTCGCTCCAAGCCTTGCTCTCGCTCTAGTGGTTTGTTGATGCCATTGCCTGTGCCCAAGAGACCATGGACCCATATCTCTATGGATTTCATTTCCGATCTTCCTGTTTCTCAGAGAATGACCACCATCTGGGTAATTTGTGATAGGTTTTCCAAAATGATACATCTTGTGCCATTACCTAAGTTGCCTTCCTCCTCTGAATTGGTGCCGTTGTTCCTTCAGCACGTGGTTTGTTTACACGGCATTCCTGAGAACATTGTGTCTGACAGAGGAGTCCAGTTTGTTTCCAGATTTTGGAGGACTTTTTGTTCTAAACTGGGTGTTCAATTGTCTTTCTCCTCGGCATTTCATCCTCAGACCAATGGTCAAACTGAGAGAACAAACCAGACATTGGAGACTTATCTAAGATGCTTTGTGTCTGCTGATCAGGATGACTGGGTCTCTTTTTTGCCTTTGGCTGAGTTTGCTCTTAATAATAGGGCTAGCTCTGCCACTTTGATGTCTCCGTTTTTCTGTAATTCTGGGTTTCACCCTCGATTTTCTTCAGGACAGACGGAGGCTTCTGTCTGTCCAGGTGTTGACTCTGTTGTTGAGCGTATGCAGCAGATTTGGGACCAGGTAGTGGAGAGGTTGTCCCTCTCTCAGGAGAAGGCCCAGCGGTTTGCTAACCGGCATAGGACTGATGGTCCTCGGTTTAAAGTGGGGGACTTGGTCTGGTTGTCCTCAAAGAATATTCCTATGAGAGTAGCATCTCCTAAATTTAAGCCTAGGTTCATTGGACCTTATAAGATCATGGAGATTATTAATCCTGTTTCTTTTCGTTTGCTTCTTCCAGGGACATTTAAGATCCATAACGTGTTCCACAAGTCCTTGTTGAAGAGGTTTGTTGAGCCAGTGGTTCCTGCTGCTGTGCCTCCTGACCCTGTTTTGGTTGAGGGCAATCTGGAGTATGTGGTTGAGAAAATATTGGATTCTCGTTTTTCTAGACGAAGACTCCAGTATTTGGTTAAATGGAGAGGTTATGGTCAGGAAGACAATTCTTGGGTGTTTGCTTCGGACATCCATGCTAGGAGACTTATCCGTGCGTATCATAGAACTCATCCTGACCGACCTGGTTGCTCAAATGAGGGTTCGGTGACCCCTCCTCAAGGGGGGGGTACTGTTGTGAATGGGTTTGAGATGAGTTCTGAGCAGAGGCTCCCTCTGGTGGTTACAAGCGGTACTAGTGTGGATTGTGAGGACTGGGAATCAGGTGTTACTGATTGGTCTTATATAAGGGAGTCATTTTCCCATCAGGGTTGCCGGTGATCAATTGTTCTGGTCTGATTCCTTCTTTCCAGTTTCCCTTGTAGCCTGCTGTGTCGTGTCTGCATCTCTGCTATCAGATAAGACAATTTCTTATTTGTGTTTTTTCTATATTTTTGCATTTTGTCCTGCACTTCTGTGGGGGCCTTCTGGGTCCCCTCCGGGGGCTTTTGCCCTCTCAGTTTAGTCCAGCCACTGTGTTTTGTACTTTTGCTTTTTCCAGTTTTTTTTCAGTGGCTGCTGTTTTGATTTTTTTTACACCAGAGAACTAATTTAGGTGGTAGAGGTCGTGTGATCTCAGGTGATTTTGAAATTAGTAGAGTTGGTGTTTTTTCAGGGTTTTCTGAGATTGCAGTAAGTACCCTTCCTGTCCTTTTCTATTTAGATAGTTTGGGCCCCAGCGTTTGCTCATACTATTTTCTTTCTGTGTCAGTATTTCCTCTGTCTAACTGCCATTACATGTTTGGGGGCTTTCTATTATCTTTGGGGTTCTGCTCCGGGGCAGATAGCTTTCCTATTTCTATCTTTAGGTGTAGTTAGTCTCTCAGGCTGTGACGAGGCGTCTAGGACCAACGTAGGAACGCTCCACGGCTGCCTCTAGTTGCGGTGGTTAGTCAGGGTACTGCAATCTCATAGATTCCAACTGCTCTGGTGTATTTCCTTTTTTACCTGCACTCCTCAGCTACCGTAACATAACAGACACCACTTACCAATGCGACACCTGCCCCGAAAAACCTGGCCTGTGTATGAAGGATTGTTTCAAATTGTACCACACACCTCCATGCACTACTAATTTACTTTACAGGAAAGATTAGTTCCAGAAGGGGGGCACATTTAGAAAAGTTCCTTGGGAGTCTACTTTCCAAAATTATGTCACTTGTGGGTTTTTTGTACTGTTTAGGCACATCAGGGGCTCTGCAAACGGAACATGACGCCCACAGACCATTCCATCAAAGTCTGCTTCCAAAACGTCACAATTTCCCTTCTGAGCCCCGAATTGTGCCCAAACAGTTTTTTCCCACATATGGGGTACCAGTTTACTCAGGACAAATTGGACAACAACTTTTGGTGTCCAATTTCTCCTCTTAACCTTGGGAAAATAAAAAATTGGGGACTAAAACATCATTTGTGTGAGGTAAAAAGTAGGATTTTTTTTTTTCACACCTGGGCATTATAAACTTTAGTGAAACACTTGGGGGTTCAAAGTTCTCACCACACACCTAGATAAGTTCCTTAGGGGGTCTAGTTTCCAAAATGGGGTCAAATGTGGGGGGTTTCCACTGTTTAGGCACATCAGGGGCTCTGCTAACGGAACATGACGCCCGCAGACCATTCCATCAAAGTCTGCATTCCAAAACGTCACTGCTTCCCTTCCGAGCCCTGCCGTGCGCCCAAACAGTGGATCCCCCCAACATATGGGGTATCAGCATACTCAGGACAAATTGGAAATCCAATTTTGGTGTCCAATATCTCCTCTTAACCTTGGGAAAATAAAAAATTGGGGACTAAAACATCATTTTGTGAGGTAAAAAGTAGGATTTTTTTTTTCACGCCAGGGCATTATAAACATTAGTGAAACACTTGGGGGTTCAAAGTGCTCACCACACACCTATATAAGTTCCTTAGGGGGTCTAGTTTCCAAAATGGGGTCACATGTGGGGGGTTTCCACTGTTTAGGCACATCAGGGTGTTATGTTTCGGTAGCTGAGGAATGCAGGTAAAAAAGGCAATACACCAGAGCAGATGGAATCTATGAGATTGCAGTACCCTGACTAACCACCACAACTAGAGGCAGCCATGGAGCGTTCCTACGATGGTCCTAGACGCCTCGTCACAGCCTGAGAAACTAACTACACCTAAAGATAGAAATAGGAAAGCTATCTGCCCCGGAGCAGAACCCCAAAGATAATAGAAAGCCCCCAAACATGTAATGGCGGTTAGACAAGATGAAATACTGACACAGAAAGAAAATAGTATGAGCAAACGCTGGGGCCCAAACTAACTAAATAGAAAAGGATAGGAAGGGTACTTACTGCAATCCCAGAAAACCCTGAAAGGCACCAACTCTACTAATTTCAAAAACACCTGAGATCACACGACCTCTACCACCTAAATTAGTTCTCTGGTGTAACAAAATCAAAACAGCAGCCACTGAAAAAACTGGAAAAAGCAAAAGTACAAACATCAGTGGCTGAACAAAACTGAGAGGGCAGAAGCCCCCGGAGGGGACCCTGAAGGCCCCCACAGAAGTGCAGGAAAAAATGCAAAAATATAGCACAAACACAAAAGAAGAAAATGTCTTATCTGTTAGCAGGAGATGCAGACACGACACAGCAGGCTACAAGGGAAACAGGAATAAAGGATCCAGACCAGAACAATTGATCACCGGCAACCCTGATGGGAAGGTGACTCCCTTATATAAGACCAATCAGTAACACCTGATTCCCAGTCCTCACAATCTTCACTGGACAGACTAGCACCGCTTGTAACCACCAGAGGGAGCCTCTGCTCAGAACTCATCTCAAACCCATTCACAACAGTACCCCCCCTTGAGGAGGGGTCACCGAACCCTCATTTGAGCAACCAGGTCGGTCAGGATGAGTTCTATGATACGCACGGATAAGTCTCCTAGCATGGATGTCCGAAGCAAACACCCAAGAATTGTCTTCCTGACCATAACCTCTCCATTTAACCAAATACTGGAGTTTCCGTCTAGAAAAACGAGAATCTAATATTTTCTCAACCACATACTCCAGATTGCCTTCAACCAAAACAGGGTCAGGAGGCACAGCAGCAGGAACCACTGGCTCAACAAACCTCTTCAACAAGGACTTGTGGAACACGTTATGGATCTTAAATGTCCCTGGAAGAAGCAAACGAAAAGAAACAGGATTAATAATCTCCATGATCTTATAAGGTCCAATGAACCTAGGCTTAAATTTAGGAGATGCTACTCTCATAGGAATATTCTTTGAGGACAACCAGACCAAGTCCCCCACTTTAAACCGAGGACCATCAGTCCTATGCCGGTTAGCAAACCGCTGGGCCCTCTCCTGAGAGAGGGACAACCTCTCCACTACCTGGTCCCAAATCTGTTGCATACGCTCCACAACAGAGTCAACACCTGGACAGACAGAAGCCTCCGTCTGTCCTGAAGAAAATCGAGGGTGAAACCCAGAATTACAAAAAAATGGAGACATCAAAGTGGCAGAGTTAGCCCTATTATTAAGAGCAAACTCAGCCAAAGGCAAAAAAGAGACCCAGTCATCCTGATCAGCAGACACAAAGCATCTTAGATAAGTCTCCAATGTCTGGTTTGTTCTCTCAGTTTGACCATTGGTCTGAGGATGAAATGCCGAGGAGAAAGACAATTGAACACCCAGTTTAGAACAAAAAGTCCTCCAAAATCTGGAAACAAACTGGACTCCTCTGTCAGACACAATGTTCTCAGGAATGCCGTGTAAACGAACCACGTGCTGAAGGAACAACGGCTCCAATTCAGAGGAGGAAGGCAACTTAGGTAATGGCACAAGATGTATCATTTTGGAAAACCTATCACAAATTACCCAGATGGTGGTCATTCTCTGAGAAACAGGAAGTTCGGAAATGAAATCCATAGAGATATGGGTCCATGGTCTCTTGGGCACAGGCAATGGCATCAACAAACCACTAGAGCGAGAGCAAGGCTTGGAGCGAGAGCAAGTCCCGCAGGACTGCACAAATTCCCTGACATCACGAGACAAGGTAGGCCACCAAAAGGACCGACTAACCAAGTCTCTGGTACCAAAAATTCCGGGATGCCCAGCCAATGCGGAACAATGAATCTCAGACATCACACTCTTTTTCCACTGGTCCGGGACAAACAATTTTCCAACAGGGCAGCGCTCGGGCCTATCCTCCTGACACCCCTCCAGAGCAAGTCTCAAATTGGGCGAGATGGCGGAAAGAACTACACCCTCTTTCAAAATAACAGAAGGATCAGATAACTCAGGAGACTCCGCAAGGAAACTCCTCGAGAGGGCATCCGCCTTAACATTCTTAGTGCCAGGAAGAAAGGAAACCACAAAATTAAAACGTGTGAAAAACAAGGCCCACCTGGCCTGTCTAGGATTGAGTCGCTTGGCAGATTCCAGATAGACCAGATTCTTATGGTCCGTAAGGACCACCACCTGATGTTTGGCTCCCTCCAGCCAATGTCTCCACTCTTCAAAAGCCCACTTCATGGCCAATAACTCCCGATTACCCACGTCATAATTACGTTCAGTAGGAGAAAATTTTCGAGAGAAAAAGGCACAAGGGTTACTTTTAGAGGTCTCTGGATCTTTTTGGGACAAAACGGCACCTGCCCCAATTTCAGAGGCATCAACCTCCACCTGAAATGGCAGAGAAACATCAGGCTGCCGTAGAACAGGAGCAGAAGTGAATCTCTGCTTAAGTTCCTGAAATGCAGAGACTGCCTCAGGAGGCCAATTCACCACATCAGAACCCTTTCTGGTCAAATCAGTTAATGGTTTAACAATAACCGAGAAATTACCAATAAATTTACGATAAGAATTGGCAAAACCCAAAAATCTCTGAAGAGCCTTTAATGAAGTAGGTTGGACCCAATCACAGATGGCCTGAACCTTGACCGGGTCCATTTCAATAACAGATGGGGACAAAATGAATCCCAGAAATGAGATCCTCTGTACGCCAAAAAGACACTTTGATCCCTTCACATACAGAGCATTCTCTCTCAAAATCTGGAATACAGTTCGAACATGTTTCACATGAGAGTCCCAGTCATTAGAAAAAATCAAGATATCATCCAAATAAACAATCAGAAATTTGTCCACAAAATCCCTGAAAATGTCATTCATGAAGGACTGGAGGACGGAAGGAGCATTAGTGAGCCCAAAGGGCATCACTAGGTACTCAAAATGCCCCTCAGGGGTATTGAATGCCGTCTTCCATTCATCCCCGTGCTTAATGCGAATAAGGTTATACGCCCCCCTGAGGTCAAGCTTGGTAAACCAAGTAGCGTTTTTCACCCTGGAAAACAGGTCAGAAATCAAGGGTAACGGGTATTGATATTTCACAGTAATATTGTTCAAGAGACGATAATCAATACACGGCCTTAATGAACCATCTTTTTTGGCCACAAAGAAAAAACCGGCACCTAAGGGTGAAGAGGATGGTCTGATATGACCCTTCTCCAATGATTCCTTGATATAAGACCGCATAGCGTCATGTTCAGGTACAGACAAGTTAAAAAGGCGACCTTTAGGGAATTTACTACCCGGCACTAATTCAATAGCGCAGTCATAGCTCCTATGGGGAGGCAAGGATGCAGATTTACTTTCGCTAAACACATCAGAAAAATCAATCAAAAAGTCAGGAACATCCTGAGCCTGGGGGGAGGCAGAAAAAACAGGAGTGTTGGTATTAACACATTGGCAGCCCCAACTGGTTACAGACACAGATTTCCAATCCAAAACAGGATTATGAGACTGTAACCAAGGAAAACCCAGCACGATAATGTCATGCAGATTATACAGAACCAAAAATTTGCAGCACTCCTGGTGATCAGGTTCAACCCTCATTATCACCTGAGTAGAAAACTGGGGTTTATTCTCAGCCAAAGGGGTAGAATCGATCCCCAGTAGGGGAATAGACTTCTGTAGGGGTATCAAGGGAAATCCACAACGTTTAGCAAAATCATAATCCATCAGGTTAATAGCTGCTCCAGAATCAACGAAAGCCTGAGCAGAAAATGAGGACAGAGAGCATATCAGAGTGACAGTTAATAAAAACTTAGTCTGAACACTACCCAAGACAACTGAGCGTGCAAAACGTCTTCCCCGCTTAGGGCAGACTGAAATAGCATGAGAGGCATCACCACAGTAGAAACATAACCCATTGCGCTTTCGAAACTCATGACGCTGTGCCCCAGACACCACTCTATCACACTGCATGGGTTCAGAAGCTGGTTCACAAGGCAACACTATTCCACGCATACTTCTCCGCTCACGCAAACGTCTGTCAATTTGAATCGCTAATGACATAGAATCATTGAGACCAGAGGGAACAGGGAATCCCACCATAACATCCTTTACATTCTCTGACAGACCCTTCCGGAAAAGGGCTGCCAAAGCGTCGTCATTCCATTTGGTCAGGACTGCCCACCTACGGAATCTCTGACAGTATAACTCAGCGTCATCAAGCCCCTGATTTAATGCCAACAAGGCTTTTTCAGCTTGATCAGTGACATTAGGCTCATCGTACAATAACCCCAAGGCCTGAAAAAACGCATTAACATCACTCAAAACAGGATCCCCAGGTATCAGGGAAAAAGCCCAATCCTGAGGATCGCCGCGCAGGAGAGAGATGATAATTTGAACCTGCTGCGCTGCGTTCCCTGAGGACTTAGGTTTTAAGGCAAAAAACAATTTACAATTATTTTTGAAATTCTGAAACTTAGCTCGATCCCCTAAAAACAAATCTGGCATGGGAATCCTAGGTTCCACAACAGGCAACCCAGCAAGATAGATAGCAATACTCCGAACCTCAGTGGCAAGCTGATCCACACGGCCAGACAACTGTGCAAACTCCATTGAGAGAAAAGATCCTCCCCAGCACCCAGAGATACAGAGGGAAAAAAAAAAATGCAACAAACAGAAAAATATCTCTGACAACTCTGACAACCTTTTTTCTTTCACAATATTTTTTCCCTTCTGTGAGTACCATACAATTTTCAATTTTTAGGCCGGTGATACTGTTATGTTTCGGTAGCTGAGGAATGCAGGTAAAAAAGGCAATACACCAGAGCAGTTGGAATCTATGAGATTGCAGTACCCTGACTAACCACCACAACTAGAGGCAGCCGTGGAGCGTTCCTACGTTGGTCCTAGACGCCTCGTCACAGCCTGAGAAACTAACTACACCTAAAGATAGAAATAGGAAAGCTATCTGCCCCGGAGCAGAACCCCAAAGATAATAGAAAGCCTCCAAACATGTAATGGAGGTTAGACAAGATGAAATACTGACACAGAAAGAAAATAGTATGAGCAAACGCTGGGGCCCAAACTAACTAAATAGAAAAGGATAGGAAGGGTACTTACTGCAATCCCAGAAAACCCTGAAAGGCACCAACTCTACTAATTTCAAAAACACCTGAGATCACACGACCTCTACCACCTAAATTAGTTCTCTGGTGTAACAAAATCAAAACAGCAGCCACTGAAAAAAAAGTACAAAAGTACAAACATCAGTGGCTGAACAAAACTGAGAGGGCAGAAGCCCCCGGAGGGGACCCTGAAGGCCCCCACAGAAGTGCAGGAAAAAATGCAAAAATATAGCACAAACACAAAAGAAGAAAATGTCTTATCTGTTAGCAGGAGATGCAGACACAACACAGCAGGCTACAAGGGAAACAGGAATAAAGGATCCAGACCAGAACAATTGATCACCGGCAACCCTGATGGGAAGGTGACTCCCTTATATAAGACCAATCAGTAACACCTGATTCCCAGTCCTCACAATCTTCACTGGACAGACTAGCACCGCTTGTAACCACCAGAGGGAGCCTCTGCTCAGAACTCATCTCAAACCCATTCACAACATCAGGGGCTCTGCTAACGGAACATGACGCCCGCAGACCATTCCATCAAAGTCTGCATTCCAAAACGTCACTGCTTCCCTTCCGAGCCCTGCCGTGCGCCCAAACAGTGGATCCCCCCAACATATGGGGTATCAGCGTACTCAGGACAAATTGGAAAACCACTTTTGGGTCCAATTTCTCCTCTTACCCTTGGGAAAATAAAAAATTGGGGACTAAAACATCACTTTTGTGGAAAAAAAATATATATTTTTTTTTCACGCCAGGGCATTATAAACGTTAGTGAAACACTTGGGGGTTCAAAGTGCTCACCACACACCTAGATAAGTTCCTTAGTGGGTCTAGTTTCCAAAATGGGGTCACAAGTGGGGGGTTTCCACTGTTTAGGCACATCAGGGCTCTGCTAATGGAATATGACGCCCGCAGACCATTCCATCAAAGTCTGCATTCAAAACGTCACTGCTTCCCTTCCAAGCCCTGCCGTGCGCCCAAACAGTAAATCCCCCCAACATATAGAGTATCAGCGCACTCAGGACAAATTGGACAACCACTTTTGGGGTCCAATTTCTCCTCTTACCCTTGGGAAAATAAAAAATTGGGGACTAAAACATCACTTTTGTGGAAAAAATATATATATTTTTTTTTCACGCTAGGGCATTATAAACGTTAGTGAAACACTTGGGGTTCAAAGTGCTCATCACACACCTAGATAAGTTCCTTAGGGGGTCTAGTTTCCAAAATGGGGTCACATGTGGGGGGTTTCCACTGTTTAGGCACATCAGGGGCCCTCCAAATGCGACATGACGTCCGTTCGCAATTCCAGCCAATTTTGGTTTGGAAAAGTCAAACGGCGCTCCTTCCCTTTCAAGCCCTGCCGTGCGCCCAAACAGTGGTTCCCCCCACATATGGGGTATCAGCGTACTCAGGACATGTTGGACAACAACTTTTGTGGTCCAATTTCTCTTCTTACCCTTGGTAAAATAAAAATTTGGGGACTAAAACATCATGCTTGTGGAAAAAAATATGATTTTTTTTCTTCACGGCTCTACATTACAAACTTGCGTGAAGCACTTGAGGGTTCAAAGTGCTCACCACACATCTAGATAAGTTCCTTAGAGGGTCTAGTTTCCAAAATGGGGTCACATGTGGGGGGTTTCCACTGTTTAGGCACATCAGGGGCCCTCCAAACGCGACATGGCGTCCGTTCGCAATTCCAGCCAATTTTGGTTTGGAAAAGTCAAACGGCGCTCCTTCCCTTTCAAGCCCTGCGGTGCGCCCAAACAGTGGTTCCCCCCACATATGGGGTATCAGCGTACTCAGGACATGTTGGACAACAATTTTTGTGGTCCAATTTCTCTTACCCTTGGGAAAATGAAAAATTGGGGACTAAAACATCATGCTTGTGGAAAAAATATGATTTTTTTTCTTCACGGCTCTACATTAAAACTTGCGTGAAGCACTTGAGGGTTCAAACTACTCACCACACATCTAGATAAGTTCCTTAGGGGTCTAGTTTCCAAAATGGGGTCATATGTGGGGGGTTTCCACTGTTTAGGCACATCAGGGGCCCTCCAAACGCGACATGGCGTCCGTTCGCATTTCCAGCCAATTTTGGTTTGGAAAAGTCAAACGGCGCTCCTTCCCTTTCGAGCCCTGCCGTGTGCCCAAACAGTGGTTCCCCCCCACATATGGGGTATCAGCGTACTCAGGACAAGTTGAACAACAACTTTTGTGGTCCAATTTCTCCTCTTACCCTTGGGAAAATAAAACATTGGGGACTAAAACATCATGCTTGTGGAAAAAATATGATTTTTTTTTCTTCACGGCTCTACATTACAAACTTGCGTGAAGCACTTGAGGGTTCAAAGTGCTCACCACACATCTAGATAAGTTCCTTAGGGGGTCTAGTTTCCAAAATGGGGTCACATGTGGGGGGTTTCCACTGTTTAGGCACATCAGGGGCCCTCCAAACGCGACATGGCGTCCGTTCGCAATTCCAGCCAATTTTGGTTTGGAAAAGTCAAACGGCGCTCCTTCCCTTTCGAGCCCTGCCGTGCGCCCAAACAGTGGTTCCCCCCACATATGGGGTATCAGCGTACTGAGGACATGTTGGACAACAACTTTTGTGGTCCAATTTCTCCTCTTACCCTTGGGAAAATAAAAAATTGGGGACTAAAACATCATGCTTGTGGAAAAAATATGATTTTTTTTCTTCACGGCTCTACATTACAAACTTGCGTGAAGCACTTGAGGGTTCAAACTACTCACCACACATCTAGATAAGTTCCTTAGGGGTCTAGTTTCCAAAATGGGGTCACATGTGGGGGGCTTCCACTGTTTAGGCACATCAGGGGCCCTCCAAACGCGACATGGCGTCCGTTCGCAATTCCAGCCAATTTTGGTTTGGAAAAGTCAAACGGCGCTCCTTCCCTTTCAAGCCCTGCCGTGAGCCCAAACAGTGGTTCCCCCCGACATATGGGGTATCAGAATACTTAGGACAAGTTGGACAACAACTTTTGTGGTTCAATTTCTCCTCTTACCCTTGGGAAAATAAAAATTTGGGGACTAAAACATCATGCTTGTGGAAAAAATATGATTTTTTTTCTTCACGGCTCTACATTACAAACTTGCGTGAAGCACTTGAGGGTTCAAAGTGCTCACCACACATCTAGATAAGTTCCTTAGGGGGTCTAGTTTCCAAAATGGGGTCACATGTGGGGGTTTCTACTGTTTAGGCACATCAGAGCCTCTCCAAACGCGACATGGCGTCCGTTCTCAGTTTCAGCCAATTTTGGTTTGGAAAAGTCAAACTGCGCTCCTTCCATTCCGAGCCCTGCCGTGTGCCCAAACAGTGGTTTTCCCTCACATATGGGGTATCGGCGTACTCAGGAGAAATTGCACAACAACTTTATCCGTCCTTTTTCTCCTTTTTCCCTTGTGAAAATAAAAAAAAGTTTGTAAAAGATCATTTTTGTGACTAAAAAGTAAAATGTTCATTTTTTCCTTCCACGTTGCTTCAGCTCCTGTGAAGCACCTGAAGGGTTAATAAACTTCTTGAATGTGGTTTTGAGTACCTTGAGGGGTGTAGTTTTTAGAATGGTGTCACTTTTGGGTATTTTATGCTATATAGACCCCTCAAAGTGACTTCAAATATGAGGTGGTCCCTAAAAAAATGGCTTTGTAAATTTTGTTGTAAAAATGAGAAATCGCTGGTCAATTTTAACCCTTATAATTTCCTAACAAAAAAAATTTTGTTTCCAAAATTGTGCTGATGTAAAGTAGACATGTGGGAAATGTTATTTGTTAGCTATTTTGTGTGACATATTTCTCTGTTTTAAGGGAATAAAAATTCAAAGTTTGAAAATTGCAAAATTTTCAAAATTTTTGCCATATTTGCGTTTTTTTCATAAATAAACGCAAGTTATATCGAAGAAATTTTACCACTATCATGAAGTACAATATGTCACGAGAAAACATTCTCAGAATCGCGAATATCCGTTGAAGCGTTCCAGAGTTATAACCTGATAAAGAGACAGTGGTCAGAATTGTAAAAATTGGCCCGGTCATTAACGTGCAAACCACCCTTGGGGGTAAAGGGGTTAAAAACTGAAAAATAAATAAAAGTATACCTAAATTGTATTGCATATTTCAAAAAATGATTACTCTATCCTATTAGAGTACAACTCCACCAAAAGAGTCTACCTTGTCGTGGTGGCGGCTTAAAAAAATCTTTTGGCCAAAACATAAGCTGCTGGCTATATGTACGATTGGTGAGAAGTGGAGCTTTTCCCAAGAGAGAGTAGTGTGGCTATTGCCAGTTCGAGGGGGGGAGCCTGGGTGGAGTCTAAAGGGGGCCCGAAAGTTTTGCTAGTATTGGCCCCCGAAATTCCTAGTGGCAGCCCTATGCCTATATTTGTTAAATTTTGCACTATAAAGCATTGCAACAAAACTATAGTGTCTGAAATGAATAGGGAAAGTGTGAATTTGGGTGGATAATATTTTGGCATGGGGGGTGACCATTTGAAAGATCGCACCAGGGCCCATAGCTTTGCAGTTACGCCACTGGGTGGAGCCAATATCTTATGCATAAAAGTAAAGAAAGAAGACCGACAGCAAAGCCGCCACAGAAACGACAAGGAAGGCGGCAAAGAAGGCGTTTCAGGAGACATTGGCAGTGTTTTCATAAAGCATCATCTGCCTTAGTCCGGGGTCACACGTGCGAGTCTCTAGCATGAACACCTAGCCCTGCCGCCGGCGTGCGGACTGGAGCGTGCGGCTGCATGTAATTCTATGCAGCCGCACGCTCCGGTCCGAGTGCTGGTGGTAGTGCTGGGTGTTCATGAGAGAGAATCGTGCGAGTTTCTCGCATGTGTGACCCCGGCCTTAAAAATTATGCGAACACGTTGGCATCTACAATACGCTATGTGTACATACCAGAGGCATAGCTAGTGCTTTGGTTCGGGGGGTTTGGGGGCAAAACTTCTGAATGGGCCCCAAACCAGGTAACAACTGGGTGACGCACCCTCATAGTGGAGGAGAACCTCAACAGATGACCGCACGGTTACTGAAAATAATCTCTATATAAAGACCAACATGGATATTACCGCCATATGGTCAGTGGTAAATACTAGTCTTACAGAACATAAGAGATTACAGCACAGTTACAGATAATGACTTACCGCTGACATTCTTTCTGATGGAGTTCACTTTTCCCTTCTTTTCCATCTAACACAGACCAACATGACAACTTATCCCAGCCAGGACTCAGCTGCAGAGAATACAACAAAGACACATTTCACGTCTCATATTTTCAGCACTGTCCCCAATGGGACTATTCCGAACCTGCACAAACTCCTCATCCTGCTGATACCCCAATATTGAGCCACTGCTGCCATATGAGTCTCTATTACTGCACTTGCTGTGTGATTCTCTGTGCTCTCTGAATTCTAAAGCACCCCTCTAGAATATAATAATTTCCCCTAGAAAACAGTGCCCACATTTTGTCCCCTAGAAAGTAATGATGCCCTGTGTGCCCCCTTGACAATCACAGTAAACTGCATTCCCCTATAATAAGGATATGTATCCACGGGGCGTTTTGGCAGTGCTTTGGATGCAGTGGATACCCGGCTCCGCCCAAAGCGCTACCCCCTTTGGTACACGTGGTGATTCCGCATGTGTACATTGAACACATGCGGAATCACCGCATCCTATACATTGACTTATTTATCTAGCTGCGACTGAGCGTCTCCGCAAGATAAATACACATGCTGCTGTCTAGAAAGACGTGCCGCATGTCCGGTTACACAGGTCTGCCACCTGCGTGTTTGTACGCATAGTGGAGATAGGATTTCATAAAATCGACTATGCTGTAACATCTGGACGCTGTGGCTGTACGCAGCGTCCAATCCACAGCAAATACTGAAGGAATATGCCCCTTGGAAATATACCCTAAGTGCCCACTTTACATTTACCAATGTCCCAAGTCTCCCCCGTACAGCTCCTCTATACACAGTATGATGTTCTTTTATACACAGTATAATGACACTTCACTAATTATACACACACATATATACACACATACATACACACACACACCCACACCTTAACATCCCCCAAACTATTTAATGGCTCCAACACTATGATGGCCTCCATATAGCACAATACACCAGATAGTCCTTAATATAGTATAATGCACTCCCCATAGGCCTCCATATAGTATAATACACTCCCCATAGGCAGACTATATAGAATAATACACCCCCATAGGCAGACTAATATAATGCTGCCCTAATGTAATGCACCCACCGTAGGCAGACTATAGAGTGATGCAGCCTGTATCACATAATGCACCCCCATAGGCAGCCTCTAAAAAAAATAAAAAATAAATAATAATCTACTCACCGCTCTTCCTCCTGTGCTGTTCCGAGCTCCCGCTCATCTCCGAACAGCAGGCGCCGAGCAGTGAAGTCATCGCGCCCGCTGTCCGTGGTGGCTGCGGCAGTGACGTCATACGCCGACGGGGAATGATGGGAGAGGGAGCATAGTGCTCCTTCTCTCAATGCGGT
>JARQOD010000004.1:319617346-319646716 GCA_033576555.1 Oophaga sylvatica
CAGCTGTATCGGCATGTAGCCGATACAGCTGAACTTGCAATGACGGGTGGGGGGCCCACTGCTGGAACAGGGCCCCATACCGGCCAGGTGGCAGATCTCCCTGCTCTGCCACAGAATGTAACTGTATCGGCGCGCTGTGCTCGCCGTTACAGTAGCATAGCTCTGGGTGGGCCTTCTCAGAGCCCGGGGTCCAGGGCGCTACTGGTGTATGACCATTTTGAAGTCAATTCTATATATTTGTGTTTTGTGGTCTGAACTCAGAACACAAATCACAGACTGACCTGAAATCAGAATCCTAGTTTGCCTTTGAGATTGCAGTGTTGAGGTCCCACAGCAAGGCCATACAATCTGGTCTGCGTGCAGACCTTGAAACATAAGTATATGGGAGAAAGGCCTTAACCCCTTCATGACCGGAGCTTTATTTGGTTTTGTGTTTTCGTTTTTCGCTCCCCTCCTTCCCAGAGCCATAGCTTTATTTTTCCGTCAATATAACTGTGCGAGGGCTTATTTTTTGTGGTATGAGTTGTACTTTTGAGTTACACCATTGCTTTTACCATGGCCTAAACACAAAAAAGGGAAAAAAATTCCAAGTGCGGTGAAATTACAAAGAGAGTGCAGTCCCACACTTGTTTTTTGGTTGGTTTTTTGTTTCGTTCACTAAATGCTAAAACTGTCCTGCCATTATGATTCTCCAGGTCATTACAAGTTCATAGACACCAAACATATCTAGGTTTTTTTTTTTATCCAAGCGGTGAAAAAAAAAAAAAAAAAAAGATTCCAAGCTTTGGTAAAAAAAAAAAAAAAATTTGCACCATTTTCCAATTAGGGTTAAGCGAAACAGGTCGGTCAATTTAAAAAAAACACCGACTTTCGCCAAAGTCGGGTTTCGCCGAGCGAAACCCGACCATGGCGTGAGGTCGGTCGCGTGTTCAACGGACATTTTGCCCAAATCGGTTTTCCCATAATACTTTAAGGGCCTTTTCTCGGCCAATGAGCAAGGACGCAGACTGTGGGCAACGCGATGACATGGGCAGCGGCCAGCACCATCTTAGAGAAGGGCATTGCAGTGATTGGCTGGCTTTGTGTGGCATCACAGTGCATATAAAATCCCTCTCCGCCGACCGCCAATTTACTTCTGCCGATCTTAGTGTAATGAGAGATTGCTGCCGCTGGTTCTCAGCAGGGAGAGCGTTAGGCAGGCCCAAAAAAAAAAAATCTGTGCTTGTGCTGATAGCGATTAGCTGTACAGTTACTGTGCAGTGACAGGGGAGGATTTTGGTGTGTGCAGCAACGCTGGTTCTTAGGCTGCCTGCCAGTGACAGGGCAGAAATTGCTTGTGTGGAGCAGCAGAGCTGATTATTAGGCTGCCTGCCAGTGAGAAGGGGAAATTTCTTTTGTGGAGTAGCAGAGCTGATTATTAGGTTGCTTGCTACCTGTATTGGTGTGTGTACACTGCTGTGCAGACTGCTTTTTAACACAGCACCTACAAAGCACTAATACTTTTCTTCATTTTTTCTGCACAGTTACTGAGTGTTCATTTTTTCCCACACCGTATAGAGCTGTACGCTCCTCACAGTACCGTGTACCGGCTGGTATCACGGACAAATACATGCTATCTGTGTGTGACTCCGGAAATATATACGGAGATTTCAATTTTCACCAAAACCGTATACAGTTGGTATCTTCTGATGCAGTACCATTTTTCTGCCTTCTGTATTACGGTCAAATCCATAGTGAGAGAGCGTGTGTGTGTTACTCCTGAAATATACACAGAGATTTACAATTCCCCCAACACTGTATACAGCTGTACGCTACTGATAGAGTACACTTTTTCTGCCTTTCATATTCTGCTGTTATCCAAACTGGGCCTGTGACCATGTCTGTTACTCCTGAAAGATATACAGAGATTTCAAATTCCCCCAACACTTCATACAGCTGTACGCTACTGATAGAGTACACTTTTCTGATTTTCAGATTCTGGTGTTATCCAGACTGGGCCTCTGACTGTGTGTGTTACTGCTGAAATATATACGGAGATTTACAGTTCCCCCAACACTGTATACAGCTGTCCGCTACTGATACAGTACACTTTTTCTCCTTTTCATATTCTGGTGTTATCCCTACTGAGCCTGTGATCATGTGTGTTACTCCTCAAATATATATGGAGATTTAAAATTAACCCAGCACTGTATACAGCTGTTGGCTACTGATATAGTACACTTTTCTGATTTTCAGATTCTGGTGTTATCCAGACTGGGCCTCTGACTGTGTGTGTTCCTCCTGAAATATATAGGGAGATTTAAAATTCCCCCAACACTGTATACATCTGTACGCTACTGATACAGTACACTTTTGCAGATTTTAATATTGTGGTGTTATCCAGACTGGGCCTCTGACTGTGTGTGTTACTTCTGAAATATATACGGAGATTTAAAATTCCCCCAACACTGTATACAGCTGTACACTACTGATAGAGTACACTTTTTCTGCCTTTCATATTCTGCTGTTATCCAAACTGGGCCTGTTACCGTGTCTGTTACTGTTGAAATATATACGGAGATTTAAAATTCCCCTAACACTATAAACAGCTGTACGCTTCTGATTCTGTACACTTTTTTGGTTTTTATATTCTAGTTTAATCCATACTGAGCCTGTGAGAGTCTGTGTCTGTTACTCCGCAAATATATACGGAGATTAAAATTTTTCACCTTCACCGTATACAGCTGTACGCTTCTGATACTGTACCATATATCTGCTGTTATTTTGGGTACATTTACACAAACATGAGGAAGTATGGTGGAAGAGGTCACGGACATGGTCGTGGGGGGCCACCTGCTACTGATGGTGGTGGTGGTGTTGCATCTGCTGGTAGTGCCAAAAGCACAATAGCACCTAAGGCAGGAGGTGTTGAGCCTCCCTCATCGTCAGGCTCCAGAAGGCCTGGAAGTCTCCCTTTTCTGGGAGTAGGTAAACCGCTTTTAAAGCCGGAGCATCAGGAACAGGTTTTGTCTTACATTGCCGAACAGCCTCCAGCTCTATCTCCTCCTCTTCTGAAGTTTCAAAAGCTCCAAGCACTGAGTCGTCAGTGCAGGCTTCTGGTCAGGAACAACCCCTTTCCTTGTGTCCTTTACCCCCACCAAAAGTGAAGGATGCAGCAGCCCACACTTCAGATTACTCCATGCCTGGGTTATCAAGTCAAATCCTGAATTCCCCAGTCCAAGATGAATCTGACATGGAGTTCACTGATGCACAGCCACTGCTAGATGATTGTGCTGGTACAATCAACCACAGCACTACATTGCCCTCACAGTGTACTGAGGGCACAGTGACCCTGATGAAACTCAGGTGCCCCTTCCCGCATACTCTACCACCTTACACGGTGACACAGTGGAAGGTGCAGATGAAATAGAAGAGGAGGTGATGGATAACCCAGATGTTGACACGGATTGGCATCCAGTGGGGGAAGAGGGTGCTGCTGGCAATAGCTCAGAAGAGGAGAAGGATCCGCAGCAGGTATGGAAATCGCAGCTGGGGTTATCTGGCAGGCCCGTATCACTCCAAAAAGGTGTTAAAAAAAACAAAACAAGTTGCAGGACAGCTTGGTCAGACGGTCAAATTAGCACAGCGTGCAAGCCCTGAAAATTTATACCATAGTAGGAAGAGTCCAGTGTGGCACTTTTTTTACCAAAATCCTATTGATGAGGCAAAGGTTATCTGTAAAAAGTGCCGAAGGACCTTTAACCGAGGGAAAAATCTCAGAAATTTGAATACCAGTTGCATGCTTAGACATTTCATGAACATTCACTTGCTAGCGTGGACGGACTACAAAACCTCAGGTAGCACATGTGCACCAGCTCCGGCTGAAGTTAGCCAGCAACGCTCCATTGCTTCCCCCACTGTAAGCCCACTGGTTTGCACACCACCAGCAAGAAATGTTGAGGTGTCGTCACAAGGCCAAAGCAGTCAGGGAATCACAATGTTTTTGCAACGAAAGACTGCATCTAGGCCATCACCACCACCACCATCACCAACCCCCTCTCAGTCCGTCATGTCCACCGATAGTTCCCCCAAATGCAGCTCTCAAGTCCAGCTCACCCTACCAGACACTCTAAGTAGGACAAGAAAGTACTCATCCTCTCATCCGTGTACACTGGGTTTGAACGCCTGCATTGCCAAACTGATCTCATTAGAGATGATGCCCTTCCGTTTGGTTGAAAGCGCAGCGTTCCGAGAGCTCATGGCTTACGCTGTCCCATGCTATGACCTACCCAGTCGGCACTTCTTTTCTAGAAAAGCCATCCCTGCCCTCCACCTGCATGTGAAAGACCGCATTGTCCATGCACTCAAACAATCAGTGAGTGGAAAGGTGCACCTCACAACAGATGCATGGGCCAGTAGGCATGGCCAGGGCCATTACGTGTCCATCACTGCGCACTGGGTTAATGTGGTGGATGCAGGGTCCACAGGGGACAGCGGTGGTGGGACAGTGCTGCCTAGCCCATGGTATAGGCAACAGTTGACTGTAGGCGTTCGACCCTCCTCCTCCTCCAGAAGCGAAAGCTCGTCAACAGAGTGCAGTTGCACAAGCACTCCATCCGCAACTGCCAGTGTTGCACATGAGGTGTCCCACTTTCGAACAGCTAGTGGTAAGCGTCAGCAGACTGTTTTAAAAATGATGTCTTTGGGCGACAACAGACACACCGCGGAGGTACTGGCCGACTACCTGCAGCGAGAAACTGAGTCATGGCTGGGCAGTATGCATCTTGAGCCAGGCAAGGTAGTCAGTGATAACGAACGTAATTTTGTGGCGGACATAGCCCTGGCAAAACTCAGACACATACCTTGCCTGGCTCACACCTTGAACCTGATGGTGCAGTGCTTTCTAAAGAATTATCCTGAGTTAACAGCCCTGCTCCATAAAGTGCGAAGACTGTGCTCTCACATCTGTCGCTCACCCGTAGACTCCAGTCGCATGCAGAGGCTGCAGCGATCGCTCCACCTCCCCAAGCACCGCCTAATGATAGACGTTGCAGCAAGGTGGAACTCCACCATGCACATGGTTGAGAGGATGTGCGAACAGAGGCAGGCTGTAATGCATTTGTGGGAGGATTCACTGGCAGGCAGTTTGAGGGCAGACATGGAGTTGTCGGGTGTGCAGTGGTCAAAGCTGAAAGGCCTCTGTAAAGTCCTTCAGTGTTTTGAGGATTGCACACGGCTGGTAAGCACAGACGACGCCATCATAAACATGAGCATCCCACTTATGCGTCTTCTCATGCAAACTTTGACGCACATTAAGGATCAGGCGTCTGCAGAGGAGGAGGAAGAGGAAGAAGAGGGAAGCCTTGATGACTGCCAGCCATTGTCTGCTCAGGGAACTGTCCTGGACGAGGTGGAGGAAGAAGAGGAGGAGGAGGGGGGGATGATTATTTTGGGGAGGAGGATGCTTCTCAGGGGGCAAGAGAAAATGTTGGCTTGCCAAGTTCAGGTCCAGGGTTTGTGCATGACTGGAGGGATGTGGAATTGACAGAAAGTGCTCCTTCACTCACCACTATCAGTGCATCACTGACACCTGGAACATTGGCCCACATGTGTGATTATGCCTTGCGGATCCTAAAAAGGGACCCCCGCATTGCCAAAATGATGAAGGATGACGACTACTGGTTGGCCAGCATCCTCGATCCACGCTATAAAGGCAAATTACAGAACATAATGCCACAGGAGAACCTAGATCTAATATTGGCCAACAAACAAGCAACTCTGGTAAACCGTTTGTTAGAGGCATTCCCAGCAAACAGCAGCGGTGCAGGTTCTACCACGAGCCGTACTGGCCCAAATGAAAGAGGTGTTCATGGTGCACACAGCCGAAGTGGCATTGGAGACAGGGGTTTCATGACCATGTTGTTGACTGATTTCTCCAGGACAGCTCACATGCCTGGTAATCAGGAATCTATAGCAACAGACAGGAGACAACAGTTGTCAACTATGGTTACAAATTACTTCTCCTCCCCTATCGATGTTCTCCCTCACCGGTTATTCCCCTTTGACTACTGGGCCTGTAAACTGGACACCTAGCCTGAATTGGCACAATATGCCTTACAGGAGCTCGCTTGCCCTGCTGGTGGTGTGCTATCAGAAAGAGTCTTCAGTGCTGCTGGATCAATCCTGACAGAAAGAAGGACCCGACTGTCGACACAAAATGTTGATGATCTAACCTTCATTAAAATGAACCATGCCTGGGTTTCAAAGGATTTTGTCCCACCTTCCCCTGATGACACATAGGTTGCTTCCAAAATGGCTCGTTTTGTCCTACTCTTGCTCTGACTTCTCCAATTCCTCCATTTGCAGCTGCTGAACGTCCAACCTACACCTGAACATATGCCTTTTTTGCCACCTCCCTATCTGGGCTGTCCCCCCCAGGGCCGGGGTCACCACCTGGCGCACCCGGCCAAGTGCCGGTGCCCTGAGCTGGTGGCGAGTCCCACTCTGGGGTGACGGCACTGGCACAGGGTCCCTCATAGTAAAAAAAAAACTGTCTCTGACGGTGGGAGGGCCCACTTGCTGTCAGACACACCGGCGTACTATGAAGGGCCCTGTGCCAGTGTCATTGCCCACAAGTCGGCCCCCCCTGCTTGCTCAGGGCCCCAGCACTTGCAGTACTTACCTCTCCCTGCTCCACCGCTGTGGATTCTGGGCAGTTAAATCCTTCACAGGGACAGCCACTACAAATTTGGTTAACTGATCGATGATGGTTAAGACGTAGCTATGGCCTGTCCTGCTGGGCTCTTCCTTCAGATGATCAATGGCTACCATTTCACAGTTTTACTAGTCACAGACGTGTGACATTCCTGGCAACATTTTTCAATGTCTCCTCTCCTGCCAATCCAATAGACTCACCTACGGCCTGTGGCTTCTGTCTTTTGCACCCCAAAGTGACCAGTGTGATCATGATAGGCAGTAAGGAACATGTCTACATCTCTCCTTGGCATCACAATTGGATGGAGACAAATAACGGTGATGGGATCGACGCTACTGCGATACAGCAACCCTTTCTTCACAAAGAACCGTTTTCGCTATCTCCACAGATAAAGTAATTGAGGGTCAGCATCGCCTCTGAGACTTCTACCGGGAGGTTTTAGCGTGATTATTAATTCCCAAATTTCTGCAATCACTCTACTTTCAGTGTGTACTTGTATCCATCTTGTTTCCTGTAGCGGAGATTCTGGACTGGCTTACTGAGACTGAAATATATCCGAACATTTAAAATTACCCCCACACTGTATACAGCTGTACGCTTCTGATACAGTACACTTTGTCTACTTTTTATATTCTGGTGTAATCCATGCTGAGCCTGTGAGAGTCTTTGTCTGACTCTGGAAATATATACGGATATTTTAAATTACTCCAACGCTGTATACAGCTGTACGCTTCTGATACATTTCCCTTTTTCTACTTTTTATATTCTCGTGTAATCCATACTGAGCCTGTGAGAGTCTTTGTCTGACTCTAGAAATCTATATGGCTATTTCAAATTCCCCCTACGCTGTATAGAGCTGTACGCTTCTGATACATTTCCCTTTTTCTACTTTTTATATTCTCATGTAATCCATACTGAGCCTGAGAGCGTCAGTGTCTTCCTCCTGAAATATATATGGAAATTTCCAATAATTTAACTATACTATATATATACACCTGGTATCTGGTGATACAGTACCCTTTTTGCCACAAGTCCTCCTCCACCCCCCACTTTAAGTGCATCATTGACACGTCGAACATTGGCCCACATGTGTGATTATTTCTTGTGGATCTGCTATTTATATTCTGGTGTAATCCATACTGAGCCTGTGAGAGTCTTTGTCTGACTCTGGAAATATATACGGATATTTAAAATTCCCCCAACGCTGTATGCTTCTGATCCATTTCCCTTTTTCGACTTTTTATATTCTCGTGTAATCTATACTGAGCCTGAGAGCGTCAGTGTCTGCCTCCTGAAATATATACAGAGATTTCCAATAATTTAACTATACTATATATACCTGGTATCTGGTGATACACTACCCGTTTTGCCAGAAAGTCCTTCTCCTCCCACCACTCTAAGTGCATCATTGACACCTCGAACATTGGCCCACATGTGTGATTGTTTCTTGCGAATGTGATTTTTATATTTTGGTGTAATCCATACCGAGCCTGTGAGCGTCTTTGTCTGACTCTGGAAATATATACGGATATTTCCAATATTTTCACCAGACTAGATATACCTGGTATCTGGTGATACAGTACCCCATTTTCATCTATTTATATTCTTGTGTAATCCATACTGAGCCTCAGAGCATCAGTGTCTGCCTACTGAAATATATACAGAGATTTACAATATTTTCACTATACTATATATACCTGGTATCTGCTGATACAGTACCCTTTTTCTTCTTATTATATTCTTGTGTAATCCATACTGAGCCTGAGAGCATCAGTGTCTGCCTCCTGAAATATATACAGTGATTTAGAATATTTTCACTATACTATATATACCTGGTGTCTGCTGATACAGTACCCCTTTTTCTTCTTATTATATTCTTGTGTAAGCCATACTGAGCCTGTGAGCGTCATTGGCTGCCTCATGAAATATATATGGATATTTCAAATATTTTCACCATACTAGATATACCTGGTATCAGGTGAAACAGTACCCCTTTTTCATCTTTTTATATTATTGTGTAATTCATACTGAGCCGGTGAACGTCTGTGTGTAACTCCTGAAATCTAAACGGAGATTTAAAAATTACCACAACACTGTATACAGCTCTACGCTTGTAATACATTACCCTTTTTATATTCTGGTGTAATCCATACAGAGCCTGTGAGCGTCTGTCTGTTACTCTGTAAATAAATACGGAGATTTACAATTACCCCTAGACTGTATACAGCTGTACGCTTGGGATACAGTACCCTTTTTTGCAGAAATTCATCCTCAACTGTTTTTGCATCATTGACACCTGGAACATTGGCCCACATGTGTGATTATTTCTTGCGGATCTTTTTATATTGTTGTGTAATCCATACTGAGCCTTTGAGCATCAGTGTCTGCCTCTTGAAATATATACCGAGATTTAGAATATTTTGACTTTACTATATATATACACACCTGTTATCTGCTGATACAGTCCCCCTTTTTATTATTATATTCTTGTGTAATCCAGACTGACCCTGTGAGCGTCTGTATCTGCCTGCTGACATATATATGGAGATTTTGAATATTTTTACTATACTATACATACCTTGTATCTGGTGAATCAGTACACTTTTTCAGCTTGTTATATTCTTGTGTAATCCATACTGAGCCTGTGAGCATCATTGTCCGACTCCTGAAATATATACAGAGCTTTAGAATATTTTCACTAAACTATATATACCTTGTATCTGGTGAAACAGTACCCTTTTTCAGCTTTTTATATTATTGTGTAATACACACTGAGCCTGAGAGCGTCAGTAGCTGCCTCCTGAAATATATACTGAGATTTGGAATGTTTTGACTATACTATATATTCATGGTATCTGCTGATACAGTCCCCCTTTTTTTTTATTATATTCTTGTGTAATCCACACTGAGCCTGTGAGCGTCTGTGTCTGATTCCTGAAATATATCCGGAGATTTAGAATATTTCCACTATACTATATATACCTTTTATCTGGTGAAACAGTACCCTTTTTCAGCTTTTTATATTATTGTGAAATACATACTGAGCCTGATAGCGTCAGAGTCTGCCTCCTGAAATATATACAGAGATTTAGAATATTTTCACTATACTATATATACCTGGTATCTGCTGATACAGTACCCTTTTTCACCTTTTCAAATTGTGGTGTAATCCATTCTGAGCCTGTGAGTGGCTGTCTGGGACTCCGTAAATATATAGGGAGATTTACAATAACCCCTAGACTGTATCCAGCTGTACGCTTCTGATACAGTACCCTTTGTGCCATAAAGTCCTCCTCCACCCACCACTCTAAGTGCATCATTGACAGCTTGAACATAGGCCCACATGTGTGATTATTTCTTGCAGATCTTTTGATATTCTTGTGTAATCCAGACTGAGCCTGTGAGCCTCATTGTCTGCCTCCTGAAATATATACGGATATTTATTATATTTTCACTATACTATATATACCTTGCATATGGTGATACAGTACCCCTTTTTCTTATTATACTTAATATATCTTATTATACTCTTGTGTAATCCATACTGAGCCTGTGAGTGTCAGTGTCTGCCTCCTGAAATATATATGGAGATTAAGAATATTTTCACTATACTATATATACCTTGTATATGGTGATACAGTTCCCCTTTTTTATCTTGTTATATTATTGTGTAATCCAGACTGAACCTGAGAGCGTCCGCTTCTGCCTCCTGAAATATATATGGACATTTAGAATATTTTTTTTGACTATACAGGAGCTCGCTTGCCCTGAAAATAGTGTGCTATCATAAAGAGTCTTCTGGCTGAAGAAGGCCTGGAAGGCTCCCTTTACTGGGAGTAGGTAAACTGCTTTTAAAGCCGGAGCATCAGGAACAGATTTTGGCTTACATTGCCGAAACACCCTCCATCTACAGGGGTTGGACAAAATAATGTAAACACCTGGAAACATCAACAAAAGTTAGTTTAATATGGTGTAGGTCCACGTTTTTCGGCGATTACAGCCTCAATTCTCCAAGGTATGGATTCATACAAGGTGTGAATTGTTTCCAAAGGAATTTTAGCCCATTCTTCAGTTAAAACACCCTCCAGTTCTTTGAGCGACAATGGCGACGGAAATCAACGTCTAACTTGAATCTCTGAAATCGAACATAAATGCTCTTTAATGTTGAGGTCTGAGGATTGTGGGGGCCAGGTGAGATGCTCAACTTCTTTAGAATGTTCCTTGTGGCATGATTTAACGATTGTAGCTGTATGAATTGTTGCATTATCATCCTGAAAGATGGCGTTCCCCTCCGGGAACAGTGCTTGAACCATTGGATGCACTTGGTCGGCCAAAATGCCTAAAAAATCGCGGCTGTTAATTCTTCCATGAAGGGATATCATTGGTCCAGTGGATCTCCATGAAATAGCACCCCAGATAATCACAGAACCTCCGCCATGTTTTACGTTTCGGAGAAGCTGTCTGGATGGAATGCTTCTTTCGGCTGTCTCCAAAAGTACACTTAGCCGGAGGTCGGAAATAGGGTAAACTATGATTCTTCTGAGAATATCACAGGTTTCCACTGGTCGAGGGAACAATTCTGGAGGTTTCTACACCACTCTAAACGCTTGGAAACATTTATCATTGAGAGCAGCGGTTTTTGAATTGCACATTTGCAAATTTTCGAATCCACATTTGTTCAGCTCCTGACGAAGCGTTTTCGTGGAAACTGGGTTCTGTAGGTGTTCATTGAGCTCAGCAGTGATTTTCGGAGCCATGGTCTTGCGATCCGCTCTCAATATTCGCTTTACAGTCCGACGGTCTCTCTTAGTCAACTTCGACTTTCGGCCGGACCTGTGCTTTACTGCGGACATTTTTCCTTCTCTTTCTTTTCAAAATTTTTTATTGAGTATTTATGAAACAATAAGGAGGGGAGAAGGGGAAAAGGAAAGGGTAAATACAACAAGCTTGCGTCCCAATTTACAAGAAAATAACATTAATTTATACAGGCATTAAACATTATATGACTACAAAGGCAATATTATAAATAGTAACCATTAATCAAGAAAGACGAAATAATATGGCTTAGAATCATAGAATCATAGAATGATAGAGCTGGAAGGGACCTCCTGGGCCTTCTGGTCCAACCCCCTGCTCAAAGCAGGATTCTCTAAATCATCCCAGACAGATGTCTGTCCAGCTTCTGTTTGAAGACTTCCATTGAAGGAGAACTCACCACCTCTCGTGGCAGCCTGTTCCACTCATTGATCACCCTAACTGTCAAAAAGTTTTTTCTAATATCTAATCTGTGTCTCCTCCCATTCAGTTTCATCCCATTGCTTCTAGTCTTTCCTTGTGCAAATGAGAATAAAGATGATCCTTCTCCAATGTGACAGCCCTTGAGATATTTGTAGACAGCTATTAAGTCTCCTCTCAGTCTTCTTTTTTGCAAGCTAAACATTCCCAAATCCTGCAACCGTTCCTCATAGGACATGGTTTGCAGACCGGTCACCATTCTGGTGGCTCTTCTCTGAACTTGCTCCAGTTTGTTGATGTCTTTTTTAAAATGTGGTGCCCAAAACTGGACACAGTATTCCAGATGAGGTCTGACCAAAGAGGAGTAGAGGGCAATAATGACCTCACGTGATCTAGACTGTATGCTTCTGTTGATACATCCTAGAATTGCATTTGCCTTTTTTGCTGCTGCATCACACTGTTGACTCATGTTAAGTCTGTGATCAATTAGTATACCCAAGTCTTTTTCACATGTGCTGTTACTTAGCCCTATTCCTCCCATTTTGTATATGCTTTTTTCATTTTTATTGCCCAGATGTAGTACTTTGCATTTTTCCCTGTTAAAATCCATTCTGTTAGTTGCTGTCCACTGCTCCAGTTTATTTATATCTTTTTGAATCCTCTCTCTCTTCTCTAGTATTAGCTACCCCTCCTAGCTTTGTGTCATCAGCAAATTTGATCAGTTTACCCTCAATTCCATCATCTAAATCATTGATAAAGATGTTGAACAATACAGGGCCCAAAACAGAGCCTTGTGGTACCCCACTTGAGACATTCTTCCAACTGGATGTGCAGCCATTTACGACCACTCTTTGGGTCCGATCACTAGGCCAGTTATGAATCCACCTAACAATTGTCTTGTCCATTCCATACTTAGTCATTTTTTCAATAAGGATTGTGTGAGATACTTTGTCAAATGCTTTGCTGAAGTCAAGATATACTATATCTACAGCATTTCCCTAATCCACCCAGTCAGTGATTCTGTCATAGAAGGAAATTAAGTTAGTCTGACATGATTTATTAGTTACAAACCCATGCTGACTCTGTTTAATCACATCATTCTTATCCAGGTACTTGCATACATGTTCTTTAATAATTTGTTCACAGATCTTTCCTGGTATAGAAGTCAGACTCACCGGCCTGTAGTTCCCTGGGGCCACCTTCTTCCCCTTTTTGAAGATAGGAACAACATTTGCTCTTCTCCAGTCTTCTGGGACTTCTCCTGTTCTCCAAGAATTTTCAAAGATTATGGACAGTGGTTCAAGAATTTCTTCTGCTATCTCCTTCAGTACTCTGGGGTGTAATTCATCTGGACCTGGAGACTTGAATTCATTTAGGTTAGCTAAGTGTTTCCTCACTGACTTTCTGTTTATAGATATCCTGGATTCTTCTATTCCTTTAATAGGACAGTGAAGATCAGTTGATGTTACATTTCCTTTCTGAGAGAAAACAGATGCAAAATAGGAATTTAAAAGTTCAGCCTTCTCAACATCCTGACTTACCATTTCATCATTTTCATCCTGTAAAAATCCTATAGCATCTTTGACTTTTCTTTTACTTTTGACGTATCCCCAAAATCCTTTTTTGTTGCTTTTGACGTCACTTGCAAGCCTTAATTCATTGTCAGCTTTAGATAATCTGATTTGTGCCCTGCAGGTTCGGCAGACGCATTATATTCTTCTTTAGATATGCCTCCCTCTTTCCATTTGATAAACATTTCTTTCTTCCTTTTTAGCATGTGTTTAAGTTCTGTGTTCATCCATCCTGGTTTCCTTAAATGCTTCCCATTCTTCCCTCTTTTCGGAATTGTTAACGATTGTGCTGAGCTTATCTAAATATACTTTGAGGCTAAGTGCACACGTTCAGGAATGTTTGCAGAATATTCCTGAGCAAAACCGGACTTTTTTCGTGGCAAAAACACACGTTTTTTTGCGCGGATTTGATGCGTTTTTACCGCAATTTTCCCTGAACTTTCTAGGTCAATAATATAGAGGGAAAAACGCTAGAATTCCAAGAAATTAATGAACATGTTGCTTCTTTTTCCGCGATGCGTTTTTTTTGCGGAAAAAAATGCACCATGTGCACAAAAATTGCGGAATTCATTCTAAATGATAGGATGCTCAATTCATGCGTTTTTGACGCGTTTTTTCCCCGCGAAAAAAACGCGAAAAAAACGCAAATAATCCTGAAAGTGTGCACTTAGCCTTAAGGGAATAAAGGTATCCAGCTGGACCATTTTTGAGAAAATTTGTCTAGGTTGTTATGTATCAGAGCTAGTTTGTGCTCGAAGGCTTTATGGAGGGTCATTCTGTCAATTACATCTTGGATAACGGGAGGGTCAGGCCTCTTCCAATGGAAGGCAATTAGTTGCCTAACTACTAGAAGAACATGTACCACTAAGGGAATAGAGGAATGGGCAATGCCCTCCGAGTCTAAGGATAAAAGAGCTAGTTGCGGAGATAGAGTAATGGATTTTGTGAGTAATGAATTAATTAGAGACGCACTATTTTTCCAAAGAGGCCTAATATGGGGACAGTACCAGAGTATATGAAGCAAACTGCCATATTGGCCACAACTTCTTCAGCAGGATGAGGAGTGTTCTGAATTAATCAGCGAGTCGGGCTGGAGTGTTATACCAACGCGTTAGTATTTAATAGTGAGTTTCTTGGAGTGACATAGAGATAGAAGCAGAGTAGGAAATAAAACAAGCCTGTTCCCATTCTTGCAGACTTGGGGCGCGTTCTTTGAGGCAACCAGTCGGTCTTTGGCTCCCAGGTATCGTTGTCCATTAGGCATTTATTTTGGTTGGGGTTTTTATTTGTGCACGGTTTTCATTTTATTTTGTAACGTTGCACATCCCATTTGGTATTATGTTTTATTGCACAGAGTATTCTATGGTCACTTCCAATGTGTAAATTTGATCACATACAGTGTGTTTTCTTGGTTTATTTTAATATACACTCTTTTTGGACACTACCTGGTTATCTCTATTTGAGCCTTTTATTATTATTGCTGTGACATATTCACATATGTATATATGCATTTCTATGATTGAATATTACCACAGTAATACGTTGTTATATATACACATCAATTTTACCGGCTGTTTTTTGCCTCATTTTATTATATTCTGTTTTATTACACATAATTTTTGGTCATTTATATTGTGCCATCAATTAATAAAGGCGATTGTTTTTTATATACATTGTGAGTATTAGTCTTTTCTACCGTTTCCCTGCTGGTTGGCTATCCCCTTTTTTCCTTTTCCTGGGTGTTAGTTCTAGTATCCGGATGGTCTGCCATTCACTCTTAAAGGTGATATTGTGACACCAGATATTTTTATTATTAATATTCTTATTTTAGAATCATTTTATTTATTTTATTGGTGTTTTTTTATATTTCCTTATTTTTTGTTTTCATGTGCACAAAAATTGCGGAATTCATTCTAAAGGATAGGATGCTTAATTCATGCGCTTTTGATGCATTTTTTCCCCGTGAAAAAACGCGAAAACAACGCAAATAATCCTGAAAGTGTGCACTTAGCCTTAAGGGAATAAAGGTATCCAGCTGGACCATTTTTGAGAAAATTTGCCTTGGTTGTTATGTATCAGAGCTAGTTTGTGCTCGAAGGCTTCATGGAGGGTCATTCTGTCAATTACATCTTGGATAACGGAGGGTCAGGCCTCTTCCAATGGAAGGCAATTAGTTGCCTAACTACTAGAAGAACATGTACCACTAAGGGAATAGAGGAATGGGCAATGCCCTCTGAGTCTAAGGATAAAAGAGCTAGTTGCGGAGATAGAGTAATGGATTTTGTGAGTAATGAATTAATTAGAGACGCATTATTTTTCCAAAGAGGCCTAATATGGGGACAGTACCAGAGTATATGAAGCAAACTGCCATATTGGCCACAACCTCTCCAGCAGGATGAGGAGTGTTCTGAATTAATCAGAGAGTCGGGCTGGAGTGTTATACCAACGCGTTAGTATTTAATAGTGAGTTTCTTGGAGTGACATAGAGATAGAAGCGGAGTAGGAAATAAAACAAGCCTGTTCCCATTCTTGCAGACTTGGGGCGCGTTCTTTGAGGCAACCAGTCGGTCTTTGGCTCCCAGGTATCGTTGTCCATTAGGCATTTATTTTGGTTGGGGTTTTTATTTGTGCACGGTTTTCATTTTATTTTGTAACGTTGCACATCCCATTTGGTATTATGTTTTATTGCACAGAGTATTCTATGGTCACTTCCAATGTGTACATTTGATCACATACAGTGTGTTTTCTTGGTTTATTTTAATATACACTCTTTTTGGACACTACCTGGTTATCTCTATTTGAGCCTTTTATTATTATTGCTGTGACATATTCACATATGTATATATGCATTTCTATGATTGAATATTACCACAGTAATACGTTGTTATATATACATCAATTTTACCGGCTGTTTTTTGCCTCATTTTATTATATTCTGTTTTATTACACATAATTTTTGGTCATTTATATTGTGCCATCAATTATTTAAGGCGATTGTTTTTTATATACATTGTGAGTATTAGTCTTTTCTACCGTTTCCCTGCTGGTTGGCTATCCCCTTTTTTCCTTTTCCTGGGTGTTAGTTCTAGTATCCGGATGGTCTGCCATTCACTCTTAAAGGTGATATTGTGACACCAGATATTTTTTATTAAATATTCTTATTTAGAATCATTTTATTTATTTTAAAACAAATAAATAGACCCCTGCGCTTCCACAAATGCTCAGATTGTGGTAGTGGCACTGGAATAGGTACAATGCATAAAGAATCTGAAATGATGTTTCAAAAAAAGGGAAAGCTGAAACAGTGTATACTAAATGGAAAAACTTACTCAGATCATATGCATGGCGACACGTGTTGATGTAATGAAAGCCCGATTCCTCCTCTGAATAAGTGAAAAGATTATTCAGAGGAGGAATCGGGCTTTCATTACATCAACACGTGTCGCCATGCATATGATCTGAGTAAGTTTTTCCATTTAGTATACACTGTTTCAGCTTTCCCTTTTTTTGAAACATCATTTCAGATTCTTTATGCATTGTACCTATTCCAGTGCCACTACCACAATCTGAGCATTTGTGGAAGCGCAGGGGTCTATTTATTGTTTTTATTTTATTTTCCTTTTTAGTCAGTACATGCACAGAAACTGACAGTTCCCCAGCAGCCTCCATCAAGCACATATTTAGGTCGGTCCACAGGGTACTAACCAATTATCACACTGTGGAATATTATATACATATACTCTACCGCTTTTTCAGTTATATATGCACCTTTTTGTTTGCTCAAATTTTATTGCGCCAGTGTATAATTTGTATCTATTTTATTTATTTTATTGGTGTTTTTTATATTTCCTTATTTTTTGTTTTCATGTGCACAAAAATTGCGGAATTCATTCTAAAGGATAGGATGCTTAATTCATGCGTTTTTGATGCATTTTTTCCCCGTGAAAAAACGCGAAAACAACGCAAATAATCCTGAAAGTGTGCACTTAGCCTTAAGGGAATAAAGGTATCCAGCTGGACCATTTTTGAGAAAATTTGTCTAGGTTGTTATGTATCAAAGCTAGTTTGTGCTCGAAGGCTTTATGGAGGGTCATTCTGTCAATTACATCTTGGATAACGGGAGGGTCAGGCCTCTTCCAATGGAAGGCAATTAGTTGCCTAACTACTAGAAGAACATGTACCACTAAGGGAATAGAGGAATGGGCAATGCCCTCCGAGTCTAAGGATAAAAGAGCTAGTTGCGGAGATAGAGTAATGGATTTTGTGAGTAATGAATTAATTAGAGACGCATTATTTTTCCAAAGAGGCCTAATATGGGGACAGTACCAGAGTATATGAAGCAAACTGCCATATTGGCCACAACCTCTCCAGCAGGATGAGGAGTGTTCTGAATTAATCAGAGAGTCGGGCTGGAGTGTTATACCAACGCGTTAGTATTTAATAGTGAGTTTCTTGGAGCGACATAGAGATAGAAGCGGAGTAGAAAATAAAACAAGCCTGTTCCCATTCTTGCAGACTTGGGGATATATGTAAATCTTGTTCCCATTTCCGAAAGTTATTGGCCTTGATGAATATATGACTTTTATTGAGCCACATATAAATGTAAGAAGTGCTCCAAAAAATGTTATGATTAACGTTGGTAATAAGGTTGGCGGCAGGCTCAAATAGGCTTGTGTTATGAATGTTTTAGAAATGAATTCTGAGCAGAAGCTCCCTCTGGTGGTTGCAGACAGTACTGAACCATTCAATGAGGATTGGCAATCAGGGATCACGGACTGGCTGGATATAAGGGAGGTTTCCCCCCATCATGGTTGCCGGTGATCAATTGTTCTTGTCTCAACGTTGTTTCCTGGTTCACTTGGAAGCTTGCTGAGTCTTGCCTCTTCTCCTGCTCTCAGATAAGATATTTTCTGTTTTTTGTTTTTGTGCTTGCCATTTGTATATTTCGCTGCATTTCTGTGAGGTTGGCCAGGTTCCCCTCCCCGGGGGGCTTGGTCTCCTCTCGGTTCCTCTGGAGCCATTGTTGTTTGTTCATTTGCCTTTTCCAGTTTTTTTTTGTGGCTGCGGCTTAGTTTTGTTACACCAGAGAACTAGTTTGGGTGGTAGAGGTTATGTGATCTCAGGTTTTTTTGCAATTAGTAGCGTTGGCTTTTTTTAGGGTTTTTTTGGATTGCAGTAAGTATCCTTCCTATCAGTAAGGATGCAGTAAGTCAGATTGGGCCCCAGCGTTTGCTCATGCTATTTTCTGTCTGTGTCTGTATTTCCTCTTGTCTGACCGCCATTGCATGTTTGGGGGCTTCCTATGTTCTTTGGGGATCTGCTCTGGGGCAGATAGCTTTCCTCTTTCTATCTTTAGGTGTAGTTAGCCTCTCAGGCTGTGACGAGACGTCTAGGACCAACGTAGGAACGCTCCACGGCTGCCTTTAGTTGTGGTGGTTAGTCAGGGTACTGCAATCCAGTAGATTCCAACCTCTCTGGTGTATTGCCGTTATTGCCTGCTCTCCTCAGCTACCAAAACACAACATTCTTGGTTTAGAGGTAAGAAATAGCACAATCAAATCCTTCAACATGAGATACTGGGAGGAATGAAGAAGAGGAGACTTTAAATTTATCTTTGATTTGGGAGAAAGGGATAAGACTAGATTCACTGACCAAATCCTTGATTTTTTTAACGTCATGTTCAGCCAAAATGTGATCGATGGCTGTATGGTATAGAGAGCAGATTAAGTGAAGAGGGAGATTTTTAAGGAAGGTTAATTTATTAGTACCTCTTTTCTGTTTAGCAAATGTTTTCCAGGAAGCCAGAGTAGCGTCAAATATGGGATGAGAAAAAGGGGGGATTTTCGCTTTCCAATGGGTGACTGTTCAGTATCCTCCGGCTGAGAATCCTTAGAATCTTCCTCTCCTGCGGATTCATATGCCTGTAGTATACTCATGTATATTTTCCTCTTCTATGAAATGAACCCTTCTTTTCTTTTTCAGTTGCTTTTTTTCCTTCTCTTTCAAACTCAATCATTACTTTGGAGACCGTACCTCTAGACACGCCAAGCATTTGGGCACTTTTGGTTACACTAGCGCCGGCCACCTGAGCACCAACTATTTGGCTTCTTTGAAAATCCGAGAGGTTTGCCATTAGTATCAGTTTCTCATCAATGTTCTTACAATTATGCAAAACAAACAGTTGATTTACATACACATGACATAACATAACACAAATAATCAACTACAAAACATTACCATATGTCACGGTTTGCATGTTTATAACATGTTCGAAGATGATGATGCCAAAACGTTAGGTGTTTCCATTATTTTGTATATCGCCTCCTCTTCTGAAGTTTCAAAAAATGCAAGTACTTAGTCGTCAGTGCTAGCTCCTGGTCAGGAACAACACCTTTCCTTGTGTGCTTCACCCCCACCAAAAGTGAAGGATGCGGCAGCCGACACTTCAGATTACTCCATGGAGCTCTTTTCACATACCATGCCTGGATTAAGTAAAATTCTCAATTCCCCAGTCCAACATGAATCAGAAATGGAGTGCACATCATGATGCACAGCCACCGCTAGATGATTCTGCTGGTACATTCACCCAGAGCACTACATTTCCCTCGCAGTCTACTGAGCCAGAATCTGACCCTGATGAAACTGAGGAGCCCAGATTACATTGAAGAGGAAGTGATGGATGACCCTATTGTTGTTGACCCGGATTGGCATCCATTTGGGGAAGAGGGTGCCGCTGGCAATAGCTCAGAAGAAGAGAAGGATCCGCAGCAGGCATCGACATCGCAGCAGCGGTTATCTGGCAGGCCCGTAGCAGTCCAAAAAGGTGTTAAAAAACAAAAAGAGTTGCAGGACAGCTTGGCCAGACGGTCAAATTTGCACAGCATGCAAGCCCTGAAGATTGATACCATAGTAGGAAGAGTCCAGTGTGGCACTTTTTGGACAAAAATCCTATTGATGAGGCAAAGGTTATCTGTAAACAGTGCGGAAGGACCTTTAGCCGAGGGAAAAATCTCAGAAATTTGAATACCAGTTGCATGCTTAGACATTTCATGAACATTCACTTGCAAGCGTGGATGGACTAGAAAACCTACAAATCCCCCCTCCAGGGCCGGCGTCAGCACCTGGCGCACCCAAGTGCCGGTTCCTTGAGCAGGTGGGGGGGCCGACTGCACTGGCACAGGGCCCCTCATAGTACAAAAATTTGTCTCTGACGGTGTGATGGGCCCAGCATTTACAGGGCCCATTATACACTGGCACATTATTAATGGGGCCCATTATATAGGAGCATTCTTTTGGCCCATAAGACACTGGAGCATCATCCATGGGGCACATCATGTATTGGAGCATTCTAAATGGGGCAGATCAGACACTGGAGCAGCATTTACGGGGTCCATTATACCCTTGAACATTAATGGGGCCCATTATATATGGAGCATTCTTTCGGCCCATAAGACTCTGGAGCATCATCCATGGGGCACATCATGTATTGGAGCATTCTAAATGGGGCAGATCAGACACTGGAGCAGCATTTACGGGGTCCATTATACCCTTGAACATTAATGGGGCCCATTATATATGGAGCATTCTTTCGGCCCATAAGACTCTGGAGCATCATCCATAGGGCACATCATGTATTGGAGCATTCTAAATGGGGCAGATCAGACACTGGAGCAGCATTTACGGGGTCCATTATATATGGAGCATTCTTTTGGCCCATAAGACACTGGAGCATCATCCATGGGGCCCATCATATACTGGAGTATTGTAAATGGGGGACATCAGACACAGGAGCAGCATTTACAGGGCCCATTATACACTGGTACATTATTAATGGGGCCCATCATATATGGAGCATTCTTTTGGCCCATAAGAAAATGGAGCATCATCCATGGGGCACATCATGTATTGGAGCATTCTAAATGGGGCAGATCAGACACTGGAGCAGCATTTACAGGGTCCATCATACCCTTGAACATTAATGGGGCCCATCATATACTGGAAAATCATATGGGGTTCATTATTTATGGGGCATCATATAGGGTATGGAAAATCATATGGGGCACATATGGGACCAATTATGTATGTAGCAATATACGGACCTCATTATTCTGTATGGCGCACTATGTGGTGGCCATAATACTGTATGGAGGAATATAGTGTCCGGTTTTTGAGCTGTTGTAGATTTTAACATAGATATCAGTCATGTAAGAAGTGAAGTATTTTTCATTGTACTATACCTATATTTCTGTGCCGTATCGGAGCATCATGAATTGTGGTATGTGTTAAAGTGGCCCACTGACACTCTTTGGCCCGGGGCACACGAAAACCGGGAGCCATCCCTACCTCCCCCACCCACAAGTTTAGCCAAATAACCCCCAGTTTTCAATACATAACTATTATAAAGTAACATAGTTATTAAGGTTGAAGGAAGACTTTAAGTCCATCTAGTTCAACCCATATCCTATCCTAACCTGCCCTAACATGTTGATCCAGAGGAAGGCAAAAAAAAAACCCAAGTGGCAAACAGTAAGCTTCACATTGGGGAAAAAATTCCTTCCCGACTCCACATACAGCAATCAGACTAGCTCTTTGGATCAACGCAGTATCTAGGAAACTAGTGAATATAGACTGTAATATTATACTTTTCAAGAAAGGCATCCAGTCCCTTCTTAAATTTTAGTAAGGAATCACTCATTACAACATTAGACGGCAGAGAGTTCCATAGTCTCACTGCTCTTACAGTAAAGAATCTGCGCCTGTGATTATGGCTAAACCTTCTTTCCTCCAGACTTAGAGGATGCCCCCTTGTCCCCGTCACAGGTCTAAGAGTAAAAAGATCATTAGAAAGGTCTTTGTACTGTCCCCTCATATATTTATACATTGTAATAAGATCACCCCTAAGCCTTCGTTTTTCCAAACTAAATAACCCCAAGTGTAATAACCTGTCTTGGTATTGCAGACCCCCCAGTTCTCTAATAACCTTGGTCGCTCTTCTCTGCACCCGCTCCAATTCAGCTATGTCTTTCTTATACACCGGAGACCAGAACTGCACACAGTATTCTAAGTGTGGTCGCACCAGTGACTTGTATAGAGGTAAAATTATGTTCTCCTCATGAGCATCTATGCCTCTTTTAATGCATCCCATTATTTTATTTGCCTTGGCAGCAGCTGCCTGACATTGGCCACTAAATGTGAGTTTGTCGTCCACCCATCACCCAGGTCTTTTTCAGTGACAGTTTTGCCCAGTGTTTTACAATTAAGCACATAATTATACATCTTGTTTGTTCTACCGAAGTGCATGACCTTACATTTATCCCCATTAAAGCTCATTTGCCATTTATCAGCCCAAGCTTCTAGTTTACATAAATCCTCCTGTAATATAAAATTATCCTCCTCTGTATTTATTACCCTGCAGAGTTTAGTGTCATCTGCAAATATTGAAATACTACTCTGTATGCCCCCTACAAGGTCATTAATAAATATGTTAAAGAGAAGCGGCCCCAATACTGACCCCTGTGGTACCCCACTGCTAACCGTGACCCAGTCCGAGTGTGCTCCATTAATAACCACCCTTTGTTTTCTGTCCATGAGCCAGTTCTTAACCCACTTACACATATTTTCCTCTATCCCCATTGTAAATGAAGGTTGCCAAGCTTAAGTAATAAGAATTGATGTCGTTGGCATTGAAATGGGCACTGTAGGTGTGTTTACTGTCCTCCACTCCCTACCGACTTTGCTTCCCCATTGACCTGCATTGGGTTTCGTGTTTGTCAGACCCCTGACTTTTCACGATAGTTGGCCGATTTCGTTCGACCCGACTTTTGCGAAAGTCGGGTTTCGTGAAACCCGACTCGACCTGGAAAAAAAAAAAAAAAAAGGGAAAGTCGCTCATCTATTTCCAATACCTGTAGCTTCTCCATTTTTTGTGATCTTGGGTCGGGTGAGGGTGTATTTTTTGCGTGCCAAGCTGACAGTTTTAGTGATACCATTTTGGTGCAAATACGATCTTTTGAGCGACTGTTATTGCATTTTAATGCAATGTCGCAGAGACCAAAATAATGTAATTCTGGCTTTTTGAATTTCTCACTATGCTATTTAGCAATTAGGTTAATTTTTTTTTTAATTGATAGATCGGGCGATTCTGAATGTGGTGATACCTGATGTGCATGTGTGATTTTTCATTTATTGTTTTATTTTGAATGGTGCGAAGGGGGAGCAATTAATTTTTTATTTTTAAACACTTTTTTACTTTTGCCATGCTTAAATAGTCTCTATAGGAGACTAGAAGCTGGCACAACTAGATTGCCTCTGCTACATAAAAGGCGATGAGCAGATCGCTTCTATTGAACAGATGTAGTAACTTGCTATGAGCTCCAACCACTGGGTGGCGCTCATAGTATTTTGGCACTGACAACAACCATAGAGGCCTCCGGGAGACCTCGGGCTTTCATGCCGACACACTGGAAACACACGATCACTTGACGCAGGTCGCCTGTGTGCATTTTCGGCCCCATGGCCAGAAGTGCTATTTAAATGCCGCTGTCAGCGTTTAACTAGTTAATAGCCTCAAGCAGATCACGATTCCACCTGCAGATCTGGCAGGCACATGTCTGCTGATCAAAAACAGCTGACATGTCCCGGAAGAGATGTTGGCTCACCACTGGAGCCCACATCAAAGAGGGACACAGACAGGTATACTAATACATCTGACGTTAGTAAGAGGTTAAAGGGAAGGTGCTGCATTTTTATAATATATATAAAAATAAGGAATTTAAAATTAAGTGCACAGTATTTGGTTTTTTATTAATTTTTTTGCAGCCATTGGAGGCTGCCATTTTGCTTTTCAGAAGTGCAAGTCAATGCACAACACTTACACTCTACAAATATGGCATAAACATCAGCGTTCAGATGCCAACCCTATCTACAACACTGTAGCCGCATTAACTGTAACCTGGGCACACCCTCCTGGGCTATCCAGGTCACAGCTCTGAGAGGAGATTGTGGCCATTTTGTTGGAGCCTGCAGCGTATGTTGTGGGCTTTATTTTCCCGTCATTGCACACACTGCTCAGTGCGTGCAATAACAGGAGCTGCCGGGTAAGACCACTTGTCAGCGGGCTGATGCTGTCACATGTCAGCGCTATGCTGCAGCTGTGACTGTCACATGCGGTAATGCTACCATCGGTACTGTCAGTCACAGCACTGCAGGATCATGCTGGCAGATGTCAGAGCGATTCTGCAGCGATGACCTGCGGTAAAAAAAAAAAACCAGGCACAGGCCGATGAGACTACTGCTCCCATTGGGCTATGTCTAATGGGAGAGTACAATCATCTGCCAGTGCTTATGCTTAGTTAAAAAGTGTAAAATTGCATACATTCACAAAAATAGAAACCCTTTTTTGGCCCCTTCCTAGGCTATTAATATCAGCCCACAGCTCTCTGCATAGCCTTGCTGTCATTAATTAAAGGGGATCCCCTTTCAGGCTATAAACATCAGCCAACGGCTTGCCCTCTGCTAGTTATTTGAATTTTGTGGGAGCCCAAGCAATTTTTCTTCATTTTTTTTTTTTTTAATTAACAGTTGCTGTCTGGTTACAGCCCATGTACATTCGTTCTGTTAATGCTTCTACATAGGCTGGTGACAATGTGTGCGTAGGTTTGTGTTTACTTATCAACTTCGTAATGACGGTGTTGGTCAGCATCAGCATGAGTGTGAGCACACTGCTCTCCTGAAATACTTTGTGCTGCTGTCACCCTGCTCCCTCCACCATATATCTCCCAGAATCCTTGCTGCTTGCCATCCTCAATGACAGTCTACTTGTTAGTATAACTTCAGTCACCAACAAAATGGCTCCTCATCGTGTTCCTAAAGGTCATACTCTTACCCCTTAGCAAACACCCAGCAGGAGAGGAGAGACATC
Organism: Oophaga sylvatica; assembly: GCA_033576555.1. NCBI lineage: Eukaryota > Metazoa > Chordata > Amphibia > Anura > Dendrobatidae > Oophaga > Oophaga sylvatica. The sequence goes on from JARQOD010000004.1 coordinate 319,642,767, forward strand.
ACACACGTGAGCAGATTCAGCCCATATTTATTGCAGTGCAGTAATGTGAGCTAGTTGTACACTAGGTTTTTATGTCAAATTTCAGTAGCTGCTCACCCTAGTGTTTAAGAGTGGCAATACCAAACTTAAATTTTTCATATTTCACTTAATGCTAAACAAATGATAATTTAAGAAAATTTAAACGTTAATTTACATTTTTTCAATTGCTGAAAAAAAAAATTCATGGCACCATCCCTTTAAACTGGAATATCACATGCAGTTTGTTTTTTCCTGTGAAAAAAAAAAAAAAAAAAAAGTGACCCACATGTTCAGCACTTTTATGTAAGCATTACATGCCTTTCTAAGCCCATTATGTTGAATGTCTAATCGCCTTTACAGAAGGCCATGTGATCACATTAATGAACGCCAGACTAATGCATTGCATTTTATTGATACAAAAGAAGTGCTCTTTTAACCATCAATACAAGTTCATCATACAGTCTATGTATTCAGCAGGACATAATTAGATACAAGACCCTTTATATATCTGAAACCATTGTTAAAACATACAAGAATGTGGCAGTTAAATATTATATATTACAACAGGTAATTGAATTCCAACATTTACACATTGGCAAACAAGCTGGAGCTGTTCAGTATTCATCATCCTCCTCATCACCACCATCTACAGACTCAGTCCCCACTTCTTCATAATCCTTTTCTAGAGCAGCCATATCTCTCTTGCTTCAGAAAACTCTCCTTCTTCCATCCCCTCACCAACATACCAGTGTACAAAAGCCCTCTTAGAATACATGAGGTCAAACTTATTGTCTAACCTAGCCCAGGCTTCTGCAATTGCTGTAGTATTACTCAGCATACAGACAGCACGTTGCACTTTGGCCAAGTCTCCTCCTGGGACCACAGTGGGAGGCTGGTAATTAATGCCCACTTTAAAGCCAGTTGGACACCATTCAACAAACTGGATTGACTCCTTGTTTTAATAGCTGCAATGGCAGCATTTACATCCTTGGGCACCACATCACCCCTGTACAACAAGCAGCAAGCCATGTATTTACCACGCCGGGGATCACATTTTACCATCTGATTTGAGTATTCAAAGCATGCATTAGTGATCTCTGGCACCGACAGCTGTTCATGGTAAGCTTTCTCTGCTGATATTATGGGGGAGTAAGTGACTAGTGGGAAATGTATTCTAGGATAAGGCACCAAGTTAGTCTGGAACTCTGTCAAGTCAACATTCAATGCACCATCAAACCTCAGAGAGGCAGTAATAGAGGAAACGATCTGGGCAATTAATCTGTTAAGGTTAGTATAAGTAGGACGCTCGATGTCTAGGTTACGGTTACATATATCATAAATTGCTTCATTGTCTACCATGAAGGCACAGTCCGAGTGCTCCAGCGTGGTGTGGGTTGTCAGAATTGAATTGTAAGGCTCCACCACTGCAGTAGATATCCTGGGAGCAGGATACACTGAGAACTCAAGCTTGGACTTTTTCCCATAGTCAACAGAAAGACGCTCCATCAGTAGTGAAGTAAAGCCTGAGCCTGTGCCACCTCCAAAACTGTGGAATACCAAAAACCCTTGTAGACCACAACATTGGTCAGCCTGCAAGAAAGTGGGAAAAAAAATAATATCAAAAGGTCTGCTAGATATGCATACGGAGTATCAAAGTCAAGACAGACAAATTTGAGAACATCTCTCTAATGCAATTGTTCCACATCCACAGGCTAGGTGATAATTTCCATTTGCTGGAAGTCTGACTGCTGTGGCTTCACTGATCTGGAGAGTCAGAGCTTTGAAGAGCACTGTAGGAATGGAGCCAAATACTATCATACACTTCCTCGCCATCCATTTTAAAAGGAGAGCTACATATGGTCAAGTCAGCACTCCTATCAAGAATAAATGCATTGGTAGTGTGCATGATTGCTCCATTCACTCTCAGGATCAGTGGAGGCCACAGCAATCAGAAAGTTATCTTTTTTCCTGGAATTGGGGGATAAACTTGAGAACCCCTTGAAGGCATGTACAGTCATGGCCAAAAGTTTTGAGAATGACACAAATATTAATTTTTACAAAGTCTACTGCTTCAGTTTTTCTATTGGCAATTTGCATATACTCCAGAATGTTATAAAGAGTGATCAGCTTAACAGCAATTACTTGCAAAATCAATATTTGGCTAGAAAATGAACTTTATCCCCCAAAACACATTTCAACATCATTGCAGCCCTGCCTTAAAAGGAACAGCTAACCTCTTTTCAATGATTGCTCCATTAACACAGGTGTGGGTGTTGATGAGGACATGGCTGGAGATCAATCTGTCATGATTAAGTAAGAATGACACCACTGGACACTTTAAAAGGAGGCTGGTGCTTGGCATCATTGTTTCTCTTCTGTTAACCATGGTTATCTCTAAAGAAACACGTGCAGTCATCATTGCAATGCACAAAAATGGCCTAACAGGGAAGAGTATCGCAGCTAGAAAGATTGCACCTCAGTCAACAATCTATCGCATCATCAAGAACTTCAAGGAGAAAGGTTCCATTGTTGCCAAAAAGGCTTCAGGGTGCCCAAGAAAGACAAGCAAGCGCCAGGACCATCTCTTAAAAGTGTTTCAGCTGCAGGATCAGGCTACCAGCAGTGCAGAGCTTGCTCAGGAATGGCAGCAGGCAGGTGTGAGTGCATCTGCACGCACTGTGAGGCGGAGACTCTTGGAGCAAGGCCTGGTCTCAAGGAGGGCAGCAAAGAAGCCACTTCTCTCCAGAAAAAACATCATGGACAGACTGATATTCTGCAAAAGGTACAGACAGTGGACTGCTGAGGACTGGGGTAAAGTTATTTTCTCTGATGAATCCCCTTTTCGATTGTTTGGGACATCAGGAAAACGCCTCATTCGGAGAAGACAAGGTGAGCGCTACCACCAGTCTTGTCTCATGCCAACTGTTAAGCATCTGAAAACCATTCATGTGTGGGGTTGCTTCTCAGCCAAGGGAATCCGCTCTCTCACAGTCTTGCCTAAAAACACAGACATGAATAAAGAATGGTACCAGAATGTCCTCCAAGAGCAACTTCTCCCAACCCTCTAAGAGCAGTTTGGCCATCAACAATGCCTTTTCCAGCATGATGGAGCACCTTGCCATAAAGCAAAGGTGATAACTAAATGGCTCAGGGAACAAAACAGAGATTTTGGGTCCATGGCCTGGAAACTCCCCAGATCTTAATCCCATTGAGAACTTGTGGTCAATCATCAAGAGATGGGTGGACAAACAAAAACCTAAAAATTCTGACAAAATGAAAGCATTGATTGTGCAAGAATGGACTGCTATCAGTCAGGATTTGGTCCAGAAGTTGATTGAGAGCATGCCAGGGAGAATTGCAGAGGTCCTGAAGAAGGGTCAACACTGCAAATATTGACTTGCTGCATTAACTCATTCTAACTGTCAATATAAGCTTTTGTTACTCATATGTTTGCAATTATATTTCTGTCTGTGATAAAAACATCTGTCAAACACACATAAAAACCAGAGGGCAGCAGATCATGTGAAAATATATTTGTGTCATTCTCAAAACTTTTGGCCATGACTGTAGTTTAATGATCAGGCTTGGCTGGAGGATATGGGTGTGGGGAAGGAAGGAGAGAATAAAAACACACAAGTTCTAGTATAAAAGTTTAAGACATGGATGTCTCTACTATATACAAAACAACTAAAACAAGTCACTTGTCCACAGGCTGTATGCAGTACTGCTGCTATATCTTTTAATTTGACTGCTGATAGTGAGGATATTCAAGTGGCCAAAATCAACATTATGAGTGTACTTGCCAGTTTTCGCACTTTGTCCAGCACAGAATCTATTAACTCTTTGCCTATTGTATAGTGCCCACGAGCATAGTTGTTCGCAGCATCTTCTTTTCCAGTAATAAGCTGCTCTGGATGGAACAAGGTTTTGTA